>OX387239.1:466542-1149542 GCA_947561735.1 Cenchrus americanus
GAGACCTACCCTGGTGGTGTTATGCCTTAAGCTATGGTCGGTACGTGGAGAAGGGACCATTCGAGTGACGAAATGTGTCATTCTAACTTCCATTTGAGCAAGTAATTTTCTGCTAGGAAAGGTAACGAAATGACCCGTAGAAGGCCTGGAACGTGGACCCTATGGTCCCAAAATCAATCGAAACCTCATAAAATGTCATCTATAAGGATTTTATGACAATCCGGGAGGTTTCCAAAAAATTGGCCCGGGTGCCGAAAACCGTGTGCTATAGCTCACGAAAATCGCCCGAAACGGACGTTTTCGCGAAAAAATAAAATTCGAACCCGTCTGGCCCGGAGACCTACCCTGGTGGTGCTATGCCTTAAACTATGGTCGGTACGTGGAGAAGGGACCGTTCGAGTGACGAAATGTGTCATTCCGCTTCCGTTTGAGCAAGTAATTTTCTCGCTAGGAAAGGTAACGAAATGACCCGTAAAAAGGCTCGGAACGTCGACCCTATGGTCCCAAAAATCAATCGAAACCTCATAAAATGTCATCTACAAGGATTTTGTGACAATCCGGGAGGTTTCCAAAAAATTGGCCCGGGTGCCGAAAACCGTGTGTTATAGCTCACGAAAATCGCCCGAAACGGACGTTTTCGCGAAAAAATAAAATTCGAACCCGTCTGGCCCGAGACCTACCCCGGTGGTGCTATGCCTTAAACTATGGTCGGTACGTGGAGAAGGGACCGTTCGAGTGACGAAATGTGTTATTCTGGCTTCCGTTTGAGCAAGTAATTTTCTGCTAGGAAAGGTAACGAAATGAGCCGTAAAAGGCCTGGAACGTGGACCCTATGGTCCCAAAATCAATCGAAACCTCATAAAATGTCATCTACAGGTATTTTGTGACAATCTGGGAGGTTTCCAAAAAATTGGCCCGGGTGCCGAAAACCGTGTGTTATAGCTCACGAAAATCGCCCGAAAGGGACGTTTTCGCGAAAAAATAAAATTCGAAGCCGTCTGGCCAGAGACCTACCCTGGTGGTGCTATGCCTTAAACTATGGTCGGTACGTGGAGAAGGGACCGTTTGAGTGACGAAATGTGTCATTCTGGCTTCCGTTTGAGCAAGTAATTTTCTGCTAGGAAAGCCAACGAAACGACCCGTAAAAGGCCTGGAACGTGGGCCCTATGGTCCAAAAATCAATCGAAACCTCATAAAATGTAATCTACATGTATTTTGTGACAATCCGGGAGGTTTCCAAAAAATTGGCCTGGGTGCCGAAAACCGTGTGCTATAGCTCACGAAAATCACCCGAAACGGACGTTTTCGCGAAAAAATAAAATTCGAACCCGTCTGGCCCGGAGACCTACCCTGGTGGTGCTATGCCTTAAACTATGGTCGGTACGTGGAGAAGGGACCGTTCGAGTGACGAAATGTGTCATTCGGCTTCCGTTTGAGCAAGTAATTGTCGGCTAGGAAAGGTAACGAAATGACCCGTAAAAGGCTCGGAACGTGGACCCTATGGTCCAAAAATCGTTCGAAACCTCATAAAAATGTCATCTACAAGTATTTTGTGACAATCCGGGAGGTTTCCAAAAAATTGGCCCGGGTGCCGAAAACCGTGTGCTATAGCTCACGAAAATCGCCGAAACGGACGTTTTCGGGAAAAAATAAAATTCGAACCCGTCTGGCCCGGAGACCTACCCCCGGTGGTGCTATGCCTTAAACTATGGTCGGCACGTGGAGGAGGGACCGTTCGAGTGACGAAATGTGTCATTCGCTTCCGTTTGAGCAAGTAATTTTCTCGCTAGGAAAGGCAACGAAACGACCCGTAAAAGGCCTGGAACGTGGGCCCTATGGTCCAAAAATCAATGGAAAACCTCATAAAATGTCATCTACAAGGATTGTGTGACAATCCGGGAGGTTTCCAAAAAAATTGGCCTGGTTGCCGAAAACCGTGTGCTATAGCTAACGAAAATCGCCCGGAACCGACGTTTTCGCAAAAAAATAAAATTTGAACCCGTCTGGCCCGGAGACCTACCCTGGAGGTGTTATGCCTTAAGCTATGGTCGGTACGTGGAGAAGTGACCGTTCGAGTGACGAAATGTGTCATTCTGGCTTCCATTTGAGCAAGTAATTTTCTGCTAGGAAAGGTAACGAAATGACCCGTAGAAGGCCTGGAACGTGGACCCTATTGTCCCAAAATCAATCGAAACCTCATAAAATGTCATCTATAAGGATTTTAAGACAATCCGGCAGGTTTCCAAAAAATTGGCCCTGGTGCCGAAAACCGTGTGCTATAGGTCACGAAAATCGCCCGAAACGGACGTTTTCGCGAAAAAATAAAATTCGAACCCGTCTTGCCCGGAGACCAACCCTGGTGATGCTATGCCTTAAACTATGGTCGGTACGTGGAGAAGGGACCGTTCGAGTGACGAAATGTGTTATTCGGCTTCCGTTTGAGCAAGTAATTTTCTTGCTAGGAAAGGTAACGAAATGAGCCGTAAAAGGCCTGGAACGTCGACCCTATGGTCTAAAAATCAATCGAAACCTCATAAAATGTCATCTACACGTATTTTGTGACAATCTGGGAGGTTTCCAAAAAATTGGCCCGGGTGCCGAAAACCGTGTGTTATAGCTCACGAAAATCGCCCGAAAAAGACGTTTTCGCGAAAAAATAAAATTCGAACCCGTCTGGCCCGGAGACCTACCCTGGTGGTGCTATGCCTTAAACTATGGTCGGTACGTGGAGAAGGGACCGTTTGAGTGACGAAATGTGTCATTCTCGCTTCCGTTTGAGCAAGTAATTGTCTGCTAGGAAAGGTAACGAAATGACCCGTAAAAGGCCTGGAACGTGGACCCTATGGTCCAAAAATCAATCGAAACCTCATAAAATGTCATCTACAAGTATTTTGTGACAATCCGGGAGGTTTCCAAAAAATTGGCCCGGGTGCCGAAAACCGTGTGCTATAGCTCACGAAAATCGCCGGAAACGGACGTTTTCAGGAAAAAATAAAATTCCAACCCGTCTGGCCCGGAGACCTACCCTGGTGGTGCTATGCCTTAAACTATGGTCGGTACGTGGAGAAGGGACCGTTCGAGTGACGAAATGTGTCATTCTGGCTTCCGTTTGAGCAAGTAATTTTCTGCTAGGAAAGGTAACGAAATGACCCGTAAAAGGCATGGAACGTGGACCCTATGGTCTAAAAATCAATCGAAACCTCATGAAATGTCATGTCCAAGTATTTTGTGACAATCCGGGAGGTTTCCAAAAAATTGGCCCGGGTGCCGAAAACCGTGTGTTATAGCTCACGAAAATCGCCCGAAACGGACTTTTTCGCGAAAAAATAAAATTCGAACCCGTCTGGCCAGGAGACCTACCCTGGTGGTGCTATGCCTTAAACTATGGTCGGTACGTGGAGAAGGGACCGTTTGAGTGACGAAATGTGTCATTCTGACTTCCGTTTGAGCAAGTAATTTTCTGCTAGGAAAGGAAACGAAATGACCCGTAAAAGGCCTGGAACGTGGGCCCTATGGTCCAAAAATCAATCGAAACATCATAAAATGTCATCTACAAGTATTTTGTGACAATCCGGGAGGTTTCCAAAAAAATCGCCAGGGTGCCGAAAACCGTGTGCCATAGCTCACGAAAATCGCCCGAAACGGACGTTTTCGCGAAAAAATAAAATTCGAACGCGTCTGGCCCGGAGGCCTACCCTGTTGGTGCTATGCCTTAAAGTATGGTCAACACGTGGAGGAGGGACCGTTTGTGTGACGAAATGTGTCATTCTGGCTTCCATTTGAGCAAGTAATTGTCTGCTAGGAAAGGTAACGAAATGACCCGTAAAAGGCCTGTAGCGTTGACCCTATGGTCCCAAAATCAATCGAAACCTCATAAAATGTCATCTACAAGTATTTTGTGACAATCCGGGAGGTTTCCAAAAAATTGGCCCGGGTGCCGAAAACCGTGTGCTATAGCTCACGAAAATCGCCCGAAACGGACGTTTTCAGGAAAAAATAAAATTCGAACCCGTCTGGCCCGGAGACCTACCCTGGTGGTGCTATGCCTTAAACTATGGTCAGTACGTGGAGAAGGGACCGTTCGAGTGACAAAATGTGTCATTCTGGCTTCCGTTTGAGCACGTAATTGTCTGCTCGGAAATGTAACAAAATGACCCGTAAAAGGCCTGAAACGTGGATACTATGGTCCAAAAATCAATCGAAACCTCATAAAATGTCATCTACAAGTATTTTGTGACAATCCGGGAGGTTTCCAAAAAATTGGCCCGGGTGCCGAAAACCGTGTGCTAGCTCACAAAAATCGCCCGAAACGAACGTTTTCAGGAAAAAATAAAATTCGAACCCGTCTAGCCCGGAGACCTACCCTGGAAAAATAAAATTCGAACCCGTCTAGCCCGGAGACCTACCCTGGTGGTGCTATGCCTTAAACTATGGTCGGCGCGTGGAGGAGGGACAGTCAGAGTGCGAAATGCATCATTCTCGCTTCCGTTTGGGTAAGTAATTATCGGTTCAATATGCACCTAAACAGGCCGAAAAAGGCCCGAAACATGTACCCTACAGTCCAAAAATCAATGAAAACCTCACCAAATGCCTTCTACAAGGAGTATGTGCACATCCGAGGTGTTGCAAAAAAATGGACCCGAGTGCTGAAAATTGTGTGCTATAACCCACGAAAAATGGCCTGAAAGGGACGTTTTCGTGAAAACGCACCTACAAACCCATCTGGCCCGGAGACATGCCCTTAGTGCCATTATGTATTAAACTATGGTCAGTACGTGGAGGAGGGGCCGTCAGAGTGATGAAATGCATCATTATGGGTTCCGTTTGGAAAAGTAATTCTCAGTTCCAATAGGACCTAAATGGGCCGAAAAAATCCCGAAACGTGTACCCTAAAGTCCAAAAACCAACGAAAACCTTGCCAAATGTTGTTTAGATGGAGTTTGTGCACATCAAGTGTGTTGCAAAAAAATTGACGCGAGTACTGAAAATCGTGTGCTATAACCCACGAAAATGGCCTGAAACGGACGTTTTCGCGAAAACGCACCTCCAAACCCTTCTGGCCCGGAGACTATCCCTGGTGCTGTTATGCATTAAACTATGGTCGGTACGTGGAGGAGGGACCGTCAGAGTGTCGAAATGCATCATTATGGCTTTATTTTGGGCAAGTAATTCTTGGTTGCAAAGGCACATGAACGGACAAAAAAAACGTGAAACTTGTACCCTACTATCCAAAAATCAATGGAAACCTCACAAAATGTCTTCTATAAGGAGTCTGTGCACATCCAGGATGTTGCAATAAAATTGACCCGAGTGTTGAAAATCATGTGCTATAACTCACGAAAATGGCCCGAAACGGACGTTTTCGCGAAAATGCACCCGCAAACCCTTATGGCCGGAAGACATATCCACCGGCACCGTTATGCATTAAACTATGATTGGTACGTGGAGGAGGGACCATCGAGTGACGAAATGCATCATTCCGGCTTCCGTTTGGGAAAGTAATTCTCGGTTCCAATGGCACCTTAACGGCCAAAAATCCTCGAAATGTGTACCCTACGGTCCAAAAATCAAAGAAAACCTCGCCAAATGTCTTCTACAAGGAGTTTGTGCACATCCGGGATGTTGAAAAAAATTGACCCGAGTGCTGAAAATCATGTACTATAACCCACGAAATGGCCCGAAACAGACGTTTTCGCGAAAAATGCACCCGCAAACCCTTATGGCCGGGAGACATACCCCCGGTGTTGTTATGCATTAAACTATGGTTGGTATGTGGAGGAGGGACCGTCGAGTGACGAAATGCATCATCCCGCCTTCCGTTTGGGAAAGTAATTCTCGGTTCCAAGGGCACCAAAACGGGTCGAAAAAAGCCCGAAACATGTACCCTAGGGTCCAAAAATCAATGAAAACCTCACCAAATGTCTTGTAGAAGGAGTATGTGCACATCCGGGATGTTGCAAAAAAATTGACCCGAGTGCTGAAAATCGTGTGCTATAACCCACGAAAATGGCTCGAAATGGACGTTTTTGTGAAAACGCACCTGCAAACCCATCTGGCCCGGAGACATACCCCTGGTGCTGTTATGCATTAAACTATGTTTGGTACGTGGAGGAGGGACTGTCGGAGTGAAAAAATGCATCATTCTGGCTTCCGTTTGGGAAAGTAATTTTCGGTTCCAAAGGCACCTAAACGGGCCGAAAAAGGCCCACGGCGTGTACCTTACGGTCCAAAAATCAAAGAAAACCTCGTCAAATGTCGTCTACAACGGGTCCGTGCACATCCAGGATGTTGCAATAAAAATTGACACGAGTGCTGAAAATCATGTGCTATAACCCACGAAAATGGCCCGAAACGGACGTTTTCGCAAAAACGCACCTACAAACCTGCCGGCCGGGAGACATACCCCCGGTGCTGTTTTGCATTAAACTAATGTTGGTACGTGGAGGAGGGACCGTCAGAGAGACGAAATGCATCATTCTGGCTTCCGTTTGGGAAAGTAATTCTAGGTTCCAATGGCACCTAAATGGGCCGATAAAAGCCTAAAATGTGTACCCTATAGTCCAAAAATCAATGAAAATCTTTAAAAATGTCTTTTAGAAGGAGTTTATGCAAAAAAAACTTGACACGAGTGCTGAAAATCGTGTGCTATAACCCACGAAAATGGCCCGAAACCGACGTTTTCGTGAAAACGCACCCGCAAACCCTTCGGCCCGAGACTACCCCCGGTGCCGTTATGCATTACACTATGGTTCGTACGTGGAGGAGGGATAGTCATAGTGACGAAATGCATCATTCTGGCTTCTGTTTGGGTAAGTAATTATCGGTTCAATATGCACCTAAACGGGCCGAAAAAGGCCCGAAACGTGTACCCTACAGTCCAAAAATCAATGAAAACCTCACCAAATGCCTTCTACAAGGAGTATGTGCACATCCGAGGTGTTGCAAAAAAAAATGGACCCGAGTGCTGAAAATTGTGTGCTATAACCCACGAAAAATGGCCTGAAAGGGACATTTTCGCGAAAACGCACCTACAAACCCATCTGGCCCGTAGACATGCCCTTAGTGCTATTATGTATTAAACTATGGTCGGTACGTGGAGGAGGGGCCGTTAGAGTGATGAAATGCATCATTACGGCTTCCGTTTGGAAAAGTAATTCTCGGTTCCAATGGGACCTAAATGGGCCGAAAAAATCCCGAAACGTGTACCCTATAGTCCAAAAACCAACGAAAACCTTGCCAAATGTTTTTTATATGGATTTTGTGCACATCCAAAGTGTGTTGCAAAAAAATTGACGCGAGTGTTCAAAATTGTGTGCTATAACCCACGAAAATGGCCGAAACGGACGTTTTCGCGAAAACGCACCTCCAAACCCTTCTGGCTCGGAGACTATCCCTGGTGCTGTTATGCATTAAACTATGGTCGGTACGTGGAGGAGGGACCGTCGGAGTGTCGAAATGCATCATTATGGCTTTCTTTTGGACAAGTAATTATGGGTTGCAAAGGCACATGAACGGGCAAAAAAAACTCGAAACTTGTACCCTACTATCCAAAAATCAATTGAAACCTCACAAAATGTCTTCTATAAGGAGACTGTGCACATCCAGGATATTGCAAAAAAAATGGACCCGAGTGCTGAAAATCGTGTGCTATAACCCACGAAAATGTCCCGAAACGGACATTTTCGCGAAAATGCACCCGCAAACCCTTATGGCTAGGAGACATATCCCCGGCGTTGTTATGCATTAAACTATGATTGGTACGTGGAGGAGGGACCGTCGGAGTGACAAAATGCATCATTCGGCTTCCGTTTGGAAAGTAATTCTCGGTTCCAATGGCACCTTAACGGCCAAAAAATCCCGAAATGTGTACCCTACAGTCCAAAAATCAATGAAAACCTCGCCAAATGTCTTCTACAAGGTGTTTGTGCACATCCGGGATGTTGGAAAAAAATTGACCTGAGTGTTGAAAATCATGTACTATAACCCACGAAATGGCCCGAAATGGACGTTTTCGCGAAAAATGCACCCGCAAACCTTATGGCCGGGAGACATACCCCCGGTGTTGTTATGCATTAAACTATGGTTGGTATGTGGAGGAGGGACCGTCGAGTGACAAAATGCATCATTCTGCCTTCCGTTTGGGAAAGTAATTCTCGGTTCCAATGGCACCAAAACGGGTCGAAAAAAGCCCGAAACATGTACCCTACGGTCCAAAATCAATGAAAACCTCGACAAATATCTTCTAGAAGGAGTTTGTTTACATCTGTGATGTTGTAAAAAACTTGACCCGAGTGCTGAAAATCATGTGCTATAACCCACGAAAATGGCCTGAAACGGACGTTTTCGCGAAAACGCACCTAAAAACCCTTCTCGGCCGGGAGACATACCCCCGGTGTTGTTATGCATTAAACTATGGTTGGTATGTGCGGAGGGACCGTCAGAGTGACGAAATGCATCATTCTGCCTTCCGTTTGGGAAAGTAATTCTCGGTTCCAATGGCACCAAAACGGGTTGAAAAAAGCCCGAAACATGTACTCTACGGTCCAAAAATCAATGAAAACCTTTCCAAATGTCTTTTAGAAGGAGTTTATGCAAAAAAAACTTGACACGAGTGCTGAAAATTGTGTGCTATAACCCACGAAAATGGCCCGAAACTGACGTTTTCGTGAAAACGCACCTGCAAACCCTTCTGGCCCGAGACTACCCCCGGTGCTGTTATGCATTACACTATGGTTGGTACGTGGAGGAGGGATAGTCATAGTGACGAAATGCATCATTCCGGCTTCGTTTGGGTAAGTAATTATCGGTTCAATATGCACCTAAACGGGCCGAAAATGGCCCGAAACGTGTACCCTACGGTCAAAAATCAATGAAAACCTCACCAAATGCCTTCTACAAGGAGTATGTGCACATCCGAGGTGTTGCAAAAAAATGGACCCGAGTGCTGAAAATTGTGTGCTATAACCCACGAAAAATGGCACCGAAAGGGACGTTTTCGCGAAAACGCACCTACAAACCCATCTGGCCCGTAGACATGCCCTTAGTGCTATTATGTATTAAACTATGGTCGGTACGTGGAGGAGGGGCCGTTAGAGTGATGAAATGCATCATTACGGCTTCCGTTTGGAAAAGTAATTCTCGGTTCCAATGGGACCTAAATGGGCCGAAAAAATCCCGAAACGTGTACCCTATAGTCCAAAAACCAACGAAAACCTTGCCAAATGTTTTTTATATGGATTTTGTGCACATCCAAGTGTGTTGCAAAAAAATTGACGCGAGTGTTCAAAATTGTGTGCTATAACCCACGAAAATGGCCCGAAACGGACGTTTTCGCAAAACGCACCTCCAAACCCTTCGGCCCGAGACTATCCCTGGTGCTGTTATGCATTAAACTATGGTCGGTACGTGGAGGAGGGACCGTCGGAGTGTCGAAATGCATCATTATGGCTTTCTTTTGGACAAGTAATTATGGGTTGCAAAGGCACATGAACGGGCAAAAAAAACCCGAAACTTGTACCCTACTATCCAAAAATCAATTGAAACCTCACAAAATGTCTTCTATAAGGAGATCGTGCACATCCAGGATATTGCAAAAAAAATGGACCCGAGTGCTGAAAATCGTGTGCTATAACCCACGAAAATGTCCCGAAACGGACATTTTCGCGAAAATGCACCCGCAAACCCTTATGGCTAGGAGACATATCCCCGGCGTTGTTATGCATTAAACTATGATTGGTACGTGGAGGAGGGACCGTCGAGTGACAAAATGCATCATTCGGCTTCCGTTTGGAAAGTAATTCTCGGTTCCAATGGCACCTTAACGGCCAAAAAATCCCGAAATGTGTACCCTACGATCAAAAATTAATGAAAACCTCGCCAAATGTCTTCTACAAGGAGTTTGTGCACATCCGGATGTTGAAAAAAATTGACCCGAGTGCTGAAAATCACGTACTATAACCCACGAAATGGCCCGAAACGGACGTTTTCGCGAAAAATGCACCCGCAAACCTTATGGCCGGGAGACATACCCCTGGTGTTGTTATGCATTAAACTATGGTTGGTATGTGGAGGAGGGACCGTCGAGTGACAAAATGCATCATTCCGCCTTCCGTTTGGGAAAGTAATTCTCGGTTCCAATGGCACCAAAACGGGTCGAAAAAAGCCCGAAACATGTACCCTACGGTCCAAAATCACTGAAAACCTCGACAAATATCTTCTAGAAGGAGTTTGTTTACATCTGTGATGTTGTAAAAAACTTGACCCGAGTGCTGAAAATCATGTGCTATAACCCACGAAAATGGCCCGAAACGGACGTTTTCGCGAAAACGCACCTAAAAACCCTTCTGGCCAGGAGACATACCCCAGGTGCTGTTATGCATTAAACTATGGTTGGTATGTGCGGGGAGGAACCGTCGAGTGACGAAATGCATCATTCCGCCTTCCGTTTGGGGAAAGTAATTCTCGGTTCCAATGGCACCAAAACGGGTTGAAAAAAGCCCGAAACATGTACCCTACGGTCCAAAAATCAATGAAAACCTTTCCAAATGTCTTTTAGAAGGAGTTTATGCAAAAAAAACTTGACACGAGTGCTGAAAATTGTGTGCTATAACCCACGAAAATGGCCCGAAACTGACGTTTTCGTGAAAACGCACCTGCAAACCCTTCTGGCCCGGAGACTACCCCTGGTGCTGTTATGCATTACACTATGGTTGGTACGTGGAGGAGGGATAGTCATAGTGACGAAATGCATCATTCTGGCTTCTGTTTGGGTAAGTAATTATCGGTTCAATATGCACCTAAACGGGCCGAAAAAGGCCCGAAACGTGTACCCTACAGTCCAAAAATCAATGAAAACCTCACCAAATGCCTTCTACAAGGAGTATGTGCACATCCGAGGTGTTGCAAAAAAATGGACCCGAGTGCTGAAAATTGTGTGCTATAACCCACGAAAAATGGCCTGAAAGGGACGTTTTCGTGAAAACGCACCTACAAACCCATCTGGCCCGGAGACATGCCCTTAGTGCCATTATGTATTAAACTATGGTCAGTACGTGGAGGAGGGGCCGTCAGAGTGATGAAATGCATCATTACGGCTTCCGTTTGGAAAAGTAATTCTCGGTTCCAATGGGACCTAAATGGGCCGAAAAAATCCCGAAACGTGTACCCTATAGTCCAAAAACCAACGAAAACCTTGCCAAATGTTTTTTATATGGATTTTGTGCACATCCAAGTGTTGCAAAAAAATTGACGCGAGTGTTCAAAATTGTGTGCTATAACCCACGAAAATGGCCCGAAACGGACGTTTTCGCGAAAACGCACCTCCAAACCCTTCCGGCCCGAGACTATCCCCGGTGCCGTTATGCATTAAACTATGGTCGGTACGTGGAGGAGGGACCGTCGGAGTGTCGAAATGCATCATTATGGCTTTCTTTTGGACAAGTAATTATGGGTTGCAAAGGCACATGAACGGGCAAAAAAAACCCGAAACTTGTACCCTACTATCCAAAAATCAATTGAAACCTCACAAAATGTCTTCTATAAGGAGACTGTGCACATCCAGGATATTGCAAAAAAAATGGACCCGAGTGCTGAAAATCGTGTGCTATAACCCACGAAAATGTCCCGAAACGGACATTTTCGCGAAAATGCACTCGCAAACCCTTATGGCTAGGAGACATATCCCCGGCGTTGTTATGCATTAAACTATGATTGGTACGTGGAGGAGGGACCGTCGAGTGACAAAATGCATCATTCCGGCTTCCGTTTGGAAAGTAATTCTCGGTTCCAATGGCACCTTAACGGCCAAAAAATCCCGAAATGTGTACCCTACGGTCCAAAAATTAATGAAAACCTCGCCAAATGTCTTCTACAAGGAGTTTGTGCACATCCGGGATGTTGAAAAAAATTGACCCGAGTGCTGAAAATCATGTACTATAACCCACGAAATGGCCCGAAACGGACGTTTTCGCGAAAAATGCACCCGCAAACCTTATGGCCGGAGACATACCCCTCGGTGTTGTTATGCATTAAACTATGGTTGGTATGTGGAGGAGGGACCGTCGAGTGACGAAATGCATCATTCTGCCTTCCGTTTGGGAAAGTAATTCTCGGTTCCAATGGCACCAAAACGGGTCGAAAAAAGCCCGAAACATGTACCCTAAGGTCCAAAATCACTGAAAACCTCGACAAATATCTTCTAGAAGGAGTTTGTTTACATCTGTGATGTTGTAAAAAACTTGACCCGAGTGCTGAAAATCATGTGCTATAACCCACGAAAATGGCCTGAAACGGACGTTTTCGCGAAAACGCACCTAAAAACCCTTCTCGGCCGGAGACATACCCCCGGTGTCGTTATGCATTAAACTATGGTTGGTATGTGCAGGAGGGACCGTCAGAGTGACGAAATGCATCATTCTGCCTTCCGTTTGGGAAAGTAATTCTCGGTTCCAATGGCACCAAAACGGGTTGAAAAAAGCCCGAAACATGTACCCTACGGTCCAAAAATCAATGAAAACCTTTCCAAATGTCTTTTAGAAGGAGTTTATGCAAAAAAAAAATTGACACGAGTGCTGAAAATTGTGTGCTATAACCCACGAAAATGGCCCGAAACCGACGTTTTCGTGAAAACGCACCGCAAACCCTTCCCGGCCCGAGACTACCCCCGGTGCTGTTATGCATTACACTATGGTTGGTACGTGGAGGAGGGATAGTCATAGTGACGAAATGCATCATTCCGGCCTCGTTTGGGTAAGTAATTATCGGTTCAATATGCACCTAAACGGGCCGAAAATGGCCCGAAACGTGTACCCTACAATCAAAAATCAATGAAAACCTCACCAAATGCCTTCTACAAGGAGTATGTGCACATCCGAGGTGTTGCAAAAAAATGGACCCGAGTGCTGAAAATTGTGTGCTATAACCCACGAAAAATGGCTCGAAAGGGACGTTTTCGCGAAAACGCACCTACAAACCCATCCGGCCCGAGACATGCCCTTAGTGCTATTATGTATTAAACTATGGTCGGTACGTGGAGGAGGGGCCGTTAGAGTGATGAAATGCATCATTACGGCTTCCGTTTGGAAAAGTAATTCTCGGTTCCAATGGGACCTAAATGGGCCGAAAAAATCCCGAAACGTGTACCCTATAGTCCAAAAACCAACGAAAACCTTGCCAAATGTTTTTTATATGGATTTTGTGCACATCCGGTGTGTTGCAAAAAAAATTGACGCGAGTGTTCAAAATTGTGTGCTATAACCCACGAAAATGGCCCGAAACGGACGTTTTCGCGAAAACGCACCTCCAAACCCTTCCGGCCCGAGACTATCCCCGGTGCTGTTATGCATTAAACTATGGTCGGTACGTGGAGGAGGGACCGTCGGAGTGTCGAAATGCATCATTATGGCTTTCTTTTGGACAAGTAATTATGGGTTGCAAAGGCACATGAACGGGCAAAAAAAACCCGAAACTTGTACCCTACTATCCAAAAATCAATTGAAACCTCACAAAATGTCTTCTATAAGGAGACTGTGCACATCCAGGATATTGCAAAAAAAATGGACCCGAGTGCCGAAAATCGTGTGCTATAACCCACGAAAATGTCCCGAAACGGACATTTTCGCGAAAATGCACTCCGCAAACCCTTATGGCTAGGAGACATATCCCCGGCGTTGTTATGCATTAAACTATGATTGGTACGTGGAGGAGGGACCGTCGAGTGACAAAATGCATCATTCGGCTTCCGTTTGGAAAGTAATTCTCGGTTCCAATGGCACCTTAACGGCCAAAAAATCCCGAAATGTGTACCCTACAGTCCAAAAATTAATGAAAACCTCGCCAAATGTCTTCTACAAGGAGTTTGTGCACATCCGGGATGTTGAAAAAAATTGACACGAGTGCTGAAAATCATGTACTATAACCCACGAAATGGCCCGAAACGGACGTTTTCGCGAAAAATGCACCCGCAAACCTTATGGCCGGGAGACATACCCCTGGTGTTGTTATGCATTAAACTATGGTTGGTATGTGGAGGAGGGACCGTCGAGTGACAAAATGCATCATTCTCGCCTTCCGTTTGGGAAAGTAATTCTCGGTTCCAATGGCACCAAAACGGATCGAAAAAAGCCCGAAACATGTACCCTACGGTCGAAAATCAATGAAAACCTCGACAAATATCTTCTAGAAGGAGTTTGTTTACATCCGTGATGTTGCAATAAAATTGACCCGAGTGTTGAAAATCATGTGCTATAACTCACGAAAATGGCCCGAAACGGACGTTTTCGCGAAAACGCACGTAAAAACCCTTCTGGCCAGGAGACATACCCCTGGTGCTGTTATGCATTAAACTATGGTTGGTATGTGCAGGAGGGACCGTCAGAGTGACGAAATGCATCATTCTGCCTTCCGTTTGGGAAAGTAATTCTCGGTTCCAATGGCACCAAAACGGGTTGAAAAAAGCCCGAAACATGTACTCTACGGTCCAAAAATCAATGAAAACCTTTCCAAATGTCTTTTAGAAGGAGTTTATGCAAAAAAAACTTGACACGAGTGCTGAAAATTGTGTGCTATAACCCACGAAAATGGCCCGAAACTGACGTTTTCGTGAAAACGCACCTGCAAACCCTTCTGGCCCGGAGACTACCCCTGGTGCTGTTATGCATTACACTATGGTTGGTACGTGGAGGAGGGATAGTCATAGTGACGAAATGCATCATTCTGGCTTCTGTTTGGGTAAGTAATTATCGGTTCAATATGCACCTAAACGGGCCGAAAAAGGCCCGAAACGTGTACCCTACAGTCCAAAAATCAATGAAAACCTCACCAAATGCCTTCTACAAGGAGTATGTGCACATCCGAGGTGTTGCAAAAAAATGGACCCGAGTGCTGAAAATTGTGTGCTATAACCCACGAAAAATGGCCTGAAAGGGACATTTTCGCGAAAACGCACCTACAAACCCATCTGGCCCGTAGACATGCCCTTAGTGCTATTATGTATTAAACTATGGTCGGTACGTGGAGGAGGGGCCGTTAGAGTGATGAAATGCATCATTACGGCTTCCGTTTGGAAAAGTAATTCTCGGTTCCAATGGGACCTAAATGGGCCGAAAAAATCCCGAAACGTGTACCCTATAGTCCAAAAACCAACGAAAACCTTGCCAAATGTTTTTAGATGGAGTTTGTGCACATCCAGTGTGTTGCAAAAAAATTGACGCTTGTGCTGAAAATCGTGTGCTATAACCCACGAAAATGGCCGAAACGGACGTTTTCGCGAAAACGCACCTCCAAACCCTTCTGGCTCGGAGACTATCCCTGGTGCTGTTATGCATTAAACTATGGTCGGTACGTGGAGGAGGGACCGTCGGAGTGTCGAAATGCATCATTATGGCTTTCTTTTGGACAAGTAAATCTCGGTTGCAAAGGCACATGAACGGGCCGAAAAAGGCCCACAACGTGTACCTTACGATTCAAAAATCAATGAAAACCTCGTCAAATGTCTTCTACAAGGAGTCTGTGCACATCCAGGATGTTGCAATAAAATTGACCCGAGTGCTGAAAATCGTGTGCTATAACCCACAAAAATGTCCCAAACGGACATTTTCGCGAAAATGCACCTGCAAACCCTTATGGCCAAGAGACATATCCCTGGCGTTGTTATGCATTAAACTATTGTAGGTACGTGGAGGAGGGACCGTCAGAGTGACGAAATGCATCATTCTGGCTTCCGTTTGGGAAAGTAATTCTCGGTTCCAATGGCACCTTAACGGCCAAAAAATCCCGAAACGTGTACCCTACAGTCCAAAAATCAATGAAAACCTCGCCAAATGTCTTCTACATGGTGTTTGTGCACATCCGGGATGTTGGAAAAAAATTGACCTGAGTGTTGAAAATCATGTACTATAACCCACGAAATGGCCCGAAACGGACGTTTTCGCGAAAAATGCACCTGCAAACCCTTATGGCCAGGAGACATACCCCTGGTGTTGTTATGCATTAAACTATGGTTGGTATGTGGAGGAGGGACCGTCAGAGTGACGAAATGCATCATTCTGCCTTCCGTTTGGGAAAGTAATTCTCGGTTCCAATGGCACCAAAACGGGTCGAAAAAAGCCCGAAACATGTACCCTACGGTCCAAAATCAATGAAAACCTCGACAAATATCTTCTAGAAGGAGTTTGTTTACATCTGTGATGTTGTAAAAAACTTGACCCGAGTGCTGAAAATCATGTGCTATAACCCACGAAAATGGCCTGAAACGGACGTTTTCGTAAAAACGCACATGCAAACCCTTCTGGCCCGGAGACATACCCCTGGTGCTGTTATGCATTAAACTATGTTTAGTACATGGAGGAGGGAACGTCGGAGTGAAAAAATGCATCATTTTGGCTTCCGTTTGGGAAAGTAATTTTCGGTTCCAAAGGCACCTAAACGGGCCGAAAAAGGCCCACAACGTGTACCTTACGATTCAAAAATCAATGAAAACCTCGTCAAATGTCTTCTACAAGAAGTCTGTGCACATCCAGGATGTTGCAATAAAATTGACCCGAGTGCTGAAAATCATGTGCTATAACCCACGAAAATGGCCCGAAACGGACGTTTTCGCGAAAACGCACCTAAAACCCTTCTGGCCAGGAGACATACCCCAGGTGCTGTTATGCATTAAACTATTGTTGGCATGAGCAGGAGGGGCCGTCAGAGTGACGAAATGCATCATTCTGCCTTCCGTTTGGGAAAGTAATTCTCGGTTCCAATGGCACCAAAACGGGTCGAAAAAAGCCCGAAACATGTACCCTATGGTCCAAAAATCAATGAAAACCTCGACAAATATCTTCTAGAAGGAGTTTGTGCACATCTGTGATGTTGCAAAAAAATTGACCCGAGTGCTGAAAATCATGTGCTATAACCCACGAAAATGGCCCGAAACGGACGTTTTCGTGAAAATGCACATGCAAACCCTTCTGGACGGAGACTAACCCCTGGTGCTGTTATGCATTAAACTATGTTTGGTACGTGGAGGAGGGAGCGTCAGAGTGAAAAAATGCATCATTTTGGCTTCCATTTGGGAAAGTAACTTTCAGTTCCAAAGGCACTTAAACGGGCCGAAAAAGGCCCACAACGTGTACCTTACGGTCCAAAATCAATGAAAACCTCGTCAAATGTCTTCTACAAGGAGTCTGTGCACATCCAGGATGTTGCAATAAAATTGACCCGAGTGCTGAAAATCATGTGCTATAACCACGAAAATGGCCCGAAACGGACGTTTTTGCGAAAACGCACCTACAAACCCTTCTGGCCAGGAGACATACCCCTGGTGCGGTTATGCATTAAACTATGGTTGGTACGTGCAGGAGGGACCGTCAGAGTGACGAAATGCATCATTCTGGCTTCCTTTTGGGAAAGTAATTC
Source organism: Cenchrus americanus (assembly GCA_947561735.1). NCBI lineage: Eukaryota > Viridiplantae > Streptophyta > Magnoliopsida > Poales > Poaceae > Cenchrus > Cenchrus americanus. The sequence continues at coordinate 483,943 of OX387239.1, forward strand.
TCGGTTCCAATGGCACCTAAACGGGTCGATAAAAGCCTGAAATGTGTACCTTATAGTCCAAAAATCAATGAAAACCTTTCCAAATGTCTTTTAGAAGGAGTTTGTGCAAAAAACTTGACACGAGTGCTGAAAATCGTGTGTTATAACCCACGAAAATGGCCCGAAACTGACGTTTTCGTGAAAACGCACCTGCAAACCATTCTGGCCCGGAGGCTATCCCTGGTGTTGTTATGTATTACACTATGGTTGGTACGTGGAGGAGGGACAGTCAGAGTGACGAAATGCATCATTATGGCTTCCGTTTGGGAAAGTAATGCTCGGTTCCAATGGCACCTAAACGGGCCGAAAAGTCCCGAAACGTGTACCCTACGGTCAAAAATCAATGAAAACCTCACCAAATGCCTTCTACGGGGAGTATGTGCACATCCGAGATGTTTCAAAAAAATGGACCCGAGTGCTGAAAATCGTGTGCTACAACCCATGAAAAATGGCCCGAAAGGGACGTTTTCGCGAAAGCGCACCCGCAAACCCATCCGGCCCGAGACATGCCCTTAGTGCTATTATGTATTACACTATGGTTGGTACGTGGAGGAGGGACAGTCAGAGTGACGAAATGCATCATTATGGCTTCCGTTTGGGAAAGTAATGCTCGGTTCCAATGGCACCTAAATGGGCCGAAAAAAGCCCGAAGGGTGTACCCTATAGTCCAAAAACCAACGAAAACCTTGCCAAATGTTTTTTAGATGGAGTTTGTGCACATCCAGTGTGTTGCAAAAAAATTGACACGAGTGCTGAAAATCTTGTGCTATAACCCACGAAAATGGCCCGAAACGGACATTTTCGTGAGAACGCACATGCAAACCCTTCTGGCCCGGAGACATACCCTGGTGCTGTTATGCATTAAACTATGTTTGGTACATGGAGGAGGGACCGTCGGAGTAAAAAAATGCATCATTCTGGCTTCCGTTTGGGAAAGTAATTTTTGGTTCCAAAGGCACCTAAACGGGCCGAAAACGGCCCACAACGTGTACCTTACGGTCCAAAAATCAATGAAAACCACGTCAAATGTCTTCTACAAGGAGTCTGTGCACATCCAGGATGTTGCAATAAAATTGACCCGAGTGCTGAAAATCATGCTCTATAACCAACGAAAATGGCCCGAAACGGACGTTTTCACGAAAACGCACCTACAAACCCTTCTGGCCAGGAGACATACCCCTGGTGCTGTTATGCATTAAACTATGGTTGGTACGTGGAGGAGGGACCGTCAGAGTGACGAAATGCATCATTCTGGCTTCCGTTTGGGTAAGTAATTCTCGGTTCCAATGGCACCAAAACGGGTCGAAAAAGCCCGAAACATGTACCCTACGATCCAAAAATCAATGAAAACCTCGCCAAATATCTTCTACTAGGAAAGTAATTCTCGGTTCCAATGGCACCTTAACGGCCAAAAAAGCCTGAAATGTGTACCCTACAGTCCAAAAATCAATGAAAACCTCGCCAAATGTCTTCTACAAGGAGTTTGTGCAGATCCGGGATTTTGAAAAAAAATTGACCCGAGTGCTGAAAATCATGTACTATAACCCACGAAATGGCCCGAAACGGACGTTTTCGCGAAAACGCACCTGCAAACAATTCTGGCCCGGAGACATACCCCTGGTGCTGTTACGCATTAAACTCTGGTCGGTATGTGGAGGAGGGACCGTCAGAGTGATGAAATGCATCATTTTGACTTCCGTTTGGGTAAGTAATTCTCGGTTCCAATGGCACCAAAATGGGTCGAAAAAGCCCGAAACATGTACCCTACGATCCAAAAATCAATGAAAACCTCGCCAAATATCTTCTAGAAGGAGTTTGTGCACATCAGTGATGTTGCAAAAAATTGACCCGAGTGCTGAAAATCATGTGCTATAACCCACGAAAATGGCTCGAAATGGACGTTTTTGTGAAAACGCACATGCAAACCCATCTGGCCCGGAGACATACCCCTGGTGCTGTTATGCATTAAACTATGTTTGGTACGTGGAGGAGGGACTGTCGGAGTGAAAAAATGCATCATTCTGGCTTCCGTTTGGGAAAGTAATTTTCGGTTCCAAAGGCACCTAAACGGGCCGAAAAAGGCCCACAACGTGTACCATACGGTCCAAAAATCAATGAAAACCTCGTCAAATGTCGACTACAAGGAGTCTGTGCACATCCAGGATGTTGCAATAAAATTGACCCGAGTGCTGAAAATCATGTGCTATAACCCACGAAAATGGCCCGAAACGGACGTTTTCGCGAAAACGCACCTACAAACCTGCGCCGGCCGGAGACATACCCCCGGTGCTGTTTTGCATTAAACTAAGGTTGGTACGTGGAGGAGGGACCGTCGAGTGACGAAATGCATCATTCGGTTTCCGTTTGGGAAAGTAATTCTCGGTTCCAATGGCACCTTAACGACCAAAAAAAGCCCGAAATGTGTACCCTATAGTCCAAAAATCAATGAAAACCTTTACGAATGTCTTTTAGAATGAGTTTGTGCAAAAAACTTGACACGAGTGCTTGAAAATCGTGTGCTATAACCCACGAAATGGCCCGAAGCGGACGTTTTCGTGAAAACGCACCCGCAAACCCTTCGGCCCGAGACTACCCCCCGGTGCTGTTATGCATTACATTATGGTTGGTACGTGGAGGAGGGACAATCGAGTGACGAAATGCATCATTTTGGTTTTGTTTGGGTAAGTAATTATCGGGTCCATAGGCACCTAAACGGGCCGAAAAAGGCCCGAAACGTGTACCCTACGGTCAAAAATCAATGAAAACCTCACCAAATGTCTTCTACAAGGAGTATGTGCACATCCGAGATGTTGCAAAAAAAAATTGACCGGGTGCTGAAAATCGTGTGCCGTAACCCACGAAAATGACTGAAACGGACGTTTTCGCGAAAACGCACCCGCAAACCCTTCGGCCCGAGACATACCCCCGGTGTTGTTATGTATTAAACTATGATCGGTACTTGGAGGAGGGACCGTCGGAGTGACGAAATGCATCATTCGGCTTTCGTTTGGGTAAGTAATTCTCGGTTCCAATGGCACCTAAACGTCTTTGAAAAGGGCCCGAAACGTGTACCCTACGGTCCGAAAATCAATGAAACCCTCGTCAAATGTCTTCTAGAAGGAATTTGTGCACATCCGGATGTTAAAAAATTGACCCGAGTGTTGAAAATTGTGTGCTATAACCCACGAAAACGGCATGAAACGGACGTTTACGCGAAAACATACTTGCAAACCCTTCGGCCCGAGACATGCCCCTGGTGCTATTCGTAGCTCCGATTGCAGCGCTTCTGGACATTTCGGAACGCCAACAACTTGAGTTTTACGAAAACCATCGGGTTTAGCGGTTCCCGTAAATTGGCCCAGGTGCCTAAAATTGGCCCGAAGCGTATGATATAGCCCACGAATACGGGCCGAAACTTAGGGTCGTTATTTGGATTCCGTAGCTCCAATTGCAGCACTTCTAGACATTTCGGAAGGCCAAAAACATGAGCATTACGAAAACCATCCGGTTTAGCGATTCCCGAAAATTGGTCCATGTGCCTAAAATTGGCCCGAAGCTGTGTGCTATAGCCCACGAATATAGTCCACGTAGGGACATCATTTGAATTCAGTAGCTCCCATTGCAACACTTGGAAGGCCAACAATATGAGTTTTATGAAAACCATCGGGTTTAGGGTTCCCGAAAATTGGCCCATGTGCCTAAAATTGGCAGAAGCATGTGCTATAGCCCACAAAAACGGCCTAAAACGTAGGGACGTTATTTGAATTCCGTAGCTCCGATTGCAACGCTTCGGGACATTTCTGAATGCCAACAACATGAGTTTTACGAAAATCATCGGGTTTAGCGGTTCCTGAAAATTGGCCCGAAGCATGTGCTGTTTCGACCGCTGCATTATGAAAGTACAGTTTTATTATGTGTACAAATTTTTCCTACAAGGAAAGTTATGCTAATAACTTTTTCCATTGAAAAGTTATGCGCATAATTTTGCCAACACGGAAAAGTTATGCACATAATTTTTCCTAAAGGAAAAGTTAGGCACATATTTTTCTAAGAAAGAGTGTGTGAAATTTCTCCCTACCTGAACGGCATCTGCACAACCATTTTTTTGTGATTTCAAAAGTTTTATACAAATTTTTTCTGCACGAAAAGTTGTATGCATGATTTCTATAAATTAATGTGTATAAATTATACATATGTGTTGGAAAATGCAGGCACAAGGATTCGAAAATGACGACGGATCCTGGTTCAGCGGTGGCCTAGTCTATCTATCTAATTAACTAAAAGGGAAACTAATCACGTTGTCCGAATTCGGTCGCTGCCTCCGGTGCATCCTCTGCTCTTCATCGTCACCTGAGCAGAGGAGGTGCTCTGCTTTTAGGGGTAGAGGATCATCCTCTGCTCTGCTCTTACTCACTGTGTCTCTTACATGATTTGATGCTCTATGGGATTATCGGTAGCGTATCATGGATGATCTGCAACCCACGTGGATATGCCATAGAGAACCCGTCCCTTCCACCTGTGCAGCAGCCACGCCTGATCCTCGTCGACGACGAAGTCCCTGTGGTAGTTGCCCCTCACCTTGCCCAGCACCACCTTGACCACCTCCGGCACGAGCGGGAGCTGCCGGAGCCCCGCCCTCCGGTTCCTCGCCTGCCACTGCCGGTACGTCTCCGGCCGCTCCACCCTGTCGGCGCCCTCGCACGCGATCACGTTCATGGCGCCCCGCCCGAAGATGTCCCTCTCGACCAGCAGCCGCTCCGGGCTGTCCCGCGCCACCGTCGCGTCCAGCAGGTCGAAGTGCGCCGCGCAGAAGAAGAGCAGCTCCCGGAACCTCGTCGGGAAGTAGGCGGTGCCGTGGCCGCCGTTGACCACGCCGTGGATGAACACGTCCGGCCGCATCCGCCGGATGTTGCCCAGCACCCGGTCCCTCGGGCTCAGGCTCGGGCGCCGGCCGGCGGCGTCGGCGTCGACGCTCTCCTCGTCCATCAGGTGCCGGAAATGGCAGAGGCTGCTCACCACGAGCACCTCGTCGCCTTCTTGGTCGAGGTCCAGGTCCTCTGGGGAGATGGTCTCCCGCTTGGCCGCGATCCCGCGGAACCTGAACGGCACGCCGAACTCGCGAGCGCAGCTGCTGAGGCGGCGGCCGGTCTCCTCGACATGGTGCGCGGGGCGGAAGCCGGGCTGGGGCAGGTCGATGCCGGTGATCCTGACCTCCGGCGCGCCGCCGTGCCTGGCGGCGAGGCCGCGCAGCAGCCCCGGCCACTGGAAGCCGTAGCCGATGCCGTAGTCGACGATGTGCAGGCGGCGGCGCCCCGCCACGGCGTCGAAGATGGTCTTGTTGGAGAAGGCGAAGGCCACCTTCTTGCAGCAGCAGGCGGCCATGTAGAGCCGGTACGCCTTGAGGAAGTCGACGGCGGAGGTGGGCCGCAGCATGAGCGAGCTGTTGTACAGGCGGCTGCCGTTGCCGGCGAGGCGCGCCTCCAGGCCCTCGGCGAAGCAGTGCGCCAGCCTCTGCGCGGCGTCGCCGGTGGGCGACGAGTGGCACCGGACCTGCGCCAGCAGGTCCTGCGCGCCGCGCCGGTCGTCCGTCGCCACCGCCTGCGCGCACCGGAGCAGCAGCGCGTGCAGGTCCACCACCTCGTCGTTGCTGCTGCTGCTGCTGTTGGTGGTGGTGCTGCTGGAGTTGGAGGAGCGGCGCCTCCGTCGCCGCGGCGTCGCCCTGTGGTCGTTGGCGGCGAGACGCTGCGGCGGCTGCACGACGCCCTTCATGCAGATGTCGCGCTCGCCCAGCATCATCTCCTCGAACATCTTGCGGGCGTCGGGTTCGTCTAGCGGGTCCGGCGCCGCCATGAGCTTGGCGGCCCTGCTGCGCGGCTCCGGCTCTACATTAAGCCTGGTGTTCTTGCGGCCCCGATCATCGATCCTGGTGGTGTCAAGGAGAAGGAGGGCATCGTTGGTGGCCGCCGGGAGGAACTTGGTGGCCTCCTGCATGCCCCTGAGGAACGCGGAGGTGACCACGTCGGCGTCGTGGACGGACGTGGGCGAGTGGTCAGAGTCAGAGCCGCCTCGGCTGCCGGGAGAGGTACCGCGATTCTCAGTGTCGGCGGAGAAGGAAGGCGAGCTGCCGCCGCCGTCGTCGGCCGCCGTCGCAGCAGCAGCAGCAGCAGCAGCGCCGGAGAGGATCTGGGCGAAGGGCAGCTGGGCCTGGAGCAGCGCGGGGTGGTCCGGGTACTGGTAGAAGAAGCTGGCCTCGTCGGCGGCCTCCTCGTCCATGAGGAGGCGGGCGATGTAGGGGAGCGCCATGTCGTCGAAGGCGGCGGGGTCGTCGTCATCGTGTTCGTCGTGGGGAGGAGGAGGAGGAGGCGTGGGCGGCAGGTCGAGGAACACGGAGGGCGACGGCGGCTCCGGGTGGACGAAGAGGAACTCCTCCGGCGCGGCGCTGGGCATCGCCGGGGACATCTTGATCGAGCTCCTTGGCTTCTTGCTGCCCTGCACGCGCTGCTCGTGATGTGGTTATGGTTAGTCGCAGCAGCAGCAGCTTCCAGGCAACTGCCGGCCGCCGCCTGCCACCCTTTTCAGCTGAGCAAAGCACTCATGCTCATGCATGGTCCAACCATCCTCCCAGAGCCAGACAAGAACAAACGATGATGAGCTAGAAAACTTTTTTAAAAAAACCAAGGTAAAAGTGGGTGATGGATGGCTGCTTTTCAGTTGATTATAAACTGATGAATAGCAAGTAGATGAATTGCTAGTCACTAATCAAACTGTCCTGTGCCGCGCCAGAGCCACCCGACCTGCCTGCCTCACCTACCTAGACACAACAAAGATTGGATTGCTTGCTGCAAATGACCGGGGACCTTCGCCTACTTTGCTTGACCATCCTCCACGTACAAGACGACAGTACAGTAATACCATATTCCACAAAGAACTCATTTATACTCTCTGCTGCTTTCTTGGCTCACCTAATTTGATTGTCACGCATGTATTTTTTCTAACCCTGCATTTTTCTTTGGTTTAATCATGCACGCACGCATGCAGGATTTTTGGTTTAGAGTTATGTGTACCAATGGATTCTTAGACGGTCTTGCAGTAAATCTTCTGTTGGGGTAAAATGAATGCTAACCACCACCACCTTACACAGTACAATCCACTACAAGTACTCCATCAGAACAACATGAAATCCGTCAAAGCACGCATGTAATTTACTGCCCAACTATCGTTCAAGTGTCACCAACAACAACCCTAAAACAAGAACAACCCCTTGCCCTACCATGTACACAGGACACCAACCGAACCCTTGGCGGTCCAAGCAAACTTTGACAGTCTCTTCTACTTGTTTTTGCGACTACCTGGCCACCATTCTCTTCCAAGGAAAACTTTTGATGATCCTATACATTAACAAAGGTACCTTAGCAAAGACATGCTCTACAAGCAAAAACACTAACTATCAAAAATCGGCAACTAAACCTAGGACAACTTGATAAAAATGAGAAGCAGCCTTTGACACCCCTCATCCTGCTGCTCCCGCTCCTCCTCTCTTTAAGAAAATCGGTATGTACCTTATCTATTATATCTTAATATAATAGTTTTAAGAAATTGTCATGTTATTAATATAAAAAACGAGAGAAGAGTCTTGTTGGATTTTATGAAGATCTAACAACAAGAATCATTGGCTCTAAAAATTCCACATTCATTTTTTTTTAAAAAAAAGAGTATACACCGTTGGATTTTACGAAGATCTAATAGTCTAGATTAATTCCTACAAACCATATTAAATAAACTATTGAGTTTAGAAATTTCTCACATTCACCATTGGATTTTATGGAGATCTAACGGTCTACATTATTCCTACAATCCATATTGAATAACAGAGGGATACAAGATATTTCTAATATCATTACGTTGATTTGAATTCCATCTAAAACTGACCATATAAAAAGTAGATTTTTTCTAATGATATTTTCTATATTATATTGAAAATGCTAATATAACTTATATTTATGAACTAACTAAAAGTACATTTTTTCCATATTGATATTTTATATATTATATTAAAATGCATATCCAACTTTGATTTAAGAACTAAATATATACGATAGGAAGGTCAAATCAAATCTATTGGAGAGAAAGAGCGAGCATGACCAGCACCGAGTGAGAATAAAATGCATCACGAGAACATATGAACAACATTGCATTGATAAACAATTTCAACATTCATGCACATACAATTCGAGTAATTTCCTTATTATAAGTACATGTAAGAAACAAGTATTTCAGTGTATTTCAATTAATTTACATTTTTATTAGAAATAGCAAACATGGTATTATACATATTACTAGATAATAAATCAAGAACCATTGAAAATCTATAAACACATTACAAGTAGTTGTTGCATATGGACAGATTTTGGATGCGAAAGGCAAAATGTGAAACCAGTGATCTTGTTTTTGATAAGAAAACCAAATATCTAATTAACTGCACTTGTGTGCTCGTAGAAGTATTTGTTGTTACGTAATCAATATCAATGACATGCTTCGTCACACCCCATGCATAAAAGAGAATATTTCGATGCGCAATCTATAAGAATTTCTAAATAGTTAACATTTTTATATATGCAAATTGGATTGAGGAGAATGACAACATTTCGGAGCAAGTATAAGCATCTATTGTTATCTACATTCGTGTGTATAATTAGAACATGTTAGTTGTTAGTTGCGGGTTCAAGCCACCAAGATTATAGGCACACCTATCCAGCTAGTTTGAAAGTAAATAGAATAAGTGTTACCCGTTGTAAAGGTGAATAGATTGATGAATAGGGTTTATGGTGGGGAAGAGTGTGGACAAGAGGATAAAATCGTCTTCATGCATATGCGCACGCATCACATGCCTACTTCAACAGCTAGGCACATACGGCATTGTCCACGCACACGCCTCCTACGGCTAGAGCAGCTCCTCTTGCATGCACGCGAGGCCCCGTACACGATTGAAAACCGAGAGGGACCACGAAGCCGACAAGGATGACCCCCGCCGCGACCGAATGGCATACTAGAAGTATATAAACCGCAAAGCTACCATCCCCAACACCTCTCCCCCCTCCGCCCGCTCATGTATTGAAGCCATCATTATCCCCCGCTAGATAGGTTTTCTCCTCCCCCTCGCTCCAAGTTGATGGTAGGAAGCAAGGTACGATTCTTGCGGCGTCAAAACTATTTTTTTTTTCGGTCACCGGTTACTGTCTGCTCGCATTGATTTCCCTGGTTGGTTTCATTGTGTCTTTACTTTGTTTCGTAGACTTTTATACTCAATCTACCTAACATATTTGTATATTTTTGTTTTGTTCCCTGCAAATATTGATTAACATTGGGAGGCCTCACCTCGGTCGGTAGAGTGGCGGCCGTGTTGGTGGAAGTGGTTGACTTCGTGAGGGCATGCTTAGCTTTGAGAAGACGATGTCGGCCACCGCGCGTGTCTTGCACCTCGAAGACATCTTCTCCGAGCATCCTTTAGCTTTGAGGAGGAGCATCTTTAGCTTTGAGGAGGTGGTGGCGGCGTCCACCACGCGCACCTTCCACGGCTCCGACGGTAGGTTGTTACAATCCATATTGTAATACGTAAATACAAGATAAAGATTTTTTTCAATAATTCATATTGAAGAACATATTTCAAAGATATTAGATTAATTTTCATATTGAATAACATACAAGATACAAGATACTAGATTAATTCCACAATCCATATTGAATAACATAAAGATACAATGGTATTTTGAAAGTCATTACATTGATTTTAATTCCATCTAAAACTCACCACGTAAAAAAATAGACTGTTCCTGATGATATTTTCTATATTATATTGAAATGTTAATCTAGCTTTGATACAAGAGCTAACTAAATGGGTTGCCATGTCGACATTGCGTAGAGTACGCGCCCCTTCCACCCTTGCAGGAGCCATCGCTGATCCACATCAATGAAGAAGTCCTTGTGATACCCATCCTTGACCTTCTTACTCACAGCCTTGACAATGTCCACATCGAAAGGCAGCTGCCTCAGTCCAGCACGGTCATTGCGAAGCTGCCATTGCCGATACGTCTCTGGACGCTCCACCCGATCTGACCCCTCGCAGGCAATGGCATTCAAGGCACATCGTCCAAAGAGCTCCTACTCGACGAACATGCGCTCGGAGTTATCCCGTGGCGCCGTCGAATCCATCATGTCAAACATGGCCGAGTAGTAGAACAAGGCCTCCCGGAACCGTGTCGCGAAGAATGGTGCATTGTAGGAGCTGTTCTCCACGCAAAGGATGAACACATCCGGGCGCATCCTTTTGATGTTGTCGAGGACCATATCCCTCGAGCTTGGGCCATCAAAGTCACCACCCTCATCCGGCAACTTTCCAAAATGGAACAAGCCGTTGACGACGAGGACCTCATCTTGCTCAATGTTCAGGTCATCAGCGCAAACCATCCTCCCAATTTGCTACGATGCTATGGAACTTGAATGGAACACCGCACTGGCGAGCAAAACTTGCGAGTCGGCGCCTGGTGGGTTCCATCCGAGCAGCCGGACGAAAGACGGGCTGGGGGTGGCCAATACCGGTGAGATCCTTACCCAGATGTCCCAACAATGTCGTCCACTGGAAGCCGTAATGCTCACCGTAATCCACGATGTGCACCTTCTTCCTCCCGGAGATGATGGCCTTGCAGATGGTCATGTTGGAGAACTTGAACGCCATCATTTCAAAGCAGCAAACTGCGAGGTACAGCTGGTAGGCCTTGTAGAACTCCACAGCTGATGAGGCCAAGTGGCATTGGCGGCGAATGCAGGGGCGTCGGGGAAGGGCTGATGAACGCTCCCGCGCGGATCTGGCGGTGGAGCTAGCGGTGGCGGTGGCAGAGAGGATGTCGGCGAAGGTCTGCTGGGCCTCGAGTAGAGCGGGGTGGTCGTCGACGGTGTCCTCTTCCATGAGCACGCGCGTGATGAAGGGGAGCACGAGGTCGTCGGGGCCATGGCCGCCATCGCCGTCGGGTTGGGGCGTCGGGGGAAGGTCCAGGAAGTCGGACGGTGAGAAGGGCTCGTCCTCCGGCCCCGGCTGCCATGACCGACCTCCGGCTGTTCGGTTGGGCGGTGGCGATGGTGCGCGTCTTTGGTTTGTTCGAGAGAAAAATCTTCTTGGGCCCAGTTCTTTGGTGGTGGTTTGTTACGAGAGAAAATACGGTTGGTGGTGGTGATAAGCCAAGCGAACAGGCTGCTCAATCTGTGATAAAATTGGAATCTTTAATCACCTACTGGTGACGGAATGGATCAACAAGTAGAGAGAGATACAAAAAGCTGAGAGCTTTTAAACATAAGAGCAAGTATTATAAGCTTACTTCAGCAGGCGACTAGCAGGACACGTAGGAAAGAAACATAGCTGGCGGAGAGAGAAGGGAGGAGAGAGAAAGAAGCGGGCGTTTTGCTATGTAGCTTAGCTGCTTTGCTTGTCATTGGCCCTGCGAGCCTGCTCAAAAATAGATAGCATTAAATGAAGGTGGGGCCGTCAACCACCAGCTCAGCAGCTGTGGTGAGGTGATTAAACCTGCTCAGGAGTCAGGAGCTGGACGCCGGCGCAAACAGAAGCTTCGGGGAAGGCGCCCAGCTGTGACCGGAAGCCTCTCCGGCTTACTATTTTTTTATTGATCACCCCGAGACCGTCAGCAAGCAGGACACAAGTGCAGACACTGATGAAAGAAGTCCCTGTCATTTTACTGTACTTAGTCTTCTCCTTTTCATTTTCGACAAGATTAACACTCGAGACACTGATGAAAGAAGTTATGGATACAGACATACATACAGCATTGTTATTTTCAAAAAAAAAAAAAAAATCAAATCTCACCATCTTTTTCAGTCACTTGTAATCAAATTTCCACGTTTAGCCACAGCCATCACCCTTCCCGAATCAAACTAACTGACAGCCTTCTAAGGTCTCCATTTATGTTCAAGAAACCATTACAGCTGCGTGAAGTTTACAAAAATTGCAGAAAACTCACCACTTGGTTCTTGAATCTGGCAACCTCTTTTCAGCTGTTCTAGTTTGGATGCAAATTAATTTTGCACTGAAAACAAGTACCAATATGAGATGAAAATACAAACCAGATACTACTCTGAATAACCGATGCAGGTTTAGCTATCAATCATGCATCAGCTTACAATTCCAGAGAAGTAGGGGAAATTCCCAAAAAAATCTACTGCTAGAACTACTCAAAGTGAACTTCACAAGACAAGTTATATCAACACATGAAAAACTAAACTAATGATCTCCAGAATTACTTTTCAGCAACAGAATAACATGCAGCCATATGCTGGCAACAGGAAGGATTTTTTTTCAGTTTGTTATTTTTTTGTGAAAAGATTTCAGGTTGTTACAGTTTAGCATGTACAAGTTCCACATCGATAATTCAGCATATCTGAGATCTTATCTATCGCTAAGCAGTAATAACACCACTCTATTACTCTGTCACTAGTAATCCTTCCTAGGTTAGTAATTTCACCTGAAGTCCACACCATTTGAAATGAAGTCTGATGAACTGCAGCTGCATAAATGGTGTATGTATGCTTCCCATGGTTAACACAGAAACATATGTATGTAGTGGACCAAAGAAAAGCAGCTACAATTCTGCGATGCCATCATCTGCAATCCATGTCGACATGGCATAGAGTATGCGCCCCTTCCACCCTTGTAGAAGCCACTGGCCATCAACGTCTATGACAAAGTCCTTGTGGTACTGATTCCTAACCTTCTCTCTCAAGGCCTTAACAGTATCCGGATCCAATGGTAGCTGCCGAAGCCCTGCCTGGCGACTTCGCACCTGCCACTGCCTATACGTCTCAGGCCGCTCCACCCTATCAGGTCCTTCACAAGTGATAACATTCAGGGCGCACCGCCCCACAAGATCACGCTCAACCGCCAAACGCTGGTCATTGTCCCTTGGGGCTGTAGCATCGATCATGTCAAATATTGCCGAGTAGTAGAAAAGCGCCTCTCGGAACCGTGTGAGGAAGAACGGCGTGTTGTATGACCCGTTCACAACAGAAAGGATGAACACATCTGGTCGCATCTTTCGGATGCTATTGAGCACCACCTCCCTTGGGCTGGGGCTGCATATGTCAATGCCTTCATCCATCAAGTTCTGAAAGTGTGTGATGCTATTGACGATCAGTACCTCATCAGGATCCCTGTTGAGGTCATCAACAGAGACCGTCTCCCACTTTGCCGAGATGCTCCGGAACCTGAATGGCAAGCCACAGAGGCGGGCAAAGTTGCTCAACCGACGCCCCGTCTCCTCCACTCTTGAGGTTGGCCGGAACCCCGGCTCGGGGAGCTCAATGCAAGTCATCCTCACCTCCGGCGGCCCACCCTCCCGCTTAGCCAAGAATTGCAGCAAATTGGGCCACTGGCACCCGTACTGCACGCCGTAATCAACAATGTGCAGCTTCTTCTTACCGGCAATGGCGTTGCTGATGGTCATGTTGGAGAACCTGTACGCTGTCATCTTGAAGCAGGTCACTGACAGGTACAATTGGTAGGCCTTGAGGAATTCCACAACAGAGGTGCGCTTGACCATGAGTTCCTTGTACAGTTGGCTCCCTGTTCCTGCTAGCCGTGCCTCCAGCCCCTCGGCGAAACAATACGCCAGCCTTTGGCTGGCGTCTCCCCTCGGCGAGGAGTGCTGCTTGATCTGCCTGAGCAGATCGGTGGCGCTACCGTGATCGCCCATGGACACGGCCTGCGCGGAGTGGATCAGTAACGTCGGCAGGTCCACTGCGCCACTCGTGCTCTCCCTTCGCCGTGCCGATGACTTGCCATTGCCATTCCCCTTCTTGGTGGCCTTGGTGTTCTTCGCAGGCTCGCCGGTGCCCCCCATAGCGATGCGCAGGTTCTTCATGTTCTCCACACACATGAGGTACCCATTGAAAACCATTTCGTCGACGGTCTCGCTGGTTTCCTCAGGCTCTGGCGCCATCAGCTTGCTGTTGTTCCTGCCGGTCTCGCCCTCGCCCTCCAAGCAGTCACGGCGCCTGTTCTTGCGGCCCCTGCTGCCGTTGTTGTCCCTGGGCTTGAGGTCAGTGAGGAGGAGGTTGTTGTTGGCTGGCAAGAACTTCTTGGCCTCTTCCATGCCCTTGAGGAACGCCTGGTTGAGCATCTCCATGTTGACTCTGTTCTGGCCGCCGAACAAGACAGAGGCGCCGGTTTCCCCATCCCCAGCCGGCGTGATTGTCTTTGTCGCCTCCGAGATCCGGCTGGCCTCGCCGCCGCCGGGCAAGCAGACGGCTTTGGCATCACCGGCGGCGAGCCGCTGGGTGAGCTCGATCGGATCGTAGGGCCAGGTGGCGTCGGCGAAAAACACGGGGGTGTCGGAGGAGGAGGATGGCGAACGAGTGAAGGTGCAACCGCTTCCGCCGGTGGTCGTCGCGGTGTCGTTGGAGCTGCCGGAGGAGGAGGCGGCCGCGGAAGAGAAGTCCGTGGCGGCGTCGGAGAGGATCTGAGCGTACGGCTCCTGGGCCTGGAGCAGAGCGGGGTGGTCGGGGAAGTGGTAGAAGAACTGGTCGTCCATGTCCTCCTCCATGAGCATGCGCGAGATGTAGGGGAGGACCAGGTCGTCCGGCAAGGCCGCCGGATCCTCGCCGTGGCCATCGGGGCGGGGAGTAGGAGGCAGGTCGAGGAAGACGGAGGGGGAGAAGGGCTCCTGGTCGGCGCCGGCCCACGGCGCCGCGGCGGCCATGATCTGGCTCTTGGGCTCTGGCCTGGCCGCGGTAGAAATGGAAGCTCTGATTTGCTGTGGCAAAGCAGGGAAGCTTCCAGGATGGAAATGGATGTGACTGCTGCCACTGCGGCGGCGATCTCGACCTGAGAGTGGGGAACGAAGCAACGGCGGCTTCCTATCTCTTCTCTTTTTTAAAAACAAAAAAATCCTACCTCTGCCATGCAATTTGAATACAATATGATAATCTGAAACGTCAATGGGATTCCAATTTACAACCTAGAGAGACGGGTCATACAAGCAAGAAAATTTATTAAACAAGAGTCTGCTACTTTATGAATATAAAGTTCAAAGTCCGTACCAACAGGATCGGTCAACTCTCAGGGTATTTCGCAGAAGTGAAGAAATTGCAGGCCTTGTAACCAGCAGCAACTGAATTTTACTGTGATGATTGCTGATGCTATGTGACAAAGGATCATTGCAAACTTACGATGGACATAACCTGTCCATCTATGTTCAGTAACCATCACAGCTGTAAACTAAATTCAACATGTTATCCATCAGCACTCTGCAATCCCCAAATTGCAGAAACACCACTTGATCTTGATGTGGACACCAACTTTTTGTTATCCATCAGCACTATGCAATCTCCAACGTGTTAGCTGTACTTGCCTTCATGAGCTACCTAGAGAATTTGAAACTTCGGAGACAATGTGGTAATGAATATATCATCAGCATTGTATTCCAATAATTTCTGAAAAAAATAAACAGAAATCAAACTCTGATGACAACATCTGCAACTTTGATGCTTACCTAAGCATATGTTTGATCCTACTAGTGCAAGGTAAGGAAGCATAAAAAAAAATCTGATGAGACAGCAGAATGAGGACTTCACAAGATAGACATATGCTACAGCAAAAAGTCAAACAATTTTCTTTTCAGATGCGGAACAAAAGTGCACGTTAACAGCATCGACATGCAGAGAATCATATCTAAGATAGAACAATGAAGCTCGATCAAGCAGCAATATCTAATAAGATTACTCTGAATGAATCCAGTAAGAACGATTAAAAGCAACTAATTAGATTGTGAGATAGCATCATCTGCTGCCCATGTGGACATCGCATAGAGTATCCGTCCCTTCCATCCTCCTAGGATGCACTGAGAATCGACATCAGTGAGGAAGTTCTCGTGATACATATCCCCGATCCTCTCCCTCACCGACTTAACAATACACACCGCCTAATAACAGAGTATGACAATATACAGCACCCAAAAAAGTTTTTCCCCCTTTTGGATGGAGGGCAGTGTTAACACACTACTCTTTTTTTAGTACCAACTATGACCAGCAGGGCTAATCACGTACTCTGTACTTGTGAGTGTTGCACATGCATAAAAGCAAAACATATATACAGATTAAATGAACCAAAGACGGACCAAGCTGTACCTTCTTCAGATCTCCAAATGTCTGCGTGTCACAAAAGCCAGGTTGTCCATCCACCTCTGATCAGGTAGGTGATTCTCCCCTGTTTGATGCACGAACAGATGAACAAAATTGTTGGTACTCCAAACCTGAAAAGGAAAATCATAAATGCCAGCTATTATCAACTTTTCACAAACAATAGTAGGGAGGCCATTGTGCCCATCTTTGTGCAAAAACAATCAAAACTATAATGCATCACCAAGCACATTGCCAGTTATTGTCAACCTTCCCAAAACTGCACAAACAATTAGTGCACAAATTACAGAAACAACACTCGGTCCTCAATTTGGTGAATGAGAAAATAATGCAAAATATTCAGTACAAACTGCCTGGAAAAATGACACCTGTGACCAAACTGTGGAGGACATCTTTAATTTTGCGTCGGGTAATAACACCAAAAAGAACGAAAGTTGCAGAGATAAAATACTCAGATTAATCAGTGCAACTTTAAAGCCTAGTCACGCCCAGAATTGAAGGAAATGCCAGCAGTCTGATGCTACAACAGAAACAGAAGTTCATAAGACAGACATTTTTCAGGCATTAAGCCTTCTGACCATGAAAGGTAAAACATGTAATCCATAAAACTGCCTGTCGGCTACAGGGTTTTTTAAACTTTGGTGTACATTATTACAACTCTGCAAATATCCAGAACTATATATCTACAACCTATGTAGCTCCTCTAAGCATCTACTTGTTTCTACCTTACAAGTTTCAGCATTCAGACCGTCTAGAAATGGATGTCCACTGAACCACAGGTGCTGGATCATGGTTTCAACATAGACCATATATCAAATGCCAATACCACCTGTAGTCAGAAGCGACACACTAAAAGAGGGGCTTATTATCCTCAGCCATCCATGATGACATGGCATAGAGTACCCGTCCCTTCCATCCCAGCAGCAACCAACGGTTATCCTCATCGATCAGAAAGTCTCTGTGATAATAGTTCTTGACCTTGTCCCTAGAAATCTTGACGGCTTCTGGATCCAATGGTAGCTGCCTTAGCCCAGCCCGGTGGTTCCGCACAAGCCATTGCTTATAAGTTTCAGGGCGGTCCACCCGATCTGCACCCTCACAAGCAATCACATTCAGGGCAGACCTCCCAATGATATCCCGCTCAATCAACAGCCGTTCATCACTGTCCCTGGGGATGGTCGCATCAAGCATGTCGAAATGCGCTGAGTAAAAGAACAGTGCCTCCCGGAACCTTGTCAAAAAGAATGGAGCACCAAATGTGCCGTTTACCACAGGATGGATGAACACGTTGGGCTTCATCTCCCGGATGTTGTTGAGGACCATATCTCTAGGGCTTGGGCTGTCCACCAAAACACTCTCATCCATCAAATTGCCGAAAAAGCACTCGCTGTTGACAACAAGCACCTCCTCCGGGTCAATATTGAGGTCCTTAGCACTGACGGTCTCCCACTGTGCCAAAATAGCTTTGAACTTGAATGGCACACCAAACTCACGGGCACAGCTGCTGAGGCGGCGGCCTGTTTCCTCTATCTGGTGGGCTGGGCGGAAACCAGGCTGTGGGACAGCAATTGCGGTGACCCGCACCTCTGGTGGTCCACCTTTCCTCTTTGCCAGATAATAGAGCAAATTTGGGTATTGGAATCCATGTTGCACACCATACTCCACAATGTGCAGCTTGCTCCTCCCTGCCACAGCATTACAGATTGTCGTGGCGGAGAACACAAATTTCACCTTCCAGAAACAGGAGGCTACCATGAACAAGCTGTATGCCTTGAGGAAATCCACAACCGAGGTGCGTTGCGCCACAAGCGACTGGTACACCTGGCTCCCTGTGCCTGCAAGTCGTGCCTCCAGTCCCTCGGCGAAACAATGGGCCAGCCTCTGAGTGGCGTCCCCCCTCGGAGACGAGTGCTGCTTGATCTGCCTCAGCAGCTCAATCGCACTCCGGCGATCGCCGGTTGCCACTGATTGTGCGCAATGGATGAGCATGGTACGCAGGTCAACAACCTCGTCTGCACGCTGCCTCCCCCTCGCCCCCTTCCCACTCACCTTCCTCACACTCTTCTCAGACTCGCTATCCATGGCAATGCGCAGGTCGCTCATGCGCTTCATGAAATCCTCAAAGCTGCAGGTCATTATTTCACTGTATAGCTGGCTGGCCCCAATTTCCTCCTGCTCCGGCATCATCAGCTTGTTGCTTCTGCCCGTCTTGGCCTCAAAATCATCTTCGGTGTGGCGGTTCTTGCGGCCCCTCCCATTAGTGCTTCCACCTCCAAACAGTAACATCCCGTCCGTCACCTCCTCCTCCTTCACTCGGGCGGCAGGAAAGCCAGTGGCCGGCTTGCTGTCTGTAGATTGTCCGGAATTGGCCTCGAGATCGATGAGGAGGCTGTTGTTGGTGGGCAAGAACTTCTTGGCCTCCTCCATGCCTTTGAGGAACGCTTGATTGAGCATGTCCATGTTCTCCCCGTTCTGGGCGCTGAAGAAGGCAGAGGCCAGCGCGGCGTGGTCCGTGTCGGCAGCGGGCAAGGCGGTGGCGCTGGCCATCTTCGTCTCCTGCTCACCCGCAGCCCAACTCCGGATGCCCGCGCCGCCGCCGGCGTTCTGGGCGGCGAAGGAATCGCGCTGCCGTCGGGATCCGTCACCGCCGGCGCTCTGTGCCGCGGGGGAAGCGCCCTGCCGTTGGGCGCCGCCGCCGCCACCGGTATCCAAGAAGGGCGGGCTCTGGTGGAACCCGGCGGTGGCGCCGCCCTCCCGTAGGCCCCCCTGCAGCAAGAGGGCCGCGTCGACATCGTCGGCGGCGAAGTCGTCGAGACCCACCCCCATGTCGGGGTAGGGCGGGGAGCGGAGCAGCTGGGAGAGCTCGGTCGGGTCGTAGGGCCAGGCGGCGGGGGCGTCGGAGCAGGAGGAGGGCGAGAGGGTGGAGTTGGCGGCGGCGGTCCCGGAGCCGTAGGAGGTGGTGGTGGTGTTGGTGGCGTCGGCGGAGTCGGACGAGGACGAGGCGGCGGTGGTGGTGTCTCCGGAGAGGATCTGGGCGTACGGCTGCTGGGCGGTGAGGAGGGACGGGTGGTCGGGGAACTGGTAGAAGAACTTGTCGTCGATGTCCTCCTCCATGAGCATCCTGGAGATGAAGGGGAGGACGAGGTCGTCGGAGGCGTCCGGGTCGTCGGCGTCGGGGCCGCGGGGCGTCGCGGGCAGGTCGAGGAAGACCGAGGGGGAGAAGGGCTCCGGGGCGGCGAGGTAGGCCCCCTGGCCCAGGAACTCCTCCGGCGTGGCGGACATGGCTGGCCGCTGGCGGGGCGGCGGCGGCGGTAAAAAAAATCGGAGCTTTGGCTGATTCGGTTGCCGAGGTGTGCGGGGAACAAGCGGCGAGTGAGGAGGAGAGAGATTGGATGAGGCGGCGGGTGGGTGGGTAAAAGGGCAGCAGCAGCAGGCAGGGGAGGGAGCCTTGCCTTGACGGAGCTGCACCTGCACGCCGTGGGGGGCACGGGAGGGAGACACGGAGGGGAGCGGAAGGTTCCCGGAAGGCGACCGCGGCGGCAGCGGCGGCGACCGGATCGATCAGGTGGCAGAGCAGTAGAGGCAGAGGAAAGGCGGAGCGCAACTGCTGCGACGACGAGGAGATGCAGGGGAGCCGTCGGATTTGCTTGCTCCGGTGACCTATCTATCCATCGGCGGCGTCCGTGCGGCGAGGAGGATCCTCCCTCCCTCCCTCCCCAGTTGAGTGGTTGACGGTTTGACCCATCACCAATTACCAACGTGCTTGTTCTTTTCTTTCAAATCAAAGGAAGGAAAAAAGAAAGCAAAGTCAGTTTATTACTTCACTGATCAGCGTTTCAGTCAATGACCGGACCATTCTGGGATTTAGCTTTTCAGTTTTACGACGACACGAAACTTCCACCACTAAACTCTTGCTTCAGTAGTAACGACGGCAGGATCGACGACGTGTGAAATTGACCGTTTTCTCTTTACTCACAATTTAGATGATGTTTTGGACAGGGTTTGAGTTAAGCACGGGAATATAAATCATGGGTAACTTTTAAGTTACTGAGTTTGGAAATGCGAAAAATCATATCAATAGATTTGTCTTGTACAATAACTTTTTCAATACATATTATTATAATATAAAAAAAGAGAGAAGTGAAATTTGTACTTTGGAGACCGTGTCGCTGTCCTAAACATCATCTATTACCAGTATGGAGGGAGTAACAATGAAATAGCCACGATTTCGTGGCCACTCATTGGAAAAGAAATCAACCCTTCGACGATTTTACATGTTGTGCAGTATTGGCAGTCAGCAAACTGGATCCTTTGTCGGGAGTTATAGGTTGCTTTACAAATTTAATAACTACATATAAAGATACATGTTGTGTCTTTAGTGTCTAGATACATAGCAAAAGCTATCAACTTGGATAAGTTATAGTGAGCTTTCAGTTTCATACCGAGGGAGTAATACCAATTAGGAGCTCATAAATAATACATTTGGGTTATAAGAGCAACTGCACTATTTTTGAGTCCCTACTTTTCTCAGTAGGAGCTCTTTTTTTCATTCATTATTTTCTTTTCATATATCTCATCTCTTCCGGACTCCTCCTGTGGTCTCGTTCGCTTCCTCCCGTCCCTTACGCCAGCTTCATTGTCGTACGGCGGCTTAACCGCACGGTGCGATGGCGTAGCAGAAGGCACGCGCGGCCTGGAAAGTTGTGTTGTCTTCTACTTAGCTGAAAGACTTAGAAAACAGCACAACTTTTCAACTTTAAGTCTCCTTTAAAATATTTTTTTACTTTTCTTTATCATCTACTCCTTTTGTCCCCATTTAAGTGTCGTTAGACTGTCTCCGACGGATGTTGTATGAGCATCCGCATCCGCAAAATGCGGATCGGAGGCACACTTGTAGCGGCTCGGTTGCTTTGCATTTTGCGCCTAGCCGCCGCTCTAGCGCATTCTCGGGGGTTACGGGAGGCTTCCCCATCCCAACCGTTGCGGGCCCCACCGTCTTCCCTCCCACACTTCTCCTCCCACACCTCTTCCGGATTGGCGGCCCCTCCTCCTGGCTCTGTCCTCTCGCGCTCCGCCCCGGCGGGCGTCGGCTCCTCCTCGGCTTCCTCGCTCGCGCCGACGGGCGTCGGCTCCTCCACGCTCCACCCCGCCTTTCGCCCGGGGAGCGCGCGACTTCGCCTCCGGCCGCCGGACCCGCACCACCCCCGATGAGATCTGGCCGGCGGCGACCTCCTCCCCCCTCGTCAGGCCCGGATTTGCGATTTCGAGCTCGTCGGCGTTGTCTCCTTCGTCCGCCGGCCCGGATCCGCAGGAGGAGCGCGAATGTCAAGGTCACCGTCGTTGTCACCGTCATGCTCGAGGTGGCCCGCTCCGGGCGGCGTAGAGCTCGGAGCCTAGCGGCGCGCGGTGGCGCGCCTCGGCCCCGACGCGGACGCGGAGGCCGTCGGCCGCGCCTTGGTGGAGACGGAGGTCGGCGGCGGCGCGGATCCTCTCCGTCTGCTTGCTCCTCCCCGGCCTCCCGGGGCGGCGACGGCTCCCGGCCGGCGGCGGCGGCGGCTCCCCCCCTCCCGGGCGGCGTGGGCCTCCCCATCTTCCCCGTCCTCCGGGCGACGGGCGTCCTCCCATCTTCCCCGGCCTCCCGGGGACGACATCCTCTTCTTCCTCGGCCTCCAAGCGGCGACGGGAGTGCAACCGTCCGGTTGGTTGCGCGAAGAGCCGGGGAAGACCGCCGGAGACCATTCTCCTTTGCGGCACGGGCATGTCTGCGTATCATTGTATTTTGCGGATGCGCGTCGGGAATTCGGCCGGAGACAGGTCTTAGGGAGGTGGACTCAAGAATCAAGGTGACCACCCAAAGACCCAGATACCCCTACGGTTACGATGATTGATGTTTTGCAAAGTGCAGCTGTGCGAGAGAAATAAATGAGGACAGGTGCTGGTGCGTAGCTGTACAGCTACTTGAGCTGTAGGAGACGACTCATATTACGGGACAAAAGCCTGTAGCGCCAACGACAAATATTGCGGGACGGAGGGAGTGCCTATCTAAATTTCTCTATAACACCCAAATTCAATTGTAGTAAAAAAAAGTATGAGGTAAAAATTATCAAAAAAATAGGTTCAAAGTTGACTAGATGGGGTCATTTTCGGACTACGTTCGCCACATCAGATGCGACTTTTTTCTAACGTCACTGTAGGCATTAGTCGCGCCACGCCTTGGCGCGACCAAAAGAGTTAGTTCTTGGAAATTAGTCGAGATATATAGCAAGAGCTATCAACTTGAAAAAAGTTATAGTGAACTTTCGATTTGAGACGGAGGGAGTAAAAAGTTACAGTACGCTGGGACGATGGTTATTAGTGGCAGGCAGTGTTATGCTGCTACTGAATGGTGAAGGCCAGTAGGGGTCCAAAAGGTCAAGCAGTCGCTGTTGACCAAACTAAAAAGCTGCTCCTGCTACTACTACTGCTGTTTATTGGATTCCATTTCCATCCGATGCAGCAGGTTCATGCACCTCCAAAGTAAAGTAAAGTAAAGTTAAAAAAAAAACGTTCCATGCTTTTCAATCAACCAGTGTTGTTGATAGTAATCTGTTAGATGAAGCATATCATCAGCCCTTTCCTTGCATTTTCACCCATTTCTACATTAGTACGAATACTCCATTAGTACGGACAACAAGCAGTTAGTTGTACAGACTATGCATCACCCATCGGCCAAATAAAGATTTTTCTCGTAACAAATCAAGCACTGTGCAATATCGCCCACCGCCAAAACGAACAGGCTGCAGATAGATAGCCGGCGTTAGTCGTGTCGATGGGCCCGGCCCTACTCTAAACTGACAAAGGACAAAGCCCATGAGATGGCACGCGGCCCGACTCACTTCATAAGCTTTTCTAGTGGACATTGTTATTTAAAAAAAATGGTAATCAACTGTGTTAATTACACACACGCACGCGCAGGTTAGTTTTACCTTTGAACTGACTAACTCTTTTCTAGTGGACAAAACTCTTTTTTTTTTTTTGGGACTGACTAACCTTTGAAGTGGCAACCAACCTGTGCGCAGGTTAGTTGTTACTACCTCCTTGTGACGGCAGTTTGGATAGCGAGGCGAGAATGGCCGTGCCGTGCGTGTGCCGGCGGCCCGGGGCAGCGTTGGGCGTAGGCAGATGGATGTCCGGAGCGACGGGACGGGATCATCCCTCACTTGGAACCCAACCCATTCGACTCAGACTGGAATCAGGTCATCAGGTCGGGTGTGCTCTGCTCTGCTCTGCTCTGCTCGCCCCAGTATATTACAACGCAACGCAACGCAACGGACTCGATTCCTCTCCTTTTGCTCCTCACGCTCCGTCGCCACCACCCGCCGCACGCCCCCCCTTGCGATTCCCTTCTCTCCTCTTCTCTTCCTCCGGCGCGCGGCCGGCTCTCCCGATCAACCCCGATCCGATGACGAAGCCCGGCGCTCGCGGCGGCGGCGGCCGCGGCGAGGAGGAGGACGACGGCGGCGGCGGCGGCGACGTGCAGGTGCTGGTGGAGCGCCCCTACTCCTCCTCCCACGACGACCATCCTCCCCCTCCTCCTCCTCCTCCCCCTCCCCCCAGGCGGCGGCGGCGGCAGCAGGTTATCAGGGCGCGGCCCTACTACCGGCGGTGGTCGCCGTGGCCGGTGTCCGGCGCGATGGCGGCGTGCGTCGCGCCGTTCCTCGCCACCATGTACGTCAACGACGCCCCGGCGGTGGCGGCGGCGGCGAGCTCCGGCCCCGGCCCCGGCTCCAGCAGGTGCGCCGCCGGCTTCCTCGGCCGCTTCGCCTTCCAGCCGCTCAGGGAGAACCCGCTCCTCGGCCCTTCCTCCGCCACGTACGTCATCCGCCCGTCCTCTGCTTTCGTTTGGTTCTTGTGTCCCATCCCAGTACTCCATTTCATTTCATTTTCAGTTCAGTTCTTGTAGATAGAATTCTTCCACATTCAGCAAGTTCAAACCTAGTACCGTGACATTATTAGCCACTCATCCAAGGTCAAATAAGATCGATTTATGTCTTCAACTGATTTTCTGTGACTAATAGCATATATTTGTGAGTAGCACACCACAAAATTCTTGCGGTTGAAATACATGTCGGATCAATCATTTTAGAATGATTCACTCACAGTAAAATAACATGATTCCATATATAATGTTGTTTACAAACAAATGTTGCCATGCAATCACTTTTGGTGTGTCTACTGTCGCATTTTACCTTTAAATTTTTGCTTAACAATTCCGCAGCAACGGTGCGGGGTATCACCTAGTATAACTAACGATGTTTCGTCCGCAACACAAATTCTTAATCAGGCTGGTGAGGGTGGGCGCTCTCGACGTGACCAAGGTCGTCGACGGCGGGCAAGGGTGGCGCCTCCTCACCTGCACCTGGCTCCACGCCGGCGTCGTCCACCTGCTCCTCAACATGCTCTGCCTCGCCCTCGTCGGCGTCCGCCTCGAGCGGGAGTTCGGCCCCCTCGCGCGTCGGCGCCGTCTACCTCGCCTCGGGCCTCGGCGGCAGCCTCATGCGGGCCTCTTCACCCGCCGGTCGCCGCCGTCCGGCCGGCGCGCATCGTAGTCTCCGTCGGCGTGCTCGGGCGCGCTGTTCGGCCTCGTGGGCTCCATGCTCTCGGAGCTCATCACCAACTGGTCCCTCTACGCCAACAAGGCCGCCGCGCTCGCGTCGCTGCTGCTCGTCATCGCCGTCAACCTCGCGCTCGGCGTCCTACCGCACGTCGACAACTTCGCCCACATCGGCGGCCTCGCCTCCGGCTTCCTACTGGGGTTCGTCGCCTTCGTCAGGCCGCACTTCGACTGGCTCGACCACCAGCGGAGCAGGGTCGCCGTCGTCGCTGGTGGTGCTGGTGCTGGTGCTCCTCCTCCTGCTGCCATACCAACACCGGCGGTGGCCAAGCGGAGGAAGCACAGGACGTACCAGCACGTGTTGTGGGTGTCCGCCGCCGTGCTCGTCCGGGCGGCCGGGTTCGCGGCGGCGGCGGCGGCGGCGCGCGCCGGCTTTCGGGGTTACAACGCCAACGACCACTGCTCCTGGTGCCACTACCTCAGCTGCGTCCCGACCTAAGCGCTGGAGGTGTGGCGACTCGCCGTCACCGACGACGACCACGTGGTGCGTCTTCAACACCACCCCCACCACCGTGGGGAGCGGCGGGGATAATAACACCACGGCGGGGAGCGTCGTCCGCCGCGCGGGGGCGGCGGCGGCGGGGCAGAACCGACCGTCCCCCCCCCCCCCCCCCCCGCGCGCGACCGGGCCCGAGGCACGGGACGACCTCTGCAAGCAGCTCTGCACCTAGTAGCATTTCTTTGCTATTCTTTATGTACATGATGTGGAGGAATAGAAGCATGTAGAGTTGATACAGTACACACCATTTGTTGGAGCATTGCTCACCTGTCGAGATACAGAGCCATTTACATGCCATTCATTCCGTATAGGAAATGTATTGGATCGATTTCCAACTAAAGACTCAATCTGATTCCTCTTCTGAAGATCCATCCAACAACGAAGGGTGTTTTTGGTTGGGTTGTGGCTTTGGGAGAAGCTGCTTTGGGCTGTGACTTTGGGAGAAGCTGCTTTGGGATTTGGGAGAAGCTGCTTTGACAAAGCTGCTGTTGGGTGGATGGAAGCCTGTTCGGTTGACTTGTTGTAGCTTTTGGAGAAGTCCCCTCACTTACAACATGGCCCCGCATGTCATACATAGATTGGACCTTCTTGGCTTCTTCTTCCTCTCGTTAGTGCTCGCCATGTCAAGATGGAGCTTGTCGTGGCTCTTCAAGGGAGGGTCTCGCCGAGCACTGGAATTGTAGTCATGCCCGCACCCACACCCACCGGAGTCGTGGCTGTGCCCGCGCCCGCGCTTGCCATGAGGGAGGGGAGCGACCAGCCATGGATGAGGAGCTCTCGGGGCGGCAGGGAGGCCACTCTGGCGAGCCTGCGCCGCGGTAGGGGAGGGAGGAGGTGGCCTCCCGCCGTGCTTGCGCGCGCCTCCAATGCCTACGGTGGAGCACCGCCGAAGCAACAGCAGCCCACTTAGGCTGGGGACCATTCCCGCCGAGGTTGACCGCCGTCGGGGCACAAGAGACGGGACCGGGCCGACCGGCGGAGCTCGCCAACGGCCGGCGGAGCCGCCTCGGGTTCGCCCGAGCCCTGGCGGTGGAGTTCGCCCGTGCCCCGGCGGCTGGGCGGATCTCGCCCGTGGCCTCTCATGGCAGGATTCAAGGGAGAGGACGGGGCTCGACAGGATGGAAGGCGGCTAGAAGACCTCACGCCACCGGAGCCATGGGCCTGTGGCTGCCTCGCCGGTCTTGGAGGTCCGCCGGCCATGGGATAGGTAGGGGAAGGAGCTCACCGCGGCGGAGTCGTCGCGACGGGAGAGGCACGAGAAAAGAAAGAAAGAAACAAAACGAACTGTTTCGTGTGTGAAAGGATCAAGATGTCGACTAGAGGGGGGTGAATAGTCGAACCTGAAAATCACAAACATTTTCACAGCTGTCAAATGCAGGTCCGGAGTTTCCGAATATTTTTCCAGATACTCTGGGAAATCCGGGAAAATTTCCGGATATTCCGTACTGTTAGGGAGGAATCAAATTCGACAGAAATTAAACTTGCCCAAATGTAAATCTGTGAAAATAGGTTATGCACTGAGATGAGACAAGCCTATTTATCCACTCAAATCTTGTAGGAACCTCACCACGAAGTAGATCAGCACCAAACCCTAGATATGTGCTCAAGATAGCAACAAGCATACAACAAGATGAACAAGCACAAGAAACACACAGATTTGTTACCGGAGTCCAACCTCACACATTGAGGTCTACGTCTCCGTTGAGGTACCCACGAAGGGTGGACCTTTACACCTAGGTCACTTTCCTCCCTCTAGCGACCACAAAGATCAAGCTAGAGTTACTTACTCAAAGTCGGGGTGATACAAACTTCCTTGTGCAGCCACAATCTTTGGATGCTCCAAGGCAACGCCTAGCCGGCTAGGAGCTCAAGGCTCCAAGAGTAACAAACACGAATTTTGCCAACCAAGCGAAGAACGAGGTGCTCTAGAGATGGGAAATCAGCTCACTAACACTCTCCAAGCTCTTGCTCTCAAACCCTCTTAAATCCCCACAACAAATTTCACCAAACTTGAGCCAAAGGGAGTAGAGGGGGAGTAAATGAGGTCTGATGAAGTTCAGGTCGAAATGGCAGGAGAGAGAGTAAAGAAGGGGGTGGAGGGGGCTTTTATACCCCCCCTCACCCATAATATAGCCGTTGAGGCTTTAAGACCCGGAGTATCCGGGGTAAACCCGAAAACTCCGGGAAGTCCGGAGACTCCGGGGTGAACCCGGATATTCCGGCCTTCCAAGGTCAGCACCCAAGAAAAGATCCCCGTGAACGTGTTGGTGCGAAGGTGTCTCTCATAGGTTTGTTTTAGCAACTAGAGCACCTATTCGACTCTTGGAAGACATAATTCCTGTCCCTCTTGATATTACGACATTCCTAGGACTCAAATTCAAAAGTGTAAAATAAATAAGCCTTCTTAGGAATCCTTTAGAGCACCACTTTCCTTTTTGCATAGTCAACGAACTATACTTGATGCCATACATAATTTTAATACCTGCTTATGGACTAGATAAATCATTAGCTACTTAGGTGTGTGTCATCAAATCACCAAAACCCACTTAGGGGGCCAAGATACTCTTCAATCTCCCCCTTTTTGATGATTGATGACAACACACTTAAGTCATACAAGAGATAAACAATGAATATTAAAAGCTTTTGTAATACTCACCCTTAATATGTGCATTTTGATCTTGAATATCAATGGTCCTATTAGGGCCAACATTTTGCACAACAAGAGAAACAGCTTGTGATGTGCAACAGATAATAGTGAGATGCTCATGACATATTATGCACTCAACAAGGAAGAAAAAGAAATCTGGTGCTGAGAGGTCCGGAGTCTCCGGGCCAGGTCCGGAATGTCCGGGAAATCCGGAAACTCCGGGAAAATCTCCGGACTCTCTGGGCTTCAGCACATCAGTGAAAAAACAGACTTCACACAGTTTTTCAATCTAGCATAGACTATCCTTAGAAGGTAAAAACAGAGTAAATCATCACAGGCACACAACCAAATGTCTCAAGCTCACATAGTCTTACACACATACGAATTTAGAGTTATTACAGACCAAAGTTCCAAATTCAAATACATAAAGATCAAGTTCATTGTTCCAAACACATAAATGGATAAGTTCACTCCCCCTTTGGCATCAAGCGCCAAAAAGGAAGTGTGGAGCAGCTGGATCACTCGGAGTCGTCGTCGTCCTCCTCTTTTTCTTCTTCTTCATCGTCCTCCTCCGCTTCTTCCTCTTGTCCTTCACCCGCATCTTGAGCGTCCCACTCCGCAAAAGGATCATAAAACTCCGGAAGCTCATGGCAAGGATCAGTGGGAAGGCCAAGATGGGAATTTATCTCAATGATATCCCAGCGGTTTTCATTAGTCTCCGTGGCTATTGTCTTGCACATACTAAAGATGCTCTTAAGCACCCTCTTGATCATGGATCCACGGTGTCGACGGGGAGGCCTAGGAGAAGAGCGTGCAGCGGGCAAATCATCATGGCGAGGAGCTGCACTAGAGGAGCCAACATACTTGCGACCTTTTGGAGGCCTCTTGGCTCGATCACGGAGGTGACGAAGCGGCTCATGGACTACATCCTTGGGATAGCGGACATTGGTGACTCTCTCAATCATGTACATGAGGTAGGGGGCATATGGGAGATGCTTCATGGAATCATTCATGGCCCTTCTCAACTCGTTCCAAATGAAGTCGAATATGCAAAATCCTTCCTCATCCGGTGCCATCCTATTTAGGAGATTAGGAGCATAGTACCTCAAAGCGGTGGCATCTCCTATCTTGGGATCAATAGTGGCACGAAAGAATTGATTGAGATAGTAATAGTAAGGGTTGAGTTGATCCGCCTTGCCCTCAATAGCCAAATCACGGCCAGGAAACATGAAGGGGAGATCCTTGGGCTTGTACTTGTCCTCATTGTTCACGGGAGTACGCCTCTCATCCTTAGGGCCAAGTCCCAAGAGCCTAGAGAAAGTCATATAATCTATGGTGCATTTGTTCCTTTGAGTTGTCCAATTGTCATGGGGATTGTAATAGTAGGAGCAATGGAATTGGGCAAGAATTTCTTTGTTCCAATTGTACCTAAATCCCATGATATCATAGAGACCAACCTCCTCGCACTTGTCAATCACGGAGTTGAACACGGTGTTGTTGAGTTCTTCATAATATTTCCAATCAATGTACCTCATTTGCACAATTGGAGCCATGTTCTTTGCAGCTAGCTTGGGATTCCGGATGACCGATTGATAGAAGTCCCTATGAAAGTCACACCAAAATCTTGCCTCTAGCCCTTCTTGTCGGGCATACACCCCGGTACTCATGCAAGGAAGGAAGAAGGGTAGAAGACGGACTCCTACTAGAATTCCCCCGTACTCCTACTAGGACTCGCTCCGTGTAATCCTACTAGGACTCCCGCCTTGTAACCGACTAGGAACCCGCCCCCGGACTATATAAAGGAGGGCCGGGTACCTAGCCAAACATCCACAATCCCTCCGGGGAACAACACCAAGCGCGGGCGCCATACTTGATCCCCCAAACAGGACGTAGGGCTCGCCACCTTGGCGGTCCGAACTCGTATAAATCTTGTGTCCCGTGTTCTTGCGCATACCTTCGAGTTCTCGGTCTCCCGATCACGATCCCCACCGCACAATCTACTACCTCGGGTACCCCCACCCGTAGGTTTGCGGTCTAAAACACCGACACCGGCGCGCCGGGTAGGGGTGATCATCACCACCGGCGAATTCGAAGGACCCTCGTCAACAAGATCAATCTACTCGTCGACTCGCCGAGATCCATTGAAGCAAGTCTCCTTGCTCTTGTCAAAGCGGAATCAATTTTCCTACGCCGCACTTCGGTTGCTTCGGCAACATCGCGCGGCTCGTCATGCGGCTCGTCGCGCCGCTCGTCGTCGTCGACTACTCCGCCTCTCCCAAGCTCGTCGTCGACTACTTCGACTCCGTCGCGCGTCCGGGTGCCTCGGCACGTCGCGCGGCTCGTCACGCGGCTTGTCGCGCCGCTCGTCGTCGACTACTCCGCCTCGCCCGGGCTCGTCGTCGACTACTTCGCCTCCGCCGCGCGTCCGGGGTGCCTCGGCACGTCGCGCGGCTCGTCACGCGGCTTGTCGCGCCGCTCGTCGTCGACTACTTCGTCTTCGCCCCCGCGCGTCCGGGTGCCTCGGCACGTCGCGCGGCTCGTCACGCGGCTTGTCGTGCCGCTCGTCGTGGACTACTCGTCGTCGACTACTTCGCCTACGCCGCGCGTCCGAGTGCCTCGGCACGTCGCGCGGCTCGTCTTGGGGCTCGTCGCTGCGCCCATCGTCGACTACTCGGGCTCGTCGGCGGCTACTTCACCTCCGCCGCGCGTCCGGTGCCTCGGCACGTCGCGCGGCTCGTCATGCGGCTCGTCGCGCCGCTCGTTGTCGTCGACTACCCGCCTCGCGCGGCTCGTCGTCGACTACTCGCCTCGCCTAGGCTCGTCGTCGACTACTCCGTGCGCCGCGACTTCGTCTTGCGGCCACGCCGGCTCTACTTCGCCCACGCCGTGCGTGGTGACTACTTGTCTCGCGGCAACGCCGGCTCTACTCGAGTGCGCCGCATGCCGCCACGACGTCATCTTCCTCGGTCGCATCCTTAGAAGCCATGTTCCCGAACATTGGGAACGGGGTACGGGAACGTGGAACGTCATTTTGTTAAATCATGGAACGAAGGGGGTATACCTATTTCGTAAGTTCCAATTCGAGATGGAACACGTTCCAAGTGTAATGGGAACGATGTTCCCGAAACGTTGTTTCGGAACGAGGAACGTTCATAACATAAAAATGTTGCTCACTACCAAAATATGCTAGGCTTCCTTGTGGTTATCGCGTCTCATCATGCCTGAAGTGGCTGCCCTCTGCGTCGTGCGTTCGATTTATTTTTTTTCTTTTGCTTTTTTTGCTGATTTTTATCTCACGGTCAAAATCGAATCCTCAGTCAAAATCAAAAGCAACCCTATCAGCCTATCCTTTCCTTCCGTCCCGTGTCCTCTCCTCCACTCCTCGTGACCTCCTCCACCGGTTCGACTTCGACACTCCGAGTCCGACGACTCCGCGGGAGGTGCGGCGCCGCGCGCGCGCCGCGTGCCTTCGGCCGTTGGCGCCCCCGGCGGCCCGGATCTTCGACCGTGCGACGGCGACTCCGCCGGTTCGCCCACCACCGCCTCCGCCTCCGCCATTGCCGCGCGGCGAGGAGGATCCGGCGCCGGCGGCGGCGGCCGGCCCGGGGGTGGGGCGGGGGCGCCGGGCCGCCGGGGCCGTGCGGGCGGTGGCCGGACGGCGGCGGGCGGGCGGCGGCGATGGCGAACGACCGCCGAGGAGAGAGTCAACGAGGCCGCAGGGCCTCGGCCGCGCCGCCGCGGATGAAGACGGCGGCAAGCCGGCCGCCGGCGATGGCGCGGGCGGACGGCGACGGCCCGGTGTCGCAAGGTATGTGATGTCTCCGGCTTCATGTTCCCGCGGTATCGGATCGACGTTCCACACCCATGGTAGGATAGTGGCGGATCGACGTACCACAACAATTTGGGACGACGTTCTGTTCGTCCCCGTTCCTCGTCCCGGACGAAGTTCCCGTACGCGGAACACGGCCACGTTCCGCGTTCCGGGCTTCTAAGGTCGCATCGCGTCGACCATTCATCTCGACTAGTTTTCCAAACTAGTCGAGAACGGCCACGCCCTCAGCGACTAGCCGGAATCAACTCTGACTAGTCAACTTCAACAACAACCCTCGTGGCTCCATCGCTGACCGCCACGGCTTCATCAACAAGTACGCCGGCAGCAAAGAACTAAGTCATTTATCTAAATGATTACTGTTTTCTTGGCTTGTTCTCCTCATCATGTAGGACTACTTGCCGACTACTCATTTGTGTATGCTTCTCGGCGGGTTTTCACGGGAGCTACACTCGCCGACTACTCTTGGGGCATATCAATTAAGTCGCCGCGAGTCTACCTCATCAACTCGGGGGCTATCCCTAGGAGGCAGTTTCTAAAGTCCGCTACGCGCGGCAATCTAAAGTCGACTTCTAAAGTCGCATTCTAAAGTCCGCTCCGTGCGGCAACTTAAAGTCGACTCCGGTCGCATCTTCGCCCTCGCTTCGATGGCATACTACGTGTGTAAGCTTCGATGGAACCTAGGCGTAAGCGGCCCTCGGGTCTCGGCGACGATGGAACCTAGCCGCACGTGGTCTTCATGCTCGTACCATGGGTCCAAGTACCCTAAGTACTCGCGCTCCGTACCTTGGGTCCGAAATCCATTGCCCGAGTACGCAAGTCGACTCCGGTCGCACCTTCAAGTCCACTACGGTGGCAACCATACCTTGGGTCTGAAATCCATGGCTCAGGTACTCAAGCCCACTCCGGTGGCACAAGCCCGCTCTGGCGGCAATCGTACCTTGGGTCTGAAATCCATGGCTCAGGTACTTAAGCCCACTCCGGTGGCACAAGCCCGCTTCCGCGGCAACCGTACTTTGGGTCTGAAATCCATGGCTCGGGTACTTAAGCCCACTCCGGTGGCACAAGCCGACTCCGGTCGCACCCAAGCCCACTCCGGTGGCACAAGCCGACTCCGGTCGCAATCTTAAGCCCGCTCCCGGCGGCAAAACTACTCGTTTTCTCTGATTTTTCATTCGCTTTGGCTTTCCGGAAAGTGCTTTTTCGTTTTTTGCATCTTAAGTCCACCCCGCATGGCACAAAGTCGACTATTGTAGTCGCATCTCAAAGTCCGCTCCGCGCGGCATTCAAAAGTCGGCTTCTAAAGTCGCATATCAAAGTCTGCTCTGCGCGGCATTCAAAAGTCGACTTCTAAAGTCGCATATCAAAGTCCGCTCTGTGCGGCACCCTAAAGTCGACTTCGGTTTTCAAGTCGCATCTCAAAGTCCGCTCGCGCGGCAACTAAAGTCGACTTCGGATTTCAAGTCGCATCTTAAAGTCCGCTCCGCGCGGCAACTAAAGTCGACTTCGGATTTCAAGTCGCATCTCAAAGTCCGCTCCGCGCGGCACAAAGTCGACTTCGGTTTTTAAGTCGCATCCTAAAGTCCGCTCCGACGCGTACGACTACTTCTCAAGCTCCACGGCTCGACGCCAAATTGCTACTTGGAATCTCTCCAGACTCGGGGGCTACTTGAAGATAACTTCAAAGCATGCTTTGCTCGCTCTCAAGCTCGGGGGCTCCTCACCAATCACTACTCGACGTGGCTCATACGGCTCTCTTATCTCGGGGGCTACACGCCGCAAGAGTACTCGGATGATGGCTTCGCGAACACCGAAGACCCTTGGATTGATTACCTAATCATTTCAAGGCTCGGGGGTCGCTATGCTACACCCATCATTCAAATTTTTCAAGACGGAAGATTTGGAATCAAGATTGACCCTCGCCTAGAGTCCGCAACTCAACCTAAGGCTCGAGGGCTACTCCATATGGAGTGCGATTTTGCAACCGCACTTTCATATAATCTCGACTTCAAGACCGATGAGCCGGACCACCTTCCGGCCTCGCGGCAGCTTCAAGTACTATTGAAGGCTTCTCCAAGCGATACTCGAGAACGCTCAAGAACTACCCGAAGAGACTTCAAGACTACTCGAACTACTACTCTCGACTCCAACGTGCTCGGGGGCTTGTCGGGCATACACCCCGGTACTCATGCAAGGAAGGAAGAAGGGTAGAAGACGGACTCCTACTAGAATTCCCCCCGTACTCCTACTAGGACTCGCTCCGTGTAATCCTACTAGGACTCCTCGCCTTGTAACCGACTAGGAACCCGCCCCCTGGACTATATAAAGGAGGGCCGGGTACCTAGCCAAACATCCACAATCCCTCCGGGAACAACACCAAGCGCAGGGTGCCATACTTGATCCCCCAAACAGGACGTAGGGCTCGCCACCTTGGCGATCCGAACCTGTATAAATCTTGTGTCCCGTGTCCTTGCGCATACCTTCGAGTTCTCGGTCTCCCGATCACGATCCCCATCGCACAATCTACTACCTCGGGTACCCCCACCGTAGGTTTGCCTGGTCTAAAACACCGACACTTCTCCCTTGAGATACAAGTACACATTGTCCTCCCTTTGCTCCCTCACTGCTAGAGCATTCTTGGAGTAGTCCCGTATCATATGCTCTACAAAACCAAGGACAAAACCGGGATCTCTTAGCTTGATAGGAGTTTCAACTACCCGGACGTTTGGTGGAAGGGTAGGGATGAGCCTAGGAGGAGTTTTGGGGAAAATGTGGGCTGCTACTCCTTTCTTGTGCTTGGGAGCAACACGAGTAGCGGCACGGCTTTGGTGGACATAGGGGTCTTGGTGGCTCTTTTGGGGGTGAGGCTTGTAGCGAGGTTTTTCTTTTGCTGGCCCCTTTCCATGGTGTCGTATGGACCTCCCCGGGCCCACTACCTCGGTGGGTACCGGGACCGACTACTCGGTGGGCCCCCGGGACTACCGGCTTGCGCTACACGGCACCTGAAGGCGTGGAGCACAAGGACAACATAGGAGTAGTACTCGGTTAGGACTCTGTACACGTTCCGCACTGTGTAGAGGTCTCCTAGACGTACTCGACTAGTACTCCTTCCCTACTCCGACTTGTAACCCCGCCTCCCGACTATATAAGGCGAGGCGGGGACCGATCTCGGGATCACCTCATCCGATCTCAACTCACGGCGCACTATTGCACCATCCCGTAATTGTGCCCTATCAATCCGAGCTACGCAAAGCATACGGACGTAGGGTATTACGCACCTCGCGGCCCGAACCTCGTCTAAATTGTGTGCCACGTGCCTCTTCCTTCGAGTTACCGATCTCGGCGAGTCACATTCATCTACTTCGGGTACTCCCCGTAGTAGGTTGCCGGGTCCTAAAACACCGACACGGCGCGCCGGGTAGGGGGTCTCGCTCGAGATCACATGGCGAACTCGACGGCTTTTGTTCACATCAAGCCAACCGTCGCCTTCAACCGCGGCGACACCTTCGTCTTCGGCGCGCCGGGTCCGCACCGCCGATGGCGCGGGCTCCTTCCGGCGCCGCTTGATCATGCAACCCGACTCGAGGACGGGCCTTGTGACGCTTCCCGAAGTTGTCACGGGCAAGCTCGGCCGCAAGTTCGGCGAAATTTCGCTTTCCAACCTCCACGCTGACTTCGAGCTCGAGTCCGTCTCCAACTCGAACCCGACGCCGCCATGGGCCATCGCATGCGAGCCGGCTCCCTCGGCCATCGCAGCGGTCCCCTCTCCATGCCGCCGCTGCGCGTGGCCCTCGCGTTCCCAGCCGGGCCCGCACGGAGGCCTCTACACCACGCCGGCCGCAAGGAGCCCGTAACCGAGTACAACTCGTACTCCGACGCCGTCCCCCGACCGCGTCTCGGACTCCGACCCTCTCTCCGAGTTCTACTCGAACCCGGACTACGAGTTCGACTTCGGGTCGGACCCCCGAGGAGCCCGAGTCCGAAGATGACTCCTCCGAGCTTCCCTTGTCGTGGCCGCCCTCTCGGCCGGTTATAAGATCGACGCCGGCCGAAGACACGTCTACCGGCCACACCGCAAGCCCGCCGAGCTGACAAAGGAGGACTCACGCTACGTCGCCTACATCGACTCGCTACCGTTCCAGGAGGGAACACCACTAGCCTAGGCTGACTCAAACACACCAACTGAGGTGGCACCTTCTGAGCCAAGCTTGGGTACCCCTGATCGTCAAGTCTTCATGGCTGCCGCGACACCCCGGAACCTCGTGCACCCGCACGGCAGACAAGTACTTGGAGGACATCTCCGCAGACGAGCTGTCTGCTGATGCCCCCGCGACGAGACCGACGCCAACGGGGACGCCCGCGCGAACGTAACAGAAGCGCAACGAACGACGCCGGCGGCTCGCAGACAACCTTCCCATCCGCAACCTTGCGAAGCTCTCGGCGCTGAGAGCGAGTCCACACCACTCCCGAGCAATGCCTCATGTCGATCACGCCGATCGCACGCCGTGCTCGGGGCATACGAGCCGGGGAGGTCATCGCCAAGCTCGCCGAAGAAGCCTACTTCATGCGGGTAGACAAGAGAGTCGCCCAACCTCTCCCGGCCTAAGCCTCGCGACAACGAAGCTACTAGTCGCGGTGTTGACCCCGGTCCTAACCGTACTCGGGCGACATCCCGCGCGACGCAAACCGCCGACGCTCCACCGCCGGCGGACCCTCACGGCAAGACAACCGCAACCGAGAAGTCGTCCCCAACCGTGCCCCCGGCCGGGCGGCGGCAACGACCCCGACGGCGGCGGCGGCGGCGGCGGCAGGCTCCAACCACGGGGCCAACAAGAAGGCCGGAGGCGGCGGCGGCCCGCGGCGGCCGCGGCCACGCGCACAGCCACGCCTCCGGCGCCTCTCAGGGCGGGTACGATGCTCGTCAGAGAATCGATGAATTACGGCAAAAGAAGTCGACGACCGCTGCTGAAGGCGACGGCTTCCCTGCTTTCTCACCCCGGCTTCGCAACCTGCTCCTCCCCGACAAGTTCAAGCCTTTGGGGATCACCAAGTACGACGCGAAGCAGGATCCTATCCAGTGGCTCCGATGCTACGCTCTCTCCATCGAGAACGCCGGCGGCAACGGCGACACCAAGTGCCTCTACTTCCCCTTCTCGCCCGGACCAAGCCCCACTCACGTGGCTCGAGTCGCCGGACAAGCACTCAATCGACAAGTGGGACCGACCGAAGGAACAGCTTCACGAGCAACTTCGCGGGCGCCATGGGCCGTTCGGGTACTCGCATGGACCTCGCCATGATCAAGCAAGAACAAGGCGAGACCCTCCGCAAGTACATGCGCCGCTTTTTCGACAAGCGCGCTACCGTCGTGGACGTCACCGACAAGGAGGTCATCGACCTCTTCCAGGACGGGCTCTACCATCGCCGCACCTTCGAAGACTTCGGTCGTCGCCGCCCCCGGTCCATTCCCCACCTCAAGGACATGATCACGTCCTGGGCGGATGAAGAGGACAAGGCCAACGCCAAGTACGACGCCATCCGCGGCAAGTCCAAGCGAGAACCGGGCGGCGGCGGCGCGCAATCCAAACCAAGGCGGCCGCAACAACAACAACAACTTCTCGGGTTCCAACCGCAAGCGCAAGCCGACAATACCGTCGCGGCTATCCGGCGCCCTCCGAAAGGGAACTCGAAGAAGAATTCCTACGGGGTTCAAAGACCCGCTCGAAGGAGAAGTGCCCGTGGCATCCAAACGGCAACCACACTACCGAGCGGTGCTACCGGCTCGAGGCATGCACTCAAGGATACGCCGGAGCCACCGCACCCTCACGATCGAAGAACAAGAAGAAGGACGGCGACGACTTCCAAGAACCCGAGAAGACCGTCAACGTCCTCTTCGGCGGACTACCCGACGGGCGGGAGCAGAAGGCTACTCGCCGTGAAGTGATGTCCATTGAACCGGCGGTTATGACCCCTCTCGGGTGGTCGAGACACCCATCACCTTCTCCCCACGCGGACCAATGGACCCGGCTTCTCTCCGAACCGGGACGTTTCCCTCTCGTCCCGAAACCAACAATGGCGGGCTCTAAGCTCGGCAAGGTGCTCATCGACGGCGGAAGCGGGCTCAACGTCCTCTTCACCAAGACTCGAAGAAGATGAACCTTGACGTCACCCCCATGCTCGACAAGAGCAACGATGCCTTTCTACGGCATCGTCCCGAGCAACGCGGCCATCCCACTAGGCTCGGTGGTACCGCCGCATTACCTTCGGGGCGTCTCGCGACAACTACCGCACCGAGTACATCAAGTTCGAGGTCGCGGACATCGAGACCTCCTACCATGCCATCCTCGGCGGACCGGCCATCGCCAAGTTCATGGCGGTGCCCCACTACACATACTTGGTACTCAAAATGCCAAGTCCACATCGGCGTACTCTCCCTCCAAGGGGACTTGAAGATCTCTCACGACCGCGATACGAGAGGCCGTGGTGATCGCTTCAACAAATCAAGTACCCACCCCAATGATGGAGGTCTACGCCGCGTCGAAGAAGCTTGCCACAAGCGAACTCGACATCCCGCAGAAGTCCGACGGCGCCAACAAGCCTCGGCCACCGAGGAGGTACTCGTCAAGTCGGTCGATCTCGGAACGAGCGACCCCACCAAGACCACCACCATCGGGGCCGGCCTCGACCCCAAATAGGAAGACGCGCTCATCGGCTTCCTTCGGGCTAACCGCGACATCTTCGCGTGGAAGCCGGCGGACATGCCGGAGTGCCCGTGGAGCCGATCGAGCACCGCCTCAACATCGACCCAAAGGCCACCCCCAAGCGACGGCACCTCCGACGCTTCGCCGACGACGGACGGGACGCCATCAAGAAGGAGCTCGCCAAGCTACTCACCGCCGGCTTCATCGGAGAAGTCTTCCATCCCGAGTGGCTCGCCAACCCCGTCCTCGTCCGCAAGAAGAACTCGAACGAGTGGAGGATGTGTGTCGACTACACCGACCTCAACAAGCACTCGCCCCCAAAGACCCCTTCGGGTTGCCGCGGATTGATCAAGTCATCGACTCCACGGCGGGGCCGCGACTCGCTCTGCTTCCTCGACCGCTACTCCGGTACCACCGGATCGCAATCAAGGAAGAGGACCAGGAGAAGACCGCGTTCATTACCCCCGTTTGGCGCGTCCGCTACACGACCATGTCATTCGGGCCGAAGAACGCCGGCGCCACCTATCAACGGGCCATCCAGGCACGCTTCAAGCGGCAACTCAACAAGAACGTCGAGGCCTACGTGGATGACGTGGTTGTCAAAACCGTGGACTCCGCACCCTCATCGACGACCTTGAACGGACCTTCGCATCACTACGCGAGTACCGTCGGAAGCTCAACCCGAACAAGTGCGTCTTCGGCGTACCTTCGGGTAAACTACTCGGCTTCATCATCGCCCGGCGCGGCATCGAAGCCAACCCCGAGAAGATCTCCGCCATCACCAGCATGAAAGCTCCCACGAGCATCAAGGACGTCCGTGTCGACGGGGTGCATGGCGGCATTGAAATCGATTCATCTCGAAGCTAGGAGAACGGGGTCTCCCCTTCTTCAAACTACTCAAGCACCACGAGAAGTTCGTGTGGACCGCAGAGGCGGACCAAGCCCTTGCACGGCTCAAGGACTTCCCCGTCGAAGCCACCGGTCCTCACGGCTCCCTACAAGGGCGAGCGGCCTCTTGCTCTACCTTGCCGCGACTACTCACGTGGTCGGCATCGCCATCGTTGTCGAGCGGCGGGAAGACGGCCACGCCTACCCGGGCCCGGCGTCCGGTCTACTTCGTCGGCGAGGTTCTATCGCAGTCCAAGGCTCGCTACCGGCCCGTGCGAAGCTTCGTACGCTCTACTCATCACCTCGCGGAAGCTACGACACTACTTCCCGGGAGTACTCGGTCTCCGTCGTCACCGAATACCCGCTCGGCGACATCCTCGAGGAACCCGCACGCCACCGAGAAGGATCTCCAAATGGGTCTGTCGAGCTCGGCGCCCTCACCGTCGACTTCAAGCCACGCACGCCCATCAAGTCGCAAGCTCTAGTCGACTTCATGGCGCAGTGGCGGGAGAACCGCCTACACCTCGCTCCCACCGTGCGACCGGAGCATTGGGTGATGTACTTTGACGGCTCACTCAACCTCGAGGGCGCGGCGCGCGCGGGAGTGCTCCCCCGATCTCTCCAACGGGCGAACAACTAAAGTACGTCCCGCATCTTCCGGAAGGTCTCGAACAATGAAGCCGAGTACGAAGCTCTCCTACACGGGCTCCGCCTCGCGGCTTCACTTGGCATCAAGCGGCTACTAGTCTACGGCGACTCCGCAGGTGGTCATCAACCGTGTCAACAAGTCCCGGGACCGCAACAAGGAGAACATGGACGCCATCGCCTAGAAGTCCGCAAGCTCGAGAACAAATTCTATGGTCTCGAGTTCCATCACATCGTCCGCGACAACAACGTTGCGGCGGACGTCCTCTCGAAGCTCGGATCCACCCGCGCCCAAGTACCCGCGGCGTCTTCGTCCATGAGCTTCACGCGCCATCCATCCCGGAGCCGCGCCACCGACCACCGCCCCGGCCCCATCAACCGCTGGGCGGAAGGTCATGATGATCGACGTGGACCGGAGGCAACCCTTCATCGACTACCTCGGCGAGCGAAGGTTCCCTCCGACAAGAACGCAACCGAACAACTCGTCCGCCGCGCCAAGTCTTACGTCCTCGTCGGCGACAAGCTTTACAAGCGAGGCGCGTCATCCGGAGTACTCATGAAGTGCGTCCCTCGCGAAGAAGGCAAGGACATCTTGGAGGAGATCCACAAGGGCGTGCGGCAACCACGCGTCCTCCCGCACGCCGGTCGGCAAGGGCCTTCCGGCGAGCCTTCTACGGCCCCACGCCCCCGGGCGATGCCGAAGAACTCGTCGAAGGTGCCAAGGATGTCGGTTCTTCGCCAAGCGGCAACACATCCCGGCCTACAAGCTAGTCACCATACCGCCAACCCCGGCCCTTTGCCCGCCGGGGGCTCGACATGATTGGGCCACCGCCAACCGCGCCGGGAGGATTCAACGGGGTACCGGTGGCTATCGACAAGTTCACCAAGTGGATCGAGGTCAAGCCGGTCACATCCCCCCAAAGCCGACAGAGTACTCGACTTTCCGGATGAACTTGTACACCGCTACGGGCTACCCCCACCGCATCATCACGGACACCGGGGTCCAACTTCAACAACCACCGGTTCCGGGAGTACGCGAGAACGACCGGGATCGACGTCGGATACGTCTCCGTCGCCCACCCACGGGCCAACGGACAAGTCGAGCGCGCCAATGGGATGGTGCTCGACGCCCTCAAGAAGCGGCTACACGACGCCGCTAACTCAAAAGGGGGCAAGTGGATCAAGGAACTACCCAACGCACTCGGGGGCCGCGGACTCAACCATCCAAGCCAACGGGGCAATCCCCCCTACTTCCCGGTCTATGGCTCGAAGCCATCCTCCCCGCCGACGTCATATGGAACTCGCCAAGCGGTGGAGCACTACGACGAAGGCGTCTCGGAGGACAACGGACGAGTTGATATCGACGGCCTCGAAGAAGCTCGGCTGCGCCGCCCTCGTCCAATCGGCAAGGTACCGGAGGGTATCCGACGCTACCACGATCGCAACGTCAAGGAACGCTCCTTCAACGTTGGAGATCTTGTCCTCCGCCGTATCCCGTAACACGGAAGGACTTCACAAGCTCGGCCTCCCCACGGGAAGGCCCCTTCACCGTGGCCAAAGTGACCGAGCCGGGCTCCTACCGCCTCCAAACACTTGAAGGCGAAGAAGTCAACAACTCGTGGAACGTCGACCAACTCTATCGATTCTACGCCTAGTCTAAACGACTACTCCGGGGTTCAAGTCCACGCGACTACATCAACACCCCCTTGCCGCAGGCGACCCTCCGGGTCCTGGCCTCAAGTCTCCGGACTACTCTCCTCCAAGGTCCAGCCCGTGCGGCTACCTACGGACCCTGGGCTGCAACGAGCATCAAGGACTCTAGCAGCGGTCTACCAATAGACCACACTCCAAGATCCGGCCGCCGCACGGCTACTTACGGATCGCGATCCGGCCTACACGGCTACCTACGGATCACTCACCGTAAGCGGCTACCCGCTCCGGTACTACTCGACTTGTAAGCGGCCTTCGGGTCCGGCGACCCCTTGTAACTACGGCCCCGGCCACCCGTGGTGTACTTCTTC
Organism: Cenchrus americanus; assembly: GCA_947561735.1. NCBI lineage: Eukaryota > Viridiplantae > Streptophyta > Magnoliopsida > Poales > Poaceae > Cenchrus > Cenchrus americanus. Next base: position 526,059 of record OX387239.1, read on the forward strand.
GGTAATAAAGTTTGATTGTTCATCAACTTCTTTCTTGTCTACTCCCCGCGACGGGACTACTAAGCCGAGTGCTACTACTCGCACCTACTCCACGATGGGCGCTCCGCACTCCGAGATCGCGGTTACGAGTACTCATTGATGGAACATCACATTTCATTGATATATGAAAAAGTTCATTACAAGCTGTTTCCTATACAACTACGGCTACTAGCTATCTATGCGGGGCTACCGGAGGTTCAACTTATCGGCTACCGCTTCCGCGATGGGGAGCCATCTCGCTCCAAAGAACTCCCGCGTATTGCTCATCCGAGCCGATTGGCGGCTACCCCGCCGGCGACTACCTCCACCCCGGGCCTTCGGGAAGTACGACTTCATGAAGGCCGGCACCTTCGGGATTGACTTGGCCATGTGCTTCACGTAGGCGGCCGGCGGCTTGGCGCCTCACGAAGTCGATCCGCCAACGGAGCGATCTTGGGGCCGCCGGGTGCGGCACCGGGAGCCTCGCGATCGGGAGGGCGACCTCTTCAAGGTCCTTCGACCGGGCTCGGAGCGCCTCGCGCTCTTTGTTCAACTTCGCAAAGATTTGTAGCGATTGACGAGGTCTCTATCGGATGCAATTCGCAACTCCATGTGCTTCTCGCACTCGAAGGCCGCCCTCCTTGTAGTCGAGTTCAAGTACCGCGGGCTTCTTGCTCCCGTAGAAGAGATTCTTCATGCTGACCTCCGAGCCCTTCAGTCGCTCCACCTGGCTTTCGAGTTCTGCAACACCGAAACACAACAACGGGTCAGAGCTTGATGACTCCCAACAAGTACCCGACAAGTCAAGAGCCATACCTTTATTCTTGTTGCGGAGGCCTTTGTTCCTCCGCACCAGCTCGTCGCTCTTCGCCTGCAAGTCCATCACATCGTTGTGGTACTTGGCGAAGGCGGCGTCAAGCTTTCGACCGCATGGCGGCCGCGTGCTTCCTCGACTTCATGAGCTGCTCCTCCGGGGCTTCGGCTCGCGCAGCCGTGTCGCCGTAGCCTTGCGGTAGATTCGACTTCTCGCGGGATCGCTCCGCGACGTCCCGCACAAGACAAGTACAAGTCAGCGAGTACTCAACGCAAAGGGCCGACTACTAGGGAGGCAACGGCCACGTACCTTCATCCACCGTTCGGCTCGCCGCATCGCCTCCGGATGTCGCGCCAACACCGCCGGCTCGACGAGATCGTCGGCAAGCAGCTCAATCCCGCCACGGCTACTCGGCGTAGCCTCCGTCATTGGCGCCGAGCGGATAGGCTCCGCGTCTTGGATCTCGGGGGATCGGATTGCCACCTCCAGGGCAACCCCTGGCGACGTGGTAGCCGCCTCCCCCTCGGCGGACTTCTCGACGGTTTCCCCCATGGGCTCGGGGGCTCCTACCGCAGCCTTTGGGGCTTCTGGTGTCAACTCCTGCATAGGCACCCCTGCAGGGATGTCACCTCCTTCGGCGCCTGTCACCAAGGAACACGCGCATCAGCATCTACGACTACTCTTTTTGGGGCTCTACAGCTTCGGGAGGAGTATTCACCTTCGACTACGACCGCCTCCCCGCGCCGGCTCTTCGGCGGTGGGGGCTCGGTCGCGACATGGGCTTCTGGAGCGGGCTCCTCGACGAGCGGCGCGGCCTTTTCTCGCTCCTCGCCGCCGTGGGCTCCTCTCCGTCCCGGCCTCAAGTCCGTGGATCTTCTCGCACAAGTATCCACGAGAGGGTCGTCGAGATAAAATCGACTACTACAATGAGTACTACTCATGAAGGCGTGGTACTTACAAGTTCGACCGGACGATAGTCACGGCGGAGCACCGAGGATGCCGGCGATATCAACCGCTCCACCCTCGGCGGGCGTTTCTTCCTCCGCCTCTCCGACTACCGCCTCCTCCACGGCGGCGGGCGGCCGGCGCGGTTTTCGCGCTCCCGCGGCTTCCACCTCTTCAACGGCGGCGGTCGCGGGTACTCGCTCCCTTCGGGGCGGGGGGCCGGCGCTCCGACCGCGCCGGGAAGTTCTTCGACGTGGGGGCCGGACTTCGGCTTCCGGCCCGGTTCCCCCGACCGTGGGCCACATGCCCTCATCGCCTTCCTCCACGGGCTCCGCCGGCGGCCTCTCCTGCACACAAGGACGACTACTCGTCGGACCGTACTCGATCATTGGGTACTCGACTACTTTGCTCAAGATGACTTACCTCTGGAGGCGTGGTCTCTGAGACCTTCATCTTCTTTGCTACCCGCTTCTTGGCGGGGTTGCGCAGCTTCCTCGGCGGCGCAGCAAGGCTAGCCTCCAGGCTAGCCGGAGGGTCTTGGATGAGAGGTACATGAGGCAAGCCCGGACGGCCGAACCTCGACCGCACCGGAAGCGGTCCCGCAGCCGTCTCCTCGTCTTCTTCGTCATCGGAGGTATCCTCCACGATGACGGGATCGTCGTCATCTCCGACTACTCGGCACTCCTTCACCTTCTCCACCGTTGGGATCTCAATTCCGCTCGGTGGTGGCCGCGGCTCGGAGACAAACCGCTTCACGTCATCCTGCGCAAAAGACACAAAAAGCGTCAGCAACTCTGCTACAAGTGCCTACTACTCGACGAGGGGGGTACGGCTATTTACCTCGTTGGGCGGGCGCGCGGCGGAGTACTCCTCGACAGGGCACGCCGTGTACTCCGCATGTCCTTGAAGATCCTCGACAACCTCTCGATGATGTCGTTGTCCTCACTTTCGCCCCCGCATCCGCGACGTGTCGTCGTCGCCGGTGTACTCGAAGCCCATCGTATCCCTCGCCATCGGCGGCCGGATCCGGCGCTTCATGAAGCCGAAGGCCACGTGTTCGGCCCTCGGCCCCGCATCCCGCGAGTCTTGATGCGTGCTAGCAACTCCGGAGCCGGAGCCCCTCCCGCATGGTGGGCTCCGTGTTCCACCACTCTTGGTGCCCGGGCCGCCGCCCGCTCGGCTTCGGTAGCTCGGGATGGTGGTTCGTGATGTAGAACCACCTCGTCTTCCGGTCGGTGTTGGAGTCCACGAGCTTCTACGCCGTGCATCGCTCCGCGGCATCCTCCCTCGCCCGGATCCCGCCCCTCCGACTACTTTGGGGTTGGAGGCGCCGGGCCGCGGCTTCACGCGGAAAAACTTCCGAAGAGAATCCGAGTGCGGTTTGATTCCCAAGAAAGCCTCGCGAGAAGTGGACGAAGACGGAAGTATGGAAGATGCCGTTGGGGTTCAAGTTGAGGTACTCGATGCCATAGTACCTGAGAAGCCCCTTGAAGAAGTCACTCGCTGGGAGCGCAAGACCGCGCTCCACGAAGCGCGAGAACATCGGGATCTCGTCTTGTGCCTTCTCCATCGGATAGGGATCTCCGCGGCGGATCTCCACATGTCGATCTCCTTCTCCCTGATGAAACCGCTGTTCAACAGGGTCAGCAAGTCTTCGGTCTTCACCTTCGATTTTTTCCACTCGCGGCTTGGGTCAGCGCGCGGCGGAGATGTGGGCGGCGCCGCTCCGGTGCCGGCCGCGGCGGCTCCTCGCATGGCTCCTCTTCTTCCCGCCGGCTTTCGACGTCTTCGACGGGGACGGCTTCATCCTCCAAGAACAAACGGGGAGTCTTCACTCGCATCCGCTCGGGGGCTACCCTACGGCTTTCGGGTGGCGATGCGCTCGGATCTACTACGGCGGCGGTGCTCGCCGGAGTGGATTTAGTTCACGATTCAAGTGGCGAATGACCGCGGCTCACTTGGGTGAAAAACCCTAAGGGTGTCGGCTTGTATTTATAAGCCAAAACGCCTCCGTAACAAGTGCGGCCGAATAAGCCCACGCGCGGCCGACTCGGCGGCCGCGCGTGACTCTTCGTATTCTACTAGTCGACGCGCCTCACCTCGGGGGCTCGCGCTACTTCTACTCGACTACCGGGACGCGGCTAGTGTCAAGAGCATTTCGGACACATTTTTCAAGAAGACCCTTCAATTCGAGAGGAAGTACTCGACTCAAGGCTCGGGGCTCCGTGCCACGTGTCCTTCGGTTTTTTCTCTCCGGATTTTTCGGGATTTTCTCGCCAAGACTTCGGATAGATCCTCGCCCGCAGCCCGCGGCTCGAGGCTCGGGGGCTACTCCACGTGGATGGCGGTTCGCAAATCGCATCTTCTTGACGCGCTCCGGCTTCAAGACAAGGCGGCATTTTTGAAGACCTTCGAAGGCGCGATTTCAAGGACGCTTGGGACTACTCGAGAAGACTTCAAGATTGCTCAAACATCGGTGGAGTACATTCCGGCCTCGGGATGCTTCGACTACTCTTGAGGACTTTTGACTTGTAGCACTCGGGGACGCTTGAGGACTACTTGTTAAGGCCTTCAAGACTACTTGAAGCTATCCTTCTCGACTACAAAGTACTCGGGGGCTTGTCGTATGGACCTCCCCGGGCCCACTACCTCGGTGGGTACCGGGACCGACTACTCGGTGGGCCCCCGGGACTACCCCGCTTGCGCTACACGGCACCCGAAGGCGTGGAGCACAAGGACAACACAGAGTAGTACTCGGTTAGGACTCGTACACGTTCCGCACCGTGTAGAGGTCTCCTAGACGTACTCGACTAGTACTCCTTCCCTACTCCGACTTGTAACCCTGCCTCCCGGACTATATAAGGCGAGGCAGGGACCGATCTCAGGATCACCTCATCCGATCTCAACTCACGGCGCACTATTGCACCATCCCGTAATTGTGCCCTATCAATCCCGTAGCTACGCAAAGATACGGACGTAGGGTATTACGCACCTCGCGGCCCGAACCTCGTCTAAATTGTGTGCCACGTGCCTCTTCCTTCGAGTTACCGATCTCGGCGAGTCACATTCATCTACTTCGGGTACTCCCCGTAGTAGGTTGCCGGTCTAAAACACCGACACATGGCGACGAGGAGGTTCGGGTGACTGCTCATAGGTTTCATCTTCCTCATCACCACCATCACTTTCGGTCCTCTCCTCCTCCTCCTCCACTATCTCTTCTTCACTCCCTTCGGCATAGGAGGGAGGAGGGTCACCTCTTCTTGGCCTAGAACTGCGCTGAGATCCTTCTTGCCCTAAGGCCTCTTGTACGGCCCGCAAAGCGGCGGGGTCGTGCCTAGCCTTGGTCCTCCTTTGGGTGGAGGGCCCTCGGTCTCGCGACGAACCTTCACTCTCACCATCTGGATAGGTAAAAGGATATGAAAGTGAGAGGTGATCAATAGAGGAGATGCACAACACTTGTGAATTAGGGTTTTCAGTGTGAATCCCGGATACTCCGGGAAAAAATCCGGATACTCCGGAAAGTCCGGAGAGTTCGGGTTTTTCAACCCCGGAGTTTCCGGGTTTCGCAGCCGAAACCCTAACTCACAATGCAGCATAAATCTTCCATCCAAACTTAGAGATATTGCAGATCTAGAGCCTATGGAGTATTTCCTACTTATTCCCTAAGAGGATACTACAAGGACTACTCTAGGGAAGTAGATCGGGAAAAGTTCCTTTAGATATACCTTGGGAAGAGAGGGGAGAAGACTTGAATCCTTTGAATCTTGAGTAGATCCTTGATCTCCACACCTTGTAGCATTCAATCCCTCACTTTCACTAGATTTGGCCGGTGGAAAGTGGGAATCGCCCAAGGGCTTGGAGGGGGAGGAGGGGAGGCGACGGGGAGAGAAGGGGCACGGTCAAACTGTAAAAAGGATGAATGGGACTTTTTCACCGCAGTAAAAGGTATTTATACCTTTACAACCCGGAGTCTCTGGGCTAGGTCCGAAATATCCGGGAAACCCGGACTTTCCGGGAAAAACCCGGAGATTCCGCTCCCCCTGAGTCCAGCGAGCAGATGTTTAAGGAATTTGAGTTTGGATTGATTTGGAATATTGTATATGTAATATATGTGAGCCTGAGCAGTATCAACACTTTGGGCTAGCCACAAACAAGCAATAGGAACAATAGTCCAAGTGTTGTACTCTAAAGATCCAATTTTTTCAAAACAAATTCAATGCAAGTTTTTTCACAAACCTTTTGCTTTCAAAACTCTACACTAGGTCATTCAAGCATGTGCATGATCTCAAGCCAAGTTACGAGAATCCAAGATATTTAGCTCACTCCTGAAAGCACAAAACCTTAGTTCATCAAGAGGATTTGTGAAGATATCGGCTAGTTGCTTATCGGTACTCACATGGCTTAAAGCGATATCTCCTTTGTGCTTCGTGGTCTCTCAAGAAATGGTGTCTTATGTCTATATGCTTTGTTCTTGAGTGGTTTACGGGATTGTTAGCTAGCTTGATGGCACTCTCGTTGTCACACAAGAGTGGCACCTAGCTAAACTTGCAACCAAAGTCTCGAAGTGAGCCTCATCCAAAGTAGTTGAGCACAACAAGCGTCGGCTGCAACATACTAGGCCTCGGCGGTGGAAAGGGCAACAGAGTTTTGTTTCTTGGAACTCCAAGACACCAAGGACCTCCCAAGAAATTGGCAAGTCCCGTATGTACTCTTTCTATCTACTTTGCAACTGGCATAGTCCGAATCGGAGTAGCCAAGTAAATTGAAAGTGGAGCCCTTAGGATACCATAAACCAAGGTTAGGAGTATGAACCAAATATCTAAAAATTCTCTTAACGGCCATTAGATGGCACTCCTTAGGATTAGCTTGAAACCTTGCACACATGCACACACTAAGCATAATATCGGGCCTAGATGCACAAAGGTAAAGCAAAGAACCAATCATGGAGCGATATACCTTTTGGTCGATGCTTTTGCCTTCCTCATTTAGATCAAGATGTCCATTGGATGGCATAGGTATTTTGATGGGCCTGGCATTGTTCATGTCAAACTTGTTGAGCATATCATTGATGTACTTGGTTTGACTTATGAATGTGCCATCTTTGAGTTGCTTGATTTGAAAACCGAGAAAGAACTTCAACTCGCCCATCATAGACATCTCAAATCTTTTGGTCATGATCCTACTAAACTCATCAACCCAAGATTGATTAGTAGACCCAAATATGATGTCATCAACATATATTTGACATACAAACAAATCATTGCCTTGTTTACGAGTGAAGAGAGTAGGATCGGCTTTGCCTATTTCAAAGCCTTTCTTCAAAAGAAATTCTATAAGGCATTCATAACATGCTCTAGGGGCTTGCTTGAGCCCATAGAGCGCCTTATGGAGCTTGTAGACGTGGTTAGGAAATTGAGGATCTTCAAAGCCCGGTGGTTGCTCAACGTAGACTTCTTCGGAGATTGGACCATTCAAGAAGGCACTCTTGACATCCATTTGATGTAGCTTGAAGTTGTAATGGGTGGCAAAAGCTAAGAGTATACGAATTGCTTCAAGTCTTGCCACCGGTGCATAAGTTTCTCCAAAGTCTAAGCCTTCTACTTGAGTGTATCCTTTTGCCACCAATCTAGCTTTGTTCTTTGTCACCACGCCATCTTCATCTTGTTTGTTGCGAAACACCCACTTGGTTCCAATCATATTTTGTTTGGGGCGTTCCACCAAGGACCAGACTTCATTCCTAGTGAAGTTGTTGAGCTCTTCTTGCATGACCATCACCCAATCGGCATCTCCAAGAGCATCTTCAACCCTAAGAGGTTCCAACATGGAAACAAATGAGTAATGTTCACAAAAATTTGCTAATCTTGAACGAGTTGTTACCCCTCTACGGATGCTTCCAAGTATGTTGTCAACGGGATGATCTTGTTGAAAATTTTGTCGAACTCTTGGATGTGGGTCAGACACTTCTTGTTGGATCAAATCCTCAGTTTCTTGGCTGCCTTGCGAAGCTTCAGCAGCAGGTCCGGAATGTCCGGACTTATCTCCGGAGTTCCCGGAAAATCCGGAATCTCCGGATTTTTCTCCGGACTCTCCGGGGTTCGCAGCGGGAGGTAGAGCTGCTACTTCTTCAATTTCGCAGTCCCCATCATCTTCTTCCTGAGGTTTGATTTCTCCAATAGCCATCCTCCTTATAGCCTTTTCAGCCGGTACATCCTTGCCTACACACAATTCATCAACTTACTCCTCTTAAGAGCCATTAGATTCATCAAACGTCAAGTCACACGTGACTTCAACACAACCAGTGGTTTTGTTGATGACACGATAGCCATGAGCGTTTGAGGCGTAACCAAAAAAGATACCTTCATCAACTTTAGATGCAAACTTAGAGCTGTTGGGCTTCTTGTTGAGAATGAAGCACTTACAACCAAAAACTCTAAAGTAAGAGACATTAGGCTTTTACCGATTAGGAGCTCATAAGCGGTCTTGTGGCGAAGCTTGTGAAGATACAAACGGTTGATAGCATGACAAGCCGTGTTGATTGCTTCCGCCCAAAAACTATCCGAAGTCTTGTACTCATCAAGCATGGTTCTTGCGGCTTCAATGAGAGTTCTATTCTTCCTCTCTACTATCCCATTTTGTTGTGGAGTACATGGGACGGAGAGCTCATGACCAATGCCTTCTTCATCAAGATACTCTTCAATGTTGGTGTTCTTGAACTCGGTGCCATTGTCACTTCTTACTCTTTTTATCTTCATATCAAATTCATTTTGGGCTCTTGTGGCAAACTTCTTGAAGATTTCATGAACTTTGCTCTTGTCTTTCATAAATAATACCCAAGTGTACCGATAGTAATCATCAACAATGACAAATCCATACTTGTTCCCTCCAATGCTAACATAAGCCACCGGACCAAAGATATCCATGTGAAATAGTTCCAATGGCCTTGTGGTAGTGACTACATTTTTGGCGGGATGAGGAGCACCAACTTGCTTTCCGGCTTGACAAGCACTACAAATTTTATTTTTCTCAAAATGAATGTTTGTTAGTCCTAGGATGTGTTCCCCCTTTAGAAGTGAAAGTGCATCTTGGCCCCTAATTATTTTGGTGATAATGACAAGCACGATTTGTGGTATTTAATGCTTTGTCAAGATGTGTGCAGGTCTTAAATGATTAAAACTTATATGGTTGATCAAAGGAAGGCCCCCAATTTCAAGTCGTTGTTTTCAACTCGAATCAAGGCTTTATTTCATTTTACTTTTGAATTTGAGTATAGGAAACACCTTACTATAAAGGGGATGCAAATCGATAGCCAAGAGATGCTAAAAGTGCTCTAGAAGGTAATCCAAGTGAGTGAGAAGGGTTGAGAGTTGGCACGTGCACAAATGCTTCTCTTTTCCCAAATTCTCAGCCTGGGTCGGTTGTACCGACGCCACGTCGGTACTACCGCCGATCGCCCCTCGGTAGTACCAGCGCAGGGCCGGTATACCGATATGGCTTCACTGGCGAGTTTTAGCCAGGGGGTCGGTACTACCGACCCTGTGTCGGTACTACCGATGGCCGTACTGTTTTAGTTCTGAAAAACACCCCCTCGGTAGTACCGACGCCGTGTCGGTAGTACCGGGGTTACACGATTCTGCACAGTAACGGCTAGTTTTTGGCCCTGGGTATTTAAGCCCCCTTCTCCCTCCTCACTCATTGCTGACCAACCACGAGACAAACACTTCCTTGAGCATTCACTCCACCTCTCCCCTCTCCTCTAGAGCTAATCCTTGGTTCCCTTGAGCTAGGGTTTGAGTAGAGAGGTGAATTCTAGTGAAGTGTGCCCAAGCTTTGAGAGCCCCATCGTTCTTCTCCTTCTCAAGAGCACTTGAAGCATCTCCGGGCTTTTGGTTTGCATTTGTTACTCTTGAAGCTTGCTTCTAAACGGTTAGGCGTCGCCCGCGAGTGCCCTCTTTGTGTGGTGCACCCGGGATCGTTTGTATTGCCCTCTCCTTGGTGGAGAATTCTTAGTGAGCACCAATCTTCCTTTGTGGGGGTTGGAAGAGGAAAAGAGGCTCTTGGTGATAGCCCTCCCTTTGTGGGATCCTCAACGGAGACGTAGCATCCTTTGTGGGTGTGAACTTCGGATTAAATCTTGTGTCTCCTTTTGCTTGCTTGAATTCTCTGTTTCTAACGAACCCTAGAACTTGTTTTAGCCCGATCTATCATTTGGTTGCTATCCAACTCATCTCTGTGGTTGCAGGTGGTTCTTAGCCTCTAAACTTAAACTTTGATTCAAGTAGAATTGCTAGAAACCTCATAGAATTCAAATTTCGCTTTAAGTCATTTCTGCCTGTCGGTAGTACCGACCTGGTACCGGTAGTACCGACCCTGTCGGTAGAACCGGCACCACGTCGGTAGTACCGACAGGAGTTTTAATACGCTGCTTTTGTTTCAGAAATTTGAAGTGATCCTATTCACCCCCCCTCTAGGCATCACAAGGTCCTTTCAAGAAGCTTGTTGAGATTATTCATCCCAACGTGAGTTAGCCGGCGATGCCAAAGCCAACTCAAGCTAGACTTTGTCAATAAGCATGTATCAAGTTGAGCTTTATCCGATGAAAAATCCACCAAGTAAAGCCTTCCCTTGAGTTCACCCTTAAAGGCAAAGGAGTCATCGCCCCTTCTAAAGACGGTCACACCCTCATTGGTGAACAAACAATTGTAGCCCATCTCACAAAGTTGTGAGACAGACAACAAGTTGTAGTCCAAAGATTCAACCAAATAAACATCGGAAATTGAATGATTGATTGAGATCGCAATTTTACCAAGACCAACAACCGTTCCTCCACAATTGCCTCCAAAGGCAATTCTTTCCGTAGGATTTTCAATCATATCACAAGATGTAAACATTTTCTTCTCCCCGGTTATATGATTTGTACATCCACTATCAATCACCCATTTTGTTCCACCGGAGGAGTATGCCTACAAAACAAATTATGCTTGTGTTTTAGGTACCCAAGTGGATTTGGGTCCTAGAGTGTTAGTCACAAGAATCTTGGGCACCCACACATTCCTTTTGATCATTGTCCCTTTTGTGCGGGGTCCCACATACTTGGCAACCACCTTACCCTTGTGGTTCCAAGTCAACACATAATCAGCATAAAAGCTATCTTGTGAAGCATGTGGTTTGGGCTTCTTGTTCGACTTGTTTGGCTTTGATTGTGGTGCTTGTGTCGTAGATTGGGTGCTCTTGGACTTGATAGGAGTGTTGTATCTAACTTGGTTGTCGTAGTTCTTGACACCCATTTGCTTCATGTCGTGCACCACATTCCTTGTTCCCATACCTTTGGTGTGGTGGTTCTTGATGAATGGGATGGGGTCTTTTGTACCTTGTTCTTGCTTACCAAGCCCCTTCCCATCCACAAAGCCAAACTTCTTCATGTAGCTTGACCCAAAGCCTTTGGTGTGGTTTTCAAACCCACCTCTCTTGGGTTCTTTTTTCTTTTCATTAATGAGAGAGTTTGACAACCTAGCAATTTCTTTCTTCATGGCATTCATCTCGGCAACATTAGTAGCACAAGCATTTATATCAATCTTATAGCATCTAGAACAACCATTGCTTGTTGATGTTTGAGAGTTAGAGAAAGCATCATTAGATGAAGTTGTAGCATTGTTCTTGAGGTTGTCAAGTTGAACTTCTAATGCTATGTGACTAGTCTTTAAGCTATCAAAGCTCTTTTGAAGTTCAAGCTTTTCGCCCTCAAGTTTCTTGCAAGCATCCTTAGCTAGGGAGGGTTCCCTAGTTAATTCATCTACTAACAACTCATCTTTAGCTAGGGATTTCTTAAGACTAAGAATTTCTATCTCCTTCTCCTTGAGCGAGTCCTCTTGCACCTTGAAACCCTTCTTTTCAATTACAAGGGCATCCTCAAGGGCAATGGTTTTCTCCCGCTCAAGTCTAAAGAGTTCTTCTTGCACCTTTAGGGTCCCATCTCTATTCTCAATTTCTTTCATTAAAAACATGATTTTCTTTGTTGCCTTTTTACCAAAGCTAGTGATCATTTTTTTCAAAATCAAAATCACTTTCACTATCATCATCTAGGGGCGGGGTGGGAGTGTCTACCCTGGAGCCCCTAGCCATGAGGCAAGTGTGGGTGAAGTCATCTTCATCATCGGTGAGATCTTCAAAGAGTGATGACTTGTTGATTGGTTCCCCAATAGATATGGTAGCAAGACCCGCTTCAATGTCAGAGTCGGAGCTATCATCATTTGAATCCCACTCTTCACCCAAATGAGCTTCACCAGCTTCCTTCTTCTTGTTCTTGTCAAACTTGTTGGTGTCTCTTCTCCTTACTTTTATATTGGGGCATTCCGCAATGAAATGACCCTCCTTTGCCACACCCAAAGCATGGTCTCTTGGAAGTTCTCTTCGTCTTGATCTTGTCCTTGTCCTTGTTCTTGTTGAAGAAGCCACTCTTCTTGAACATTTTGTTGAACTTCCTCACAAAGAGAGCCATTTGCTCGGGAGTCATGTTCATGTCACTATCTTCATCACTATCTTCCTCAACCACGATCTTTGAAGTTGATGAGCTTGACCTTTCTCCTTGCTAGATGCCTTGAGGGCCACTCCCTTATTCTTCTCAAGTTGTTCATGCATCTTTGACATTTCTTGTGAAAGCTTGGACTCCTTGACGGTGATGAGATGTTCTTCCATTCTTCCAATTACATCCGCCGGAGTGAACTTGTTGAAGCCTCTCTTCTCCCTTATGAGAGTTGGGAGTTGAACATCCCTTGTCATGTACGCGGAGAGAACCTTGTCAACCACTTCTCTTCTTCCCCATCTTGTACTTCCAAGAGATTTGATTTTGTTGATGATCTTGTTCAAACGGTTGTACATATCTTGAGGAGATTCATCATCTTTGATGACAAACCGATTGAGCTCACTTTCTAAGGCTCGAATCCTTCCTTCTCTCACTTGCTTTGTCCCTTCATGGTTGATGAACAAGGTGTCCCACACTTCCTTAAAGGACTTCAATCCATCTACCTTGTCATATTATTCGGACGTAAGTGAACTCTTGATGATGCGTATGGCTTGATAGTTTCTTTGTATCTCATTTGCTTGATCTTGAGTTAGTGTCGCATCACCACTAGGAAAGGTAATACCCCTGTTCATAATAGTCCAAAGTGCGGGATTCACCGCCATCAAATACTACTCCATCGAGTTCTTCCACTTGGAATAGCCGGTTCCATCAAATTGGGGTATCTTCCCAATGTGGCTATAACCCGATGGATGGTTAAAGGATAAGCGAGAGTAATCGAAAGAGGTTCGAGTATAGTCCCTTGATGGTCGTCGAGCGGAGCGGTTGGACCTTGCATCATCGAACTCCTCATCCTCACTATCGGAGGACTCATCACCACGTCCATGCGCTTGATGACTCGTGCTTGCGCCATGGGTGTTGCCTCCTTGAGGAATGGGAGGCATGCCAACAACATTGTTGACGGGATCACCTTCAGCGAGAGGTGGGGCTTGATCACTTGGATTCGACATCTTAACTCCAAGTGGTTAAGCTTCAAAGTGGAGCACTTGGATCTGATACCAATTGAAAGGATCAAGATGTTGACTAGAGGGGGGGTGAATAGTCGAACCTGAAAATCACAAACTTTTTTAGAGCTGTCAAATGCAGGTCCGGAGTTTCCGGATATTTTTCCGGATACTCCGGGAAATGCGGAGAATCCGGGAAAATGTCCGGATATTCCGGCCTGTTAGGGAGGAATCCAATTCGACAGAAATTAAACTTGCTCAAATGTAAATCTGTGAAAATAAGTTATGCACTGAGATGAGACAAGCCTGTTTATCCACTCAAATCTTGTAGGAACCTCACCACGAAGTAGATCGGCACCAAACCCTAGATATGTGCTCAAGATAGCAACAAGCATACAACAAGATGAACAAGCACAAGAAACACACAGATTTGTTACCGGAGTTCAACCTCACACCTTGAGGTCTACGTCTCCGTTGAGGACTTGAGGTACCCACGAAGGGTGGACCTTTACACCTAGGTCACTTTCCTCCCTCTAGCGACCACAAAGATCAAGCTAGAGTCACTTACTCAAAGTCGGGGTGATACAAACTTCCTTGTGCGACCACAAACTTCCTTGTGCGGCGGCTAGGAGCTCAAGGCTCCAAGAGTAACAAACACGAATTTTGCCAACCAAGCAAAGAACGAGGTGCTCTAGAGATGGGAAATCAGCTCACTAGCACTCTCCAAGCTCTTGCTCTCCAACCCTCTTAAATCCCCACAACAAATTTCACCAAACTTGAGCCAAAGGGAGTAGAGGGGGAGTAAATGAGGTCTGATGAAGTTCAGGTCGAAATGGCAGGAGAGAGAGTAAAGAAGGGGGTGGAGGGGGCTTTTATACCCCCTCACCCATAATATAGCCGTTGAGGCTTTAATATCTGGAGTATCCGGGGTAAACCCGAAAACTCCGGGAAGTTCGGAGACTCCGGGGTGAACCCGGATATTCCGGCCTTCCTAGGTCAGCACCCAAGAAAAGATCCCCGTGAACGTGTTGGTGCGAAGGTGTGTCTCATAGGTTTGTTTTAGCAACTAGAGCACCTGTTCGACTCTTGGAAGACATAATTGCTGTCCCTCTTGATAGTACGACATTCCTAGGACTCAAATTCAAAAGTGTAAAATAAATAAGCCTTCTTAGGAATCCTTTAGAGCACCACTTTCCTTTTTGCATAGTCAACGAACTGTACTTGATGCCATACATAATTTTAATACCCGCTCATGGACTAGATAAATCATTAGCTACTTAGGTGTGTGTCATCACCAAAACCCACTTAGGGGGCCAAGATACTCTTCAGTGTGTAACCAGTGGTAGGTGAGTAATTTTTGAATCCAAAAGCAGCTGAAAGCAGGGGGTGAGGGTGCTTTCAAATTTGTACTAGGCAAAAACAGCTTTTGGTTGTGGCTTTGGTTGGGCTTCCTGCTTTTGGCGAAAGCAAAAGCAGCTAAAAGCCAGACCAAAGGCACCCGAGGAAGAAGCTCAAAGCATTCAAAGCATATACTAAGATCAAAAGATAGTTTTATTTTATTATAGAAAGGAAAAAAGGCTAGATAGTAGTATGTTGTTATGGGCCTACTAAAAAAGGAAAGGAGTATAATAAGCCCATAAAGCCCATAAAGCCCATAATGCCCATTTAAGGCTTGGAGGCCCAGCCTAGTATATCCATCCTCCTCTACCCACCCCCCTTTCCTTCTCTCCACCTCACGACGCGCGGGTCCTCCTGCCCTAATCCCCTCTCCTCCCGCATCTCCCCCGGCGGCGGCGGCGGCGGCCGACTCACCAGCGGTAATTCCCTCTCTCCCTACGACTCCTCTCCCCGCTCTACACCGTTCTTCCGCTCTTCTCGGTGTTCGAACCGGAGTGGAGGCGCATGACCTAGGGTTTCCGCCCCCGTGACTCGAATGCTTCCCGACGATGCCTCGCTCTTGATGCGTTTGATTGCCCGGGCGTTAGCCGCCGGGAATCCGCTCTACTTTCTCAGCGGCGCAGCGTCGATCTAAACGCTTACCATGAATTGGCTCGTTCGACAGATGTCCGTATACAGCTTCTCGATCCGCGACCGAAACTTTTTGTCCCCTTGAATCCTAGTTTGTCCCTCTGGTTCCGTCGTTTGGTAATTGTGATGCGTATACAAACCGCGTCCTGGATTTGCGACCATGAGGACGGCTGAATCAGCTTCCGCAATGCCTTATGTTCTGCAGGTACCAGCAGCAATGGGGAGGTACAGCCCCGCGTACCATAGCCCTCCTAGGAGAGGACACGGTGGCAGGGGAAGGAGCCCGCCGCCAAGGAGAGGGTATGGAGGCGGCGGCGGCGGCGGTGGTGGCGGTGGCCGTGGAGGGCGCGGCGGCGACCAAGGCGGCTCTGTCAGCCTCCTGGTCCGCAACATTCCGCTCAGATGCAGGTTGGCACACGCACTCTCGCCTTGTTTTGTTTCCATCCTCTTCGCCCATTGTTTTGCCGCGTTGCCTGTTAAATTGGATCAGCAGCACTTGTGGTTCACTAACACACAACTTTGCAGGCCTGAGGAGCTCCGAGTCCCCTTTGAGAGGTTCGGTCCTGTGAGGGACGTTTACCTGCCAAGAGACTATCACACTGGGTAAGTGTCGTTCGATGGAGCAACAAGGCTTTATGTATGGTTGGAACTTGCCATCTTTGTTTCTATCCGTTACGTCTGCATGCGATGATCATCGGATATCGGTAATTAACATTTCGAAACGCTTTGGGGGCGAAAAGCACGTGCAAGTTATATACAGCTGATTAATGAGAGGTGTTGCTGCTGCTGCCTTTTGATTTAAGAGCTAGAAGCCGTTTCCGTTGTTATACCCTCATACAGAAATTCGATTGTTGATGTCTGTATGAATTCAAACATTTTTTCCTGGGTTGTAGAGTGTGCATGGATATGTATTCGGAGTCATAGACTCATTTGTCACAAATGTTCTGCCATTCTGTTAGTAAATTGACTTAGTTTAAAAATTTTGCATAAAAACTCCGAACTACCCTTCTATTCTTGTTTGTACAAGCACAAGTTGCAAAATCTACTATAGGATAAATTAATGCAAAGCCTGTGGGAGTAAGCCTGGTAACTCCTGGAAGTCTTGAACTTCACAAATGGATTTCCTGTACAGGATATATTTACTTTTTATATGCTGCTACATTCTTCTGGTACGAATTACTCTCTTGAATATATTCCCAGGATTGTATTTGGTTGAAGTAAATACAAGCCCTGAAAAGCCCTAATCGATCATTTGCTTGGTGAGATAGAGTATTGTGAGAATGAAGTTCTCTTATCAAGACAAGATTCGATTTGTCGACAAAATTAATTTCATCAAGACAAGAGGGTTTAACTGTGTCTTCCATGGGAAGATGTAATGAAGAGAAGTTGGTTTCAAGCACTTTCATGACTTTTCAAACTCTTGAAGAACTTGAAGCGAATCATTTTATCAAGATGCACACAAGAAAATTTGAGTCTAAGATGTGCCTGGGCTCCTAACTGCTTTTTGAGAGGCTTGCTACCATTTGATGAACATGTTTGTAAGTTGTTAGCTGTGTTTCATGGATAATTCTAGAGGATTCACTGAAAATATGAAACTGTGGTGGTAACTTGTCGGGCACATGCTATCATGGTCAATATGTGCTATCTTCTTTGTTTACCATGCCATACTGTGTGAATTTTTACTTATCAAATCTTTTATTAATCATTTACTAGGGAGCCAAGGGGCTTTGGATTCGTGGAGTTTGTTGATGCTTATGATGCTTCTGAGGCGCAATACCACATGAACCGCCAGATGTTTTCTGGCCGTGAGATCACTGTTGTTCTAGCTGCGGATACACGGAAGAGGCCTGAGGACATGCGTAGACGAATGGGGCCAAGGTATGCCATTACACATTGCTGTTTAGTAAGCTCCCATATGTGTTTCATTTGAGATGACTTGAGTCGTATCTCTGCAGAGGTTATTCTGATCATGATGGGCGTAGACCTTCTCGCCGTGGTAACTAAGTTACTATTTCCTGATGTTGTGCTTATATATAGATATTGTCCTGTTATTTTAGCCGCACATCTGACTGCTAGTCTAGTTTGCCATTATCCTATTTATAGGAAAGATGCCTTGTCCATGCTTAGCTGTTGCTGTTTGATTAATTCTGAAGTTCAGGAAGACTATAGGTTTGGTTGTAATCTATTGAATATTATGCTTGATGAATCATGCAATGCTGTTCTATCATGTCAAACGTTTTATTTCCATCTATGAACACTGCACCTGCTTGTAGCAAAATGTGTTGTTGAGAATTGTTATGATATTGGATGTTGTTTTGAACACCATTGCTTCCTCTGCTGACAAGTTGATGTGTCTGGTGCAGGACGGTCTCGTTCTCGTTCATACTCACGTTCACGCTCTCCACGTCCTCGTGGCCGTGGTAGATCCCGGTACGTCAGCTAACTAGTTTTTCTATGATGTTTAATTAACATGGTTTCTTGTGCAATAAAATTGATGAAAATGATACTACGTACGCTGCAGGTCATACTCTCCAGCCCCCAGAAGGCGTGATGACTACTCTGCTTCCCCACCACGGGCTAAGGAAGAGCACAGGAGGTCATCAAAGCAGCCTAAAGAACATGACGGTGATAAGAAGCGGAGATCATATACACCTGAGAGGAATGATCGCCGTGGTGCGGACAATGGTCATGATGAGTAAGTTCTGCTGTTCCTTCTCTGCTGCTGGATGTGTATGGGTTGATAGGTTAGTTAATGCAAGTAAAGCAAGGTTATGGTTATTGATGTTATTTTGCGAGCATCTTTTTACACCATGTGTATCATGCAACAGATTGAGGGCTGTTACTTCAACCTTTAATGCACAGCCGTTAAACTGCATCAGTTGCATTAATTGAATGCTATATTTTGTATCAATCAATTGTGAGCTGATTGGAGTCTTGTAGAGTCATAGATGTGCTTTAACCTTGTTTCTGTCGGGTGTCTTTTGAGCATGTTATGATGCTGGAAATCATCTTGTTATTTTGACTCTACATATTTAGTAAAAATGTAACTGAAGTATGTTATTGGTAATATAGTTGAGGACGCGAGGAGAGTGTGGTTCATTTTTCGGCAATTTGTTTTGCGTGGTGGTAGTAACACCAATTAACACTGTATGTCTGACTGACAGGAGGAGGAAGTCTCCAGTGGCAGCAGCAGAGGAGGACGAGGAGCCACGGCGCGGACGCCGCCGCAGGTCACCCCGCCCATCGGTGTCGCCTCCAGGGTCACGGTCCAGGTCCAGGTCGGCGTCGCCTGCCAGCAGCGGCTGACGCGAAACGGTCTTGGTGCGCGACCGGGGTAGAAAGTGGCAGCAGCAGCAGCGGTCGGAAGTGCGTCGTGTCGTGGGTGTTTTGTTTGGTTGAAGGGGTGTAGCCTTGTAGTAGAAGCTTTTGTGTTAAACTGTTTTGACGATCGAAAGGTACTAGGACGCTGCACCACGAAGCATGGAATGTTTTTGGAAGGAGAGGGGGGTAGGTGGGGGGTATTATGGCAAGAGACGAGGCCTGCGTGGTTTGGTTGCCGAGTAGTAGTAGTACTGGGTGTTGCCAACTTTTTGTTGTTGTTGAGCGAATTGGTTTGTGATGACCTGCAACTAGTAGCTATTTTGGTGTTTGAAAGTTGATTTGGCATTTGAACTGATCTTTTTTTGTTGAGTTGTTTGATGGGCTTGACCGTTTAGCTATGGTCCACTGGTAGTATATAGGGTCTATTTGGCCGGGCTCCGGCTCCTTTGAAAACGGCTTCGGCTCTGGCTCCTTCGTTGGAGCGGCTTTTCGTGGGCGCCTGCAGCCTGCCCCGCCGGTCTGGCATCCGCAAACTTCCGCTACAGGGGGCATCGCCGGGAAAGGGGAGGCTTCACCTCCTTTGTGGAAGCCGTTTTGGGCTTCATGTGCGGCTTTAGGGGCGGAGCTGCTTCAAAATCACCCGTTTGGCAGGACCCTGCCAAAGAGGGCCTAAAGAGGGCCTAGTACATATGTGGATGGACGAAGCAGAGATGCCAGATGCCAAAGAGGGGTTTGGCAGGACCCCCGCCAAAGAGGGCCTAGTACATATGTGGATGGACGAAGCAGAGATGCCAGATGCCTACGCGGTGTCAGCCTCTTGTTGCTTGATGGAGCCTCGTTCGTTTGGCTTATCGCCCACCGTAGTGCCCCAACCAACAAGATTTTCTCTCGGATGACAATCGTCACACCCTGAAATTTCCAATTTCAGGATGTGAATAGAAAGAATAATCAAATAACATTTTTCTCATAATTTTAAAATTTTTCCAACATTTATGTTTCTTTACAGGGAATATAGTATAGGAAAAATCATTTGTTTGATTTTGTAATTTAAATAAAAAGTTGTGAGTGTTGCATTCATGCCGATGCATCTAGTGGTTCTTGAGTACAAAAGGTTTCAAAAATGCGTTTATGAGTCATCCAAAACCTTCCGAGAATTTTCCGGAATTTTCTGGAATTTATTCTCATTTTTCTCCGAGCATTTTCTATTTATTAGAAGGCTCTAAAATCTTTTTCATGAGCACCAAATGCTTTATTTGGATTGTTCATGTCTTAATCTATCTCTAGGAATTTTCCCTGGAATTTTTGGGATTTTCTGACTATTTTTCGTGCTTTAACGTAATTTCTGGACTTTTTCTGGAATTTCGTATGCACTGGAAAATATTTCGAAAAAAACCTATCCTATTCCTAACGGGCCGAGCCCGGAGGCCCGACCCGGTCCGCCCACACCCGCCGCCCGCCAAAAGCCCATCTAAGGCCCACCGGAGCCCATCGGCCGGCGGTGTCCATGGCGAACACGCCGCCGCCGCCAATCCCCGGGCGTGCGCGCCGGACCCCTAGGGGTCCGCGCCTATAAAAGGCGGGCGCCGCGGGCCCCCTCGCGCTCGCCCTAGGCCGTCGCCGCGCGCGCGCCGGGGAGCCGCCTTGCGCCGCCGCCGGGTCGTGCGAGCGCCGCCGCCGCCTTCTCGCTCCGCGCTCCGCGCGAGGGGGCGCTCGCGCCCGCCCTTGCCGCGCCGCCCGCGCGCGCGCGCGCCCCCGCCCCTAGCCCCCCGCCTCGCCGCCGCCCGCCGCAAGCCGCGCCGCCGCCCCCGCAAGCCGCCGGACCGAGGCCGCCGGCGTTGACCGCGAGCGCCGGCCGCTCCCGTTCCTCTCCAACCCCGGTGAGCACTCAATCTTGGTCCCCTCGGTCCCCTCTTCGTTTTTCCCTAGGCGCCCGAGCCCCTAGCCGCCCGGTGTGCCGGCGTGCATGGCCACCAGACCCGCCGGTTCCCCTGCCCCTGCTCGGTCTAGAGGTAGAAGATGAGTTGGCATATTTGCAAATAGATCCCTGTGTAGTCCTGTAATCTTTCTAAGTTCTTTTATGTCTTGCAAGTTTTCTGGAAAACCCCTACGAAAAGCCCACTTTTCACACATAAAACCTACCCAAGTTTTTTTTATAGATCTAACCCTGAGTTGTATCTTTTTTGCAAGCACTGTTTGATGTGTCTTGCGAATCTTCTTTGCTAGCCCCTGAAATCTACGGTTAATCACGACTAGATCCTTTCAATCTCGTTTTGCTCATATCTTTTTCGTTTTAGCTCCGATTTCATCCGTTCAAGTTGCGTTAGGTCCATAATAATGTAAAGCACGCGTTAGTGGTGTGTTTTCACCATGTTTTGCTTCTGAAAATAAAATTAATATTAATTTTGATTAATATCTAGTATACATGCCTTTTATAAATAAAAGCAATATAGACCTATATATTGTTTTTCATAAGCAAATTTAATTGGATTAATGTTTCTATCACATATTTTTGTACATAAAAGTTAATTAGATCTTTATCTCGGTTTTCGTAAACCAAATGTTAATTTGTTTAATAGTTAATTAATCTTTTCTAATTAAAATTTGATTAGGCTTTCACATCGGCTTTTACAATAAATGTTAATTGGATTAATGCTAATAGCATAATGTTTTTAATAATAATATGATCTACTCGAATTACAAAGTTTCGTTTAGATTGTTCATATAGATTAGTTTTTATAAATTAAATGTTTAATCGGTTTAATCATATATGAATCTTTATTAATAAAACTTAACTAGTTCTTTACACCGGTTTCATAAATAAAGTATAATATTGCATTAATATTAACATAGGGTATTTTATTTCTGAAATATCCTTTATATTTGTTTTGTTAATTAAAATGAACCCAGCTCATAGCCTTGCTCTCTCATATATGCAAAACGTTTGTTAGACGTTCTTTTCTCAGCTCAATCTAAGTGTGATCTTTCCGGTTCTTGCTCAATCTTTCACAACCATCTTTTTAAAGCTAACCAAGCCTTTCCAAGCACCCTTTGTGTTCTTTAGTGATCCATCTAATCAAGTCTATCCTTTAGTGCGTTCTTTTAAAGCTTTCTTTTGATTGGTGCTTTGTTCTTAGTATGCTTGTTTGTTTACTTTGTGTATGTTTGTGCCCGATGATTGATGCGCTTAGAGTGAACGCCGTTCGAGAAGTTGGAAGAGCTTGAAGTTGAAGATACTCGAGCAACGACATTACTTTGGTTAAAGGCAAGTGTGTACTTGATCTTTTGTCCTAAGAACTATATTTAATCACTTTGCATTGCTTTGCATTAATTTTGATGGGTTCCTATTAAGGATTACCTAATCTTTATGATCATTCCTTGTTAACATGGGTTTATCTTTATGTTGGGTAGCTGTGCTTAGTTGCTATACCTGGGTTATGGTGGTTTTAATGAACATTAATGATGAATCATGTTATACCTTTATGTTATATCTTTGATTGTTTAATACAAGACCATATCATTAATCGGAACATGGAGAACCACCCAGGACAACAGTGCAACCACAAGGACTATATGGCTCTGGTCTTGGCCGAGTAATTAGGGAAGTCTTTGTGTGGTTCTTACTCGCATAGTAGGTTGGGGACGGAGGAATGCTTTTATGGCTCTTCTATTCCGGAGCGGTGATGGAACGGAAGACTCTATGGCTTACCGTCCGTAATAGAAGTGTGGTACGAAAGATAGCCTCTATGACATACTACTATGGACTAATACGCACGGGAGGACTCTTTGTAAAGGCCTCGTAGCGTCCCTATGCAATCACACCTCGGTAGTGTGGTATGATGCTTCGCCGGCATCGCATGGTTGGATTTAAAGTTCTTCGGGACTTTTACGCGACTTGTGGGTAAAGATGTACAACCTCTGCAGAGTGTTAAACTAATCGATTAGCCGTGCTCACGGTCAAGAGCGTCCTGGACCCTCACATGATAATTAAACTTGAAGATGGACTTAAATCGCTCTCTCTGGTTATGCTTGCCATGTGCTTATGGCGTATCTCTTATCTTATGCTTAATGTGGGTTGGTATGAACTTATACTTTATTAGTAATCAGGTGCTAATAAAACTTGACCAACTAAAATTTCTTAAATGCTTGAGCCGACCCACTATAAATCCTTTGCATTCATTCTTTTTCCCACACTTGCCGAGTATGACAAGTGCTCACCCTTGCTATAAACATTGTTGCTCGGAAAGAGGATGCTACTCGAAGTCTTGTGGAGATGTTGCTTTGGAGCTAGGCGTACGCAACCCCCGGCCGACCGCCCGTGATGTTTGGAGCCTTCGTTTTCGGGATTAAGCGTAAATCTCTCGATAATCTTTCTTTTTCATACGTGATATCGTTTCGTATTCACTTTTATGTCACTATATCGCATTAAAATTTGATCCCCATGCATATAGGTTTTAACAGACTTGGTTTTCTTCGGAAAGTCGGGTGTGACAACAACAGATTTCCGGTCAGTCAGCTTCAGAGGCTCTAACGTCACAGCTTCGCACCTTCCGTCATCATGTTAATTGTAAAGGAATTAGTTCGAGAGAAAAACTTGTGTTAATTATGAGGTAAAATAAAATTGCACACGCATGTTTGTGGATGGCGAGTACACGGGCACACTCCCCAGCGTATGACCGCCCTTGGCTGACCGGTCACTCTCAAAGATCAAAGTTCTTTGATCACCTTTTCCTTTTTCCCTCTGACTCCTATTGGGACCCTCTCTGTTTTTTTTCCTGTCTGAAAATAGATATTCTTCCAGCGCAAAGTTCTCGCATATGTTATACCCTATAATAATATCATTTCTCTTACGATAATTGCTTTGCCAAAACGATTTATGCCTTGTGTTACATTACAAAACGCCCCTCGAGATGCGCAGTGCCCAAATATATTGTTTCGGGGCACCCCCCCCCAAAGAGAGGGACAGTTTCCATGAAACATTCTTTTTTACCTCTCACAACTCACTTGCACTCTTTTCTCAAAACCTTTTTTTGTCTCTCTGCTCTGTTCTTTTTTTTTGAATTAAAGTTCTTTTTACCTCTCTCTTGCCGAAGTAGAGATGGGGTGTGGGGGGGTAAAATGTGAACCACCGTTACTTAACGAGATGGAGT
The DNA here is from genome assembly GCA_947561735.1 of Cenchrus americanus. Taxonomy (NCBI): domain Eukaryota; kingdom Viridiplantae; phylum Streptophyta; class Magnoliopsida; order Poales; family Poaceae; genus Cenchrus; species Cenchrus americanus. Next base: position 549,852 of record OX387239.1, read on the forward strand.
AGCAGTAGTACTGGGTGTTGCCAACTTTTTGTTTGTTGTTGAGCGAATTGGTTTGTGATGACCTGCCAACTAGTAGTAGCTATTTTTGGCGTTTGAAAGTTTGATTTGGCATCTGAACTGGTTTTCTTCTTCTTTTTTTTTTCCTTTTGGAATTATAACATTTGAAGCGTTTGATGGGCTTGACGTTTCGCCATGGTCCACTTGTGTACATACTCCGTATACAGTACACATAGCAGGGGATGGGACGAAGCAGAGATGACGCCTAGTACGCGCTGTCAGCCTGTTGCTGCTTGATGGATGGGGATGTGGAGGTTGGTGTCCGGCGCGGCTTGGACGTCGCACGCGCCTTGCTGCTGCTGCTGGTGCTGCTGCTGGAGGACACGCGTGCGCCTTGTCGGTCAGGTTGGCGGTCCACTCCACACCACCAGGCATGTTTGTGTTAATTGCACACATGCATACTAGGCCTTGCTTAGTCGGCTAGTTTTCCTACTTTTTGACTCTCTCTCCGCCACATTAAATACACCAAAAGACCATATGTTCGGAGTACTAAGGCCAGTCTCAATGGAGAGTTTCACCGTCCCGGTTTTCAAGATGTGAAACTTTGGTATGAAATAGATGTCTCCCTCAATGCATAGTTTCATTGCACAGTTTCATAGGCTCAAGGGTCCCACAACCTCTCTCTCATTGTATGGTTTAATTGCATAATTGCATGGTGAAACTCTATTTGTGTCTCAATGGGGGTTTCACACAGTTTCCAACACATGTGAAACTGTGCCCAAAGGTTTCACCATGGTGAAACTCTTTCCTTCTCTCTCCTAAGGGTTTCATGCAAAAAGTGAAATTTTGCTGATGTGGCGCTGTATTTAATGTGCATGAAACACTCATGAAACCCCCCATTGAGACTGGCCTAAGTGTAGATGAAATCAAAAACTAATGACACAGTTTTGATGGACTTTGCGACACGAATCTTTTTGAGTCTAGTTAAGACATGGTAGGACAATATTTTTTACTTAAAAAAGCGAAACTTACCTTTTGCTTGGCCCCTCCTATGTTGAAACCCTGGCTACGCCCCTGACCAAGACATTTCGAGAATTTTCCAGCATTTCTGGAATTTATTCTCTTTTCCCCTACAACTATTTCTAATTAACAGAAGGCTCTAAAAATATTTTTCGTGAGCTCCAAATATTTTTATTTGGATCCATGCTCCAATCTGTCTTCTCCGGGAATTTTACTGGAATTTTCTAATTATTTTTAGTGCTTGTAAACATTTCCTAGAACTTTTTGGATTTGTTTTTGGCACTGAAAATGTATTTCAGAAAATAATAATCTAAATCTAATCCTTTCCTTTTTGGGCCGAGCCCAAAGGCCCGACCCGCACCCCTCCGGCCCAACCGCGAGCCGGCCAGGCCCATTTGTGGCCAACCGCCGGAGGTCATGGCCTTAAGGTGTGCGCAACCAAGCCGCGGGGCCACCACTGCGCCCCTATAGAGGCCGAGCGCCTGACCTCCCGCGTGCCCTAGTCGTCACCTCGACCCCGCGCCTCGCCCGCTCGCGCCGCGCCGCCGCGGAAGCTGCGCCAAGCTGAGCACCGCCACCGGTGTTGCCTGCCCAATTCACCACTTCCATTGACCTTCAAGGTGAACGAGCACTGCCCGGAGCTTCGCGACGTCGAGACACGTCCAGTGAGCTCCCTCCCGTCGCGAACCAGCCATCGGAGCGCCACCACGTCCTAGAGGCCGAGGCCGTCCGCCGTCGTCGCCTTCTTCGCCGATTCTGGCCGCTGCCATCTACATTCTCCTGTGGTGAGCACCTTTGTGAGTTTGCCTCGTCCCGCTCTCTCTGTTTCGCGACCCACCCTGAACCCTAGGCCGCCAAAACTGACGGCGTTGGAACCCGCCCGGAGCCCCTGTCCGCCGGGGATAGAGGTAGAAGAAGAAGACCCCGGTTTTGCGAATAGGTCCCTAGTGAATGATGTAATCCTTAGCCTGGTTTCTGTGTCTTGCAAGTTTCCCACATAACCCCTACTTATATTACGATCATCACACATAGATCCAACCGAGCTCCTTTTACATATCTAACCTCAATCTTAGATCTATTCGCGAGCACCTTTTTTGATGTGTCTCGAGAATCTTTTCCGCAAGCCCTCCAGATCTTCGGTGAATCACAACTAGGTCCTTTCAATCTTGTTTTGTTCATAGATTCAATGATCTAGCTCCGTTTAATCTGTTCAAGTTGCGGTAGGTTCATGATAAAATAAAGTGCATGTCAGTGGTGTGTTTTTAACATACATGTTTTTTGAAATTTATTTGATATTAATTTGTTTAATGCCTAGTAAACATGTCTTTTTTAAATAAAAGCTATCTAGTGTTATACGTCGCTTTTCATAATAAATATTAATTTGATTAATGCTTATTTCATATGATTTTGTAAATAAAAGATGATTAGTGACACATCTCGGTTTTTCTTAAACTAATGTTAACCTTCCTTAATGTTCAATATTTAATTAATTTTTATAATTAAAAGTTGATTAGGCTTTTAAACCGTCTTTTATAATAAATGTCAACATGCATGTGCTTTCTAAATAAAGTTTGTTTAGCTCAATACGTCACAAGCCTTTACTCGATTAGTTGTTCTAACATTTCTGAAGTAAAGTGTTTAATTGATTTAATCTATACATGAATATTTATAAATAAAATTTGACTAGGTTCTTACTTCGGTCTTTGCAAATAGAATATAATATAGCATCAACTCCAACTTAGGGTATTTTCCTTATGGAATACCCAATATCACCATTTGTTCCTTGCTTCTCTAAACTTTCGGTTACATACCTTTTGCTAATTAAAATAAACAAACATAGCCATAGTCTTGTTTTCTAATAAATGAAAGCATTTGTTAGACGTTCTCTGTCAGCTTTATCTTGAGTACCTCTTTTGTGCATCCAGTCTTTGTATAGAGAGCTTCAGATCTTTTCGGTTCCGGTTCAAACTCCGATCAAGCAGTTTCATAAATGGCCTAGATCGCGAGCTGCTTTGCAATTGCAAGGATTGGGCAACCCTCGATATTCAAAACACTCAGATCATGGATTCTTTTCCATGCTGGATGAGCACACTTGTTACCCTTTGGAGCTCTTGGGGATTTCCAAGTATACGGATTCTGGATCTAGCCTCAAACTAACTTCCTTCTCTGGCATTTTTTCAGTTCTCACAACCATTTTTTCAGGGAAGCATCTCTGCAGCTATCGGGGAGCTTGTTTTTGCTAAACATGGTCAAGGCATGTCGCAGGCCAATTCCATCGCAGTTGGATCATTCAACACGACTTGAGGAAGGCTCAACAGAGTCTGCCGTGCATCACTACCTACCTTGTGCCCCAGGACCAGGATGGACTCTTGATGGATGCACAAATTAAATTGGCCTTGACTTCCAAGACGACCAACAACCAGTGAGCACCGAGCAGTACCCTTGTTGGAACCCTTCCCTCTTCGATTGGTAAGCTCAGGTCCTTGGTGTTGTTAGCATTATCTGGATTTGGACTTGTAGGATCCATGGATTGCGAATCTAACTTCCCTGACTATCCTTCAAATCTCCAATTCTGGCCTCTCTGGACCCATACCTTCATCAATGGGAGAATTAAAGAAACTGAAAGAACCAACGCTATCTAATTTTTTTAGATAAAGGAACTGAGTTCCGACCTCAACAATTCCGAGGAATTGTCTACAACCAACATACATCGTCATCGCAGCATCTAAGCCGCATCAAACAAGACATGCACCCACACAAAATCCACCTAGGCAACAGTTAAGTCATCACACGCACGCCCATGGCAAACAAGAGATCACAAGCATCACAAACTAAATGTCGATACGCCGCATAGTGTTCCACCCCGACTTATGGAAGATCTCCAACGCCACACTCTCCAACCATCGACAACCTTCCTTCAAAATGACCCTCCCATCTTCCTTTGAGAGGATGGCCCAACTCCTAATCCAGTGAGTTCCTCTAAACATCACCTGCAAAATAGATTTAGAGTTTGACTTATGAAACACAATATCGTTCCTACTGATCCATAGGGCCCAGCATAAAGCCGCCACCCCAACCAGTACAAGGTACCTTTGTTTTTTTGAAAAACTTCTAAGCCAAGGACCAAAAAGATGCCCCACATTTGTCGGTTTCTTAATCCCAAAGGTGAAACAAACGATCCCCCACATAAGGTTGGCCATGGGACAATCAAAGAACAAATGTTGGATAGATTCTGGCACATCACAAAACAACATTTAGTACATCCCTTCCATTGTCTTTTCACTAAATTATCCTTGGTTAACACCACACCATTTTTAAGATACCAAAGAAAGATCTTAATCTTCAACGGGATCTTTGCTTTCCAGGCCCAACAATTGACCGGCGTCCCCGATCTGAGGACTAAGTCGTTATACATATCCTTAACTGAAAATTTCTTACTAGTCGTCCATCGGAAGGAGTCCCTGAGGTTGTTAAGGTTCACCTCAAGAACACTTCTCACTAAGCATAGCCAATTGTCCCAATTAACTCCAACTAAAGCCCTCCTGAAAGAGACATTAAGTGGGGTCGTACTTAGTACTTGGGACACCGACATATTCTTCTTTCTGACAAGGTTGTATAAAGCTGGATACTTAACGCTCAAAGGTTCATTTCCTAACCATAGGTCCTCCCAGAATCTAGTTTGGGAGCCGTCCTGCACTTGGAACCGACCCCTATCCAACACCAACTTCTTAACTTCCATTAACCTAGACCAGAAGTGTGAGTCTGAGGACCACGTGTGGTTCGAGGACCGGTGGATGGTCGCTTCCTTGTGTGATGAGTGATTGACAATGTTGTGTGGACTGATTCTTGGCTAAGTATTGCAGGTGCAGGTTGCGGCTTGACTGGTGTTGGTGCAGGTGAAGAACAAGCGCGAAAGGTCGTCGCCGGTGAGGCCTCCAGGTGTGGAGAAGACAAGTAGGCTTCGTTCGAGGGACCGGTGGCCGGCGGGGTCAAGTGCGGACCGCATGGTGGCATGAACAAGCAAGATGAAGTCGTGTACGGTTTCTTGGTTGAGCCTCAAAACCAAGGTCGAGCCGGGACTACGTGGGAGCCAAGTCATGAGTGGAGATTGGCGGAGGCTACACCAAGTTCGCGGGGTTTCCGGTGGTTCACCGTAAAACTACCGGGTTCCTTGGTTGATCCACAAAGCCAAGACCGAGAACCGAAGACGGAGGCCGCAGACGGCCGCCGGGCCGGTCTGACCGGTGGGTCTGACCGGTCTAACCGGTGGGGTCCGGTCTGACCGGTGAGGAGCACCGGTATGACCGGTGTGCGACGACGCAGTCCGGATACTTCGAAGCGGAGGACACGCGTCGGGATCGCATGGCTTGCGTCGAGGCTACGCAGGGTGCGGTCGCCGGGCACCCGTCCGATGGTAAAGACATCAAGAATTCCAAATCCGCCCTTGAGGGGCTTGTATCCCTAGTTAGTAGAGAAGGGCGTTTTAGACATTCGGTTGCCTCCATATAACCCAAGAGGTGAGAGGATGGCAGCCAACTCTTGGAACCCTAGCTCATTAGTTTTCCTATTTTCCACCTATTTTCCTTAGGTTTTCCTTAGGACTAGCAAGAGAGCTTCACGGAGAGATCTTGTTGAGAGGGATGGATGATCGGGCGGCTTGCTAGACCTTGTACGAACCTTTGTTTCATGTATAGATGATTCGGTGTGGTTCCTCAAGGTTTGGATGTGTTTTCCCCAGTTGTTCTTGGTGGTAATTTTCGGAGCCCTCTCTCGGTGATTTCTTTGGGTTGTTTTCGGGACCTTTCTCTTGGGGATTTGATGGGGGAAATTTGTGGGAACTCTTCGTGGTTCTTTGGGCTGTGATTCCCCTCCCAAATCCGTGAGTAAAGGTGCTCGATTTTGGGGGTTTCTTGAGTTCTTGGGTTGGAAGTGATCTTGGCGGGATTTCTTCGATTCCTCCTTTTTGGATGAGTATTGGTGGGATTAAACTTGGCTATGGACTCCTCATGAGGTGTTCCTGATATCCCCAAAGTCTTGTTCAAGTCCGTGGAGTGATTCAGGAGATCGAGATTCGGATTTGGGGGAGTTGACCCGCGGGTGCTGTTCATCCCGAGCTACCCAGGCTACACCGGTCTGACCGGTGCTCTTGACCGGTCTGACCGGTGCGAGCCCTTGTGAGTTTTTGCTCGGGTGAACGTCTTGGTGTGTTCGTTGTTGTCCCGTGTTGCTGCTGTTTCGAGTTTGGGTCAGTTTGGTGGTCGGTTGGCTGTTTGGTGCCTTGGGGGCTTTCAGTGCCCCATCGGTCTGACCGGTGTGTCTCACCGGTCTGACCGGTGTAGAGCCACTTAGTGGATGTTGCTCAGTTTCACCAGCAGGGACCGGTCTGACCGGTGGTGCTCATCGGTCTGACCGGTGTGGGTCTGTAGACTCGGGGTTTTGGTTTTCCGCTGCGTTTCTCGGGTCGGAAGTTTGTGTGTTGGTTCCTGGGTCCAGTGGCACTCCAGTGGCTACGTGGGCTTGACCAACCTTGGTAGTGAGTCGGAGACGTGTGTTGGAAGCCGTGTTCATCTTGTTGGAGTTTCCATCTCCTTCGAGAAGAATTTTTATCGGCTCAAATTCACTCCCCCCTCTCTGGTTCGCCGTATCGGTCCTTCAGAGTCCCCTTTTCGCCTCTCTACGTGCCAAAGTCTTACCTTTAAGGTATTTCTTTTTGAGCATTTGCTGCCAAACGCCATCCTCATTTAGCAACTTGAATATCCATTTACTCAATAAGCACTTATTTTGGATACTCAATAAGCACTTATTTTGGATATCCAGATCGATAATTCTCATTCCCCCCACACTCCTAGGCTTGTGCATAATAGTCCACTTAGCTAGCCTATACTTCTTTTTGTGCTCATCACATTGCCAAAAGAACCTTGATCTATAGTAGTCCAATTTCTCCAAAACACCTTTAGGTATCCTGAAGAAGGATAGCATAAACAATGGTAGGCTAGATATAGATAGAACAGAATTGATTAGAACTAGCCTGCCACCCGATGTCAGCAGCTTTCCCTTCCAACTACTCAACTTTTTCTGGAATCTTTCTTCGACCATTCTCCAATCCTTGTTAGAAAGTCTCTTAGGACTCATAGGGATCCCCAGGTACCTGAATGGGAAATCTCCCTCCTTACATCCGAAAAGCCTAACATATTCTTCGGTTTTATTCTTCGTTTCCCCAAAACAGAATATTTCACTTTTATGGAAGTTGATTTTCAGACCAGAAAGCTTTTCAAAGGCGTCAAGCACTAGTTTCATGCCTTTGGCTTTCACCGGATCATCCTCAAGAAACAGAATAGTATCATCAGCATACTACAAGATGGACAGACCGTCCTCCACTAAGTGAGGCACCAATCCATCAAGAAAACCCAGCTTCTTTGCCCTCTCAATTAATAACGCTAACATATCCGCAACCAGATTAAAAAGAATAGGAGACAATGGGTCACCCTGCCTCAAACCTTTTCTTGTCTGGAAGAAATGTCCCAGTTCGTCATTGATCTGCACGCACACACTGCCTTTTGAGACCACATTTTCTACCCATTGGCACCACAGCGTCGGGAATCCCCTCATTCTAAGAACCTGCTGCAAGAAGTCCCAGTTGACTTTATCATACGCCTTCTCAAAATCTAATTTGAGAATAAGGCCACTTTGCTTCTTCCTTTTTAACTCATGAATGGTTTCGTGTAGAACCACTACCCCTTCCAAAATATACCTCCCAGGAAGGAAGGCGGACTTAGAAGGTTTAGTGATCCTGCACGCTATCGACGTGAGTCGGTTAGAGCAACTCCAAGAGACTAGCTATCTTAGCTTAACTAGCTATAAAATGGAAAACTTGTTCAAAAACTCAATCCAACAGACTAGCTAAACTTGCCCTCGCTATCCTCCGCTAGCTAAACCGGGGGCTTCGCTAGCCATCTTTGGCTAGCCAGTCCCGCTAGCTATCCCCTCGTACATGAGTATGGCAGGCGGGACCCACTAGTGGTGGAGCATATGGAGAGTTGATTTTAGCTAGTCTGTTGGATTTCATCAACTTTTCGCTAGCTATTTTATTTTACATACTAGCCAAATCAATGTTTTAGCTAGTGATTTTTAGAAAGGCTCTTGGAGTTGCTCTTAGCCATCACTTTTGTAAAACCAACACTATCTAATTCCAGATTTTATGGGAGCATCCCTCCATCTATCTCAGATTTAACCCAACTCAGTACCCTTAACCTCTCCAGTCCAACAATTTTTCTGGAACAGTAGAGCTTTCCTTATTCATGGGGCTGCCAAACCTGTCCATATATTAAGCCTGTCAAATAACAACTTGTCTGTAGTAGATGGAGAGGACACTTACTCGTCACATGTGCATCCCAGATTAAAGCTAGTCCTTAGGTTTAGTGTGATGTGGCATGGAGAAATTACCAAAATTGCTGAGGCCTCATTCGTTTCCACGGGATCAATTCCGATCGGAATGGATAAATAAAACAAGAAAATCATGATAGTTACTATAAGAGATCCGGATTTATTCCGGGTCGAAAATTAATTTGCTCATGATAGGTACACCAAAAGGCCCGGAATCAATCCACTAGTCAAGAGGTGTGGAACCAATCCGCCTCTACGGTCTCTTGTTCTACCTATCATGATTGGTAAATTAATTTTTGATCTGGAATAGATCCGAGTCCATATCATAATTTTCTTCATACATTTATTGTTTCGGCCGGATTGAATCCCACACAAGCGAACAAGCGTGAGGCATCTATTCTAGGCCGTGGTCGGTCGTACAAACTGGCTCACAGCTAGAACCGGATCCGAGGAGCCATACATACCTCAGTGGGTGTGGGAAAACTGGTCAGGCTCGCACTTTCGTTGTCTTAACCTGCCCTATCACACAACTACTTTACCGGCTTTGTCGGATTAGAGACTTTTCTTCCCTTCTCTATTGACCGTTTTGATCTTAATTCCAATTTGTTTCAAGGACCAATACCTTTTCCATTGAAACATATCCATCTTCAAGGCCTCCAGAAATAACCTCTCGGGAAGTATTCTAGCATCTTTCTGTGGTGTCAGTAGTCTAGAAATCCTTCATCTCTCTTACAATAACCTCAGTGGTCCAATCCCCTTCTTGCCTGGTGGAGGGTACCAATGAATTGCGAGTGGTAAATCTGAAAAGGAATCGACTCTGCCTCGTAACATAAATGAGAGTTGCTCATTGGAGGTGCTAGACAGCCTGTTCGCTCGGCTTATCAGCCACCAAAGTTAGCAAGATTTTTTCTCTCGTAACGAACCAAGTACCCACCAACAACTAAATAGCAACCACCAAGAAGATTTTCTCTCTCAGAAAGAAACCAAAGACTACCATCACCACCAGCCAACCGAACATTGCATAGCTGCTTGCTCTGAATTGGTGGGTCTTCGATATTCAAAACGATCAGATCAGTGATTCTTTTCCATGTTGGATGGGCACACTTGGTAGACTTTATGTTCTTGTGCTAACATCTAATGAGTTCTTTCTTTGGACAAGTGGGGCCTTCTACTGCAGAAGACAAGAATAGTTGTGAATTTCCAAGTATAATGATTCTGGATCTAGCCTCAAACAACTTCTCCGGCACGCTCACAAACCTGACGTCCCTGATGGGGTGAACCTGCCTGGACTCATGGCACTGCCTACCAGAGTCACCTCACTTCATGACATTCAGCAATAGATCATTCCTTGGAAACAGCGGGCTGTGCGGACCTCCGCTGTCGAAACCGTGCATCAACAGAACAGCGCCAAGCGTGGCGCCACATCACTCCAACAAGAACTCCGTGGATGTTATGCTGTTCCTCTTCTCTGGAATTGGATTCTGGTGCAGGGTTTGCGACCGCAATTGTAGCGGCATGGGGTACACCCATTAGGAAACGATCTTGAGGAAAGCAGGAAGCCTTGTTGAATTATGTATCATGTCGAAGAAATGAAATAAACTTACTTGTAAGAGAGGATTTGCAATCAGTAGTCATGTAAGCTCTAAGCTGTAGTTACTCTTACTATTGCAAGCTTGCTTTGCTTGGGGATTTCATTCGAAACAAGAGGACCTCATTTCACTCTGTTCCCTGCAATGTGTGTGTCTCTATATAGAATGGAATGGAATATGATCAAGTTAAAACACCGTTCCTTCAACACTAGACAAGAAGAAGGAGATACAACGCATGGCCAAACCAATTATTAAACACAAGCTACAACCAACTGGGGGTAGTACACCGCCCTCGTGCTGAGGGATAACAATGGCGGATCTTCTAAGAGCTAGTAGGTATGGATGGCAAGAAGCATGGGTGTCAGACAAGAGTATAGAAGTATTTGGCGCAAGCCCGGCAGTTTCAACCTCCCTGCGTCGCCGCGGCTCAAGCCTGGAGGATGGTGTGGACTCGAGGCTGGTGCCCCTGCCACCGCGCTGCTGCCCGGACTTGCTGCGTACCGTCAGGAGACGTATTTGCAACTTCCGTAGCCTACAATTTAGGTGCAGAAAAGAAATTCATGACATCAGCTGCAGTCCAGAGTCGAATTCAGAAACAGTTCAATCGTCGTGAACTTACTGGGGTCACTGGAGGTGACCATGCCGGTGCCCTTGAAGTCGCAGGCGTTGTCGTTGCGACCATTGGCCTGGTAGTACGCGTTCATCACAAACGAAGCATGGGACTGCACGTTGTTGGGGTCGAAGCACCCGCCGCCACTCTGGATAGGTTTACAGTCCACAAAGGCACAGGCGTAGTTGATGTTGTTCTGCAGGGTAGTCGCATCTGCACCGGTCTTGGCCACACACCACTTCCCTCCCCCAGAGGGTGAGGGCTTCGGGCTTGGCTTGGGAGATGGATTCGGCGAAGGGTTTGGAGATGCAGACTGCAATGTAAGCAAAACATAGTGCCAGATAGCTCAGGTCAGATCAGTTTTCAGCATCAGAGTAGATAGAGTGTATTAACACTTCCATAGTATTAGTGAAACTGTCAACTGAGGTATAATCATTCAGTCAGTAAATTATTGCACGCAAGAATTTTATACTAAACTTTAGACTGACAAGACTGTACAATTACACATGATTAAGCATTTGAAAACACACACACACACATGGTATCTGCAGTCAGGACTGGCACCGTCCAAAAGGTCAAAACGTGGCCTCTGCCTAACCTGATCGCCCGCATAAGGTTGTTGAGTCAGTCACTGATAAAGGTCCCACCAGAATGCTAAAAAATACAGACAGCCCCAGCTTCTCCACATGATGCACTTTCCTAAAGCACCCAGAAAAGCAACAAGTTTGAAATGGCTGCTTGTTCCCTGGTTGGCAATTGGAGAAGCTAACCAAGCAGAATAGACAGTTACAAGGTCGAAAACATTAAAATGGTAGTGCAAGCATTTGAATTTAGAATGGTTGGGACCTAAAGGGGAATGCCCCATCTGTAAAGGTGCCAAACTTGTTGGCTGCAAGCACCTATTGATGAATCCTCATTTGGAAGTATCCCGTAGGCATCCAAGTAAACCACACAACAAGTTCCCAGGCTTAGATGAAGAATTCCATGCCCATACCCTTTGCTTGAAGATAGCTACTTGGTGCATGCACGAAACTGTAGCCCATTTGATTTAGAAATAGAAGTAACACCAGTGGATGAAGATCATGCATGCTTATGCCTATGCTAGAATGACTAGCCATATATCTGCAGTGTATGGGATGAAGCAGCAAGTGGTCCAATCTAGAAAGCAACAAGAACCTACAGAAATCTATTTGGCACTAGAACCTTGCATACATAAGAACCAAGCAGCAAACCGAAGCAAGAATCAACTGGAAATGGCAATCGTCCTCAACCAATTCATTCAATAAGCAAGCTTGCAGTTAGCCTTCTACATTGGGACAGTATTTAATTTCAAGACAACTGATAGGAGTACCAGAAAACCCCTAGGTTCTTATATTTTTACAGTTTTACTCTGGTAACAAGTACTACCCTGTAAAAATAACTGGGAATTGCCCTGTGCCAGCCAGCAAGTGAAATTGCAGCTGTAGCATCTCATCTCATACTAAGCGACGTGTGCGTACAGATCTAATCAGAACAGCAGCATCAAAGCCTAGAATATTGAGACGTGGCCAAGGCTTGGGCACATGGGATGGGATGCCAGCACTAGACCTTGATGGGAGAACAATGTTGCAATCAAGTACTAATCCATTGACAACAAGGTGCCATCACGGAGATGGGAGAAGAAAAGTTGGAAACGAAAGCAACCCTTTCCAGAGAGACCGGTCCGGTCCAATCCAGCGTTGCGTGGCTACACCCCTGATAATTCAGTGTGACCAAACAAAACAATGTGCCAAGGCTTCCTGCTGAAAAGGAGGACCAGCTCCATCAGCAGTCCCGTGAACAAGTCTATCTATCGGCATGGCTTGTTTGAGTGACACAAGCAAAGGATATACCAATGATCTATCAACAGAACACACTAAGTAGCAGAGAAGCAAAAGCCCCACACCACTTATATTATATATGCCCAGATCTTAACACTAATTACTGTGACATTTCTGTGTCAGGGAAAAGATTGCCTTTTTTTCCAACGGTCTGAAACGGTCGCATGAGTGTGTGTGGTTAATTAAACCAAAGGCTCCTAGTAGGAGATTAGCCACTGCCACTAGTTTTCTTATAAAAAAATGCTATCTTTGACACATACTAATGTGAACCTCTGACCTCCTGAAGACATCCCTGACCTGAGTCGGAAAACGCGGCCTTTCGGCACGGCTGCAGAAACCGCGTCACATTTTGGCACCAAGTTAAAAGTCTGTGACGTTTGGAATTGGATCAATTGCGAATCTTATCGATTTCGCCCAATTCTCAGTACTGCAATTCCAACGAAATCGACAGAGCAAACCACGAAGATTTTATCTGGGGATAACAGAATGAATGGGTTGCAGAGCAGAGCAGAGCAAGAGCAGAGAGCAAAAGTGTTAGCAACTGACCGGTCCTTGGCGGAGGAGTCCGAGGTCGTATTTGGGTGTGAAATCCGTGTTGAAGATGCCGAAGTTCCTCTCGGCAACCGGGCCGGGCTTCTGGTTCTCGTCGAACAGTGAGAAGACGTAGGTCTCGAAGGTCCTCCCCGGCATGGCCGGCGTGCCCTTGCCGCCGCTGCACACCCGAATCATCCCCGCGTTGAAGTCCCTGGCCTCCTCGGGCCCGACGCCGACCTGCCCGGCCTCGGCCCGCGTGGGCCAGCCGGCCTCCCCGACGGCGATCTGGACGTCCCCGTACCCGAGCCTCTTCATGGCGGTGTAGACGGCGTCCATCTGGGCGTCGAACATGCTGGTGTAGTTGAGCCCGGTGGCCCGGTCGTAGACGCCTGCGTTGGGGCGGAACACGGCGTAGTCGAGGTTCCGCGCGTTGTAGCTGAAGTAGGGGTAGGCGTTCACCATGAGCGGCGACGCGGTGTCCCTGTGGAACCTGAGCATGGGGGCGAGCACCTTGCCTTCGAACGCCGGGCGGAACCGGGCGTTGGAGGGGACCCCGTCGGAGGGGGCGAGGATGCCGAGGTAGTGCGGCGTGGTGACGCGCACCAGGGGCAGGTTCTCGAGCCGCAGCGCCTGGCTGAGGCGTCGCATGGCCGGGAGCAGCGCGGCGACGAGGTCGGGCACGACGACGGGGCCGAGGATCTCGTTCCCGGCCAGGAGGAGCGTGACGTTGGCGCCGTTGGCGACGTGCGGGGCGAGGTTGTCGCGGACCCAACCCCGCGCGGCGTCGAGGCCGGCGGACCTGTCGGCGAAGGAAGGGAGCGCGGAGTTGGGGATGGAGACGGCGAGGGAGATGGAGGGCGCGTTGGCGGCGAAGGCGTCGAGGAAGGCCGGGTTGGCGTCGAAGAGCTTGACGCGGTCGACGGTGGTGCTGGTGGCGAGGAACGCGGCGACGGCGGCGGGGGAGGGGAGGTTGTCGCCGTTGGCGCCGTAGTTCACGCCGATGGGGAGGCCCCCCTGCGCCGCCGCGCCGCCGCCATGGGGGGAGGAGGAGGAGGCGGCGGCGAGCAGGAGGAGGAGGAGCGGGAGCATCGGGAGGCGGGGATTTGGAAAGGGAAGCGGGGGGTTGATTTGCTCCGCGACTGGAAGCCAGCCGTTGCTCTGCAGTCTGCAGGTTTTGAAACCACTGGCGGGCCGCCGGGGCCTCGGAGGGAGGGAGGGAGGGAGAGGAGAGGACGGCGCCGCGGCTTGCTATTTTTAATGGCGCCACGGCACCATATCCCCTGTAATTATGGCAGCTTGCCTGCCTGGGTTCCCGCAACGTGAAACGTGGGTGCTCGCTCGCCCCGGCGGTTTCCGGGGCGCTTCCACCTCTTGCCTTTCTTGTTCCCTTTTGCATTTTTATTTATTATTATTCGTCTGTATTATGATGATCTCATAATAAAATTACCTTTTTTTTACGAGAAACACCCAAAAGAGAAGCACTTTTTTTTTGGAGGGGGGGGGGGCATCCATAGATTAAACTGTCCATGTAAAAATAGTAGTAGCATCAAAAGCTTCCGAGCATGTTTTAGTTGGGAGGAAATTACTAGTGCTTACAATTTGAAGACTTTATTTAAGAAGACTATAAACCAGTTATTTATATCTGAGGTGGCCCTTCGACGGCGGCGGCGGGGCGCCAGATCCGGAGCCCCTGCGGCCGGATCTGCTCCGTGCGGTCGTGGGGGCCCGTGGTGGCGCCGGCCGTGAGAGCGCGTCCCCGCGCTCCCCGTTCCCGGACCCCCCCCCCCCCCCCACAACCGGCTCGTGACGAGCGGCGACGGGAGACGCCGCTCGAGGCGGCGGCTTCTTCTTGCGCGGCGGCGGCGCGTTGGGGCGTCGGGCGCGGCTTCGGCGTTGCTTGGACGGCGGTGGGTGGAGCCTCCCGCGTCCCGGGGCACGGACCCGACGTCCCCACGGCCGGATCCGCGACGGCGCCGACGGGGGGCGCCGGTCGGGGTGGCGGTGGATCGCCGGTGGGGGCTTGACGCGACGGCGGCGACTTCGGCGCGCCGACGGTGGCATCCGGGGACGGGCGGCCGGCCATGGGCGAGGCGGCACCGCAAGGTGTGGCGTCTCGTGCCTCCCGTGGGCGCAGCGGCACCATGGTGGTGTGGCTCGGTCTTCGGCGTGGAACAGCGGCGGTGCGGCGGCCGCCCACTGTAACACCCCAAATTCCACTTCTTGAGTTTAATTAAAATTTGCTTAGCAACTATTCGTGCTCGTTTAAGGAATATAAGGAGATTGTGTTTTTTCTAGGCATTTAATCATTTTTTCTTAATTAATTAATGAAATATAGGAGTTCTCTGTTGCATTCATGCCGGTGCATTGTTTTTTAGTGTTTTGATTCAAACCTTCGTTTGAATTCAATTGGTTGAGTGTTCAAAAGGAATTAGAAAAAGAAAAAGAAAAAGACAAACTCCCCTCACTCTTTTCCTTTCCAGCCCAAGCATGTTGTAGCCCGTCTCTCTTTGCAACCGCGCGCGCGTAGCCCACCTGCTGTTTTGGCCCAGCGCGGCCCAATCTCGCGGGCCGCCCGACCGCCGCCGCCGACGGCGGGCCCCACCCGTCATCCCCGACCTCGAGTCGGAGACGGACCGGGGCGGGGACCCGACCCCGAGCCGCCCCTCGCGCGTGCGTGGCCACGAGCCCGCACGTCGATGCACCCCCTCTCGGCCTATTTAAAGGCCGACCCGTGCCGCGCCGACCCCTAAACCCTAAGCACCGCCTCCCGCCGCCAAACCCTAGGCCGCGGCCGCCGCCGCCGACTCGTGTCGCGCCGTCGTGCTTGAATCGCGCGCGTCGTCGTCGCCTCCCGGTCGCCTTGGAGCCGCTCCGAAGCTTCGCCGTAAGGTAAGGAGCCTCTCGGTCTGCTTGTTGGGATTCCCGTGTCGCCCGCGTTCGCCGCCGGCGGCCGTCCGCCCCGCCGCGCGGTCCGCCGCCTTCGTCGCCCGCGCGCCTGCGCAAGTGCCCCGGTTCAACTCCACGCGACGCCAGCTATGCGCCGATGCAAACCCCGTCGAAAACTGCGACCCCTAGCCATAGAACCGACCGCGCTGTCGGTGTTTTAGACCGGCAAACCTACCAAGGGGGTACCCAAGGTAGTAGATTGTGCGGTGGCGATCGTGATCGGGAGACCGAGAACTCGAAGGTATGCGCAAGGACACGGGACACAAGATTTATACATGTTCGGGCTGCCAAGGTGGCGAACCCTACGTCCTGTTTGGGGGATCAAGTATGGCGCCCTGCGCTTGGTGTTGGGTTGTCCCCGGAGGGATTGGGACGTGCGGCTAGGTACCCGGCCCTCCTTTATATAGTCCAGGGGGCGGGTTCCTAGTCGGTTACAAGGCAGGAGTCCTAGTAGGATTACACAGAGTGAGTCCTAGTAGGAGTACAGGGGAATTCTAGTAGGAGTCCGTCTTCTACTCTTCCTCCTTCCTTGCATGAGTACCCGGGGAGTATGCCCGACAAGCCCCTGAGCACATTGTAGTCGAGAGTAGTAGTTCGAGTAGTCTTGAAGCCTCTTCGAGTAGTTCTTGAGCGTCCTCGAGTACTGCTTGGAGAAGCCTTCAATAGTACTTGAACTGCCGCGAGGCTGGAAGGTGGTCCAGCTCAATCAGTCTTGAAGTCGAGATTATATGGAAGTGCGATTGCAAAATCGCACTCCATATGTGTAACACCCTGAAATTTTCCGATTTCAGGATGTTATTAGGAAAAATAATAACAATGATTTCTCATAATTTCTAAAATTTTCCTAACATTTCTTTTTCTTTACAGGGAATTTCGTGTAGAAAAATAATTGATTGTCTTTCGGAATTAAATAAAATGATTATTTGAGTGTTGCATTCATTTCGATTGCATTTGTTTTGTTTGAGTTAGTATTTTCAAAATCATAAAAAGGTCAAACCAAAGTCTCACTCTCTCTTTATCTCTCTATCTTTTATGGTACATCCAACTCATTCTTTCTATGTCTATGTTTCCAACCCATGCGACTATCTTCCTTTTCTCGGCTCAAACCTTTGCTCGGCCCAGGGGCAATCTCAAGCCGTCGGTCCATAATCCATCGGATGGCCCAATCACCCTCTCCCTATTTTGTACTGCTGATGGGTGGACCCTACCTGTCATCCCTTCCCTTCTGATGTAACCTGAGCAAGACTCAAGTCCGAGCACTTGCTCGGCTCCCGTGCATGTGCCCTGCCCACGCTGCTTGGACTCCCCGGTCGCCGCTCGCCTTCCCGTGATGTTGTAGGCTATCTAACCCGCCAGCTCACCATTCCCCTCTATCTCGCTGCCAGCCAGGCTGCGTCTGTCAGGCCCTCTCTCACCCCTGGCCAACGCTCCACACTCTCACGTGCCCGTGCATTGCGCTGGCGCTCGCGCGCATGCACTCATGCACTACATCATGTCGCTCGGTCGTCGCGCCTACTTCCCCGTGCCCATGCGCCGCTTGGCTCCCATGCACAACACCCCACACCCACAGCTGGATCCCCGTGACGCACCACACGTCTCGTTCGGCTCTCGTGCGCTAGCCGTGTCTCTAGTGCCGCCGCGCCTGCTCTCCTACTGTGTCACTCAGCCTCTCTCTGCATCGTGTCTGTGCGCCACCCCTGCGAGCTGCTCGCCTTCCACGAGCGCACCGCGAGCGGCACCTAAAACCGCAGCCTCACCGCACCCGTGCATGTGTCGCTACCGCTCGCATCGCCTCTCTTCGCCTGCCTGCATGCCCGCCCACACGCTCGCGTTTGCGCCGCCGCCGCGCGTCGCTCTTCGCCTCTTGTGCGTTGCATGCCTGGCTCTTGTGCCCGTGCGTCCCTGGCCGCACACCTCGACCGCCTCTATGCCTGTCGTGCGGTGCGTGCCGCTGGGCCTCTCCACGTTGCGCGTCTCGCATGTACGTCGCATCCCTTCCGCCTCTTCTCGCCGTAACCGCCTCCACCAAAATCCATCATGCCATTAATGACACTGCTCATCACCTTGTCCATCCTTCACCTTCCGTCGGCACCATGGAACAGTCGAGCTCCTGCCTGCATCTGAGTCCGCATCATTCACCCCTTTATGCCGCCGCTATTTTGCGCCCTCGTGCACCGCGGTTGCACCACTTGGCTACCTGTGCATGAATAGATTGCCGTCCTGGCGACCCATCTCTCTCCTCCCGCACTCGACCGAGCCAAGCTCGAGTCTTTGTGCCACCGTGTTTCGCCTCCCTGTCACGTTCGGCCTCCCGTGACCGCTCACCTCCCCGCACGTGCCGCACCGCTTCGCTCTTCCACCGCTCATCGCCGGAACACCGCCGACCACGCATACCTGAGTCGGCTGCCGAACGTTTGTCCATGTCGTGTCACTAGAGCGCTGCCGCGCTGCCCCCGCCCGGCCATGGTCCTTGGCCTCTACGCATCGCACCTCTCGCATGCATGCCGCGTCCTCTCCACACTCTCTCCCCAAAACTGCTGCCCTCTTTACTCCTTTCCAGTGGTAACAGCCACCACCCTAATCACCATCAATTGTCTTAAACTCTCCAATGGCCGGCCACTGGCCATCATAGCCATCTCCGCCGTTTCTTTTTTTATTCAACTACGCTCCCTCCGTTTCCCTAGTAACAGCCACACTATCATGGCCATCAATGGCCGCAGCCATTTACTTTCCATGATGTGCCGCTACGGCGCTACCCCTTCCTCCGCTTGTGCCCAATAAAGAGGACGCCATGCCTCTTGGCATCAACTTGCTGCCACTGTCATCCCTTGCCTTGCCTCGCTCGCCTGCTGCCCCTTCTGTAGCGCCGCCGCCGGCTGCCATTCATCCGCCGCCGTCCGTTTCGTCAGCCTGGAGCCTTCTCCGGAGCAACCCGAGGCCGCCACCATGGACTTCACAAGGTTGAGTCGAGCACTGGCCGCCAATCCTCGCCACTGCTCATCGTCCTCGTTGGCTCGTTCCACCGACAGAGGAGCTCCACCGTGCGGAGCCTGTGCCGGCCCGGCCGCTGTCACCGTTGTGCCGATCGGCTCCCTGGAACCTTCTCCTCTAGCGAGGTAAATATCAGTGAGATACTCATCCCTTCCTCTTTCCGTTTTTCTATCTCATGTCAATTTCTGAGCATCATAGCCTATTCTAGAAAATCTCCAGTGTGCTTATGTATTTCGTCCATGGACAGACACGCTAAGTTCATCTGCTTTCATTCCATCGTTCCATCTCTGTAGCATCGCCGTGAGGAGCCGAGCAGAGCACCTCCGACCTAGGCCTTTCCTGCTAATTCGCCGCCGCAACCCCGGAGTCAAGCCGGCGCTACCCCATGCTTCGTCGCTGAACCAGTTAGCTCTCATCGTCTCCCTACTACAGGAAGAGCGTCGCCGGCTTTGCCGATGTTATCGCCGGCCGCCGTCTCCTTGATCTGTTCGACTTCGTTTCCGGCCGCATCTGATTCCGGACACCGTTGAGCACATTCTCCTCTGCCTTGCCAACCTTTTACAGTACCGCTGTCCATTGTCAATTCATCGTCGACCATCACGCACCGGTGAGAAGTATTCTGGTGCTGCCCTCTTTTTTTTTACATCTTGACGCTGACGAGCACTCTGTAGTTTAGCAACACTGTCATGGACAGTAGCACAACAGTCCACACATGCTAGTAACCACGAACTAGCAGCCTGTTCAATCCATGCTTGCATGTGCTTGCCTACGTTAGAAAGCAATCACTACAAATACATCTTCATGTTATCTTGCAGTACGTATAGCTCTCTAAACACATGCATACCACTACTGTTCCAACAAGCCACCACATGTTACGTATACTATCTGGATGCAAACCAATGTCACATATAAACTAGTTTTATTCTTGTTCATATCATCTTGCTAAGAATCATGTACATACATGCATATGTGGTCCCTTTCCACAAGTATACATAAGCTAAAACTTATAGGTGCACTCATATGTTGAGTTCCTGCGTACCTTGCTTGCCTGATGTCATCTTTTCATCATGCTGATGTCATTTACACCTTGAAATAATTTATTGGTAATTCCATAAAAGTCTAGATTTACAATCTAAGCTCCTGGAGAATCTTGAAATATCCGGCCGAATCTTTGTGTCTTGCCAATCTTCTATGATAGCCCTCCATATCTACTCTTAATCGTGTTTATATCTCTAATCCTTGTTTAATCTATAGGTCCCACGTTTTAGCTTGTTTAAGCTCGTTCTTGTTGCGTAGCTTCGTCTCAAAATAAAATACACGCTAGTCATGATGTTTACCCTAAAATGTGTTTTAAAAATTTATTAACTTGATTAATATCTATTAAACTTGTTTTCTGAATAAATATATTAGAGCTACGCTTTGTCTTTTCTTAATATAAATGTTAAATTGATTAATGAATATTCAATTAGCTTTCTAAATAAAAGCAACATAAGGCTATCCTGTGTTTTCATAATTAAATATTAATTATGCTAACAGTAAGATAAACATGTTTTTGAATTATAATTTGCTTAGTTCAACTCGAAATATAAAGATATAAGTTTAGATACTTTACATGCTTCTTTTAGAAGTAAATGTTTAATTTGCATAAATCATACTTGAATATTTGTAAATAAGATTGGACTAGGTTCGCATCATCTTTTTAATATAAATATAACTTGCTTAATTATAAATAGGGTATTTCTCTGAAATAACCTATGCACATCTTTATTGAATTAAAATATAACAAACACATAGCCTTGTATGATATGATATAAATCTCCCAATAGTCCCGAGTGTTTTTGCGTTCGCGGTCCTAGAGCCAAACCTTGTCCTCTTTTTCTTTAAGCCTTTTCTTGATTGGTGTATTGTTCTTAGTTGTTCTTGTGTGTCTGCTTTGCATGTGTTATGCCCGATGTTTGCTTCGAGTAGAAGATCGAGCTGTTGATCAGAAGTTCGGAAGTTTCAAGAGAGCAAGAGCGGAAGAGCATTAGAGTAGCTTTGTGTTGAGAAAGGCAAGTGGACTTCTCCCTCTGCATATTCCTCTTTGTCCTAAATAATTGCATGATAACTAAGTTTCCATTTAAATGTTGTTATGCATATTTGATGGGAAATTTACCTTTTTAAGGACATGACTAGATACCCCTTTACCTTGAATAACTCGGTTTTAATGAAATGTTTTGGGATAGATTGCTTAGTTGCTTAACTTGGGATGGTTTAAATGGTTTTTATAAAATGATGATCATGATAACTTTGGTGATATATATATATGTGTGTGTGTGCTTAATTACAAGATAATGTGATTTAATTGGAACATGGAGAACCACCCAGGAAAACAGTGCAACCACAGTCCATATGGCTCTGGCTTAGCCAATTAATTAGGTGTGTGGAACTATCTGATAGCCTTATCCGAAAGGAGCACAGGGGGCCGGAGTTGAAGGGGTATAGCCCGGTTCTTTTGGGGTAGCAACCTTTGCTAAGGTGCCGACCACTAGGGAGGGTTATGGTCCGCTCCGTCGCTGTAACTTGTTGCGGGCGTTGGTCTTCTCGCATACCTTTGTAAAGGCTTCGTAGTGGACCCCTAGCCACTCACCTCGGAAGTGTTTAAGGGCCTTGCAAACCCGGCGACATGGGGAACACGAACCGTGGGTAAAGTGTACAACCTCTCGCAGAGTGAAAACCGATCGATCGGCCGTGCTCACGGTCAAGAGCGGCCTGGACCCTCACATGATAATCAAACATAAAGATGAAATTAAATCGTGGTTTCTTGTGCGTTTTTGAGATGAGATGTTTTCTAAATGTTTAAGTGGGTTGGTATGAACTTACATCTAGTAAATAGGTGTTTGATAATAAAATTTGACCAACTTAAAATGCTAACCGCTGCAAAACCTTAGCCTATCCTTGATAGCCTTGCATTTCCCCCACTTGCTGAGCTCCAACCATAAGTGTGCTCACCCTTGCTAAACCGCTATTCAGAGAAGAAGAATAAGAAGGAGAAGAATGTGTATGATGTCCAGAAGATGGTGCTAGGCATACGCAACCCCCAGTCGATTGCCTGTGAAGTTTGGAGCCGTTGTTTCCCAGGATTCCACTGTAAATCTCTGATAATCTCTCTTTAATTACGTGATATTGTTTCTGTTATTCACTATGATGTCACTATATGTATGAAACTAGATCCTGGCATACATATAGCTAGCACTTGGTTTTCTTCAGATAAAATCGGGTGTGACAGAGTGGTATCAGAGCTATATCGACTGTAGGACGTAAGCCTAGATAGCACTGGTCTCTTTTTATGGTCTGTTTTGCTATAAAAACAATTCCTACCTTACTTGATCATTCTGTGAAATATTCTCATTCTTTAATCATTTTTCTTTTCTCAAATCCTCCTTGATAACACCTCTCATGTTTGATGTTTTCTCTTCATTTGCACTTTCTTGCTTTGCAAATGGTAAACCCTCCTTGTTTATATATTCTTTCTCTCTTTGATGACTTGTTGAACTTGATCATACATCTCTTTTGAGGTTTGATTTTCCAATCTCATGTATCTCATCACATTTTAATTTGTTGGTAACAATGTCTACCCTTGCTTCTTAATATTCTTATCCTAGTTAAAATATCTTGCTCTTGATTTTCTTTTAACAATCTAATCCCATTGTATCTCTCTTTGCTTTCTAAAATACATTCTATGGATCAGTTGCATTTGTTATTTGGGTTTGGTATATACTTTCACTTGCTAGTAACAGTTGCTAAATAAAACTTGACCAACTAAAATGCTGACTTGCTTATTAACCATCAGCTTCCACCATAAAGCCTTGCATGTTGTCATAGAACTTTTCCCTTGTTGAGTACGACATGTGCTCATGCTTGTTGTTCCTTTATTGCATCTACACTACCCGGCTGCTGTTCAGATGGACGCTTTGAGTATTTCCATGAAGAGTTCGATGAGTTCTAGGCGTTCGTTCTCCAGTCAGCTGCCTGTGGAGGACTTTTGCGTGTGTTTACTTTTCCGCTGTTAGCTACTCGAACGGTTGTTTAGTTGAGACATTCGGTCATGTAATAACTGTTTAATACTCTCTTTACGCTTTACACTGTGTTTTGGTATTCACTGAGTCGATGCATGTGTGTAAATTGATCCTGGCGCACATGTATTCTTGCATTCGGATTTGCCCTTAAATCCGAGTGTGACACCCACCCTGTTGCACGAGGTGCGGCACTGCGGTGGTGCTCACCTTACCTACGACAGTGGCGGGGTGGCGGCTGCTAGCCCGTGAAGCTGCTCGACGCCTGGGAGAGCCGCGTACGACGACTTCTTTACCGGCAGCCAGTGTTTCAGCTAGCCCGGTGCGTCGTCGAGGAGTGGGGACGAAGACAGTGAGACGAAGCTTCGGCGGCGGGTTGTGGGATGTTGCGACAGGGACTCTCCTTGGCAGATGCGGCCGCAGGGGTGGCGCCAACTTGTTGCGGCGAACGCTTGCAGCAGGATTTGTTGCTCCGTGTGAAAGCCCTAGCCAGATTCATTTTGGTGGTATGGCGGCGGCGCCCACGGGCGTCACTCTCCCTGCTGAGGGCGCCATCGTTGAGCGACAATCCTGTTGCACGAGGTTTCTGGGTGAAAACCCATTCCTGCTTCTGGATGAGCGACGACGGCGTCTGCGGGCGTTGTAACTTCCTTGGAGGCGTCGTCTTTAGAGACATCGGTCTGCTCATCAGCATGGTCGGTTTGCTTTTCGCAGTTGCTTCGTCTGGGGATGAAGTTTCTGTCGTTTGCCATGTGTCAAGGGGGTTGTCTACTTCAAGCCTCGTCGTCGGCTCTCCTGTTGGTGACCGTGGGTCTTCTCTTGGCTGCTGCTTCGACTGCTCGCAGCGTTCCTCGGCGCCTGGTGTTGCTTGGCAATCTCTAGTGCAGTGCGGAACAACATTGATGGACGGCGCTTGCAGCAACGACAACCGGAGAGGACTTGGCCTACAACGGATCGTGGCGGGGTTTTCAGCACGGCTGAAACCTCCCGGTGCGGTACAACGTCGGAAGACGGCACGGCGACATCTTCGGCCTTCTAACTCGATGGCGGCGACTTGCGCGAGGAGGAAGCAACGTCATGATTTCGAGTCACGATGGTGGTCTGCGGCTTGTAGCGGCTCCTGGGGGCAGGGCATCTCTTCGAGCTTCTTCGACGGCAGTTCTAGACACGAGTCCGGAGCGTGAGCCGTGCGGCGGGTTCGTAGGTCCCCGCGCACGAGAGAGGCGTGCTGAGTGGCGGGTTGGTGGTCCCCGCGCACGCGAAAGTGGGTGGCTTCGGTTTCAGTGGTCTTCATGTCGTCGGGTGGTTGGTTTGGTTGCAACAGCTCTATGGCGTTGGGTCCCGCATGGCGGAGGTCCTTTCGGTGCGGTGCCGCCTGCCCCTTGGTTTTTCTATCGGCGGTGGTTTCCGCTAAAGTGGTTCTCGATAATGGCTTAAGTGTGGTTTGTTGGGTGGAGCTGCAGTTGCGCTTTGTCTCCCCTGTCGTCGTTTGTGTGTAGAGCGTCCTCGGTCGTGTTGATGTCCCAATCCAACCGGCCAATGTGTAGACTGTGCAGTGACCCGTGTTGATGTCCCAATCCAACCGGGTGAGTTCATTTTTTTACTTTTCTTTTCAGCTTCCTGCCTATGATCTCCCAGTATCATAGTATTGTATTTTTTCTGCTATATCAATGAAACACGCACTATCTTGTGCGGTTCGTTCAAAACAAATTTGAAGATTTTATTATGGTTTGAATAGTAACAATAAGAATTATTATTACTATTATTCCAAGCCCTTTTGAAAAAGAGGAGCAAAACTTTCGTGAAGGAAAAAAATGTAACGAATTTGTTCCATGTGCCCCAACGTGCATGAAAGGTGACCATACTAGTCTTTTGCGGTGGACGCGTGAGCTGTGAGAGAACTAAAAGTTTGATACGAAATCAATGAGAAACCGGGAGAAGTGTAACGCGTATATATATGTAGTGCTGTTTTTCAAATCGCGCTTCTTTTCTCTCGTTGAGGTAACGGTGATTCATATTTTACTCCCACACCCCATCTCTACTTCGGCAAAAGAGAGGTACATTTTTAATTCAACAAAAAAAAAAAGAACAGAGAGACAAAAGGTTTTGAGTAAAGAATACAAGTGAGTTGTTGCGATGCAAAATGTTTTTATATATATATATATATATATCGGTAAGTGAGGACAAAATAAAAGGTTTGCTTTCACAATCCAGAACGTTTCATGGAAAATGTCCCTCTTTCGAAAAAGATGGAAAGGGGCGAATCGAAAAAAGGCACTTTTTTGGGGGGTCCCCCAAAAAATAATTGGGAATTGTGCATCTCGAGGAGCGTTTTGTAATGTAACACAAGGCATAAAACGTTTTGGCAAAGCAAATTATCGTAAAAGAAATGATATTATTATAGGGTATAACATATGCGAGAACATTGCGCGGGAAGAATATTTATTTTCAGACAAAAAAAAAGAGGGTCCCAACAGGAGTCATCAAAGTAAGGGGGTGTTTGGGACTGCTCTGCTCCCGTTTTTCCAACTCCGCTCCAGCTCCACGGTGCCAAACACATCTAGCTTCACGAACTCCGCTCCAAGAAAAACGTGTAGCTGGAGGCCAACTCCACGTTTTTCTTGGAGTACCTCAAGTGGTACTCCACCAACTCCACGTTTTTTATGGAGTAGCACCTGCTCCACGAACTCCACGGTGGAGCTGCTCCATGGTGGAGTTCGTGGAGCGGAGCTGGAAAAACGGGAGCAGAGTAGTCCCAAACACGCCCTAAAAGGGACAAAAGAAAAGGTGGTGGAGACAGTAATCCTTCAAGAGCCCACCCATGTTTGGTTGAGAGGAGAAAAAATTTTCGCCTCCCTTTGACCACTCATTAAGGGTATTAAACAAAGTCAGCTTTTAAAACTACCTCCACAGCCTTGTGTAAAATCGCGAGACGAATCTAATGATGTATGTGGCCGCATGATCAGAGGATGGTACTGTAGCATTACTGTAGCAAATCATTGATTAATTATGCTCATTAGATTCGTCGCGCAAAGTTACACTCATACGTGAAAAGGTTTTCCAAATAGACTTCCTTGCACGCGAAAAAAGCGCTCTCCAAGGAAACATGGGCCAAAACCACTCTTTGAGTGAGAGTGACCCGTCTGCCAACGGCGGTAAACACTGGGGAGTGTGCCCGAACCCGCCATCCACAAACATGCATGTGCAATTTTATTTTATCTCATGCTACAGGCCTTGTTTAGATGTTAGAAATATTTGAACTTTGCCAAAGTACCAATTTGAAGACAAAATATTCTAATTTTGTTGTTTTTACTTTTTTTGATTTTGTTAATTACATTCTTCAATACATATTGGGGGGGGGGGGCAGGGCCCTACGCCCCCTTGGTTTGACCCCTGGTCTTGTGTTGGGGATTCAGAATCGAGCTCAACAAGGGTAATAGTTTTAGGCTATCACGTCTTTCACGAGCCGTCAAAAATTCAATAACGAAACCCCTAAAGCTAATCTATTTCCCTTCACCTTTTGTACACTAGCTTTTGTCGGGTACCCTTCGTCAATCAAAAGATGCAATAGCGCGTAGGGCTTCATTCCCTTAACATCTGATTCAACGCCTTCGGTTTTTCCAGGATGAAGCCCAGGAGTCGAATCCCTCATACACAATAAGTCTCAGCCTATCTTTCGCTCAGGGTTTCTCGCTCAGGGTTTCGCTGCCACTGATAGATTGCTTCTCCACATTTTGCTTAACGTGTGTTTCAGGTGTTGGAATTCGCCGGTCAAAAGGGCTGCCTCTAAAGTTGAAGTCTTCACTCGACAAGCGCACATGCTTATGTCGAAAAAAGCATCGTGATGTGCGACGCGGAATCAGGAAAGCGCTGATTACATGAAGACCCAACGGAGGATTCCTAAAATTAGCCTAGTACATTCTTGTTTGATTCATTTTACACAAGGTTAATTTCGGAATGTAAAAAGTCTGTTCGTCTCCCTATAAAAGTAGGTCGACAGGCACTTGTAAAGGGGATCGACTTTTAAGAATAACACTGTTGAGAATTTGCTTTCTGTCTTTCGTGTGTTTTCTGCTTGAGCTCTTGGTTTCATTGTTCGTGTTTGGCTTCGCCATACAACATCTTGGTCATCACCTAAACACATTTTATAAACCTTCCATAACACAACATCTTGAACCTAAACACATTTTAAAAACCTTTTGCACTCAACAAACATCAAGATACATCGGCATGTATGCAACACTGTTAACAGATAAAAGACGTATCCACCTACGATCTGCAAGCGTACGGACCTACACGTTTTTCACCACGGGATTCCCAAGGTTCAATACACGGAGCAAGGGGATTACAAGCGTTTGATCTACCTCTACTCAGTAACTACTCAAACACTAACTATGATTAAACTAGAAAACGACTAAACTACACTAGAGAGAATGATTAAGCTATCAAGATAGGAGACACTCGCCCATGGGTCTACGATACTAGAACATGCAATCGTTTTGAACATGAAAATCAATCTGTCGGTGTTTTAGACCGGCAACCTACCAAGGGGAGTACCCGAGGTAGATGAATGTGGCTTCGCCGAGATCGGTAACTCGAAGGAAGAGACACGTGGCACACAATTTAGACAGGTTCGGGCCGCGAGGTGCGTAATACCCTATGTCCTGTATGTCGCGTGGCTCTGGATTGATAGGGTGCGATTATAAGATGATGCGTAATCAGATGTGTTCGAGAGAGGGGTCCCTGCCTCGCCTTATAAAGCCCGGGAGGCAGGGTTACAAGTCGATTTAGGGAGAGAGTACTAGTCGAGTACGTCTAGGAGTCCTCTACACAGTGCGGAACATGTATAGCTTCCTATCCGAGTACTTCTCCACCGTAGTCCTTGCGCTTCACGCCAACAGGTGCCGTGCAGCACAAGTCGGGTAGTCACAGGAGCCCATCGAGTAGTCGGTCCAGGTACCCACCGAGGTAGTGGGCCCAGAGAGATCCATACGACAGTCGCATACAACCTTTGTCAGATTTAAAACATTTACTCGCTGCTTGTAGCATGTCATCTTGTTATGAAACCGTAACGCCCTAAATTTTAATTATTGTTTTAATAAAATTTTGCTTAGCAACAAATGCTTGTTTAAGGATTTTTAAGGTTTTATTTAATTTTTATAGGCATTTAATTATTTTCTTAATCAAATTAATGAACTATAGGAGTTTATTTGTTGCACACATCTTTGTTGCATTGTTTTTGTTTGTTTGAATTCAAATATGCGTTTGAATTCAAATTTTGGTGAGCTCTTTTGAAAATAGCAAAAGGATTTATTTTCTCTCCTTTACCTTCTTCTTTTCTGGCCCAAACCCTCCTTTGCAGCCCAGCACTGTTCTTGTTTCCCCGCGGCCCAGCTCGCATTAGTCCGCGGTTCGGCCCCCGCCGGTTTACCCGCCGCGCGGCCCACCCACGGCCCGGCCCGCCCCCGCGTCGCCTCCCGCCTTCCCCCCCGTCTCGCCGCCGGGTGGGGCCCGTCGGTCATCACCTTCACCTCGCCCGAGCCGGCCGTGCGCCCGCACCGAGCCGCACCCCGCCTCCTTGCCGGCCGTGCACCCGCGCCTCCTTCCTTGGGCCCGCACGCCCGGCGACCCGTGACGCCTATAAGAGCCGCCGCCACCTCCTACCCTACCCCTTTCGCCCCTACCCGCGTAACCCTAGCTACACCGCCCGACCTCCGAACCCTAGGCGCCGCCGCCCGCCATCGGACTCGCGCCCGCGCCGTCTCTTCTTCGTCGTGGGACAGTGCGGGAGCTTCGCGTGGAGGTGAGGATGCCGCGCGAGTGGCCCGTGGACGCTCCCATGCCTTGAAACGCCGCGCGAGCTCGCCGGAGTCGGCGCCGCCATGCCGTCCGCCGCGCATCGCCGACATCGCCCGTGCGTCCGCTTCCGATGGCCTAGATCGATCGCGCGTGTCCCCGGCGTCGTTCGTTGTGATCCGCGCTTGAAACCGAAGCCCCCGGCTCGAGATCGACAAAGCTCGCCGGAGTTCCGCCGCGCGCCGCCGCCGGCGGTGTCGCCGCCGCCCGCGCCCGGTGGGTCACCGCGGCCGTCGGATCACGATCCTGCGGCCCTGATCTAACCCCCCCACCAGGTCAACCGAAGGGGTACCGGTCAACTCAGTCGCGACCCGGTCGTTTTTGCAAAAAAGACCCTAGCCTTTTTAAGTGTCGCATGCCGGTCCTCCCACCAAAGAAAAACCCTAGCAAATGGGTCCTTTTCCTTGCGTTTCGAACCCTAGGTTTTTAAAGTTTTGTGCCCGCAGTCCAGCCCTTGGAGTTTAAAGTTTTAGCCCCTGTGTTTCTTTATAAAATTACGTTTTAGCCCTGAGTTTTTGCAGTTAGGCCCCTGTAAGCCTGTACCTCGCGTTCTAGCTCCGTTTTTTAGCGTTCTTTATATCCATTTGTTCGTCTCGACGGGTAGATCAGTTTAGTGAAGCTTTTGTTCCTGTTTGAAGTGATTGGTGAATTGTTTTCTTATTTTATTGTTTTGTCTCTTGCATGTGAATGTGTGATGCGTAGAGAACGAGCCGTCCGAAGATTTTTCTGTGGTGAAGACTTGAAGACTCTGAGCAAATCCGGATCTTGTGAGAGGCAAGTGTCCTTGGTCATACCCGTTTTATCCTATATGAACATGCATTTAATCACTGTATTTACTTTCTTGCTTGCATTAATTTTGACGGGTTCCTATTAAGGACTATGCCTAGATTCTTTTGACCGTTGCCTTGTAACGGGGTTACTTAATTAATCTTGATGGTAGATGCTGCTTAGTTGCTCAACTGGGTTGGTAATAAACAACATGATATCCGTTTATACTCTATGTTCTTTGATGGTAATTTAATTGCAAGACCATATGCTTAATTGGAACATGGAGAACCACCCAGGACAACAGTACAACCACAAGGCTATATGGCTCGGCTTGGGCCGAATAATTAGAGACCTTGGTGTTGTGGTGATCTTACCCGAAAGGGACCAATGGGGAGGCGTTGACGGAGTATAGACCTGCTCTAGCGGGGAGTTGGGCTTTGCTAAGACACGGTACCCGCTAGGGAGCTTTATGCCCCGCTTCGTCCCGAAACCTAGTGGGTTGCTTGCACATTAGGGAATCTTTGTAAAGGCCTCGTAGCGTCCCTATGCAATCACACCTCGGCGGTGTGGTATGATGCCCGATCGGCATCGCGTGGTTGGGTCTAAAGCTCTTCGGAGTTTTTACGCGACTTGTGGGTAAAGATGTACAACCTCCGCAGTGTTTAAAACTAATCGATTAGCCGTGCTCACGGTCAAGAGCGGCTCGGACCCTCACATGATTAATCTATCGGAAGATGAATTTAATTTATTCTTTACCTTATGTTCGTGGTTATGATGTTATACATTAATTGTGGGATGGTATACACTTACATTTGCTAGTAAGTAAGTTGCTTAATAAAATTTGATCAACTAAAATGCTAACTTTGCTTAAACCCCTTGGCCATCCACATATACGACCTTGCATGTTTATTATGATATTCCTCCCCTTGCCGAGTACGGCATGTGCTCACGCTTGTTTATTTATTGCATCTACACAACCCGGATTGTTTGCTCGGACTTGAAGATGATGATGAGTGCTAGGCGTGCGTGCCACCGATCGGTACTGTGGAGTTCCTTTCTGAAGATCCGCTTCTAGTTGCTCGCTCTGATGATACGTTGTTGAGACTCTCGGTCATGTAATGGTGTTAATACTCTCTTTTACGCTTTGGCACTGTATCTGGTATTCACTGAGTCATTACGTGTGTGTAACTTGATCCTGGCGCACATGTAATTTATGCATTCGAGTTTATCTTCAAATTCGGGTGTGACAAAGTGGTATCAGAGCCGTGTTGACTGTAGGACGTTAGCCTAGTTGGAAAATGGTCGAATTTAAGGATTATAATACCATAGAAGCCATTCCTACTTCATGCTATGCTTTAATTCTATTTTAATACACTTATCCTTGCTTTTAACCTCATCCTTGATAATCTACTTGTTCTCTACCTTATCTTGATCAATCCTTTTACTCTAAACTTCCTTGATCTTTCCTTAAGGAACCTTTAGCATCTGCTGTACTCCTCTCCAATCTTTCATTATCCTATCCTACACGTGTCCCTGATCGTTCCCAGTAATCAAGTGACCCCATCTTGTTCATCTCAATGATCTTCTCCAATAGGATGTAGGAGCTTTAAGATCTATCTTAGTAAAATCGATAGATGCGAGCGTCTTAACGTGTGCTTAGTTTAGAGGTGTGTTTGAATGTTTGATTTTGTGATAAATGCTTGATTTGGATCTTTGTTTGAGTGCGGTGTGTTGTGGAGTGATGACCACAATGACATCGAGTTTAGTAGCTAGTTTGCTAGTGGGGGTGTAATTCTTTCCCAATCCTCGCAACCTTGAGTAATCTTTGCTTTATCTATTGAAGCGTCCCCTCATCCGAGGTGACCAAATGTGACACTAATACCCGGTCCCGGGAGGTCGGTAGCACATTTATTACAACGGGTGGAATCGGTCTTTTACATTACGGTTACGAAAGGGCACGGCGGTGCCAACGCTACAATGAACAACACCAACGCTAGCGACCACACTACGATAGCAAAGGCTTCCATAGCCTCCTCGCAGTACCACACCATGGAAGCTTTAGGTAGGGCCCTAGTACACGAGGCACGGTTGGGTGTAGGGGCGGTGACCTACTCAACGTCTTCCGGGATGTAATCGGGATCCTCCTCTGTAAAATAGTTAGTAAAACAAGGGTGAGCACATACGTACTCAGCAAATCCAACCCCACCCGCGGAGGGGCTTATAAGCGAGTCATGCATAAGGTATAACAAGGATCAAGTTAAGGTTCATTTAGCAAACTTACACATGCGGGGGTTCATTTCGAAAAGGTTTTCGCAAATCATTTTCATAACCCAAGTATCTCACTTGTTTTAAGCAAAACCACCGTGGACCTACCGGACTTCCCGTCCGTCGTAGCCCGTGCACACGACCACACACTTCACCCGAGAAAACAACTCACGCCGAAAACATCCCATCCCAAACACTAGTTTTTGTGACCACACCGTGACTCGTCCAATACCGTGGACACGGCTATTCGAATAGGTTTGACACTCTGCGGAGGTTGTACATCTTTACCCACAAGTAGGGTACCGTCACACGGACACCTCGGTGCGGTACGGATCCTATCAAAGCCGTTACCCACCTTAGCTAACACTACGAGCCACCACGGAAGCACCCAAGGGGTTATCCCACATAACCGGGGCGTACCTCACCCGGAGCGTACCCCGACTCCTTGGTCTCCCCGCTCGCTCACCCGCACACCAGATGGCAAGTAGATTAACTAGTGGGGTTTATGCTAAGCCGTTGCCACATACAACGGTCGAGTGGTTGTACGATCATTTGGGTCAGGTGAGATGTCACGCAACCCGGTCCTTAACCGACAAGATGGACAACTCCCAACACGCTCAACCACACAGGTACGAGCTCACCCATACTCCTGACACACACGTCCATCCCGTCTACCCAGTTCTGTACTCATTTTCCAAAAATATCCCATTCCCCTTTTTAAAGCACTCACACATTTTGAAAGCACTCACACATTTTTAAAGCACTCATTTAGGCCAAAACAAAGTTCAATCA
Organism: Cenchrus americanus; assembly: GCA_947561735.1. NCBI lineage: Eukaryota > Viridiplantae > Streptophyta > Magnoliopsida > Poales > Poaceae > Cenchrus > Cenchrus americanus. The sequence goes on from OX387239.1 coordinate 582,517, forward strand.
TAGCAATCAAGGGTGGCTATCCTACCATGTTTTGCAGTAAAACAATATGCAATTTATAAAACGGGTATAGGGTATATTTATAAAACTAGGACAGAAGCATGCATCAAAGGGGGAGGTTGAACTTGCCGTCTTCGAAGTCTTCGGGGAGTGCCGGCTCGGCGTTCGGGACCTCGGGCTCCTGCTCGCAGTAGTCGGCTTCGGTCTCCGGCTCGGGGTACCTCACTCCTTCTACTTCGTTGGCTATGGCATACACACCAGTAAGCAAGCAATGTTAGCATACATGTTTCCGACCGAGCTCGGGGAGTGGGTAGTGAGCGGAGGAGGGGTATATATAGGCACGGTAGGGTTTGGTCTTAACCGAGAAGGAAGGGCGTGTGTGAAAAGGGACTAGGTTTAGGGGGCTATAGATGTTAAGGACCTATTGGTAATTTCCTCTTAATGAGGTGGTTTAGGCGTGATTGGGATTAAACCCGCGCATGAATTGTCGGGTACAAGGGATGCTTAGGGTTAATTAAGTCCGGTTAGTAATTTAGTTGTAGACAAAAGGGCCTAATCATAATACTTAAGTGAGGTGCGGTTAACTAAAATAGCCCTAGGGATCTATTTGAAAAAGGGCGGGGGTCTTGGTGGATTTGTTTAAAAGGTAGGGGTTAAATGAAAGGAGAAAGAGAGAGGGGGTAATAGTGTCAAGGGTTCTTGGGAAAAAGGAGAAAGGGGCGGGGGGTTTTCGGTAAAACGGCCCCCCCCTTCCTTCATCCCCTACCTCGCAACGGGCGAGGGCGGGGGAAGGGCGGCCGCGGGGGCCTCGGTCGGCGGCGGCCGGCCGGCCTCCCGCCACGAGCGCGAGCGGCGCGAGGGGGAAAAGGAGGAGGGCGACGAGGGGGTTCGATTCCACTCACTCACCTTGGGTTGAGGCGGCTCGAGGGGCGGATCAGCGGCGGCGGCGGTCCGGTGGGGTTGGCCTACGGCGGTGGCTCGGTGTGGGCTTGCAGCGAGGCAGTGGAGGGTTGCGGTGGCTTGGTGGTGCGGCGAGGATGGAGGCGGGGCTATTTATAGCGGAGCAAGGTCGGTTCGGGGGGGATCTTTGTGCACACCGGCGCTCGGCGAGGTCGGCTCCGGCGAGCTCGAGTAGCTTCGCGGGGCGGCGACCGGTGGCGGGTCAACTCGTACCGGTGAGGAGGCGCGGGCCGTGGACAAGACCGGTCGTGCGGGCGGCGAGGCGGCCTTGGGGCGGACGGAGGTGACCGGGCGGCGGGGCACCGGCGGCGAGGGACGCGTCGCGTCGCCCGCGGCGCGGCGCGGCGCGGTGGCGTGCCGGGGAGGGCCGGCCGCCGGCCGGGAGGCGTGCGGGGGGAGGGGCCGCGCGCGCGCGCGCGCGGCCCTAGGTCAACGGCGCCGGGGGCGCCGGTCGGGGCCGCCGTCCCGGCCGCGCGGGAGGAAGAAGGAGGGAGGGAGAAGAAAGAAAGGAAAAGAGAAGAAAAAGAAAAGAGGAGAAAAGGAGAAGGAGAAAAAGAAGAAGGAAGAAGGAAAAGGAAAAAAGAAAAGAAGAAAAATAGAAAAGAAAGAAGAGAAAGAAATTGGGGAAAAAATTTAGAAAATTAGGGAAAGTTGTTAGGGAGATTAGGGAAAGGGTTTTTGCGAGATTTTTCCGATTCCGGGCGTCGGCGCATTTTCCGGGACGGCGGTGATGGCGGGGCGGACCGGGCATCGGGACCGCGGCGTGCGCGGGATTCCCGGCCGGTGGCCGACCGCGGCGTTGGGAAGGCGCGCAGGGGTGTGGGCCGAGGTGCGGTGCCGGCGGGATTCGCGGCACGTGCGTTGGGGAGAGACCGCGGCTAGGGTTTTAGTGGTAACTGAGCTCGGCGGATCGGTTTTCGAATTTACGCGTGATTTAATAGGTGATTTATTTAGAGCTAGAAACGCGGGCGTTACAAACCTACCCCACTTAAAATGAATCTCGTCCTCGAGATTCTGCTAAGTTTCGAATAGGTGGGGAAACTCCTTCTTCAGTGCGTCTTCTCGTTCCCACGTAGCTTCTTCCACCCCGTGTCTACTCCACTGGACTCTGCACACCCGTACTTCTGACGTTCTTGTCCGCTTGACCACAGTGTCTAAGATCTTGACGGGCACCTCTTGGTACCTGAGGTCTGGCTGTAGGTCGATGGTCTCCACTGGTACCCGCTTTTCCTCCCGGAACCTTCAAACACCGTCGTAGCCGGGAGATGTGGAATACCGGGTGTATATCGACATTTCCTCGGGTAGCTCCGGTCGATACGCTCTTGCTCCGACTCTCTTGAGCACTTTATACGGGCCGATGTACCGAGGGGCCAACTTCCCGTGCACTTGAAATCTTCGAGTCCCTCGGATAGGTGAAACCTTGAGGTAGACGAAGTCTCCCGGGTTGAAGCTCGCTTCACGCCTTTTCTTGTCCGCGTAGCTCTTCTGTCGGGACTGAGCGGCTTTCAACTTTTCTCGGATATCAGCTACTCGCTCCTCGGCTTCCTTTATAAGTGCGGGCCCAACCAGGGCACGCTCTCCTACTTCTGACCACATCAGAGGGGTCCTGCATTTTCTCCCGTATAGTGCTTCGAATGGCGACATTCCCAGACTTGCTTGGTAGCCGTTGTTGTAGGAAAATTCTGCGTATGGCAGGCTCTGCTCCCAATCTTTGCCGTAGGTGAGGACGCAGGCTCTCAACATATCTTCTAAAATTTGATTCACCCTTTCGGTCTGTCCATCCGTCCGGGGGTGGTATCTTGAGTCGAAGTCTAGCTTGGTGCCCATGGCTTTGTGCGAGGCTTTTCCCGGAACCTAGAGGTGAACCGGGTCCCTCTGTCGAGACTATTCTCGCTGGGCACTCCATGCGGCTTCACTATATTTTCTATGTAGAGTTTCGCCAACTTTTCTCCTCCATAGGTGGTCCGTACGGGTAGAAAGTGAGCGACCTTAGTGAGTCGGTCCACGATCACCCATATGGAGTCATGTCCCTTCGAGTCCTTGGCAACCCTATTATGAAGTCCATACCTATCTCGTCCCACTTCCATACCGGGATTGGTAAGGGTTGCAACAGTCCTGCAGGCTTCTGATGTTCGGCTTTGATCCTCTGACAAGTGTCGCAGTGGGCGACGAACCGTGCAATGTCTGCCTTCATTCCGTTCCACCAATACTTCTGCTTTAAGTCCATGTACATCTTGGTGGATCCCGGGTGTATGGAGTACGCTGAGTTGTGTGCCTCATCCATGATGGTCTGTCGAAAATCTCCACCTTCGGGCACGCATATCCTGTTCTTGTACCACAGGGTGCCTTGGTCATCTACCCTGAAGTCGGGGGCCTTGTTCTCTCCGGTGTGCTTGCGGATCCTCATTAGACCCTCGTCGGCTTCTTGGGCCTTCCGGATCTTCTCTTCTAGGGTAGGCTGGACACTCAGCTGGCGGACGTAGCCCTGGGGGACGATGTGTACGTTGAGTCGGGCCATCTCCTCTTGCAACTGAGCACTCTTGGGTGCTGCCTTCTCGTAGGTTTTCCGGCTTAGGGCATCAGCTACCACGTTGGCTTTCCCGGGGTGGTAGTGAATTTCTAGGTTGTAGTCCTTGACTAGCTCTAGCCATCTTCTCTGCCTTAGGTTCAAATCGGGCTGGGTGAAGATATACTTTAGACTCTTGTGGTCTGTGTAGATTTCACACTTGTTCCCGATCAAGTAATGTCTCCATATCTTCAGGGCATGCACTACGGCTGCAAACTCCAGATCATGGGTGGGATAGTTCTGCTCATGGGGTTTGAGCTGGCGGGAGGCGTATGCCACTACCTTCCCATCTTGCATGAGCACACATCCCAACCCCTGTCGGGAGGCGTCGCAATATACGACAAAGTCCCGTTGAATGTCCGGCGGGGGTTAGCACCGGGGCCGTGGTCAACCTCTTCTTCAACTCTTGGAAGCTTCTTTCGCGAGGCCTCGGTCCGGTTAAACTTCTTCTCTTTCTTAAGCGGCTCCGTCATGGGCGGGCGATCTTGGAGAATCCCTCGATAAACCTCCGGTAGTACCGGCTAAACCTAGGAAACTCCCCGATCTCACTTACGTTGGTGGGTTGCTGCCGGTTGGAGACTGTCTCAACTTTCCGGGGTCTACGACTACTCCTTCCGCAGTCAATATGTGCCCAAGGAAAGATATCTTCTCTAGCCAAAATTCACACTTGCCGAACTTGGCGTATAGCTTGTGTGCCCTCAATTTTCCCGGTACCACTCGAAGATGTTGTTCATGCTCCTCCACACTCTTGGAGTAAACAAGTATGTCGTCAATGAAGACCACGACAAACTTGTCCAATTCCTCCATGAACACCTTATTCATGAGGTTCATGAAGTACGCTGGGGCATTGGTTAGCCCAAAGGACATCACCGTGAACTCATATTGCCCGTAGCGAGTGACAAAGGCAGTCTTGGGGATGTCACTTTCCCTGATCTTGAGTTGGTGATACCCTGACCTTAGATCCACCTTCGAGAAATACTTGGCTCCCTTTAGTTGGTCAAACAGGTCATCTATTCTGGGAAGAGGGTACTTGTTCTTAATAGTGACCTCGTTCAGCGAGCGATAGTCCACACACATCCTCATGCTCTTATCCTTCTTCTCCACGAAAAGCACTGGGGCTCCCCATGGTGATGAACTTGGTCTGATGAACCCGCTTCGCTGAAGCTCTGCTAGCTGTTTCTTCAATTCCGCCAACTCAGGGGCTGCCATCCTATAGGGCCTCTTGGCTATGGGCGAGGTTCCAGGGATAAGGTCGATCACAAACTCTATGTCCCTGTCTGGTGGCATTCCAGGAAGCTCTTCGGGGAACACATCTGGGTATTCTCGTACTACTGGGACATCTGCTATGGACTTGGCTTCTATGTTGAAAACCATTATGTCCGGCCTGTGTCCTCGGGTGTGGCAGGTCACTTGTATCCCGTCTGGGTTGGTCAGGTGCACTACTTTATCGGCGCAGCTTATGAGGCCATGGTGTTGGCTTAACCAGTCCATACCAAGGATCACATCTATCCCCTTGGATTTCGGTACTACCGGAGTGTCTGCTAGGAACTCTACCCCACTTAAAATAATCCTTACCGGGGGCATCCCGGTTGACGGTTAATGTCACCTCCGGCGTTCGAGTTATTAGGGGTGCTTTTAGTAGTCTTGTGGGTATGCTATGCTTTTCCACAAAGCTTGAGGATATGAATGAGTGTGATGCTCTCGAATCGAACGGTATGGTAGCCAAAGCGGGCCGACCGAGGAACTCACCGAGTACCACTCCTTGTGCTTCTTGTGCCTCCCGCGCATTGATGTGATTCACCCGGCGCGTCCATACGACCGCCGGGGCCGCCTCATCTGCCGGTTGTTGGGGTTGTTGCCGAAGCCGTTGTTGCCGCGCACCGGCATGCGGTTGGCTCCCGACGCAAGTGGCCTTGGTCCGTTTACCGAGTTGGAGTAGGTGGTGGTGGTCGGCTTTTTAGCATAGGGGCGGGTTGGCGATGAAGTGCCCCGTTTCCGGCGGTTGAAACACACTCGGGAGCCGTTGTTGTTGTTGTTGGTAGTGAGTGGGCCGGGTGTTGTTCTGTGGGGGCTTCATGGCATTCTCGTTGTAGGAGGGCTTGAACTCGGGCTCGGGGGCTTGTGAGCTTGTGGCTTGGGTTTGGGTTCTCATACCGCATAGGAGCTTGGAACCCGGACATGGGGTGTCCAAAGTTTCTCGGTCTCTGGGACCGCTCTTGCTGCTTGGCCTTGTGCTCCAAGAATTTGCGCTTGTTCTCCTTCTTTTCTTCGGCCCTTGCTCTCTCCGTGAGGATCGCCATGTTCATGAGGGTATTAAAGTCCGGGTAAATCTGAGGAGTCGGCGGTGTCCTCGGTTCGGAGTCGGCCCCTTTTGAACATCTCTTGCTTTTTGGAGTCTTTATCTACCTCCTCGGGGGCATAGCGTGCCAGCTCTATGAACTGGTACGTGTACTCCTCCACAGACATGTTGCCTTGGCGGAGTTCGCGGAACTCGTCTGCCTTCCGCTTCAGTGTGGCCTCCGGGATGTGGTAGCGGCGGAACTCCTCCACGAATTCGTCCCATGTAATGGCGGAGGGATCCTTGGGCGCGCGCGGTAATTCTCCCACCGAGGCTAGGGCCGTCCCGTGAGTTGGTGAGCTGCCGGGAGAACCTTGTCATGGTCCTCGCAGTGGAGGGGCTCCAGTTCCCTCAGGATGGCTCTCAGCCAATCGTCAGCATCCAGAGGATTCACCGACCCGCTGAAGGTGGGCGGCTTAGTCCTGAGGAACTCGATCAGCTTCTCGTTCATGCTCATGGCACGGGGTCTTGGACGATTGATGGCATTGAAGATAGCCTCCATCAAGACCGTCTGGTTGGCCAAGACTTGAGCCAAGTCAATAGGAGGGGGTGGTGGTGGCGGGGACCACGTTCTCTCCTCCATCTTCATTTTGGTTAACTTCTTGTTCGGGGGAGACGCTCCCTCCGTTCGGCTTGTGATCCCTCGGCATCCGACCGGTGGGTCCCGACAGGCGCCCGGAAACCATCTCGTAAAGGAGCGGGTTTCTAAGAGATCTAGTTTTATGTGATGTTTAAGTGGATTATAACGGATTCCTTTCGAAAAGGCAGGGTTTATCTCGTAGGTAAGCACACAACAAGCACATAGCAAACAAGCAAGCACAAACAAGTTTTTATTACAACTAGTGAGGAGGATACATTCCAACTACGCGGACACACTACACGACTAAGGGCGCGACTTGGACCGGTTCGGCTTCATTCCCCGGGTCTTGGGGCACACTACTCGCGAGGAGAGGCGTCTTCGGGGTCGAGTGTTCTTCCGGCGGGATGAGCGACTCGTCATCGTTTCCTCCTTCGGGGTCTCCGTTTTCCGAGGGCCGTGCCGCGGCTTCGGTGGTAGGCCGTTGGGGGTTCGGTGGATCGTTGGTGGTGCTGGTGGGACTTCTATGGCTCCTCCCCATCCTACCGGGGGTGTTCCCGGCAGGACTTGAGGTTCTCCAATGGGCGGAACGGGCGTTCCGCCATGGGTCCATTCTTGTATGCGTTGGTCCCGGATCCTTCGAGGCTTTCTCGGGCAACGCCTTCACTTTTGCTTATGGGCTGCGGCGGTCCTCGCTTCGGCTTGAGCCACTCGGACTTGGTGCATCCGCACCGTGACTTCGGCTTGCTCGGCCGGCCCCGATCCGTTCCCTCAAGTGTCCGGCCCGGTCATCAAAGAGCTTGTCCGGGGGAGACAAGGTAGGCGACGACATGGTACGGCGGGTCTTCTTGGTGGCGACGCCGTTCCGGGTTCCTCATGCGGGCTTGCCAAGCGGGGGTTCGATGGCGGGGAGGGAAGTACCTCATTGGTGTGGGGACGAGGTGTTCCTCGTAGATTCGGCACGGGTAGCGGAGGGCTTTTCGAGAGCCAAGGGATAGGTGTCCCGATGTCGGAACCCCTGTGGCGGTCACGCGCCACGGCTCGATGTTGGTGTGGCGGTTGCTTCTAGCGACGGAGAGGACCACTCTACGGCGAAGAGTGCCGAGTTGCTCGTACTCTCTGCCGTAGTACCTAGGGCGCTCGGTGATACCGAGACGCTCCCGGGGAGTGGATGAGTAGGCGAGCAAAACCAGGCTCCTCCTGGCACACGCCTTGGGTCCATCCATCTTCCGCCATGCGAAAACAAAGATAGGGTTGAACGAGTTGTGGTGGGGTACAAGAGATGGATAACTTTATTTAGTAGGAAGGTTGGGGTACATCCTTCGGGGTACACTTATTATTGCTAGGACTCAACTTCTAGCCTAACACACCCTAGTTTTATCTTCAAGGTGATTCTTCCTCTAACTGGATACGACGCTTCTTCGGTGGAAGATCTTGCTCCGATATCTCATCCTCGGTCCGAGTTCCCTTGTCCCAGTGGGTTTCTTCGGGTTCATTCTCTTCTGCTCTGGCTCCTTCATCTCTGCTTCTACGCTCCTTCAGTTCATCCCACAGGGCTTTATGGGCCAACAGCGTGCGCTCTCTTTCCCTACTGTATTCTTGCCTGGTGTTGTGTAGTTCGACTTCTGCTATGGCTGTATTCACCCTTTCCAGTTCTACTCTTTGTTCTGCCCTTTCCGCCCGTCGATCCGCTTGCTTCGGCCCGCCGGGCTTGCTCTCGGTAAAGGTGGTCTAGGCCTCGAGGTATATGGATAGGTGGGAGACTCGCTTCTTCTAAGTCTTCTTCCTCTCGTCCCAAACCTCTCATGCGAGCAATCCACGAGCGTCCTCTTCCTCCCGGAGGGTGGGAAGAATCCCATTGGAGTCCTTCGGAGGTGCGTCTATAGACCACTCGTAGGCGTCGCGGGGCCTTCCGAGCGGCCTTGGGGTAGGTGTCGGCAAAGCGAAAACCGGTGGCGGAGACGAACCATGGCTCTATGTCGGGGTAAAGCGTGCTTCTTCCCACAAAGATCGGCGGCTTACACCGAAGGGTGCCGAAGCGTTCGTACTCCCAGTAGACGAACTGCGGCGGATCCCTTACTCCGACGCGCTCTAGGGCCGAGTAGCAACAAGTTAGGGAGGCCGGCCGGACGGGGCAAATTCCACCGTTCCACTCGGGGTTAGGCATCCGGAAACAAGCAAGAATCAAGGTAAGGATTTGGGAAAAGGTGAGATTAGCAAAGGAAAGGTTAGAGAGGGCCGGAGGAGGTCTCGTATCCTAGGGGTCATGTCCTACGGCCAACCTACGGCTGCGATACCACCCGAAGCGTCCCCTCATCCGAGGTGACCAAATGTGACACTAATACCGGTCCCGGGAGGCCGGTAGCACATTTATTACAACGGTGGAATCGGTCTTTTACATTACGGTTACGAAAGGGCACGGCGGTGCCAACGCTACAATGAACAACACCAACGCTAGCGACCACACTACGATAGCAAAGGCTTCCATAGCCTCCTCGAGTACCACACCATGGAAGCTTTAGGTAGGGCCCTAGTACACGAGCACGGTTGGGTGTAGGGCGGTGACCTACTCAACGTCTTCTCGGGATGTAATCGGGATCCTCCTCCGTAAAATAGTTAGTAAAACAAGGGTGAGCACATACGTACTCGGCAAATCCAACCCCACCCGCGGAGGGGCTTATAAGCGCAGTCATGCATAAGGTATAACAAGGATCGAGTTAAGGTTCATTTAGCAAACTTACACATGCGGGGGTTCATTTCGAAAAGGTTTTCGCAAATCATTTTCATAACCCAAGTATCTCACTTGTTTTAAGCAAAACCACCGTGGACCTACCGGACTTCCCGTCCGTCGTAGCCCCGAGCACACGGCCACACACTTCACCCGTAAAACAACTCACGCCGAAAAACATCCCATCCCAAACACTAGTTTTTGTGACCACACCGTGACTCGTCCAATACCGTGGACACGGCTATTCGAATAGGTTTGACACTCTGCGGAGGTTGTACATCTTTACCCACAAGTAGGGTACCGTCACACGGACACCTCGGTGCGGTACGGATCCTATCAAAGCCGTTACCCACCTTAGCTAACACTACGAGCCACCACGGAAGCACCCAAGGGGTTATCCCACATAACCAGGGCGTACCTCACACAGAGCGTACCCCGACTCCTTGGTCTCCCGCTGCTCACCCGCACACCAGATGGCAAGTAGATTAACTAGTGGGGTTTATGCTAAGCCGTTGCCACATACAACGGTCGAGTGGTTGTACGATCATTTGGGTCAGGTGAGATGTCACGCAACCCGGTCCTTAACCGACAAGATGGACAACTCCCAACACGCTCAACCACACAGGTACGAGCTCACCCATACTCCCCGACACACACGTCCATCCCGTCTACCCGCTTCCGTACTCATTTTCCAAAAATATCCCATTCCCCTTTTTAAAGCACTCACACATTTTTAAAGCACTCATTTAGGCCAAAACAAAGTTCAATCATAGCAATCAAGGGTGGCTATCCTACCATGTTTTGCGGTAAAACAATATGCAATTTATAAAACGGGTATAGGGTATATTTATAAAACTAGGACGAGAAGCATGCATCAAAGGGGGAGGTTGAACTTGCCGTCTTCGAAGTCTTCGGGGAGGGCCGGCTCGGCGTTCGGGACCTCGGGCTCCGCTCGCGGTAGTCGGCTTCGGTCTCCGGCTCGGGGTACCTCACTCCTTCTACTTCGTTGGCTATGGCATACACACCGGCAAGCAAGCAATGTTAGAATACATGTTTCCGACCGAGCTCGGGGAGTGGGTAGTGAGCGGAGGAGGGGTATATATAGGCACGGTAGGGTTTGGTCTTAACCGAGAAGGAAGGGCGTGTGTGAAAAGGGGCTAGGTTTAGGGGGCTATAGATGTTAAGGACCTATTGGTAATTTCCTCTTAATGAGGTGGTTTAGGCCTGATTGGGATTAAACCCGCGCATGAATTGTCGGGTACAAGGGATGCTTAGGGTTAATTAAGTCCGGTTAGTAATTTAGTTGTAGACAAAAGGGCCTAATCATAATACTTAAGTGAGGTGCGGTTAACTAAAATAGCCCTAGGGATCTATTTGAAAAAGGGCAGGGGTCTTGGTGGATTTGTTTAAAAGGTAGGGGTTAAATGAAAGGAGAAAGAGAGAGGGGGTAATAGTGTCAAGGGTTCTTGGGAAAAAGGAGAAAGGGGCGGGGGGGTTTTCGGTAAAACGGCCCCCCTTCCTTCATCCCCTACCTCGCAACGAGCGAGCGAGGGGGAAGGGCGGCCGCGGGGGGCCTCGGTCGGCGGCGGCCGGCCGGCCTCCCGCCACGAGCGCGAGCGGCGCGAGGGGGAAAAGGAGGAGGGCGACGAGGGGGTTCGATTCCACTCACTCACCTTGGGTTGAGGCGGCGCGAGGGGCGGATCGGCGGCGGCGGCGGTCGGTGGTGTTGTCCTACGGCGGTGGCTCGGTGTGGGCTTGCAGCGAGGCAGTGGAGGGTTGCGGTGGCTTGGTGGTGCGGCGAGGATGGGGGCGGGGCTATTTATAGCCGGAGCAAGGTCGGTTCGGGGGGGATTTTTGTGCACACCGGCGCTCCGGCGAGGTCGGCTCCGGCGAGCTCGAGTAGCTTCGTGGGGCTGCGACCGGTGGCGGGTCAACTCGTACCGGTGAGGAGGCGCGGGCGTGGACAAGACCGGTCGTGCGGCGGCGAGCGGCCTTGGGGCGGACGGAGGTGACCGGGCGGCGGGGCACCGGCGGCGAGGGACGCGTCGCGTCGCCCGCGGCGCGGCGCGGCGCGGTGGCGTGCGGGGAGGGGGGCTGCTGCCGCCGGCCGGGAGGCGTGCGGGGGAGGGGGCCGCGCGCGGCGCGCGGGCCCTAGGTCAACGGCGCCGGGGGCGCCGGTCGGGGCCGCCGTCCCGGCCGCGCGGGAGGAAGAAGGAGGGAGGGAGAAGAAAGAAAGGAAAAGAGAAGAAAAAGAAAAGAGGAGAAAAGGAGAAGGAGAAAAAGAAGAAGGAAGAAGGAAAAGGAAAAAAGAAAAGAAGAAAAATAGAAAAGAAAGAAGAGAAAGAAATTGGGGAAAAAATTTAGAAAATTAGGGAAAGTTGTTAGGGAGATTAGGGAAAGGGTTTTTGCGAGATTTTTCCGATTCCCGGGCGTCGGCGCATTTTCCGGGACGGCGGTGATGGCGGGGCGGACCGGGCATCGGGACCGCGGCGTGCGCGGGATTCCCGGCCGGTGGCCGACCGCGGCGTTGGGAAGGCGCGCGCGGGGTGTGGGCCGAGGTGCGGTGCGGCGGGATTCGCGGCACGTGCGTTGGGGAGAGACCGCGGCTAGGGTTTTAGTGGTAACCGAGCTCGGCGGATCGGTTTTCGAATTTACGCGTGATTTAATAGGTGATTTATTTAGAGCTAGAAACGCGGGCGTTACATCTATCCTTCTCTTATCCAACTTTCTTTTTCTCCCCAACAAATCTTGTGAATACAAAATCTGTTCCCGCAGCTCTCTGACATAGCAGTAATGTTTTGGTTATATCTCAAGATACAGAATTCCAGACGACATGAAACCAGTTGGGTTAGTTCACAAATTTCATACATGATTTTCTACCAAAAATTCAGCACCATCCAATATATGTTCTGGGAGATGTGAACGAAACATTGGAGCTACCAGAATCTGGAAACTCTGCTGAACCAGTCGACTTGTTTATTTTGTATCTGAACTTCTAGATCTCCGATTGAGTTGATTCCAGTTGGATTAGTTTCATAATTTCATACCCCCTGTTCTGGAGAAATTTCATAATTTATGGGTATCAATAATGTTAGTTGCACTTGATTTATTGGGGCAAGCATAATCTGTCTTAATCCGGAAGTTCGTGTTGCTTCATCTTTCGGAGTCATCTCTTTACTCTAGTATTTAAATCTCATGATCCTAACCCTCAGATGGTGAACACCAGGTTTGGACCCACATCGGAGGACGAGTGGACATTTTAGTATCACCTAACGGCAAAGTCAAATGGATCCGGCGATGCGGCGGTTTCGGCCGCACGGATGCGGCTTCTACGGGACATGTCCACCAATATGACAAGCATGCGAGGCTCGGATAAATCAGAACCAGCCCCATAAGGACAAGCACCGGCAGTTCATGAGCCATTGCCCGCCGGTGTTTTCTCATGCGGTTGATCCATTGGAGGCCGACGATTGGCGAAGACGGTGGAGAAGATGCTCACCATCGCACGGTGCGACGATAGAGAGAAGGTCTTGTATGCTTCGGGTCGACTTCGGGGGACGGCGTCGGCTTGGTGGGATGCCTACGTTGCCGCTCATGCCACCCCTCTGCTATCACTTGGCAGGAGTTCACCACCAGCTTCAAGAGCTATCATATACCCGCCAGCCTTATGAAGTTAAAGAAGAAGGAGTTCCTGGCACTCAAGCAGGGAGAGATGTTTGTGATAGAGTACAGGGATAAGTTCGTTGAGTTGTCTCGTTATGCTCCCGAGGAGGTTGTTGATGATGTGAAGAAGCAAGAGTTGTTCTTGGAGGGATTGGCCGAACCACTCCGGTACCGGCTCATATCCCACACCTTCCCATCCTTCCGGATGTTGATAGACAAGGCCATTGGTTTAGAGTATGTTCGCAAGGAGTTGGAAGACCTAAAGAGGAAAGCCACCACCCCCGGACGATCCGGGAAGTAACACTCGCCCCCGCTTTAATCCACCTCAAGAGACTCCTTTTCAGTTTGGAAGCCCCATTGAGGATTTTGGTCAACAACAATTACAGTGTCCAAGGTCACGCGAGACCTCACGACCCCGTTCTCTACGGAGTCGTCAGATGGCGCCAGTTGTCACCCCAGTGAAGACTAGCAACCCGAGAGGTACCGCCTGTCTGAGGTGTGGAAAGGTTGGGCATTATGTAAATGCCTGCCCTAAGAGGAATGCCCCCAACACTCCGGCACGGAGTCGGCATAGCCCACAGATGAGGAAGGGGAGCCGGATCTCGAAGGGTAGCAAGGGAAAACAGAATTTTGCACGTGGTAGAGTCAACCACGTGAGTGCAGAGACTGCTCAAGAGAACCCCCGAGTAGTGTTCGGCATGTGTCTTGTCAACTCCGCCCTCGCTTCAGTTTTGTTTGATGCTGGAGCAACTCATTCTTTCATTACATCTCACTGCGCAGCTAGACTTAACATCCCCATGAGCACCATGCCACGTCCCATGCTAGTTAGTTCAGCCAGAGGAGACATGAAGGCAATATACGGGTGTAACGGGGTTAACCTTCGCATTTTGGGGAAGGATTTCCAAGCGAGACCCCATAGTATTGGATTCTAATGGCATTGACGTGGTACTTGGAATGGGATGGTTGGGTAAGTTCAAAGGAGAAATCCAAGTATGCCACGAAGTCGGTTCTCCTCACCGGTTTAGACGGGGAACAGTTTGAATTTGCGGTACCGCGCTACCTTCGGTGGAAGGGTGTTCGAGAAACCGGATGGATGGTAAATCTTTAGAGGACATTAAGGTGGTGTGTGATTACCCGGATGTGTTCCCGGATAAGCCGCCGGGTATGCCGCCCGATCGAGAAGTTGAGTTTGTTATCGATCTTTTACACCGGTACGCTCCTATCTCTAAGCGCCCCTACAGAATGTCCAGTGATCAATTACTTGAGCTTAAGAAGCAGATTAAGGAGCTATTGGAGAAGGGATTCATTCGTCCTAGTTCATCACCTTGGGGAGCACCGGTTATCTTTGTGGAGAAGAAGGATGGTACTCAGCGGATGTGTGTGGATTACCGATCGCTCAACGATGTTACTATCAAGAATAAGTATCCATTGCCCCGCATTGATGATTTGTTTGATAAGATGAGAGGTGCTAAGGTGTTCTCAAAGGTTGATTTACGTTCTGGGTATCATCAGATGAAGATCAGATTATCAGATATTCCTAAGACTGCGTTCACTACTAGGTATGGACTCTATGAGTACACAGTCATGTCTTTTGGATTAACCAATGCACCTGCCTACTTCATGTATCTGATGAACAAAGTTTTTATGGAGTACCTGGATAAGTTTGTTGTGGTGTTCATTGACGACATCTTGATTTACTCCAAGAATGAGGAGGAGCATGAGAAACATCTGAGGCTTGTGTTGCAGAAGCTGAGAGAGCATCAGTTGTATGCCAAGTTTAGCAAGTGTGATTTTTGGTTGAAGGAAGTCTCTTTCCTTGGGCATATCATCACAGATGGTGGTATTTCAGTGGATCCAGCAAAGGTCAGTGACGTATTGAAATGGGAGCCGCCACGGACTGTCAAGGAGATCAGGAGTTTCCTTGGCCTTGCAGGGTATTATCGTCGTTTCATTGAAGGGTTCTCTAAAGTAGCAAAGCCGCTTACGTCACTACTGGAGAAGGATAAAGAGTTTAAGTGGACTGAGGCCTGTCAAGCCAGTTTTGAGGAATTGAAGAAGAGGTTGACTTCAGCTCCAATTCTAGTGATGCCAGACCTGCAAAAGAGTTTTGATATCTACTGCGATGCATCCCGACAAGGTTTAGGCTGTGTTCTCATGCAGGAAGGACATGTTATAGCCTATGCATCTCGACAGTTGAGGAAGCATGAGCTGAATTATCCCACCCATGATCTGGAGTTAGCGGCAGTGGTTCATGCGTTGAAGATTTGGAGACACTACGTTATGGGAACCAAGTGCCAGATTTATACAGATCATAAGAGTTTAAAGTATATCTTCACTCAGAAAGATTTGAATATGAGACAACGTCGCTGGTTAGAGCTGATCAAGGATTATGATCTGGAGATACACTATCATCCTGGGAAGGCAAACTTGGTTGCAGATGCTTTGAGTCGGAAGGGACATGCCAACATGGCTTTGACATTCCGGTTGCCTGAAGAGCTGATGAAGGAGTTTGAGAAACTCAATCTGGGGATGGTTTCTCAAACCGAAGGAGTTACCCTGGAGGTAGAGTCTGTCTTGGAGCAGGAGATACGCAAAGGACAACTGGAAGATATAGAGATAAAAGAAATCAGAGAGACTATGGAAAAGGGTAAAGCCACAGATTTCATAGAGGATGATCAGGGAACTATATGGTTTAGGAACAGGATATGTGTGCCTGATGTGGGAGATCTCCGAAAGACCATCTTAAGAGAGGCTCATGATTCAGCTTATTCCATTCACCCAGGAAGCACCAAGATGTATCAAGATCTCAAGCAAAGGTATTGGTGGTATGGGATGAAGAGGGATGTAGCCGCCCATGTGGCCTTGTGCGACACCTGTCATAGGGTTAAAGCTGAGCATCAAAAGCCGGCGGGATTGCTTCGACCATTGAAGGTGCCGAGTGGAAGTGGGAAGAGATTGGTATGGATTTCATTGTTGGGTTGCCCCGCACTCGTGATGGGTATGATTCAATATGGGTTATAGTGGATCGTTTAACAAAGGTTGCTCACTTCATACCGGTGCGAACCACCTATACGGGGGCAAAGCTAACCGAGTTGTACATGTCCAGGATCGTGTGCTTGCATGGTGTACCTAAGAAGATAGTGTCCGACGGGGTACTCGGTTCACATCTCGTTTACGGGAAAAGCTTCATGAATCCTTGGATACGAAGTTAACTTTCAGCTCGGCCTATCACCCACGGACGGATGGACGGACGAGAGGACTAACCGGATTCGGAGGACATGTTGAGAGCTTGTGCTCTTAAGCATGGAGGTAGCCGGGATAAGAGTTTGCCCTACGGCGAGTTTTCTTACAACAACAAGTTACCGAGCTAGCCTCAAGATGGCACCCTTCGAGGCATTGTATGGGAGAAAGTGTAGAACACCTTTGTATTGGAGCCAAACAGGGAGAGAGTCGGTTGTTTGGAACCGATATCATTAAGGAAGCGTAAAGACAAGTTCGGATCATAAGAGAAAACTTGAGGGCTGCTCAATCAAGGCGAAAAAAAGTTATGCGGATGGAAAGAGGAGAGATGTGGTTCTCCAAGAAGGTGACTATGTGTACCTAAAAGTGTCACCGATCGAGGTTTGCGCGAGTTTAAAGTAAAGGGAAAGTTGTCACCTCGCTTTATCGGGCCTTTCAAGATCTTAGAGAGAGTGGGAGAAGTAGCCTACAGGTTGGAGTTACCAAATCAGCTCTCGGATGAGCATGACGTGTTCCACATCTCTCAATTGAAAAAGGGTCTCCAACCTCATGATAAAGAGCCACTACCTATGGATGGTTTGACCGTCAAGGAGGATCTCACTTACACTGAACGTCCCATCAGGATCTTGGAAACTATAGCACGTGTTACAAGGAATCGGGTGATCAGGATGTGCAAGGTGCAGTGGAGTAATCATGCAGAGGATGAGGCAACCTGGGAAAGAGAGGATGAGCTGAAGAAAGACTATCCAGATCTTTTTGTTGATCCTTCCGAATCTCGAGGACGAGATTCATCTTATGGGGGTAGGATTTGTAACGCCCTAAATTTTAGTTATTGTTTTAATAAAATTTTGCTTAGCAACAAATGCTTGTTTAAGGATTTTTAAGGTTTTATTTAATTTTTATAGGCATTTAATTATTTTCTTAATCAAATTAATGAACTATAGGAGTTTACTGTTGCACACATGCTGTTGCATTGTTTTTGTTTGTTTGAATTCAAATATGCGTTTGAATTCAAATTTTGGTGAGCTCTTTTGAAAATAGCAAAAGGATTTATTTTCTCTCCTTTACCTTCTTCTTTTCTGGCCCAAACCCTCCTTTGCAGCCCAGCACTGTTCTTGTTTCCCCGCGGCCCAGCTCGCATTAGTCCGCGGTTCAGCCCTGCTGGTTTACCCGGCCGCGCAGCCCACCTACGGCCCAGCCGGCCCGCGTCGCCTCCCACCTTCCCCTGTCTCGCTGCCAGGTGGGGCCCGTCGGTCATCACCTTCACCTCGCCCGAGCCGGCCGTGCGCCCGCACCGAGCCGCACCCCGCCTCCTTGCCGGCCACGCACCTGCGCCTCCTTCCTTGGGCCCGCACGCCCAGGCGACCCGTGACGCCTATAAGAGCCGCCGCCACCTCCTACCCTACCCCTTTCGCCCCTACCCGCGTAACCCTAGCTACACCGCCCGACCTCCGAACCCTAGGCGCCGCCGCCGCCATCGGACTCCGCCTGCGCCGTCTCTTCTTCGTCGTGGGACAGTGCGGGAGCTTCGCGTGGAGGTGAGGATGCCGCGCGAGTGGCCTGTGGACGCTCCCATGCCTTGAAACGCCGGCGCGAGCTCGCCGGAGTCGACGCCGCCATGCCGTCCGCCGCGCATCGCCGACATCGCCCGTGCGTCCGCTCGATGGCCTAGATCGATCGCGCGTGTCCCCGGCGTCGTTCGTTGTGATCCGCGCTTGAAACCGAAGCCCCCGGCTCGAGATCGACAAAGCTCGCCGGAGTTCCGCTCGCGCGCCGCCGCTCGCCGGCGGTGTCGCCGCCGCCCGCGCTGGTGGGTCACCGCAGCCGTCGGATCACGATCCTGCGGCCCTGATCTAACCCCCCCACCAGGTCAACCGAAGGGGTACCGGTCAACTCAGTCGCGACCCGGTCATTTTTGCAAAAAAGACCCTAGCCTTTTTAAGTGTCGCATGCCGGTCCTCCCACCAAAGAAAAACCCTAGCAAATGGGTCCTTTTCCTTGCGTTTCGAACCCTAGGTTTTTTAAGTTTTGTGCCCGCAGTCCAGCCCTTGGAGTTTAAAGTTTTAGCCCCTGTGTTTCTTTATAAAATTACGTTTTAGCCCTGAGTTTTTGCAGTTAGGCCCCTGTAAGCCTGTACCTCGCGTTCTAGCTCCGTTTTTTAGCGTTCTTTATATCCATTTGTTCGTCTCGACGGGTAGATCAGTTTAGTGAAGCTTTTGTTCCTGTTTGAAGTGATTGGTGAATTGTTTTCTTATTTTATTGTTTTGTCTCTTGCATGTGAATGTGTGATGCGTAGAGAACGAGCCGTCCGAAGATTTTTCTCGTGGTGAAGACTTGAAGACTACGAGCAAATCCGGATCTTGTGAGAGGCAAGTGTCCTTGGTCATACCCGTTTTATCCTATATGAACATGCATTTAATCACTGTATTTACTTTCTTGCTTGCATTAATTTTGACGGGTTCCTATTAAGGACTATGCCTAGATTCTTTTGACCGTTGCCTTGTAACGGGGTTACTTAATTAATCTTGATGGTAGATCTTTGCTTAGTTGCTCAACCGGGTTGGTAATAAACAACATGATATCCGTTTATACTCTATGTTCTTTGATGGTAATTTAATTGCAAGACCATATGCTTAATTGGAACATGGAGAACCACCCGGACAACGGTACAACCACAAGGCTATATGGCTCGGCTTGGCCGAATAATTAGAGACCTTGGTGTTGTGGTGATCTTACCCGAAAGGGACCAATGGGGAGGCGTTGACGGAGTATAGACCCGCTCTAGCGGGGAGTTGGGCTTTGCTAAGACACGGTACCCGCTAGGGAGCTTTATGCCCCGCTTCGTCCCGAAACCTAGTGGGTTGCTTGCACATTAGGGAATCTTTGTAAAGGCCTCGTAGCGTCCCTATGCAATCACACCTCGGCGGTGTGGTATGATGCCCGATCGGCATCGCGTGGTTGGGTCTAAAGCTCTTCGGAGTTTTTACGCGACTTGTGGGTAAAGATGTACAACCTCTGCAGAGTGTTTAAAACTAATCGATTAGCCGTGCTCACGGTCAAGAGCGGCCTGGACCCTCACATGACTAATCTATCGAAAGATGAATTTAATTTATTCTTTACCTTATGTTCGTGGTTATGATGTTATACATTAATTGTGGGATGGTATACACTTACATTTGCTAGTAAGTAAGTTGCTTAATAAAATTTGATCAACTAAAATGCTAACCTGCTTAAACCCCTTGGCCATCCACATATACAGCCTTGCATGTTTATTATGATATTCCTCCCTTGCTGAGTACGGCATGTGCTCACGCTTGTTTATTTATTGCATCTACACAACCCGGATTGCTGCTCAGACTTGAAGATGATGATGAGTGCTAGGCGTGCGTGCCACCAGTCAGCTGCCTGTGGAGTTCCTTTCTGAAGATCCGCTTCTAGTTGCTCGCTCTGATGATACGTTGTTGAGACTCTCGGTCATGTAATGGTGTTAATACTCTCTTTTACGCTTTGGCACTGTATCTGGTATTCACTGAGTCATTACGTGTGTGTAACTTGATCCTGGCGCACATGTAATTTATGCATTCGAGTTTGTCTTCAAATTCGGGTGTGACAAACCTAATATCATGACGGTCGAGCCATCCCTGAACATTTCTTATAACGGTCCCTGTCACCTGTTCAGT
Source organism: Cenchrus americanus (assembly GCA_947561735.1). NCBI lineage: Eukaryota > Viridiplantae > Streptophyta > Magnoliopsida > Poales > Poaceae > Cenchrus > Cenchrus americanus. Next base: position 602,266 of record OX387239.1, read on the forward strand.
TGATGTATGCTTGATACTATAGCTCAAGATATGTCCGTTCCTTCCTGGTCAAACAGTTGACACCAACTTAAAATTTACGTGCAAATTTTGTACTGATCCGTATGTCTGACTTGTTCTGCGAGAAAAAAATATTTCATGCTGATTTGTATGATTGGTTGATTTATTCTAAGAGAAAAACACAAGATTTGCCGAGTAAAAATTTAGCAAACTCTTGGAGATTTCTCTAGTAGAGCCGAAGAGAACCATTCGTCACACGCAAGATGAGGCAATCTTGAAAATTATCTCGGATTGCAAGAGGGATCTGGACTTTGGCTGGACACAATGGATGCAGATTTTGTAGCTACCGCGCAAGAATATTTTATTTTGGACTAGAAAAACATTAAACAATTAGCAATTTCTTCTTTCTACAAGGATTTTAATTTAATATTTGCTGCTGAGTGACGAGAATCAGCAGGGAAGAGACGGGAACGGGAACATACGTGATGGTGGCGAACTTGTAAAAACAACCCCTGGTCGAGAAAATAACAAAGATACCCTTCTCATCCCGCAGCCCTAACAAATCGATCCCCTTTCTTCCTCCTTCCCCTTCCCCTTCCCCTCCGCCGCCGCCGCCCGCCGCCCGCCGCCGCCGTCGGTCCAGTCGGGCGAGGATTATTGGTGGATCCTCCTCCTCCTCCTCCTCCTTGTGCTGGTATGTGCCCCTAACTCCCCTGCTCGCTTTTGGATCGAACGAATGTGTTCCCGTGCGTGCGAAGCCAGGGTTCCGTTCCGTTTCGTTCTCCGTCGAACCCAGATCCTCCTCCTCCTCCTCCTCCACGCAGATCCCACCCATAGTCTTCTCGAGTTCGTCGTCCTCCTCAGCGATAGATTTGACACACCGACTGTGCGGGCGCGCGCAGTTTATTTCGCGGAAATTTTGGGGGGGTTTTAAGTGAATTCAGCGCCTCCCTCCGAGACTCCATCTTTTTTAGCACTTTTTTCTTTGTGTGTGCGCGCGCGCGCGCGCTTGCGCTCCCTCTCTGGCGTCTGCGGCTGTTTATTTAGCGGGTACTCTCGTTGCGATTTGTGCAGCATTGTAGGGGATTCTTGAACAAATTCCCCTCCTTTTGCGTTTTGCCCTTCTTTTCCTTTTCAATTCCGACATCGCCTTTCTTCCGCGGTGCCGGTTGTCATGGCAGCCCCGCAATTTGGAGTGAATGGCACTGCACCCCCCGTCTTTCATCTTTTCCCTCGTGTGACTGACAGTTAGCACCCTGTTTATGAGTACTACTGGGACAAAAAAAAATCAGACAGACCTTGTATCAAGTTAGATCATTCGGCTCTGATTTGTGGCTTAGCTTATCATAGTGTCCAGTCGCTCAAATTCCCTGTCAATTCGAAAGCCATTCATGAAAACTGTTAGGAACGAAAAGACAGTAGTTTCTGTCTCTGCTGGAAGTGAATACTTGTGCAGTAGCACTGTAGCAGTGCTACCATAATATAAAGGCTTCCAAAGTTCCCAACTTGATGATGATGTGGCTCAACCAGGAGACCATTCTGAGTTCTTGTTGTCAAGAATGTGGGATGGCGTCTTGTCTTTCTCTCGTTTCCTCTGTTCCTTTTGTAGTGCTTCATCTGTTTCTTAACTGATATATTTTTCTGTAATGATGCGACCTACATGGTTTGCCTTTCGTATGCCCTTTTTCTGATTTTAATTGCTGACTGTAATATTATTCGATTCATTGTATGTCACACCCGAGAAGTTGAATAGAAAAGGATTTTCCTTTGCCTTTCTAAACTGTACTGTCATTGTGCTGACGATATGACCATGGCGGATTCAGGGAGCATGGCAGATGGGGGTGTTGTGGTAGCCATATGCCAGTACGGCGGGGAATTCACCTCTGGGCCCAATGGTAGCCTGATATACAAAGGAGGAGAAGCGCATGCAGTTGATGTCACTCGTGATTTTTCGCTGGAGAGCTTCAAGGATGAGGTGTCCAAGGTGTTCCATGTTGATGTAACTGACATGTTGCTCAAGTACTTTCTTCCAAATAATAACAAGACACTCATTACAATATCGTGCGACCTGGATTTGCAAAGGATGGTTGATTTTACCATCAACGCCGCACAAGTGGATGTTTTTCTGATAAGTAGAGAAGAGAAAAGGTATGTCTTGTTCTACATTTTCGTCTAACCTTTCTGTAGTTCACGTAGAAGAGCAAACATCAAGCATATGGTGAGGTGATGGATTTTCTTTCAATTTGAATAACCAGGAGTATTGTAATTCATCCTGGACCTACACCTGGCTCTATTGCAAGTGGCGACAAAAGGAAAAGGCCAGCTTCCAAAAACAAGTGTGTCACATTACTCTAGTTTTCTTTGTCAATATTATTTACAACCCCATACTCTCAAGCATAACAATCGAAGCTATCCTTGTCTAGGGTAATCAGAAACTACAAGACTACCAATGCTCCTGGCAACACAGTTCAAGTTAGCGCCAATAGTGTGGGAGAACCAATTTCAGTTTTTACTGAAAATGAAGACAACAGGTGCAGCATCAACCTACAAACAATTGTTAAATCTTCATATGCCTTCTTCACTCCGAAATGCTATGTGCAAAATCCGCAATGAACTGCTTTTGATGTAAAAGTTAAGAAATATGTTGTAGGCCCTACGAATAATTGGATAACTATTGCTTCATTTATCTGTTAGCTGCATATATCTCTGCATTGGCATTTAGTTGCTTGCACGCCTTGTTAGAGACTTCTCTACATACAAAGAACATAATATCCTGCAGGGCTCAAACAAAAAAAAATCAAACAAATAAGTGCCCAAGCTCACGATGATAGGTATCAAGCTCAATGCTGGCGACAACAATTTAAATTTTATTCTGGTTATCTGACCCTTTCCACCAACTAGACAATAGCACTGCGAACGATTTCATGTACCGGTTCTGTGCCCTATGTGTTCCTCTATTTCCGCTGTATTTTTTCTAGTTCTGCTCTAGATTAAGACTGTTTATTCCCCATTTTAAGAATATCTTCACTTTTATCGAGTATGGTCCTTACCTGTTGTTTATTTTAATTGTTTATCTGTTGTTTTTATGTAGTTTATTTTAATTGTTGTTGCTTTTTTGTCGGTCTAGTTCATATTGAATGTTTCTTTTGCAGTTCTGTTATTATACATCATTACACTGTTGCAGTGTCATGGATCATTACTTGCTTTGTTCACTACTCAATGCTTCTATTCTTTACTACATTGTCCATTCTCAGTTACCGTTTTCGTCTTCCTCAAAAATAGGATTTTTCAGTTGGAATTTGGGAATGACATCGCGATTACCGCCACAGATGGAGGTGCTTCCTTCACACCAGATATTCTGGATCAGCAACATCTTGCTCTTGTTGATAATATGCCTAGGTAACTTTTTATGCATTTTCATATCTTCGTCTCCTATGTGTTTCCTGAAAAGGATATGTTTTCATGATTTTTTCAGGGAATCAGTTAGTATGTTTGATGGTGCCATCAATCCATATGTTGGTTCTGAGATGATAGAAGAGCCTCCCCAGGGACTTGACAATCCTATTTTGTTGTGGGATGACACTATCAAAGGAGTTGGTCAAGAATTTGATAATGTGAAGGACTTTCGTGCTCAGTTGTGCAAGTATGCCATCGTGAAAGGATTTGTGTACCGATTCATAAAAAATGAAACCACTCGCGTCACTGTAAAATGTGCTGCGGAGGGGGGTTGCACCTGGCGGTTGCATGCGTCTGAATCATCTTGCAACAAGAAATTTGTTATCAAGAAAATGACAGATGAACATTCTTGTGGAGGAGGAAGTGGAGAGGGTCAGCGTCGAGCAACAAGACAGTGGCTGACTACTATCATTAAGGAGAAGCTGCATGAGAACCCAACATTTAAGCCAAAGGATCTTGTAAAGGAAGTATATGAACAATATGGAGTTACACTAACATATTCACAGGTTTGGCGAGGTAAAGAAGTTGCACAGAAAGAGCTGTATCATGCTATCAGGGAGAGTCACGGTCATTTACCCTGGTATTGTCAGAGGCTGGAAGAGACCAACCCAGGTAGTATAAGTGTGCTGTCTCCGGTGGTGGATACGAAATTCCGTCGCTTTTTTGTTGCATTCCATGCTTGTTTGCACGGCTTTGTAAATGGATGCAGGCCTCTCATATTTCTGGACAAGGTCCCACTGAAAGCAACAAACGAGTACAAGTTGCTTGTGGCTGCTGCAGTTGATGCTGATGATGGTGTATTTCCAGTGGCATTTAATGTGGTTGAAGATGAAAATTATGATAGCTGGGGTTGGTTCTTAATGCAGCTGAAAATGGCTCTCGAAATTCACAGCTACCCTTGCACCAATATGACATTCTTGTCCAGTGGACAAAAGGGTCTAGATGCTGCTGTCTCTCAAGTGTTTGAGGATAGCCAACATGCCTTCTGTTTGCATCATATCATGGAGGAATTCAAAGGAGAGCTGAGGAAAGGACCATGGTCACAACAAATAAGGGAGGGGATGGTTGAGGATTTTACTCGTGCGGCCCAAGCATGCAGCATCGAGGATTTTAATGCGTCCATCGAAAGCATAAGGCATATATCCAGTGAAGCTGCTGAATGGATCATTGCAAGGCAGCCAGAGCATTGGTCGGATGCCTTTTTCACAGGCCACCGGTATGATCATTTCTCCCTGAACATTGCTGATGCCTTCAATAACTGGATACCAACGAAGAAGGAGAGTTCCATAGTGCTGATGACAGACTCGTTGAGAATGAAAATCACGGAAGTAATAGAATCAAGGCGTGAAGCTTGCAATGCATGGGAGGGACATTTAACACCCACGATGGAATACAAAGTGCAGGATGAGATATTGAACGCTGGGAAGATGACTGTGCTGTGCTCCTCCGAGACTGTGTTTGAAGTGAGGGGCAATGCGATTTTTGTTGTTAACCTTGCAGCTCGCGAGTGCACATGCAGAAGGTGGCAACAGTCTGGCCTCCCCTGCATGCACACCGTTGCTGTGTGCAACAGGCTTGGGCGCTCTTTCTATGACTACTGCTCAGAGTTTCTGACAGTAGAGAGGTACCGGGAAACTTACTCAGGTACAATCTTTCCAATACCTGACATGGACAGCTTCGACTTTAGTGTTGGGGCGACTGAAGTCCTGCCTCCCAAGCAACGTACATCGGACAAACCAAGAAGGAAGCGGTCTAACCCCAACAAGACCAGCACTCTTGTAAGGCTCTGCAGCAGGTGCAAGCAAACAGGTCACAACAAGGCAACCTGTGAAGTTGAGTTTGTAGACAGGAGCAACCTCTTCATCGCTACTCTCTAGGTGTACAGCGTCAGCAGGTACTTGGTGTTTGAATTTATTTGTTTTTTTACATTGATCAGTTTATTTGCTGTATTCCCCTGTTGCTGTTGGAAAACAAGCCATGTCGGGCTGATCTTTCTAACTGACATATGTATTGCCATTACAGTGTCAAATTAAGGATGATCTGATGTTCCGATATGGTGGTCAGGGGATGAAATATGTCGAAGCAAAGCCTTCTCCAGTGCTCTGATTCTTGCTGCGGTCTGTAGTTTCTTGGGTGGAAAGGTGTGGAGATGCAGTCATACATAGGACGTTAACTTTATATAGGAGATGATGCCGCCGAAGCAGCAGCGTAGACGGTTAGCAGTTGAGAAATGTAGATGTGCTAGGGCTCGTTCTAGCTGTAAACATATGGAGTGATCCTCTGAATTCAGAGATGAGTTACTGTGTTGCATTGTCGGGGTCGATTAAAAGTTTTCCTTCATTTCATCACCTCTAGCTAGTGAGTACTGAGCTCCTCAACCACAAGGATGGGATGCCCAAGACATGCCCTTTAAATAGCAAACATGGGCTCAATCGCATCAGCATGCATCAATTTGCAAGCATCAGATTTTTTTTTTTTTTTGATTTCATCCTAGTATACCAACTGACGCATCTCTGCTCGTTGCATATCCAACAACTGATTGAGCACAATATTAACCATGCGCGGCCGGCAGACCAGAGCAGGATGTCCATCATCCGTCAGCAAATAACTAGATAATAGCTCTGTCAAATTGAAAGCATCCTTTGTGTTTGGATCGATCTGCACATCCTTCACTCAAAATTTGATCCTAGACTAGAGATACACACGAACTGATCAACCAAGTCTGAAAACTTTTTCAGGGGCAAAAGCAAAGAGCAACCAGCAATTCAGAATGAATCATGAATGTGTACACAAACAGATAGATAGCATTGCTCTGTTGCCTTCGCTAATTGGTTTCTTACTCCACGGTAGTAGTTGAGGAGATTGCCACTTGCTCTGTACTCTAATGTTCTTCACTAGAAAAAAACAAGAAGCAAGAGGCAGAAATAAAAATCAAACACAACACAAGCAGACAGAGCAAACCAGTTTTTATGTATTCACCATCACTCTGGACGACTGACGACCATTACATAGAAGACACACACACACATGAAGCACAAGGTAGCAAACCACACACACACATGCTGACATGCATGCTGACATGCATGCTGGAGATAGCTAGAGCCAAGGTATGCATGTAACCACCGATACACACATGACGGGTGGTGAATTTGGCTCATCCTTATTCTTGTTCATTCAAATCAGGTACTCGTCACACGACACAAAGCAGCACGCACGCACGCATCGTCCGACTCCGATCCATGGGACGAAGGGAGGCGATCAGCAGGTGCAGGGGCTGCACTTGCAGTTGTCACCGCAGCTGCAGCCGTGGGCGGTCTCGCCGGACTCGGCCGCCGCCTCGAACTGGGCCTTCCCCTCCGGGGCCACGCCGAGGACGACGGTGGCCTGGGCGCCGGCGGCGGTGCTCTTCTCCTCGATGTCAGGGTACATCTTGCTGCAATTTAATCACAAGCAGTGTATAGTCAACGCCACAACTAAATTTAGTAGTCTGTTTTCTCTGTTGACAGCAGCGAAATTAATCAAGGATCTTTGAACGATTTGCAAGGAGCATCAGCAGAGAATTAGAATAACAACCATGGGAGATATGATGCACACGTACCCGCACTTGCAGCTGGAGCCGCAGTTGCAGCTTGATCCGCAGCTGCACGACATCTTCTCCAAGTTAGGATGCAGAAGAATTGCTTCGAGATTGCTTGAGCTCACTGGACGGCTGATGAGGAGACCCCAACCCCGACACCTCCTTTTATAGCACAGCACAGCACAGCACAGCACAGCACAGCACAGCAGCGGATGGATTCATCACGCGACAAAGACACGCCAGGATGCTGCGTGGTGGAGAATTAGTCCTTATTGCTCGATTGGGGCATCACGTCGTCTCCCATCCAATGGCCAATAGCAATTCGATCTCGACACGAATCATTTGCCTTGTTGTGTGCACGTCTCTATCCTTCGATCCAAGTTTAAGCAATGCAGACAGACAAGAGTGCAGTGCTTGACTTTGCCTTGCGACGAGAGGCCCCCATTTCACCGGCCGGCCACACCAATAACTCCTTGCTGGCAAGAAACGCGCCGCCTTCGAATTGCTCCTTCTCGAATTCTCCTCTCCGAATCAAATTAAGCAATGCATGTCGCTTTCACATACACAAGGATAACGCCTTGGGTTATTCAAAATTTCAAATTATTCACATTTTTTGTTCCAGGACGCACTCTGCACGTTACAACAAGTTAGGTTCTTGGCAGCTTTAGAAATATCAGCATGTTCTACTTCGATTAGGGGCATAAAATGTAATCTCTTGGCGCGCGTTAGCAAAGTCCCTGTCACATCACCCTTGTTACTACTTCATTGTTCAAGGGACCTGCTTCTAAAACAATGTCCATGGAAGTCCTGAACCGGATAACACCACATTTCAACCAATATTTTGGAGTTATTGACCTTATTATTCTGTTGAATTTTTTTCAAACCCATCGATGCATGCTCATGCCTGATTTTTTTTTTCTCCAAATTGAACAGAAAGATGTTGCTGTCAACTGCCAGTTAAGAATGTTATCTGCTCCGTGCCTGGTCAGGGTCTCATACGTATGTATGCATGTATGTATCATCGAAACCTTCGCAGAAAGTATGCAAACATTTGCAAAGGATCTTTGATAACCAGGAATCATGCGTGCTACCAAAAAGCAGGTATGAGCATATCCCCATCTTCATAATGAACGAAACCGACATGGCATTTGTTAAATGGTCGCATGTTTTTCTTCTCAAGTAGTGGGAATGAAGGGGATATACTAGCTAGCTACTTTCGATAATTGCTATTGTTGCTGACAGTACATTTGAGCTGATGGGAAACTGTATTGCTCAGCTGGCCTTTGGGCTTGCCATGATTAAGGGCCCCTTTGGCGAGGGCTTTTGTGGTTAAAACGGGCCGTGGGCATTGTGGCTACTCTCTAATCAAATGGCTTCTTTGGTGAAGTTCGGCCATTTTGTAAAGTGTTTGGCAAAATGGCTGTGGTTGTGGCTTCTATGTCACATGTGGGGAAGAAGCTGTGGGAAGCCACTATTTTTGGCTTCACCTCCATGGCTTCAGCTTGGAAGCCGTTTTTTTGATTAGGGGTTTGGTAGGGCTTCTGTAGAAGCCATTAGAGAAGCACTTGGAAAAGCCCTGCCAAAGGGCCCCTAATTATAGAAAAGCAAAGCAAAGCATTATTCCAATAATTCCATCCACATAAACAAAGATGGAGAAAAGGTAGAATACCAAGAATGGGGTAAAAGCAAGGATAAGAATATTACTCAAAGAAGAATTAAAGCATAACATGAAGTGAGAATGGCTTCTAAGACATTATAATCCTTGAATTCAACCATTTTCTAACTAGACTAATGTCCTACAGTCAACACGGCTCTGTTACCACGTTGTCACACGCGGTTTCAAAGGCAAAACCAGATGCATAATTTACATGTGCGCCAGGGTTAAAGTTACACACATGTAATGACTCAATGAATACCAAAACACAGTGCCAAAATGTAAAGGGAGCATTATAATTAATACATGACCGCTAGTCTCATGAATGAACCAAAAGCGAGTACTACTAGCAGTGGAATAGGACTCGAGATGGCAACGGGTACATACCCGATGGGTAGTGCCCACCCGTACCCGTTAGGACTAAATTTTACCCGTTGGGTTACCCGCGAATGCGCACGGGTAGGAAAATAATTCCATACCCGTACCCGTCGGGTAAATTCTACCCGACGGGTAACCCGTACCCGACAACATACCCGAGAATTGCATAAATAATCGGACATCGTCACACAAAAATAATAAATAATTCCAACTTTTTAGTAAGTTACAAATTATAAATATTGATATAACCATATCATTGCAACAAGCTAATAGAGTAACACACATTAGCACCAATATATAGGCCAAATTCATGCACCATATGAGCTAAAATGACTTAGGGTGGCCGTTATTTATGCGGGTTTTTCTTACCGCGGGTAGACGGGTATGGGTAGTCTACACCCACACCCGTACCCGCATACCCGATGGGTATGAGATTTTGCCCAATAACGTACCCGCGGGTACGAAGTTCCTTCCGTACCCACCTCCTTATCGGGTAAAACCCGTCGGGTACTCGGGTTTCGGGTACCCATTGCCATCTTTAAATAGGACGTCTCCACATGTACTTGACTAGTGGGACGCTCGCCTAGAACTCATCGAAATCACCGGGAAAATCCTCAAATCTCTCCAAGTCTGAGCAACAATACGAGTTGTGTAGATGCAATAAATAAGCAAGTGTGAGCACATGTCGTACTCAACAAGGGGAGAATAACATAACAAACATACAAGGCTCTATAAGTGGTAGGCTGATGGTTTTAAGTTGTTAGCATTTTTAGTTGGTCAAATTTTATTAAGCAACAATTTACTAGCAAGTATAAGTGTATACCATCCCACAATTAATATAAAATATCATCATCATAAAGTATTTTTTGAACGGTCGGTGAAAGATTATGCTTTCCCGAATTTTTATTAGAAGAAGAGAGTTGACCCAGTTTATAAGGAAAACCGGACCCGAAAACCATACAACTCTGGTCGATCGACCGCACAACAAAGGGGGTGAAGAACCCCGAAATGACTCCGGTCCGTAGACCATACAACTAGGAAGCACACCGGGTGGGTTGGATTGGGACATCAACACACACCGCACAACTCAACTCAACTTCATCGGTCGGATTGGGACATCGACACGATCAACTCAAACAACTTCAAAAGATCAGTCCAATTGGAAAGGGAAAACGATCCGAGACTCCACAACTCCGTTCCGCCGTCGACGTGAGCCACCACAAACACACTGCCAAGAACCAGACCTCTCTTCTCCCCCCGCTCAAAGGAGAAACTACTGACTACTGATTTTTTCCCTTTTCCACAAAGCAAAAAAGAAAGAAAACAACAAAACAAGAAAAGAAGAAGACGTCCTCACAAAGCGGCCACAGGAGCACCAAGTCGATGAACGACGACGCCATTGGTCCCAGGCAGGGGCATGGCAAGCGAACGAGATGCCCGATGTCGCCTTCAAGAAGGGAATGACGCCCGCCGTGCCAATGACATCGTCCCATGACAACGTCAAGAGGAAAGGGTTTTCACCCGCATCGTCGTCGCCGAGCAGCGAAAACGGCTGGCGCCACCAACCTCGCCACCGTGGCGCTGTCGAGGAACCACCGCACGACCGCCACCCCAAGCATCACCACGATGTCGTAGGGGCAAGATCGCACAGGGAGACCGCAGCCGGCCATGCCACCGAGGCACCGCCGACCCGCCGCTGCTCAACACCAAGACCGGTGCCTGCCACCCGCCACCACCACAGCCCGCCGTAGCAACAACCACGACCACCGCCGCCACAAGAGCAATGAGCCGCAAGGGCCACCACCGCGCCCACGGCGGCCGACACGGCCACCGCAGCACCCGCACGCGGGACCACGAGACGCAGTCCGGCCACAAGGGCACCGAACCGACCCCCATAGGCGGATCCGGCGCGGGCACCTCGCATCCCTCGCCGGCGCCGACTCCAAACGGCCGCCGAAGCGAGAACCGAGGCCGCCCGGCGCCGAGTGCCGGAGCGCCGCGGCCGTGCCAAGCCGTGGGCGCCACGCTAGGCCTTCACACCACCACCACTGCACACAGGGGCCAAAGGCAGCAGATCCGGACACCCAGCATGCGGATCCGGCCTCCCCCTGGGTGGAGCCGGGTGCCGCCCGCCGGAACCGACACCGTCGCCAAGGAAGTGACCGGCACCAAAACGAGGAGGGGAAGGGGCCGGAGCCCCGCCGCCGCCATCCTCGCGACCGCGCGGCGGCCGCGGGCCGCTCGGGCGACGACGAGGAGTGGGGGCGGCGCGGGGAGTGCCGGCGGCGCCGGCGCAGGGACCGCCCGAGTCACCCCGAGGGGGCGACACGGGGGACGAGGCGATATTTTTTTACTGATGATGAGATCATCATAAAGTATATGGAGCAAATTAATTTCAATTTCCATAAATTAATCATGTGAGGGTCTAGGCCACTCATGACTGTGAGCACGACTAATCGATTAATTTTACACTCTGTAGATGTTGTACATCTTTACCCACAAGTCGTGTAAAAGTTCTGAAGAACTTTGAACCCAACCACATGGTCAAACATCATACCACACTACCGATGTGTGATTGCATAGGGACGCTAAGGCCTTTTAAAAAATCCCCTAACATGTAGCAACCCACTAGGTTTTAGGCCACAATTTGCATGAAGCTCCCTAGTGAGTACCGTGTCTTAGAAAATCCCAACTCCCCACTAGAGCAAGTCTATGCACCATCAACGCCTCCCCTTTCAGGTAAGATCATTAGAACATCAAGATTTCTAATTATTCAGCCAAGCCAGAGCTATATAGCCTTGTGGTTGCACTGTTGTCCTAGCTTGTCGCTCCATGTTCCAATTAACAAATATGGTCTTGCAATTAAATTATCATTAATGAACATAGAGTATAAATAGTATCGATGTTATTTATCACCAACCCAGTTTATTAAACTAAGCAGCATCTACCATCAAGATTAATTAAGCAATCCAGTTACAAAGCAATGGTAAAAAGAGATTAGGCATCATTCTTAGTATGAACCCATCAAAATTAATGCAAAGCAATAACAAAAATACAATGATTAAATGCATGTTTATATAGGATAAAATGGGCATGACCAAACAGACGACACGATTGCGTGTATAAAAAGAACTCTTAAAACAGAGCTAGTACCATTAATATATAAACTAAAAAAGATGTAATGACTTAACTGCGAGAAAATAAAGCTTCTAGGGGCTAAACAGAGAGAAAATGACTAAACTGTAAAGAACTTTAAATGACAGATGGATCTTATCATAAAATAGGATAACAGAAGGGCTTTTATGCAAAACAGTGCGGAGCACCTGGGTTGACTGGTATTGACCCCGGTCATATCGAATCTGGGCCACACGGGAAGATCAGACGCTAGCGTCGAAGCGGGTAGCAGACACGCCGGCGAGCGACGACGCGCGGATAGCTCCGGCGAGCTGGTTCGATCTCGAGCTAGGGGGACTCGGTTTGTGACGCGGTCTGGTCTGGGATGGAGCCGGCAACGAGGCGAACCAAACTATGGCAATGAGGACGACAGAGAAGAGACGGCGACAGTGCATGACTCGGAGAGGCGGACGGTGTACTCCGGTGAGAAGGTATGTGCAAAGGCAAGTAGAGAAACATGTCAGGTTAGCGCTGGGGCTTTCTCACCTACACGCGAACCTCGGACGGTCTCCTCGACGGCGGAAATGCGACGGTGACGTGAAACGAGCAAGGCGGCGCGACTAGGGTTTTCGGTGGCGGTGCTGGAGTGCTCGGACATGGTAGGGTTTGGAAAGAGCTTCAGCGCAAGGTGGCAGCTCCTTTTATAGGCGAGGGACTGGCCCCTAGCTGTGCGGGCCCACGGACGGAGGCGGTGCCAAGTCCGGTTCGGACTCCCGCTTGGGCCGAACTCCGGCGTGAGGTCGAAGATGACGGGTGGGACCCACCTGGCAGCGGTTGCGGCATCGCGAGGCAGAGCGGGCTAGCCTTGGGCCGCTGTTGGGGTGCGCTTGCACAGGTGTTGTTGGGATGTGTTGCTAAACTGGGCCACAAAGGGGGAAGAATAGAGGTAGGGAATAAGAAAAGGGTTTGTATTTTTTTTAAAGGAGATCAAACACATGAATTCAAACACAAATTTGAATTCAACCAACCAAAAACAATGCACTAGAATGTATGCAGCAAATAAAACCTATGATTCCTTCATTATATTTTAGAAAACATTCAAAATGCCTATAATCACACTAAACCTTAGAAAAACCTTAAAACCTTAAACAAGCTCAAATTAAATTCTAAAAATTCTAGCAGATTTCAATAAATTACACGACTGGAAAATTAGGGTGTTACTTTATATATATTATTCAGGTAAGGGATTCTGTTACGGTATGAACTGATTGCAAACCACACCAAGCAAATACAAGTAATGAGATTTGATACCTTCCGCAATCACATTAGGTTTACATTTGAGCCAGCCAAACACCATCCAATATATACACTTTGTTTAGAGATGCTATTGTAATTTTTATTTGTAGTGAAATACCGGTACAACTCCCATATGCATACAAATTTCAGAGGTTGCACACCAAACCTATTATTGGGTAGCAGTGTGGTGTGAGTTTGTGTGATCAAATCAGTAACACCCTGCCTGCTGATGGCACAAATTATCGACGTACTTCCTCGATTCCAAACCAGAGTAACACATCACATACATCAGATCACATACATGAGCACACGGCGTATGGACACCGAGCAAAGGTAGCAAACCACGCACACATGCATGCTGGGGACCGAGCCAAACTAATTAACCGATACACACATGGTAATGGCTCATCCTTATTGTTGTTCAAATTAACCACTCATCACACAGCACAAGTAGAGGAGTATCGTAGTCACAGCAGCACGCACGCATCGTCCGACTCCGATCCATGGGACGAAGGGAGGCGCTCAGCAGGTGCAGGGGCTGCACTTGCAGTTGTCACCGCAGCTGCAGCCGTGGGCGGTCTCGCCGGACCCCGCCGCCGCCTCGAACTGGGCCTTCCCCTCCGGGGCCACGCCGAGGACGACGGTGGCCTGGGCGCCGGCGGCGGTGCTCTTCTCCTCGATGTCAGGGTACATCTTGCTGCAATTTAATCGTAGTCAGCGCCACAAATAAAATTTTAGTAGTCTGTTCTCTGTTGACAGCGGCAACATTAACCTCTAATGATTTAATTTCCATCAGAGAAATAAAGGAGATCATGGAATCTTTTAGCTATTTGCAAGAAGCATGGGCAAGAACAATAACCATGGAGATGCACACGTACCCGCACTTGCAGCTGGAGCCGCAGTTGCAGCTTGATCCGCAGCTGCACGACATCTTCTCCAAGTTAGGATTTGGAAATTGGAACTCCCGACCGGTGTTGGGTGCAGAAGAATTGCTTCGAGATTGCTTGAGCTCACTGGACGACTGATGAGGAGACCCCAACCCCAACACCTCCTTTTATAGCAGTGGATGGATGGATGGATTCAGCACGCGACAAAGACACGCCAGGATGCTATAGGCTGCGTGGAGAATTAGTCCTTGCTCGATCGGGCATCGTATCGCCTTCCATCCAATGGCCAATAGCAATCCTCTTGACGAAAAGGTAGTTAAATTCCCTGAATTATTGCCTTGTTGTGTGCACGTCTCTGTCTCCCGATCCCACAGGCGTATATCGATCGGAGAAAAAATATGCTCCCAGTTGCTTTCTGCAGACAGACAAGAGTGCCGCCACTACAATAAGGTAAACCTCGTGGACATGGATGGGCACCAGCGAGGCACGTTTTGTATCGATCCATTCGTTCGTTCACAAGGATCGTTGCAACAAGAGGCCACTGTTTCGCCATCCTCGCCGGCAAGAAATGCGCCGCCTTTGAATTGTTCCTTCTCGAATTCTCCTCTCCTCTCCGAGAATCAACGCATGTCGCTTTCGGATACGCAAATTAAAGGATGCTTTGGGTTATTCAGAAGCTTAACACTTGTTCCGCGACGCACTTGCACACCTGATGGCTGTAGAAATATCTGTATGTATATATGTTTGTTATATTATTATTGCAGAAACAAAAAAGTATTTTATTTCTACTTCGACAAGGGGCATAAAAAAGAATGTTAACAAAGTCGCTGTCACATCACCCTTGTTACTTCATTGTTCAAGGGACCTGCTTCTAACTATTCTGTTGGAACTTCCAAAAGCTCATCGTTGGCGCGCCCAAGGTCGAGCTACCTTGCAGGCATATGCTCATGCCTGCCTGAATTTTTTTTTTGCCAAACAGAAAATGTATTGCTGTCAACTGCCAGTAGTTAAGAATGCTATCTGCTCCATGCCTGCTCTGGATCTCACATGTATGTATGTATGTATGTATGTATGTATGTATGTATGTATGTATGTATGTATGTATGTATGTATGTATGTATGTATGTATGTATCATCGAAACCTTCGCAGAAAATGTGTTGCTTTTGACGATGATGCAGCGGGGGGGGGGGGGGGGGGGGGGGGATAAACGATTGCCATCAAGTGCTAACGGGAAAAGATCTTTGATAACCAGGAGTCATGTGTACTACCAAAAAGGAGGTATGAGCGAATTAGAGATGAAAAGGGTAAGAGTGAAAAGAGCAAAAAAAAATGCGCCCACCGTGGGGCTCGAACCCACGACCACAAGGTTAAGAGCCTTGCGCTCTACCGACTGAGCTAGACGGGCTTGCGTGGCAGCGACCTGTGGAAGCCTTAACCATTCGCTTACCACAGAGTGATCACCATTCTGAACCTTCTTGCAAGATTTATCTTCAGAATTATTGGGGATATACTAGCTTGCTACTTTCGGTAATTGCAATTATTGTTGCTGACAGTACGCATTTGAACTGATTGGAAACAGTACTGTTGCTCAGCTGGCGTTTGGGCTTTGCCTTGGCAGCCGTGAGAATAGGAGGAATCGCCACCCTTGCTCGGCCCACACCACGGGGCTTGTCCTGCCGGCCCGCCCAACAACTTCCGACAGCAAATAGAGGAAGGAATCTCCCCTCACTCACAAGCCTTGCCTTTATACTCAAGCAAAGACATTGTTTCTCTCTCTCTTTCAGGTACCAGTAATTAATTAAGGAAAAGGAGATGTATCATATCGGATATGATACATCTCCTTTTCCTTAATTCCTCTTATTTTTCAGGTCTGCCTACACATAACCTAGGTGAGGTACAGAGCAGCTAGCTAGCTGAGCTCTGCTGGAAACCAAGGCATTGTTTCGATCAGAAGCCATGCCATGCCTCTTAGTTCGTTAACCGTAGGAAACACAAGTAACTGTCGAATATTGATTGCTTCGCTCGTCAAGAAGTAATGCCAAGAGTGATCTATGCAAGGACAAGTATATACAATGCCGCCAGGTAAGGTTGCCACTCGATCCTTGCAGTGTGCAGCAAGTATGTATCAGGTCGCCTACATATGTAAGGCACATATATACCTGCCGTCGATCTGTCTCCTTGCTTTTCCAACCGCTAATTGCATACTCGATCGAGAGCACTTCACCAACCGAGCTAGCCATCTGCGAATTGAGGTGATGACTCAATCTCTCTTCCCTGCATACGTCTTCATTAACAATTCGTGTCAGATCTCTTAATTAGCTCCCTTGAATCGCCTTGCCCTTCCTGTCTGAGTTCAGTTATAGTTGATTATATTCACGCAGGATTAACAGAGTAAGCAATGTTTAAATTCCATACTAAGCATTAAAAATTTTGCTATCACTTGGTAATCTTGTGTTGGATATGATCCGAATTCTTAAGCCTGGAGGGCCCAATGTTCAGGTTAATTATGTGTTTAGCAGAATTTGTTTCCGTATTTGATTGCAGTCAGCAGTTTAGTCCACCATAATATACATTTTGCAAGCTGCATGGGAAGAGCATGATGGCTCATTATAGTCCCTACGTTGTAACTCTCTCATCATAGTGAAGAACGTCGGTTGGAGCCAATGATTTTTTTCCTTGGCAGCCGTGAGAATAGGAGGAAGGAGGCCGCCGTCGCCACCCTTGCTCGGCCCACACCACGGGCCATGTCCTGCCGGCCCGCCCAACAATTTCCGACAGCAAATAGAGGAAGGAATCTCCCCTCACTCACAAGCTTTGCCTTGTACTCAAGCAAAGGCATTGTTCGTATCTCTTTCAGATAACGTGAGCAGCTTGCACCGAGCTAGGCATTTCAGAAGCCATGCCATTATTCCTTACTTCACATCGGATATATACTTCACAAGTATATACTTTCCAGCATATATGCTGCAGGTAACCAGTTTGGGGTACGTGTTCAGCAAGCATCGGATATTTATCTGCTGCCTGTCTCCTTTTCCTCTTATTTTTCAGGTCTGCCTACACACATATATTTACCAGCTGCCTGTCTCCTTGCTTTTCGATCGAGAGCACAACACAGCCCAGGACACATCAATCTGCGAATTGAGGTGATGACTCAATCTCTCTTCTGCATATAATTCATCAATTTGTGTAACACACATCCCTTAGCTCCCCTGATCAATGCATGGCCTTGCCCTTCCTGTTTGAGACTATGAATAATCCAGTTAGTAGCTAGATTTATTTGTCTGTTTGTGTCCTATCTAGCTAGGACCTGCGCACGTACTCTGGAGCCATGGCCGCCGTCCTGGATGCCATGGCACCCTACGTGATGCAGCTCATCGCGGGCATGGCGGAAGAAGAGGTGTCCATGCTGCTGGGCGTCTCCGGCGAGATCAAGAGGCTGGAGGACAACATGGGAAGCATCAAAGCCTTCCTTGCTGACGCTGAACGGAGGCGCCTCACTGACAAGAGCGTGCATAGGTGGGTGAGGAAGCTCAAGGGCGCCATGTACGACGCCACCGACATCCTCGACCTATGCCAACTCGAAGCTGACAAGTGGAGAGAAGCTAAGAAGAATGGCGGCATGGAGGAGAAGCCTCCGGGTTGCTGCCAGTCGCTGCTCTTCTGCCTGCGGAATCCTGTGTTCGCGCATAGGATAGGCAGCCGAATCAAGGAGCTCAACCAGCGGCTGGACGCCATCTGCAAGGATGCTGATAGGTTCAAGTTCATCGACCTCGGTTCCCACCCGGAGCGGAGGGTTTCTTCTATCCAGAAGATGACATCTGAGATTGTTGAGTCGGCCATTGTTGGCGAGAAGATCGAGCAGGAAACAAGGGAGCTTGCCCATCCGCTAATCACCGGTGGCGACCATGACATCAAGGTGGTGTCCATCGTGGGCACAGGCGGCATGGGAAAGACCACTCTTGCCCGAAGATTTTCAACGAGAAAAGCATTCAAGAGCACTTCAAGATGAAGGTATGGTTGAGCATCACCCAAAGACTTCGACGAGACTGAGATGCTCAAGACGGCAATCGAGCATGCTGGTGGAGTCCACGGAGGGACGCAAGACAAGACGATCCTCACGCGGACCCTCACAAACACCTTGTCCACGGGCAGGTTTCTCGTAGTCCTGGATGATGTGTGGAGTGACAAAGCATGGAGTCATGTTCTTAGTGACCCCATCAGAAAGGCAAGCCAGAAACAACCGGGGAGCTGGGTCCTAATCACTACGAGATTTGGAGACCTAGCTCTACAGATGGGAGCCTCATTCTACCAACATCAGGTCAACCCATTAGACGTGGAGGATGCTTGGTCCCTGCTCAAGAAACAACTGCCACCTGATCAGGTCAGTCTATTTAGACTATACTTAGTGTCATACATGTTAGTACTGCTAGTCCTTCATGCCCCTGCATCTAAACAACAAGAAACCATTCTCTCAATGCCACTAAAAATTGTAGCTATTTTATTCTCATTGACACTAAAATTATTGCTTCCCTTACCTGCATAAAAAAGAAATTCTTCGCTTCACTTCATGGTCACTATATTTTAAATTTCGATTCCCCGAATGCCATTCCGTCATGTGCTATTAACTTATGACTCACCGACAATATGAGCCGACATAGTCGATGGTGTTTTCTTTCTCGCTTCCAAACGACAAAATTACCCTTTCTCCATTCATTGCGCCATTTGCCCCTCCTTTTTACTGCACGCGATGTTCCTGGCCCTTTCTTCCCCGTGACGTGAGCACAGGTCCCAGACCTCAGTGGCCCACGTACCTCTCCTCAGCCACATCTTGAGGTCATGTCCCGGACCTCGGTGGTGCAAGTTCCTCTCCTCAGCCACATCTTGAGGTCCAACACCAAGTACACATGCAGAGGGTGGGACAAGCACTGTCATCGGCCAAGGAGTCCGTCCAGGGGCAACTGCGCCACCGCCTGGCCAGGGAGCTCGGGACGACGCAGATGAGCTAGTGAACACGTACTCCTCGCGGCGGAGTCGATCCCTCTCACATCATCTGACTACGTGGTCACCGCCGTTGCTTTTATCGTGGCGCTCGCCGTCATGACTTAGTTCATTCTCGTGTACTTCGACGCGTCCATGGCAGTGCTACCTACCCCGTGTTCTGGCCCTTCTCCCGTCGCTTCGTGAGGCTCCTGGCCACCGTCAAGGTGGTCGGCTCAGCCTCCCGTTCTTCGGCCTGGCTGTGGTTGTCATGCTCACACTAGTGGGCGGTAATGACAATAAAGGAATAGGAAAATTGAAATAGAGGCAGTGAAGGGAGCTGAAGAATTTGATGGAAATGAAGAAAGTGGTATAATTTTCAATGGCACTGAGGAAATTCACTCCAGCAATATATATAGCCTTTTGTCCCAAGAAACAAGTTTGGTAGGTTAGAGATGAATCCCAAAAGAAATAAATGTAGGAGAAAAAATGCAAGTAGAGTTAAAAGCAAATAGAGAAATAAGAAATAGAGGTCATGGCTTAGACATGTTGATTGCTAGTCTCTAAGCACTCTTGTCCATAGTTAACTCCTTGGTGATGTTCTACTCCTTAAGGTTTCTTTTAACCGACCTGTCCCAAGTTACTTTAGATCAACATCTACCTCTCTTTACATTATTGATTTGCTCTAGAACCCCACTACGTACTAGTGCCTTAGGAGGCCTTCTTTGGAACGACCAAACCATCTGAACCGATGTTAAATCAAATCTTCGCCAATCGTGCCACCCCTACTCTATCTCGAATATCATCATTTGAAACTCTATGCCTTCTTATGTGCCTGCAAAGTCAACACAACATACACATCTATGCCACTCTCAGTTGCTGGACAAGCAACTTTTTGTAGACCAACATTCAGCACCGTATAACATTACCCCATGAATTGGCGTCATATAGAACTTACCTTTTAGCTTTTGTGGCACCCTCTTGTCATAGAGGTTGTCAGAAACTTAACGTCATTTCAATCGGGGTTCAAATCCTATGCCTAACATCTTCGTCAACTATCTTGTTCGAAAGTCGATTCGGAAGATACGAGAGTGAAAATAGGATGTGTAAATCATGGACTCATCATAGTTGTGCTATGTCTCACCATCCTTATATAGCATCGATAATAAATATCAAAAATCTACCTTCTTAGAGACCACTTGCCCGTCGAGGCTAAAATCTCCATATTCATGTCCCACCACCCCACAATCCATCATCACCACCGGTTCCAAACCGGCCTTCACCACCGGTTTGGAACTGTTGCCTCATAGGCGGTGGTGATGGTATTACCCCATCACCAACAGTTTCACAACAAGTAGTGCTGATATTAAAAAATAAAAAAATTAACCCCCCCCCCCCCCGGCCGGGCCACACCACCGGCCACACCCCTTAGGCGCACCCCCCGGAGACCAAACCACCGGCCGCATCCCCCTACCCGGCCCCCTCACCCAACGGGGAAGATGAGGAGGAGCGCCACTACCCTTGCCTCACCGGTCACCACTTAGATCTTGCGGCCCGCCACTCATATAATCCCAAAGAGGAAACCTCATAGAATTTGATTTTCCAACGGGTATCCCAAGCGGGCTAAAGGATTTTGCGCAAAGAAAAAATACTCAAAATTTTGTGGAAGCTCTCACATACATTATTTTGTATGAAAAAATATGTGCACACACGGTCCATTGGATTCGAACCAACAACGTTGTACTCGTCGATGGCATCCTTACCATCTCATTTACGAGCACACATGTAGTTGAGTAGGGATGCTTTTCTTTTGAAGTCACCTTGGGGGAAACTTAACTTTAGTCCTCGGTTTGCCAACTAGGACTACTGGCTTTTAGTTTGTGTCATCTTTAGTCCCGAGTTGTCACACCCGACTTTAAAGGCAAAATCGAATGCATTGAATACATGTGCGCCATGATCAAAGTTCACACATGCATCAACTTAGTGAATACAAAAACATAGTGTACAAGTGTACAAAGAGAAATAAAATTTATTACATGACTGGCAGTCTTTAATCTAACACATGAATAGAGTAGCTACGGCGGATAAGTAAAGCACGGACGTCCTCCACGGGCGATCGGCGAGGGAACGTGCGCCTAGAAATCGTTGAACTCTCTAGGATAGTCTTTGTTGATGGTTTAAAACCATGCTCAAGTTCACCGCAAGCCTATGGGTGACTTGATTCCTTTTTCACCAAGGAGGGTCTTCCCTAGATTTGTCAATCCAAGGATCGGAAGCAAACTCCTAGGATTCTCCATCTAACCTATTGATCTATCCTAACATGAAGCATTGATTGCATAAGAAAATAAACCTTGAAGATATATGAGTTAAAGCATATGGTTGATCGCATCCATGAATATTGACAAGGTAAGGAGCAAGCAAGGGAAACTAAGGCCTATCGTCTTCTAGTCGTAGTTCTAGCCAAAAGAGCAAGCATGACATGCATCTCATCCAAAGCCAACTTTAAACTACTATCCTCCGGTCCGATTCCGAAGACTCCCGCCTTTTGGAGCCACCATCCTGTCACAACATACTCCTATTCGTGCGGTTAGCCTAGGGTGAGTTCAAGAAGAACAAGTTGAAAACGCTTGGTCGATCCGGTATGCACCACTAGCCACCATGACTACAAGAGCACCCCAAGCAATCTATCTAGAATAGATTGAAGATGAAGCATAGCCAAGCAAAAGCAAAATCATAAAATGAGGAATCGAGTCGCTAAAAGATTGGATGACATGAAGTACCTTACTCACATAATAAACATGTTTAGATCATCTCCACCGAGTACATACCATTGATGACCTCAACTAGCTTTGGAACTCGGCCATGGATCAACCATGCAAGGCGACCATGGCGGCTAGGGTAGGCCTAGGCCATCTCCTAGACAACTTCGAGGACTCGCGGCGGCCGTCGCCGCTCTCTCCTAGGTTTCACCGAGTTCCTCCGGATGGATCTTGCCGAATTTTTGTAGCGAGACTACCAATACCACGAAGCAACCCTAGTCAAAAGGGGGGCTCGAACCGCCACCAAAATAGATCGGGCCGGTTCGCTTGGGCCGGTGGCCCGGGGCTTTTTGGACCATTTCGGCCCATCTTTCGCGTGTGGGCTTCTCTTGCAATTGTGAGCTTCGTCTTCTCGATTGTGTGGCCTTTTGACGTCTTTATCCGAGTGAATAGTTAGGATGTCTTGTCGTCCAAGCCTCTGTATCTTCCGTCTAAGTCCCCGGAGTTTTGTGCCATCACATTGTGGTACTTGGGTCATTTGGAGTCATGTTCACCTCGAGTGTTGACTTGTCTTGGGCTTCATGATCTTCTCGCAAAGTTCTCATTGAACTTCTCCCGGAAGTGCTCCTTTTAGTGTCTAAATCATGCGTAAACAACATACTCGAAATACCACATTCACAAGTGAACTTGTTACATCATTAGTATGCCTAGTGGCGGGTTAGTTGCAAATCATAATCGAAACCAATGTATAACAAGTACTCTAGGTTGACGGAAATTCACCGTCAACAGTCTGCAAAACGTCCGTCTGAGTTGCAGCCGAGTTGTGGAGATGTAATATAAATAACAACAAGCATAAGCACATATCGTACTCAACCAGGGAAAACACTATAATAACATGCAAATGCTTTATGGTGGAAGCTTGTGGTTACATAACAACACTTTAGTTGGTCAAGTTTTATTAAGCAAGCTGATTTACTAGAAAATGTAAGTTTGTACCAACCCAGAGATTAACATAAGCATCATCAACATGAATGAAAGTAAATGCAACAAGTTTAGTTCATCTTCCTTAGTTTACTCATGTGAGGCTCCAGGTTGCCCTTGACCGAGGGCACGGCTAACCGTTTAGTTTTACACTTTGCGAGGTTTGTACATCTTTACCCACAAGTCACGTAAAAGTACTAGGAACTTTAGACCCAACCATGCGATGCGGCCAAGCATCACACTACCGAGGTGTGATTGTATAGGGACGCCACGAGGCCTTTACAAAGATTTCCTAGCATGGTATTGACGGTGCAAAACCGTTCTCAAGTTCACCGCAAGCGTACGGGTGACTTGGTGCCTTTTTCACCAAGGAGGGTCCTCCCTAGATTTGTCAATCCAAGGATCGGAAGCAAACTCCTAAGGCTATACATCTAATCTAACGATTTAACCTATCATAAAGCGTTGATTGCATAAAGGTAATTAACATACAAACACGAAGGGATGTATGGATCTCATCCACCTCGCCACAAAGGTAAACACCAAAGGGTAACCCTAGCCTATCGTCTTCTTGTTACCATTTCGGCCAAGGTGACGGACCAATCTAAACCTATACTATGATAAGGAGTACACTCGATATGGAGTAACCCGATATGGAGTGGTCCAATACACGTTCATTCGCTGCTTTCTCCTCCACCGTACTGTCACTACGCAAGGATATTCATCACCGAACAACAACCCCAGTCCATGCACTACAACGATGTATCCGCAAGAGATAGACTAACCACCACGATTAGACCTATTCCTACTAAAATCATATGCTAGCTACACATATGGATAAAACACTCATTGATGTAGATCAAAGTAGGACAAGACATGATTACATCACCATAGAATGTTGAAGGTACAACCGACTTGACAAATTCAAGTCGCGGCTCCGAATTCCACCATGGCTTCACCACACGGGGCCAACCATGGTGGCTAAGGCATGGCCTAGGCCATCTCTTAGGCAACTCGAGGACTTGCGACGGCTGTCCACTTCATCCCGTGGTGCTTCTCCTTCGTGTCGGCGGCTCTCGATGAATGGATGGATGGATAACCACCTTGGGCCGCCTAGGGGGTTGTATTTATACCCTAGGGGAGCCATGGGGCGTGCTCCACCTTGCCTTGCATGAGATCTTCCTTGGGAGAGAAGGGAACTTGGTTTTCATAAACTCGGCTTCGTCCGCATTTTCGTGATTCACAACCCTTCCGTGTCGGCTCCAAATCTCCGGCGTCCGGACTCGAAGTAATGCAAATTCGGTGTCCAGGTTGTGTGCCACGAAATTATCTCCTACTTTGGTATTCATTGCTTTCCTTGGAAATGAAGATAAGATTCCCAAAATAGCCTAAGAATATCTGTCCGATTTCGGACTTGTCCGCGCAATCGGCATTTCGGGGGCATATCTCCTAGCTCCATGACTCGAATTGAGACTTCCATATGTCCAAATCAAAGCTATCATCAAGGTTCACAACTTTGGTAGTCAAACTTTTGACATTAAAGGCCATTTACGTCTCTGAATCTGCACTGAAAGATCATGATGTCCTGGGCTTCGAGAATATCTCTCAGGCTGAGTTGATCTTGTTGGTAAACATTCAAGTCCCCGGAGTTTTACGTGTTGATGCTTCGGTCCATGGGTCATTTGGAGTCGTGTTCAGTTCATGTCTTGACTTATGACGAGCTTCATGATCTTCTCATAAAGTGCTTGATGAACTTTACTCGAAAGTACTCCTTTAAGCGCTTAAATCCTGTGTAAACAACATATTCCAAAAACCACATGCGAATGCGAACTTGTCATATCAAGAGGATTAGTACTGTTAGTTAGGATATCAAATATGTGTGAATGTTGACGGTAAACTTATAACTAGGTGTACCAAAATCGACCGTCAACACAAGGGTTGCTCGTAGGTTACCTGATCAGTGCAGCGCATAAACCTCTCTCAAACTGCGAAGCTACCATAGAGCAGATCAGCCTGAGGGTCAGGCTATACACAATCTACCGTCAGCTCCCAAACCCTTTCAGGTAAAGCATACCACATACTAAAGTTTCTAATTAATTGGCCAAGACAGAGCCATATGTCTTGTGGTATTTTCATGTGTGGTTCTCCATGTTTCAATTAACAAAGGTGATCTTGTTTTAATGAAGGTATAACATAAGTAAAGGAAGATTAACATTGTTGTTCATTAGCACCATCATAATCCCAAGTTAAGCAACTAAGCAAGATCTACGCAACATAAATATAAACCCAGGCTGATCAAGGAATAGGGGTAACAAAACTAGTCCGACCTTAAATAATAGGACCCTTCATATTAATGCAAAGCGATAAATAAATAAATGGTGTAATTAAAATACCTGTTGTATAGGATAAACGGGGATGCAGCAAGGTCCTGCCTTCCACAAACTCTCGCTGCTACTCAAAGTCTTCAAGGTCTTCAATGGCAGGGAACTCCTCGAACGGACCGTTTTCTACACACCACACATTCACATACAAAGGAGCAATACAATAAAATAATAAACAGTACACCAATCTTTGTAAACAAAAACATAGATAGCACCAAACTAATCTACTCGTCAAAATTAGCACATGGTTATAAAGAACGCTAAAAACAGAGCTAAAATGCGTAATCTATGGCTAAAACAAGCTACGGGGGCTTATACGCAGGAAAACTAAACCTCTCGTTGTGGGGGTAGCCGAAGCTACCGCACACAAACAATGAGGGAAAACAAAAGCTCAAGAACCAAAACCAAAAACACAAAGCAAAGGACAGCCAACAACTCTTTTCTCAACGAAGAGATTTCTCAAAAGTCGATCCCCTTTACAAGTGCCGATCCGTCTCCTTTTATAGGGAGGCGGACAGACTTTTTACATTCCTAGGATACCCTCGTGTGAAACGGATCTAAACAAAATGTACTAGGCTACTTCTGGGAAATTTCCAATTAGGTCTCCACGTAATCGATGCTTCATGATGTCACGCAGCGAATCGCGGCGCCTTTCTCGTTTTCATCACGTGCGCCTGTCGGGAGAAGACCTTCAATCTTTTGGAGACTTCCCTTTCTCCTGGTACCTTTCGTCACCCGAAACAAGGAATTCACATTCAAACTTGAAGCCGTTAGGGGTTAGGGACGACGAAGCCCCCCCGAGCGAATCCTAGGTCGAGATTGCGTAGGTGAATGAGATTCGCTCTCGGGGTTTCGTCGCGGAATAAATCAATCGGCCCGGATAAGACCCCAACGCCTTGGATTGCTTTGAGCTTATTTTGCAACTCCACCGGCGACGAAGGGTACCGGTCGAAAGACGAGTTCGAAAATTGGAAAAGGAATCAATGGGTCCCGGGGTTCCGCCGCCGGGGCCTTTCGCGTAGAGATTTGGGCGGCTAAATACACTCTTTTATTTTTGGTATACGAAAGGCTTGATTCCGAATCCCCCAACACCTACGGGGGCCTAACTGCACGAAACTGAGGGCTAAAACAAAATTATGTATAAAACAAAAGGGATGCGGTGTAAAAACATAAACATGGATCTCGGGCGCTAAAACCTGGAAGTAAAGAAAAGGACCTAACTACAAGGATCTTTATACTACGGGAGGGTAAATTTGTGAAACTGCAAAAAGCTAGGGGCTTTTCTAAGAAACGGCAGTGAAACAGGTCTGTTGACCAGTATGCTTGACCGGTTGACTCCGATCTGACGCGATCTGGTCTGCCGGATCTAGATCCAATGGCTGGACACAACTGCGGCGACCGACGGTGGCGTGCGCAACGGCGAACGGCGGCGTGCGACGACGGACTTGCCGCGCAACACCAAATCGAGTTGGGGTGCTCGGTTTCACGTGCGGACGACGCGGTACAATGCGATGGTCATGGCGGACTCAACCAGGGGCATCAAGGCGAGCGCACGGGCGATGACAACGACAAGCATCAAGGCGGAGCGGATGGGCGCGGCGGTGCCAACTCCGGCGTGGGCGTGTGGGCATCGCAAGACACCCGGGTGAAAACAAGCAGCACTAGCGCCTTTCTCACCTTCCTGCGAAGCTCCGGGGCAGCTTCAAGACACTAGGGCATGGCGGTCGAGCAGATCGACAGTGGCGGCGCGGCTAGGGTTCGGAGCTCGCGGGAGCTCTGCGGAGGCGGCTAGGGTTTGGGGAAAGGGGGCTTCGGGTGGAGGCAGCGTCCTTTATGTAGGCTCGGGGTGGTGGCCGCCTTGGTGTGCGGGCCAAGGGAGAGGAGAGCAGCGTGGCTCGGTTGGGACCCGAGCTCGAGTATGATGCGGCGGCTGGAGGAGGGAGATGATGGGCGGGGCTCGCGCGTCGGCGGCGGCGGGCGGCGAGGCGTGGACGCGAGCCGCGGTGAGCCGAAAGGCCAACTGGGCACACAAGGTGAGGGGCGCCGAGCAAACGAGGCCGAGGAGTCCAAGGGACATTCCCGGACTTTGCTTGTTGGGCTGAAACAAAAGAAAAGGAAGAAAGGAAAAGAGAAGGAAAGGTTTTGGCATTTTTGAAAAGAGTGCAACAAACATCAAGCCACTTATTTAATTTTAGATAAACAAGCAATGTTTTCTTTTCTTTTCTATAACATATTCCCCGTAAAGAAAATAAGTGTTGAGAAAATCTTAAAATTAAGAGAAATTTGTTGTTTAATTTTTTTCCTATTCACCTCCTGGAATTGCAAATTTCAGGGTGTGACACGAGTGGTGTTACAAATCGGATTGATGTTTCGTTTTCTAGTAGTGGGCTACCTTTTAAAAAAACATAGTGGCACAGAGTTGGTATTTTAGAAGTTCGGGGTATTTCTTTAAATTATATTAATAATGGCATAAGTCGGTCATTTATTTACCAATATTACATAGTTATTTTTATTTTTCATGTTGTTGTAAATAATATATGCATGAAAATGTACGTTATTATGCGTAAGTCCGGACCTTAGTGTTGTTAGAAATAATAATCCAATAAACATTTAACCGGTGGCGGTGTGG
The DNA here is from genome assembly GCA_947561735.1 of Cenchrus americanus. Lineage (NCBI taxonomy): Eukaryota > Viridiplantae > Streptophyta > Magnoliopsida > Poales > Poaceae > Cenchrus > Cenchrus americanus. Next base: position 630,350 of record OX387239.1, read on the forward strand.
TTGGGATTGACGACCAGCTAAAAGACATTGGGACTGAAATTCTTAAGAAGTGTGAAGGATTACCACTTGCAATTAAAGTGGTTGGAGGGCTCTTAAGCACAAGATACCCAAGCGAGCGTGAGTGGAATGCTTTGTTTTGAGCGATCCGGCATGGTCGATAGGCCGGACTCGCCCAAGGAATTGGATAATCGGATCTATTTAAGTTATGAGGATTTGTCTCCCCAAGCTCGAAGCGATGCTTCCTCTACTGCTCACTCTTTCCTAAAGGTGAAGAAATTATAGGGGTATTGGTTACTGAGATGTGGATCAGTGAAGGATTTATCCAAGCTCCGGATGAAAGTAGTTCACATGAGTATGGGTTAGAAGAGATGGCAACCAAGTACTACAAAGAGCTAACCAAGAGGAATCTTATAGAGCCTACAGAAAAATATTCTATCACAGCATATAGGTGCACCATGCATGATGTGGTACGCTCCTTTGCTGAGTACATGGCAAGAGAAGAATCTGCGGTGGTGGTCGACAACAAGCAGGTCGCTACTTGTGGCGCCATGCTCATCCGTCACCTCTCTGTAGGACAGACAGTATCGGTAGTAGAATGGGCCACCTTGAAGAGAATGAAGTCACTTAGGACGTTGATTATAAAGTCCAGCATAAAGTTTCAGAGTGGTGGTGATTCGCTGTTGGGAAGTTTCTCAAGTCTGCGAGTCCTGTACATATGGTCTGCGGATTCTGATAGGTTGGTTGCCTCTCTATCAAATCTGAAGCACCTAAGGTACCTTCACCTAGAGGGTACAAATGTATCTAGGCTGCCAGATGACATCCAACAGATGAAATTCCTACAGTTCATTAGGCTTATGAATTGTGAGAAATTGGCCCATCTTCCTAGCAGCATCGTAAAGCTTGTGCGGTGAGGTCTCTTAACATCACTGGATCAAACGTGAGTGTTGTGCCCAAGGGGTTTGGTGGGTTAACAAATCTGAGGATACTTTATGGGTTCCCAGTACATGTGGACAGCATGGATCATGCGGGTGGCGGCAACTGGTGCAATTTGCAAGAGTTGGCTCCTCTTTTTCAGCTTAGGCAGCTAACACTACATGGCCTAGAAAAGGTGTCTGCCAGCTGGATGGCTGAGAAGGCCTTGATCAGCAGCAAGGGCCACCTTAGCTATCTAGTGTTCAACTACAACGATCTTTGGCGGTGGTGAGGTCGAGCGGCGCCGACGGCAGAGTGTGATCCAGGAGGAGATCTTGGAAAAGCTCGTCCTCCAACCGAAGCCTAGAGAATCTTACCGTGAAAGGGGGATATGCTTTGGTCGGCGGTTGCCAAATTGGATGCGTGCTCCAACGTCGGCCGTGGACTTTAAGAGCCCGAGGTTTCGAGATCGAAGAACTCGCCTTGCTGCACCCAACTACCAGAGGCTCTTTGTTGCCTCCCGTGTTTGGAACTGCTGATCATCGAGGATGCACTGACCGTCAAACGTATTGGGCCTGAGTTTCAGGCGCCATCCTCCTTGCCAGCTCGAGATACTGTTGTTGTTGCTGCATTGGCACCACCACCGTTTCCTAAACTGAGAGATCTGCAACTGATCGGGCTATGTGAGTGGGAGGAGTGGGAGTGGAACGACGACGAAGGTTGTGAGGCCGAGCAGCAGGGGAGTGCCAAAGACACCATAGCCATGCCATGTCTCGAGATACTCACCATAGATAAGTGCAAGCTGAGCCGTCTTCCACCAGGACTCGCCAGCATCAAGAGGCAGGCTCTGAGAAGATTGAACCTGTACGAGCTGACCAACCTATCATCCGTGGAGAACTTCCCTTCGGTCGTGGAACTCGACGTGTTCGACTGCCCCGAGCTCAAGAGGATCAGCGGGCTCTCCAGGTTGCACAAGATCAGGATCGTCCGCTGCCCGAAGCTGGAGGTGCTGGAAGGCGTCCCTTCACTCGATAGCCTTGTGCTGGAGGACGCAACCATGGAGGCTCTTCCAGAATACTTGCAAGCTGTACACCCAAGGTACATCGAGGTGGATTGCAGCAAGAAGATGTGTGAATCATTATTATCACCAGGTAGCTCCGAGTGGAACAAGATCAGGCATATCGGGAAACACAATATCATCGACCTGGACTCCCGGAGGATTGAGGTGCAAGCTCGCTAGAATATTTAATTATATGAAGTTGCAGTACTGCAAGGCCGGAAAGAAATCAATTCGTGCATTCAGGTAACTTGCATTCTTTCTCTATGTTCAAAGTTTATTTTATAATAATACCACCCCTATTTTTTATAAAGCAGGCACAGTAATCACCGTGCATCCATAACTGACCACACGTCAAATATTTGTTTATACAGCAGGCACAGTAATCACAGTAATCACAGATTGCTCTCGATACGGAGGTTAATTGTGCTTGTTTTCAACTTTGGGCATCTAGGGGTATGTATGTCAGCGTGACAATGAATGTTTTGAGGTCACAGAATCCTGCAGACTTGGTTTGGAGATGCATATCGTTGTAACATTTTTTTTAGTGAAATATATATATGGCTACAACTACCATACGAATTTACCTAACTTTGTTGGTAGAACTGTGAGTCTGTGTGACAAATAATATTGACGTATCATTGGTTGGCGCGTGGAGACTATCAGAGTTGAGGGGTTTGATTTCTGGATGTTTTGAGCTTGTGTCCCTCTGGCTTCTTTTATTTTTCTGAAATGGATTTGTTAAATGACACAACAATGCTCATGCATTCGTCTGAGAGGAAAAAAGATCAGTCAAGCTCTCAGTGTGCGTGTCATGCAAAATTTACAGGATAAAACGTGCAAAATGCTGTGCAGAAGACAAGGCACCCGTGGCTATTCTTCAGGTTGGAAAATTCAAATTCAAGCAAGAAAATGGATGGTTGAAACCCTCAAACGGCAAATTTGTAAAAACAACAGAAAGAAAACCCTGCACTGCGCTAAATCACTAACGGCAGAACATGTATTCTGCAGCTCATGAAAGTACCATGACATCAATAAGCAGTACCAACAAACAATTATGGATACCTTTAAGAAATAATTTATGACATCAATAAGCAGTATACCAACAATACAATCAATCATGGATATCTTTAAGAAATAACTTTTCAGCTTGAAACATGTAGGGACAGTACTATCATCCCATAGTACCGAACAAACATGCCAATCTGATCTCTGCCCTGCAACATTCAGAACAGGTTTCAAATATCTCATCTGTCCTGAACAGAGGCATTCAGAACTGAATTTGGGGCATTCAAATTAGGCCTGGCAGCCTAGCAAAGCTACACTCAAGGTATGCAGATTATTGCAAGACATTATTAAACTCTATTACTCTAATGACATAAGCCCAATACAACAATGGTAATGAAAAGTTTCATACCAAGCCAAACAAAAAAGATGTCAGGTTGACATGACTACAAAGCCAACATGACAGCAACCAAATATAGCTCAGAAATACAGCATAATAAAGTAAATATAAAGTAAATGTGCCAAAAGATGATCAGCAAACATCCAGCAGAGCTGCACTTGTTGATGAGCACAAAAAAAATGCAAACTAATAGTAGCCAAAAGAACTCAGGAAAACAATAATAATTGGGCAGCCAATCTTACGAACCCACCAACTTTTTCAATCTTTCCATCACAGCTGACAGTTCAGCCAAAGCAACCAGGTCAAGGTAACACAGTTTCATTGTACGATCATGGATTTAAGAATGATGAAGCACTACCATAACAAAGGCGACAATGCCAGAATAAAGATAGCTAAAAAGCAGGGGTCCTGTGCGCACTTAGTCGACCTCCTCAATCTTGGGGCCAGCACCGCTGCCTCCCGTGGGAGCTTCCTCATCCATGCCACCAGCCATGTCAGCACCAGCACCCTGGTACATCTTGGCAATGATGGGGTTGCAGATGCCCTCGAGCTCCTTCATCTTGTCATCGAACTCGTCAGCCTCTGCCAGCTGGTTGGCATCAAGCCACTGGATGGCACCATCGATAGCATCCTCAATCTTCTTCTTGTCCGCGGCATCAAGCTTGGAGGCGATCTTCTCATCCTTGATTGTGTTGCGCATGTTGTAGGCATAGTTCTCAAGAGCATTCTTGGACTCCACCTTCTTCTTTGTGCTCCTCATCCTCTGCCTTGTACTTCTCAGCATCCTGAATGAACCATCTTCTCAATCCCATCCTTGCTCAACCTGCCCTTGTCATTGGTGATCTTCTTCTGGCCAGTGGTCTTGTCCTCCGCAGAGACATTCAGGATACCATTGGCATCAATGTCAAAGCAAACAGTGATCTGAGGAACACCCCTGGGTGCTGGCGGGATGCCAGGAAGCTCGAATTTTCCCAGCAGGTTGTTGTCACGCGTTCTAGTCCTCTTTGCCCTCTCACAGACTGTCAGCCTCCTGAGGGCCCTTCAAATTGAACACAACAAAGCTAATTGACTAGTGATTAGTATATGGTGCAATTTCATACATCAGCAAAGCTAATCGTTCAGTGTGATGGTACCAATTGTTTAACCTGATCAAGGCACCGTGTTGGGGGGGTTACCCGAAAAATTCGGATGACCACCCTAACACAAGTGAGAGTTCTCAACACGTTCAAGTACAAAGTCAGAGCGCAAAGAGACTGTGATTCCCTCTGCAAGTAGCACAAGTTCCAAAGAGTATGAATCCGTTTACACGTGCCCTTGCGCCCCTTTTATAGGGAGACGAAGGGACTTTTACATACCGATAACACCCTCGGGCTCGGAGAATATTCCTAGTGTGAACGCATACATGAATGTCTTTTTCATCTAACATATTTACAAATCTGCCACTAGTTCACACTCTAAACCCGGACTTTTTGGGACAACAACTTTGACTTTGCTTCTCTCCTGGTTCGTGAATATCTTCGCGTGAAACTCCCGAATTGGGTCTTCAATAGATTCCCGAACTGGCCTTCATTTCTCCACTGGTTCGCGCGTGTTCCCTCATGCAACTCCCGAACTCAGCCCTCGATAGATCCCCGAATTGGCCGTCCTCCGAAGTTCGGGCCACCGACAGCTCAAGACCCCGGGCTTCCGCATGTTCGTGACCCCATTTCTTCACCGAATCAAGATCCCCGAACTTCGCACATTCGCGAATTCGAGGCTTCACAGGCTCCAGGCTTCCGAAAATCGTGAATTCCCTGCTCCTGAAAACATGTTTCGAGAACCTTGTTAAACTCAACGTTTCGAGGGTGACGGGTTTTCCTGAATTCCCCAACACTAGCCCCTCGGGGAAGCGGGTTGGCTCCGACGATCCGATTCCACGAATCCTTCGGAAATTTAGTAAAAAATGTCACCCTCGGAACGTCGGAGGGGACACGCGTCGCCCGGGGAACCAAGGACGGTTAAATCGAGGCGTGTTTCGCGGAACTACCCCTCCCCGGCCCTATAAATAGCGGGCTGCCGCTGTTAAAATATTTTACAGCTTTCCAGCTTTTCACGATTCGTGCATCTCTCTTTTTCGCCGAGTCTGGTCTTCTGCTGAAAAGCTCGCGAGCTTCAGGTCTTGTTCGCGCTTCTCTAAGGCATTCCTTCATCTTTCTCTTGTCAATTGTTACTTGTTAAACTTTGGTGCAGTGATGTCGCGATTTCGCGAGTTTTGTTCTCGAATGTTATTCTTAACTGTTTGTATGTTCGTATCTGTTGGTTAGGTGGCTCGAGTTAAAAGCACAGCTAGACCCATGACTAACGAAGAGCTCGTCGCGGCTGGTCTTCCGCTCGACCCAGTTGCCGAAGATGCGGAGCGTACCGCACCAGCCGAAGATTCTGGCTCTCCTGGTGGCTCCCGGAGTCGCGAAGATGGGGAGGTTCAGTCTGACAGTGGCGAAGGCATCGGAGATGTGGATGCCGGTGTTGATGACCTGATCAGAGCAAGGACTTCCGGCCCGTTGCCACCCTCACTTGCCTTCGGAGAGTCGAAGGTGACAAGCAACACAATTCGTGAATACGAGAAGGCCGGGTTCTTCTCTCCTCGGCGGGGCGGTGTCCCGCTTGACGAGCAGATCCCTACTCCTAAGGACGGAGAAATTGTCGTATTTCGGGATTTCTTTATCTGCGGGCTGAGGTTCCCCTGCGACCCAGTATTGCCAGCTATTCTTGATGCGTTTTCGGTGAAAATCCACCAGCTTTCACCGACATCTTTCCTTGAAGTGTCAAAGTTCATCTGGATTTTGAAGACCTTCGGCTGCAGTCCTAGCGTAGATGCTTTCGCCGGATTCTACGAACTGGTGATCATCCCTGAAGTCGTCAAAGGTGAAGACGGGCAGTTCTACCACAGTCAGCACGCGTGCTGCACCTTCAACACGCGACGTCAGAATACCCGACAAGGAATCACCCGAATCCAGATTGCTCCTTGTTGCTCCTTGTTGCAAGTCCAACCTTACCGATGGTTGGAGATCTTACTGGTTTTATCTAAAGGTCGATATGCCGAAGCTGTCTTGCCCGATCGCGCCTCTTGCCGCGGTGAATGTTGCGAAGTTCAACCAACGGGCCTTGGGAATCAGAAGTTGTGAGAATGCGTTTCACCTGGCCAGCACCATACTTGGCGGCCGTGACATCATTGAAGAATTTGTCGCCGCCCGGGTCTGGCCTATCTCGAGCGGTTGGTCCCCTGCTGAGCTCGTGTACTACAACATCAACTGGGCAGATCAGAAGGTGCCTTTCCCGAAGTTCGGGATCAAGCTTCGCGAAGACCAGAGCGCCAAGGCCTTCATGGACGAAGTGGAGAAAAGGGTGAACGTCATGGTAGGCGAATATACCATGAACGAGTATAAGGCGTATAAGTGTCACATCCGATTTTACAAGGAAAACCGAATGCATCTCATATGTGCGCCAGGATCATTTACACACACATGATAGACAAAACGAGAGTAATACCATTGCTTTGTAATAAAACGTACAAGAGTTTAAACCGGTATGATATCCATTATTACATCCATAAGGGTGGACTCGAAGGTCCGAACAAGACGATAACTAAACGACGACGAGCAACTCCATCGCCGACATCCACGGGCATGATGACGGGGGATCCGCATGCCTAGAACTCCTCGAAGTCACTCCGGTACTCGTCCTCGCCTCCGACGTTCTCCTCTGAACAACGGTAAGCAAGGGTGAGCACACTTATGGTTGGAGCTCAGCAAGTGGGGGAAACAATGCAAGGCTATCAAGGATAGGCTATGGTTCACAGCGGTAAGCATTTTATAAGTTGGTCAAGTTTTATTAGCAAGCACCTAGTTACTAGATGTAAGTGTATACCAACCCACTTAACCTCAAAAGAAACCTCAAACCAAACCTCCAACCCATGATTTGCATTAATCTTCAAGTTTATTACTCATGTGAGGGTCCAAGCCGCTCGTAACCGTGAGCACGGGCCGATCGATCGCTTTTACACTCTGCAGAGGTTGTACACTTTACCCACGGTTCGTGTTCCCCATCTTGCCCGGTTAGCTAGACCCTTAAACACTTCCAAGGTGAATGGCTAGGGGTCCACTACGAAGCCTTTACAAAGGAAAGAAGAGAAACCAACGACCCGCAACGAGCATAACGGCGGAGCGGCCATAACCCTCCCTAGTGGTCAACACCTTAGCCAAGGCTGCTACCCCAAAAGGACCGGGCTATACCCCTTCAACTCCGGCCCCCTGTGCCCCTCTCGGAAAAGAGCTATCAGCTAACCCACTCTCCTAATTAATTGGCTAAGCCAGAGCCATGTGGACTGTGGTTGTACTATTATCTTGGGTGGTTCTCCATGTTCCGATTATATCAAGTTATCTTGCTTAAAACACAAGCACATAATAAGCGAAACCGAGATGTATAACATAAACAAAGCATAACCATACTTATGTTGAGCAAACTAAGCATTTATCTACCCCAAGCATAAGTTTAAACAGGGTTGATCAAGGTAAAGTGGTAAAGCATCTAGTCAAGTCCTTAGCTAGGTGTTTGCCCATCAAATTTATGCATAACAACGGGAATAGTAAACATTGTTTAACATGCGGTGTCATAGGTTCAAAAAGATAATGCGGGGGGGGGGAAGCCACTTGCCTTCCTCTACAAGCTGGGTGAAATCCTCCTCGAAGACGGGTTCTTCCCGATCACCTCCGACGGGGAGCTCGGACGAAACGAGCACGATATCTACGAGTCAAACATGGATAACAAACAATAAACAAAACAGTACTCCAAACAGTAATAAAACTGGTAAATTTACTGTTTAAAAGATTCTACTCGTCGAGACGGTCATTTCGGTATATAGAACGCTAAAAACGGAGTTAAAATGAGAAAGATATGATTAAAACGGTTTACGGGGGCCTATTTGCAAGAAAACTAAGTTTACGGGGCTGTTTATAAATAAAATCAGGGGCTAAACATTTTTATAAATTAAATCAGAGGGGTCTAGGTGCAAAAAGGAGTGTAAAGGGCCTAAAACAAAATTATTCAGGGTAGACAGGGGCTAGATTGCAAAAATCGGGACCTAACCGTGAATATTCTTAAAGGTGGAAGGACCGGCTTGCTAATATTCGAAAACTCAGGGGCTCTTAAACAAATCTGCCAACTTGGCACCGTGGATCTCGGATCCAACGGCTAAGGACGCCGTGGACCGAGCCGTGGGCGCGGTCCATGGGTCCACGGTGGACCGGCCACTTAAATCGAAGGGGGTAAGCGATCCCCGGCCGTCCGCGCGTGATCAAACGGCCCCGGACGCGTGCGTGCGGCGGGCGGCGGCGACGACGCCGGAGACAGAGGTGGCGCGGCGGCGCGCGGCGGCGCTTCGCCGGCGCGAGCTCCGGAGTGAGCTTCCGGCCACCGTTTCGTACACGAGCGGGTGCAACACGCGAGAGGAGAAGCTTGCGCACGCATCTAGGGGTTCGGGGGGAGGGGCTCGGGCATCCACGGCGCCGGCGCGGAAGGGGCGGGAACCGCGGCTCCGGCGAGCCCGTGCGGGTGTTGTTGTGCACAAGAGAGAGGGGAAAAGGTGGGGCGGTTTTGCTCACCACGCGAGAGGCAACGAGAGCGGGCACACGGTCGACGAGAAGGCGGCCGAATGAGGAGTTTGACGTCGACGGCGAGCTCGGGCGGTGATCCCGGCGGGCGATGACACGGCGCGGCTCGGTCCCGAGACGACGATGCGTCCCCGGAGCAAAGAGAGAGGGAGAGAGGTAAGCCACGCGTGCAAAGGAGAAGAAGGGAGGGAGACGGAGTACTTCACCGTCGGCGTTTGCTCCGGCGGCGGTGAGAACGAGGGCGGCGGCGGGTGGAATTGGGCTCGGGCTCGTGCGTCGGTGAGCCGGGGTTGCAAAGGGGAGGGCGGGGAGCGAGAGCGCGAGCTTAAATAGGGCCGCGAGGAAGGGAAGGGGGGGGGAAAGGAAGCGGCGGCCGTGCCTATGGCCATGGGGGCGCGGCGGCCGGTTTCCAAACGATTGGGGCGGGATTAAAGGAAACCGATGAGGATTAAAGGGAGTAACTATTCCCTCGGTGCTCCGCGCTTGATTGATTGCCTTGATGGCCAGAGGGAGCAAGGGTAGGCGGGCGGGCGCAGCGGGATCCGCGGCGGCGCCGCCGTGCGAGAGGAAGGAAAGGGGAAGGAGAAAGGAAGGGGAAGGCCGACCGGTGGGTCCCAGTACATCGGCGACTCAAAGAAAAAGAAAAGGGGGAGGGGGGAAGTGGGGTCGACGCGGGAGGCCCCCGGGCCGCCCGGGCCGAAAAGAGCCGGGGTGTTAGCTTTTTTTTCTTTTTCTTTTCCTTTTTCAATCTTCATTTTCAAATCCTTTTTCAACTCAAATTCAAATCAAACTTTTTCAAACTTTTCTCAAGAATTTGATAGACTTTTTAGAAACCACACAAGCAACCAAAAACCATGCAAGCCAAAAGATGATGCACATACACTTGTTGTCTCTAAGTTTATTAAATTATCTTTAATATTTCTAGAGCTCAATTTAAATAGCAATTTAATCTCCTTAAACCCTTAAGACTAATTTAAGTTGCTAAGAAATTTTAGTGATGGAATTTTAGGGTGTCACAAATCCTACCCCCTTAAAGAGAATCTCGTCCCGAGATTCAGAAGACTTAGAGAACAGCTGAGGAAAGTCTTCCTTGAGTTCATCCTCTCTTTCCCAAGTTGCCTCTTCCTCGGTGTGATGACTCCACTGCACTTTGCACATTCCGATGATCTTACTCCCGGTAACTCTTTCTGACACATCCAAGATCTTAACAGGGTATTCTTTGTATGTCGTGTCATTCTCCATTTGAATATCCTCTAACCGTACTTGGTTCTATCCGAACCTCACTTGTGCATTTCTTTAGCTGTGATACATGAAACACGTCATGAACTCCTGACAACTGTGCTGGCAATTCTAACTGGTATGCTACTTCTCCTTTCCGTTCCATAATCTTGAAAGGTCCAATAAATCGAGATGATAACTTTCCCCTGACATTAAACCTTCGTAACCCGCGAATAGGTGACACTCTGAGGTATGCATAATCACCGACTTCCAAAATCACCTCTCTTCGCCGAGGATCAGCATAAATCTTCTGTCTTGACCGTTCGCCTTAAGATTCTCCCTTATGATTTCAACTTGCTTTTCTCGCTTCTCGTATGTCGTTGTCCGGTCCAAAGAATTGCCTTTCACTAGTCTGATTCCAAAACAACGGTGTTCTACACTTCCTTCCATACGAGCTTCAAAAGGTGCCATTTTGATGCTTTGGACCGATAGTCGTTGTTATAAGCAAACTCGGCATAAGACAAACTCTTATCCCAACTGCCACTGTTCTTCAACGCACAAGCTCTCAACATATCCTCGAGTATCTGATTTGTTCTCTCCGTCTGCCCATCTGTCTGAGGATGGTATGCTGAGCTAAAGTTTAACTTTGTATCCATCGACTCATGCAACTTCTGCCAAAACCGTGAAGTGAACTGTGTGCCTCTATCTGACACTATCTTCTTCGGTACCCCGTGCAAACACACTATCCTTGAATTATACAACTCAGCTAGCTTCACTCCTGTATAGGTTGTCTTCACTGGGATGAAGTGCGCTACCTTGGTTAATCTATCCACAATAACCCAAATAGAGTCATACCCATCACGAGTACAAGGTAATCCCACTATGAAATCCATACTGATTTCCTCCCATTTCCACTCAGGTACCTTCAGAGGCTGTAGCAATCCTGCTGGTCTTTGATACTCAGCCTTCACTCTTTGACACACATCACACAAAGCTACATGAGCTGCCACATCTTTCTTCATCCCATACCACCAATATCTCTGCTTCAAGTCCTGATACATCTTGGTACTACCAGGGTGTATAGAGTAAGCTGAATCATGTGCTTCCTTCAAAATAGCTTCTCTCAACTCCTTGATCTCAGGTACACAGATTCTGTTCTTAAACCACACTGTTCCTTGCTCATCTTCTCTACGAATTACGGAACTTTGCCTAGTTTAATCGGCTTCTTGTATTCTGCAATCTTGCCATCGATCAACCGTCCCTTCCCGATATCCCGCTCAAGGGTCGACTCGATCTCTAACGTCGTGGTCTCACTCGAAGCAACCATTCCCAAGTTAAGCCGTGCCATCTCCCAACATAGCTCCCGTGGTAGCAGGTGTCCTATCGGCATGCTAGTCCGTCCCTTCCGACTCAAAGCATCCGCCACAACATTTGCCTTTCCGGATGGTACTAAATATTCAAATCATAATCTTTGATTAACTCCAACCACCTTCTTTGCCTCAAATTCAAGTCCTTCGAGTAAAGATATACTTCGGACTCTTATGGTCGGTAAAGATCTTGCACTTGTTCCCAATCATGTAATGTCTCCGGATCTTTAATGCGTGAACAACCGCAGCCTAACTCAAGATCATGAGTAGGATAGTTACGCTCATGTTTCCTCAACTCGTCTTGAAGCATAAGCTACTACCTTTCCTTCTTGCATTAACACACATCCCAAACCTTGCCGAGAAGCATCACAAGTATACATGGAACCCTTTGTGTATGTCCGGCATGATCAACACAGTCTTTGTGGTCGGCCTCTTCTTCAACTCCTCAAAACTAGCCTCGACACTTCTCATCCCACTTGAATTCTCTTCCTTTCTCGAGCGAGTGGTAAGTGCCTTCACTATCTTAGAAAACCCTTCAATGAACCTCCGATAGTACCCCGCAAGTCCAAGGAAACTTCGATCTCTCGGCACATTCTTAGGCGGGCTCCGAGCTCAATACATCCCGAACCTTGCTTGGATCGATTGCTATGCCTCCATCCGTGATGATGTGTCCGAGAAAAGAGACCTCCTTCAACCGTAAAGCACACTTGCCGAACTTGGCATACAACCTGATGTTCCCGTAGCTTCGTAACACAAGCCTCGGATGTTCTTCATGTTCTTCCTCACTCCGAGAGAATACCAAGGTATATCATCAATGAATACCACAACGAACTTATCCAGATACTCCATGAATACCTTGTTCATCAAATACATAAAGTATCTTTGGTGCATTGGTCGAGCCAAAGGACATCACGGTGAACTCATATAACCCGTATCTGGAAGTGAATGCTGTCTTTGGTATATCCTCCACACGGATTTTCAACTGATGATAACCTGATCTAAGATCTATCTTAGAGAAAGCCTTAGCTCCTTTCATTTGATCAAACAAATCCTCAATCCGGGGTAAAGGGTATTTATTCTTGATAGTAACCTCGTTAAGTGATCGATAGTCTATACACAACCTCCTAGATCCATCCTTCTTATCAACGAAGAGTGTGGGGGCTCCCCATGGTGATGAACTAGGACGGATAAACCCTTTACTAAGTAATTCTTCGATTTGTTTCTTTAAATTCAGCTAGATCTTTAACATCCATTCTATATGGTCTTTTAGATATGGGAGCAGTACCAGGTATAAGTTCAATACTAAATTCAATGTCACGATCAGGTGGCATACCTGGCAAATCCTCTGGAAACACATCAGGGAATTCATTCACTATCCTTATATCCTCCAAGGCCTTGCCTTCAACAGAGTTCATAACTCCTTTGCCAGATGAGGGTGCACTCACATATTCTACTCTTTCCCCTTGAGGACCGGTTAACGATCGACCTCTTCCGACACTGAATAACTCCATCACAACTCCTTAACCAATCCATACCAAGAATGACATCTATTCCCCATGATTTTAGAACTACCGCATTAGCAAGAAAGTCTACCCCCATGATATTAATCTTTACTTGTGGGCATATATGACCGCTTTTCATTTCTCCCCCGGAGTACTAACTATCGGTGGGTTCTTCATTGTACTCATAGATAAGTTATATTTTGCCACAAATTGATCGGTTATGAATGAATGTGATGCTCCCGAATCAAATAATACGGTAGCGGTACGAGTTGACGAAAAACGTACCCAATACCACGCCGGCATCATTCCGAGCTTGCTCCACCGATACATGATTGACTCGGCCACGCACATGACTCTGCCGGCCTCTCTTGCCGGGTGTCCGTGGAGTACGAGTCCGCGAAGATGGCTGCCCAATCCTCGTTTCCATTGTCTCTCTCGCGGAGTCCGCATCACCCTCTTAGGACGAGCTTGTTAGCATAATGCCCCGGCTCTCCACACTTGAAGCATCCACCAAGGCCGAACGGGGTTGGTGTTTCGACGGGTGCCCCGCAGTTGTTGCTAGGACGACTCGGTGAGGGGTAGGAGCTCGGGTGTCCGAGGATTGAAGCGCCGTGGCTGAAATGAGCGCCGCCGCACTCGCATGTTCCGTGGGTACCTCCCGGCTTGTCCACCGGGACGATATGGAGCCAAGTTCTGCCGAGAACCGTAACGGGGACGGGTGTTACCGCTAGATCGCCCATGAGACGAAACTTGCGTTTCTCGTTCACCCATCTCCTTTCTCTTGCTTTCCAACCCAATAGCTTTGTTCACCGGCGTACGAAAGTCCGGAAGATGTGACTGCGAGTAGATAGTTCGAAGGACCGATCAAGCCATCCAGGAACCTTTCCTGCCTCTTTGGATCAGTGTTGACTTCATCAGGTGCATAGCGTGACAAGTGAGTGAACTTGTCCAGATACTCAGTCACCGACATATTGCCTTGCCTTAGTGACAAGAACTCCCTCTGCTTAAGCTTGAGAACCCCTGAAGGAATGTGATAAGTACGGAAGTTGTCACGAAACTCCTGCCAAGTGATGTTGTGCCTGTTGGGATGAGCAGTTGAGTACGCATCCCACCAATGCGCCTTGCCCCACAAGTCTTCCAAACGAAATACGGGACCATCTCTCTATCGGCGCACCGCACGATTTCCGGCTGCTTTGTGATAGTTTTCGGCCGGTCATCGGCATCCGGTGGATCGGTCGAGTGGGAAAATGTAGGGGGGTGGTGGCTCATGAACTCTTTGTGCTCGTCCCTTGGTTGCGGGGGTGGTGGAGGGATCGGTGGTGGTGGCTGGTTCTCGTTGGGCTTGCATCCGCTGCACCTGTGTTGGTAAGGTTTTGAATCGCTTGCATACTGCGCGCTGCGGGAAGCTCGCCGCATGTTTGGGTCCATTGCTTGGTTGATCGGTGGAGGTGGTGCTGGGTTTTGCTGATTTGCAATATGTGCCCGGATCACGGTGGCACGTCTTGACCTCCTCCGGACCTGGTGTTTACCATCTGACCGTTAGAAAAATCATATCTCGATAATTGTACTTGAATCATTGCATAAGAGGATAACTCAAAATAAAATGACAGCATGTACTTCAGTTAAGACAGATTCTGTTGACCTCAAAGAATTATGCATAACTTTCTGTGTAATTGTCCAATGACCACAAATTTTTACCAGATTATAGTGTATAAAATTATGGAACCATCCCAACTGGAATCACCTCATTTGGATATGTATAACTCGAGATATAATTCAAACAGTACAGCTATATCAGCAGAAATTTACAGATTCTAACTTGTTCATTACTTCGTGCATAACTCCCAGAATATGTATTGTATACTATTCAATTTTTGACAGAAATTCATCCTCTAAATTTGTGAACTAACCCAACTGGTTTTATGTCATTTGGAGTTCTGTAGCTTGAGTTATAAGCAAAACATTACTGATATGTCATATGAATGCGAAAACAGATTTGATCCAATCACATTTGCATAAGAGATTAAGCAATGACAACCGATAGAACCCAAACCAAACTTTAATTAACTTAAAATTTCAGATTGCATAGTGGCCATCACTCCACCATACAATTCACAATCAAGCAAAGATCCAACTCAAGCATGTTTGCAAATAGCATTCATTAATACAAGCAAATACGTTCACGCAACGGTCTATCGAAAAGGTAAATGATAAGGGCGAGCATCCTAGGATCCTAGCCAAGACGAGTGGTAGCTTCATCAGTGCCGTAACGAAGCCTCTTGCACGGAGGGGAAGCCGTAGTCCGATATGGCATGACCTCCCGAGGCGCCGCCGTCCCGCCAACCGTGCTTCTAGACGCGCTATCTTTGCCCTCGAGCGCCTGCGGCTCTTCATGATACTTGTTTATCTCCGGGGTTGCTCCCTCCGGATCCGCGTTCGGAGCAAGTAGCCACCCGTGCCAAGACATCAATGCGATCATTGCCTCCTGCCGGCACCACGGTCACTTCGTGCCACTTTCACGTCGAGGCACATGGCGGTACTCCGATTGGAATAACCGCACCCCGTTAGCATGGCGGACCGACCGCAGCGCCCTCCTTGCTGCATCATTCACCACGGCGTCATCCGTAGAAAACCGAGCCGTGCTATGGTGAGATGAGCGATACCTCCATCCTTCGGTATCATTCGGAGGCTTCCCGATGTAAACTCGCAAGTGTAGTAATCCCTCATTCCAAGCTCACCGAAATGCTTGGTCACATAGAGAGGCTTTATGGTATACCCCGGATACCTCGGAACATTCCACGAGAAAAATGCGGAATCGTCCATTCTCAGCTTCAGTAGAGTGTTTGTGGTATTCAGCTCCATGGTAGCGGGGATCCTCATCTTCCTCTGGGTTACCAACAGCATTGTCACCATCATCCTCACCCACACTGTCATCACTAGAGTCTTCTGGGTCACCTTCTGGCACAGGATCAGCAGGTGCAGGGGGTGCTTCCTCATTGACTGCAGGCGCCGGTGGGATCACGATGTCTCCATCTGCGTCTGCCTCTAGCACTGTGCCATCGTACAGCTGTGGCTGTTCCAATGGCTCTTCTGGCTCCTCCTCCTCCATCTCGACCTCTTCAGGATCCTCTTCTTCTTCTTCTGGCTGGACCTCCTCTGGGTCTTCTTCCACCTCAACCTCTGGCTGGAACTCCTCCTGTTCCTCCTCAACATCTTCAAGACGATGGCGAGGGGCCAGTGCCCGGACGGAAAATGCCCACCGGTGCTCTTGCGAGGGGTCATGTAAGTCCCGGCCATCCGTCAAAGCAAAACCGATCTCGGAGTACGAAATAAATCAAAATGATAGTTTAAAATGATAAACAAAATTAAATTAGATTTTTAATGCGTAAATAAGATGATTTGAAGCATGATAAGGCTTTCTAGAACATGAATCCTTAATTTCGTCCATTTCTAACTAAGGCTGCGACCTACAGTCATCACGGCTCTGGTACCACTTTGTCACACCCGATTTTACAAGGAAAACCGAATGCATTTCATATGTGCGCCTGGATCATTTACACACACATGATAGACAAAACGAGAGTAATACCATTGCTGTAATAAAACGTACAAGAGTTTAAACCAGTATGATATCCATTATTACATCCATAGGGGTGGACTCGAAGGTCCGAACACGACGATAACTAAACGACGATGAGCAACTCCATCGCTGACATCCACAGGTATGATGGCAGGGGGATCCGCATGCCTAGAACTCCTCGAAGTCACTCCGGTACTCGTCCTCGCCTCCGACGTTCTCCTCCGAACGGCGGTAAGCAAGGGTGAGCACACTTATGGTTGGAGCTCAGCAAGTGGGGGAAACAATGCAAGGCTATCAAGGATAGGCTATGGTTCACAGCGGTAAGCATTTTATAAGTTGGTCAAGTTTTATTAGCAAGCACCTAGTTACTAGATGTAAGTGTATACCAACCCACTTAACCTCAAAAGAAACCTCAAACCAAACCTCCAACCCATGATTTGCATTAATCTTCAAGTTTATTACTCATGTGAGGGTCCAAGCCGCTCGTAACCGTGAGCACGGGCGATCGATCGGTTTTACACTCTGCGAGAGGTTGTACACTTTACCCACGGTTCGTGTTCCCCATCTTGCCCGGGTTAGCTAGACCCTTAAACACTTCCAAGGTGAGTGGCTAGGGGTCCACTACGAAGCCTTTACAAAGGAAAGAAGAGAAACCAACGCCCGCAACGATTCTGACAGCGGCGGAGCGGCCATAACCCTCCCTAGTGGTCAACACCTTAGCCAAGGTCTGCTACCCCAAAAGGACCGGGCTATACCCCTTCAACTCCGGCCCCCTGTGCCCCTCTCGGAAAAGAGCTATCAGCTAACCCACTCTCCTAATTAATTGGCTAAGCCAGAGCCATGTGGACCGTGGTTGTACTTGTTATCTTGGGTGGTTCTACATGTTCCGATTATATCAAGTTATATAGTTTAAAACACAAGCACATAATAAGCGAAACCGAGATGTATAACATAAACAAAGCATAACCATACTTATGTTGAGCAAACTAAGCATTTATCTACCCCAAGCATTAGTTTAAACAGGGTTGATCAAGGTAAAGTGGTAAAGCATCTAGTCAAGTCCTTAGTTAGGTGTTTGCCCATCGGATTTATGCATAACAACGGGAATAGTAAACATTGTTTAACATGCGGTGTCATAGGTTCAAAAAAGATAATGCGGGGGGGAAAGCCACTTGCCTTCCTCTACAAGCTGGGTGAAATCCTCCTCGAAGACAGGTTCTTCCTGATCACCTCCGACAGGGAGCTCAGACGAAACAGGCACGATATCTACGAGTCAAACATGGATAACAAACAATAAACAAAACAGTACACCAAACAGTAATAAAACTGGTAAATTTACTGTTTAAAAGATTCTACTCGTCGAGACGATCATTTCGGTATATAGAACGCTAAAAACGGAGTTAAAATGAGAAAGATATGATTAAAACGAGTTTACGGGGGCCTATTTGCAAGAAAACTAAGTTTACAGGGCTGTTTATAAATAAAATTAGGGGCTAAACATTTTTATAAATTAAATCAGAGGGGTCTAGGTGCAAAAAGGAGTGTAAAGGGCCTAAAACAAAATTATTCAGGGAAGACAGGGGCTAGATTGCAAAAACCAGGACCTAACCGTGAATATTCTTAAAGGTGGAAGGACCGGCTTGCTAATATTCGAAAACTCAGGGGCTCTTAAACAAATCTGCCAACTCGGCACCGTGGATCTCAGATCCAACGGCTAAGGACGCCGTGGACCGAGCCGTGGGCGCGGTCCATGGGTCCACGGTGGACCGGCCACTTAAATCGAAGGGGTACGCGATCCCAGCCGTCCGCGCGTGATCAAACGGCCCTGGACGCGTGCGTGCGGCGGGCGGCGGCGACGACGCCGGAGACAGAGGTGGCGCGGCGGCGCGCGGCGGCGCTCCGCCGGCGCGAGCTGCAGGTGAGCTTCCGGCCACCGTTTTGTACACGAGCGGGTGCAACACACAGAGGAGAAGCTTGCGCACGCATCTAGGGGTTCAGGGGAGGGGCTCGGGCATCCACGGCGCCCGGCGCCGGAAGGGGGCGGAACCGCAGCTCCGGCGAGCCCGTGCGGGTGCTGTTGTGCACAAGAGAGAGGGGAAAAGGTGGAACGGTTTTGCTCACCACGCAGAGGCAACGAGATCGGGCACACAGTCGACGAGAAGGCGCTGAAGGAGGAGTTCGACGTCGACGGCGAGCTCGGGCGGCGATCCGGCGGGCGATGACACGGCGCAGCTCGGTCCCGAGACGACGATGCGTCCCTGGAGCAAAGAGAGAGGGAGAGAGGTAAGCCACGCGTGCAAAGGAGAAGAAGGGAGGGAGACGGAGTACTTCACCGTCGGCGTTTGCTCCGGCGGCGGTGAGAACAGAGGCGGCGGCGCGGCGGAATTGGGCTCGGGCTCGTGTGTCGGTGAGCTGGGGTTGCAAAGGGGAGGGCAGGAGCGAGAGCGCGAGCTTAAATAGGGCCAGAGGAAGGGAAGGGAGGAAAAGGAAGCGGCGGCCGTGCCTATGGCCATGGGGCGCCGGCGGCCGGTTTCCAAACGATTGAGGCGGGATTAAAGGAAACTGATGAGGATTAAAGGGAGTAACTATTCCCTGGTGCTCCGGCGCTTGATTGATTGCCTTGATGGCCAGAGGGAGCAAGGGTAGGCAGGGCGGGCGCGGCGGATCCGCGGCGGCGCGCCGCCGTGCGAGAGGAAGGAAAGGGGAAGGAGAAAGGAAGGGGAAGGCCGATCGGTGGGTCCCAACGTCGGCGACTCAAAGAAAAAGAAAAGGTGGAGGGGGGGAAGTGGGGCGACGCGGGAGGTCGGGCCGGGCCGCCCGGGCCGAAAAGAGCCGGGCGTTAGCTTTGTTTTTTTTCTTTTTCTTTTCCTTTTTCAATCTTCATTTTCAAATCCTTTTTTCAACTCAAATTCAAATCAAACTTTTTCAAACTTTTCTCAAGAATTTGATAGACTTTTTAGAAACCACACAAGCAACCAAAAACCATGCAAGCCAAAAGATGATGCACATACACTTGTTGTCTCTAAGTTTATTAAATTATCTTTAATATTTCTAGAGCTCAATTTAAATAGCAATTTAATCTCCTTAAACCCTTAAGACTAATTTAAGTTGCTAAGAAATTTTAGTGATGAAATTTTAGGGTGTCACAATAAGGCCCCGGTGAAGCATAAGAAGAAGATCAACCGCATTTTTTCGGAAGTTTGCGGTGACAAATTTTTCAGCT
This sequence comes from Cenchrus americanus, assembly GCA_947561735.1. NCBI lineage: Eukaryota > Viridiplantae > Streptophyta > Magnoliopsida > Poales > Poaceae > Cenchrus > Cenchrus americanus. Next base: position 650,262 of record OX387239.1, read on the forward strand.
CTCGAGGCCGGGTCCCAAGTTGAAACTTCCTCGCCGTCGCCGTGGCCAGTTGCTCAGCTGCCCCGATCAATGCTCCCCGAATAAGGTCGTCGAAGCGAGGCTCGTCACCGCGGCCGAGGGCGCTTCTTCGGGAGTCAAGCCTTCCAGGACTAGATCGCTGAAATCGTCGAAACGGAAGCGAAAGACTTCCGAACTTTGGACTTCGGACGGCGAACTCCGGGTCGCCGGGGCTTGCCCGGATGAGCCGCAAGAAACCGAAGAAGGTCGTGAAGAAAGTTTCTTCCGTCGGCGTTCGGCGAGTCCCATCCGCCTTCGACGACGACACCTTCGCGGAAACAGACAGCCTCAAAGGTGTTTTCCTCTGGCCACTGTTTAACTTTCGAGACAACTGTCCATCTGGTTCCGAGAATGAATTCGTGGATGTTGATTCCTTTTCAGATGCTGCCCCCGAAGTTGACAAGGAGACTGTCCCTGCCGCTGCTGATGAGTCCGTCATTGCTGCTGATGTTGCTGCCCCCCTGAGGCCCCCGTTGCTGCTGAAGCCTCTGCTGCTGATGTCTCTCAACCCGCTCTCTCTCGGGATGAAGTCTCCCCCGAGTCGCCAAAGAGCTTGAGCTCACTGTTCAAAGGGGGGCGAGTCCCACCGAACACGCTTCTCTGGTCGAAGTTCGGGAGATTGTTCCCGAAAATCAAGCTCCCTCTCCCTCTTTGGCCGCTTTCAACAAGAGCTTCGGTACGTCTCATCGTGGCAAACTACTAAGTGTTGGCCTCAAGACCACTGCCATTGGGAGCAAGACTTCTAAGATTTTAACACTGTGGCAATCGTCTGTGACTATTGATGAATCAGGAGAGGAGAGTTCGGGACAACCTAAAGGAGCTGTTGCTGATTCAGAGAAAGGGTCTCATCTTTCTCCCGAAAGCACCCCTTCGCCTCAGGGTAAAGCTTCTTCCGGTTCGGCTAAACAGGTCACCATGCAGCAGTTCAGTAAACAAGGTACGTGCCTTCTCAGTGTTCTTTTGTTCTTTTTCTCTGATTCTTGAATTTTGATCTTATGCTTTAATCTTGAAATTTTCAGAATTCAAGGATCTCTTGCACTCCTATCCTCCCTCGAAGCTAGCGCGCTTTCAGGAGGATTATGCGCTTAAACACTCTATGCTGGGGAAGGTTGCCATAGAGCGGCTCGTCGAACAAGAGAAAATGAATAAGCGACTGACCCAAGAATCTAAAGAACTGAAGCGCAGTTTCGCCCTTGCCCAATCTGCGAACGTTGAACTCGAGAAGAAAGTGGCCGAGTTAGCGGAGGCTCTGAAGGCAAAGGACGCCAAGGGGCTCGCGGAATCAGCCCTTGAACAATCGAAGAAAGAACTTGAAAGGGTACAAAAGTCCCACGACGATGACTTGAGCGTGATTGAGAATCTTCGGGAGAAGCACGAGCGGGCTACGAAAACCGCCGAAGATCTTCGCATTAACAATGCCAGTCTCGCAAAGTCCCTGAGCGCGAAGGACCGCAAAATCGTGGATCTTGAGAAGGCGTTGGCGAAACAGAGTGAAGCCTCGAAGAAAAACACTTCAGAGATTCTGGAAAAGCTGAAACTGCTCTACGAGGAGTACAAGAAGTCCTTGAATGAATTCGGCGTTCGTCCAGCCCCTCTTCCGGATAACATTGAGATTCCCGAATTCATGGATTGGCTGGAGGCCGAGTTCAAGGCCCTTACTAAGGTGATCTTTCGAGGGTTCCGCCACCCTCCCTCAAGGCGTGCGACGTGGAGGTCGTAAGGGGGTGGGCGGCACAGTGTCACGGGGTTGACACTGGCCTTGTCGCACAGTTCCCACACAGTGTTAAGGATGGCCACACAGGGCGGGTTGGCGGAACAGCGTCGGGATATGTTTCCCAGGCGGCGTCAGAGCGCCGACGTGGCGGGGATTCGCCTTTGACCCGTGCGCTCGCGTCATGTCAGAGCATTTAATGCTCTGGTTAGGGGAGTGGGCGTGGGGGCCCCGAGCTCGGGACGGCCTCGAGCGAGGCGGAGATCCGCTCGAGAGGGCGCCCAGCCCTCGAGCGAGGTGGAGATTCGCCTGAGGGGGCGTCCGGCCCTCGAGCGAGGCAGAGATTTGCCCGAGGGGTGCCAGGGCCGACCGATTGATGGGCCGCTGAGGTTGCCTAGGCCGTGGGCTCCTCCCGGCACCAGGCCGTGACTGTGCGAGGTGTAATTTACAGTTTTTAAGTTTGTTTGCGTTTTATTATTTTGAAAAAAATGGGTTTTCCCCGGGTTATTAGGGGACCCTCGTGCCTGTCCCCGACAAAAGGTTATAGAACTTTGTAGTTGAATCATTTCTTATTTGAATTACTTTTGTTGAAGTAAAGTATGTTTGAATTTTTGAAATTTTGAAAATTTGAATTTTTTAAACGTTCTCAAATGGAGAAACTCTCAACATGAAAGTATGTTGAAAGTTGTAGATCCTGAGAAGTTATGAAACTTTGTAGTTTACTGATTTTTTATTTGAAATCATATTGTCAATGAAATAAAATTTGAAATTCAAATTTCGTAGTTAACCTCAAATGGAAAAACTACCAACATGAAAGTTGTAGATCTCAGAAAGTTATGAAACTTTGTAGTTGACAAGTTTTTAATTTGAATCTGTTTAGTGCCTCAAAAAACCGATTTACACTCAGTGTAGTATAATATGAGTCGAATCAAAACTGCATATGGACACTTATGAGTGTGTGGTGTAGTGGTAGAGGAGGCTTTGAGCAAGGGGGAGGTCACAGGTTCAAACCACGACAGCCGTGGAGCGTCGCGACTTTTACAAGAAAAAATGTGTGTCTTGCAACTTGAGGGTTTCTCTCCTAAATAATTTTTTTGCTATTTATTTCGAGCCGACTTTTACAAGAAAAAATGTGTGTCTTACGACTGATGGGTTCCTTTCCTAAATATTTTTTTTCTATTTATTTCGAGCCGATTTCGAAAATCCACTGTCACCCGCCAATACTGTGGTTCAGGGGTGGCGGGCCGGCACCCGCTAGCAAAGATAGCCATTTGTGCTGCCACAAGACGGTGAGTGTTGCGCCCGCCAGCACAAATATGTTTTAGCTGCCAGTACAAATCGTTTCTGGCCTAGTGTCATGCATTTTATAAAAAAATATTCTAGAAAAGCCAACATAATAAATTCAATGAAACGGAGGGAGTACTACAGAAGCTTTGCCTCCGTTGAAAATGAAGCTTCTGCAGAATAATATGACTTATTTTTTACTTCAATGTGATCGTATGGAGCTGGATCTGGATGGAACAAACATGCATTAATTATGATCATCATTAACTAATTCAATTGTTACTCCCTCCGTCCTGAAATATAAGGTATTCTAGGATTTTTAGGACAGATTAAAGAGGTGGGAAAATGTCACATATGCCCTTAACCAATGATAATTAAAGGTAAGTTTTTAGTTAACAAGTGCAATATTTGGCAAGTCTTTAATTGAGTTGATTGTGTCCTTACCAAAAACTTCTATAATGCCTTATATTTGGGGACAAATTTTGAACCATTGAATGTCTTATATTTGAGGACGGAGGGAGTACCTGATTAGCATTAATTACAACTCATTTGTGGTAATGAAGCAACCATGTGTAAAGATGCTTTGCTTCCGTAGTGCAAAAAAATATAGTTAGCATGCATTAATTACGGCCGCAAAGTCAAACCAAGCTGTATATGACTTCCATACATGTGATCCTATGGAGCTGGTGGATGGAACACGCTTCACACCAACTGAAAAATTAACACGAAGACTAACCAAGACCACGAAGTGGTCGGTTCTGCTCTGCATATATCTACTAGCGCTATATTGATTCAGTTAGCGCAGGCGGGATAGAGGGTGCTTGAGTGCCTCAGGCTGAGCTTGCGTGCGGCAGAGTGGGAGATAATGGCGATGTGATGGCTGTGCAGCCGGTCAGACCAGCATTAAGGCTCTTGGCGGGGCGGGCCGCCTGCATGGCTGCCAGCGGTTGTACTTTCATGACGTGGAGATTCGTTCCTCCACACGTGTCAGTGGCGATGCTCGAGCTGCGCGTATGGGCCCATACACTAGTCGGTACTGAACTTGTCGTGCAAGGCAGAGACTTTCCTCTAGTGAGAAACTGGTCGGAGATGTAGCCCACTGGCCGAAGAATAGACGTCTTGCCAGTGTGGGTCTTGACCAGGGTTCTTTCTCCTCCTTGTCCTGAATCTTTGCCTTGACATTATCAATCTTGGCCTTCACGTTGTCGATCTTGGAATTCACGTTGTCAATCTTGTTGGGTCATCTTGTTGTCTTAGGGAGGTAATCTCGCCGTCCAAGGGGGCCCTAATCCGGGCCCTCGCCAATACACTTCCCCCATTTCATGTTACTTGTATTATTATCGTTTTGACTTGTCTAGATACATTCATTTTTGTTATATATGTAAGCGCATGATAATAAATGTTGTAGAAAACCCAACATGACAATTAATATGAAACGGAGGGACTACTTCACAAGCTTGCCTTCGTTTCGTTGAAAATGGAACTTCCATGTGATCGTATGGAGCTGGATGGAACAAATTGGCATTAATTATGCTAATAATTAACTAATTCAATCGCTTCCCGATGGAGCTTGCTTCCGTTGTGAATACTCCTAGTCGTTAGCATTAATTACAAATCATTTGTGGTAATGAAGCAACCATGTGTAAAGATGCTTTGCTTCCGTAGTGCAAAAGAATAAGCCTGTTCGTTTGGCTGGTGGCCATGGGGTGTGCTGGTTTTGTTTCGAGAGAAAAGAACTATTTGGTGGTTGTTGGCGGCTGGTTTGTTCCGAGAGAAAAATCTTCTTGCTTGGTGGGCTGATAAGCCAAGCGAACAGGCTTATAGTTAGCATGCATTAATTAGGGCCGCGCAAAGTCAAACCAAGCTGTATATTAACCAACTGAAAAATTAACACCAAGACTAACCAAGACGACGAAGTCGTCGGTTCTGCTCTGCATATATCTACTAGCGCTATATTGATTGAGTTAGCGCAGGATAGAAATTAGAAACTTGCTAGTCCTGCATCTAGTCCTATATATAGAGTCCCCTCTCCTGAAGTTCTCTTCGCGCATTTGACGATTAGCTACTTTAATTTCCGCAGATCGAGCAGCAAAGAGCACAGCAGGTTGAGGTGAGCAAGTGTATTCCATATTTATTGCACAAGTATGTATGTGTGCGTGGTATTTGTGTGGCGCATCAAATTACAGAGACATGGTTGGTCCATCCATATGCATGAACCACTGCATAGTATTGTGGCTGCTTATCACTCAGTTCATATTTTCGGTTGCATGTAGGTGCGCTCCAGCCATGGAGGCCGTCCTGGGTGCTTTGGCATCCCCCTTGAAGCAGCTCATCACGGACATGGCTCAAGAAGAGGTGTCCATGCTGCTGGGAGTCCCCGGCGAGATCACTAAGCTGAATGACAACATGGAAGGCATCAAGGCCTTCCTCGCGGACGCTGAGAGGAGGCGCCTCACCGACCAGAGCGTGCAAAGATGGGTGAGGAAGCTCAAGGATGCCATGTACGACGCCACCGACATCATAGACCTGTGCCAGCTCGAGCTTGACGAGCGGAAGGTGTCTATTGAAGGCGGCAGCTGTGTGAAGGAGAAGGTGCCAGCAGCAGGTTGCTTCCGTCGATTGCTCTTCTGCCTGCGAAATCCTGTGTTCGCGCACAAGATAGGAAGCCAGATCAAGGAGCTGAACAAGCGGCTGGAGGACATCCACAAGGAGGCACGCAACTTCAAGTTCGACATCAACCTCGGTTCCAACCCAGAGCCGAAGAAGCTAACTGATGCTGGGAGGTCTATGCAGAAGATGACATCCGAGTTTGATGAGTCGGCCATTGTTGGGGAGAAGATCGAGCAGGATACAAGGGAGCTTTCCCAGCTGCTAATCACCGGTGCCAATCATGACGTCAAGGTGTTGTCCATCGTGGGTACCGGCGGCATGGGAAAGACCACCCTTGCTCAAAAGATTTTCAAAGACACAGCCACAGTCAAAGAGCACTTCAAGGTGAAAGTATGGTTGAGCATCACCCAATACTTCGACGAGACTCAGATGCTCAGGACAGCAATCGAGCATGCTGGGGGGGTCCATGGAGGGACACAAGACAAGACTCTCCTCACCAGGACCCTCACCAACACCTTGTCCACAGGCAGGTTTCTCCTTGTCCTGGATGACATGTGGAGTGAGGATGCATGGAGTCATGTTCTTAGTGTCCCAATCAGAAATGCAAGCCAGAACCAATCGGGGAACTGGGTCCTGATCACTACAAGATTTGGAGACCTGGCTCAACGGATGGGAGCCTCCTTCTACCAACACCATGTCAAGCCATTAGACGTGGAGGATGCTTGGTCACTGCTGAAGAAACAGCTGCCCCCTAATCAGGTCAGTCTATCTATACTATATAATAGTGTCACACATATTTCGCCATTAGTAGTCAAGTAATCAGTCCACTCTACTGCTAGTACTAGCTGCCCCCCTGATTCTAAATATAATGCATTTCATAGTCCTATAGGTAAAAATTAGCATTTTGTTTAGCCCAAAATGCAGCCTAATTAAGTAGTACTAGTCCATCAACCGGTGAGTAATTTAGAGAGACATAACTAATAGTCAAATTAAACTCTCTTTGCTCTCTTTTTCTTTAATTTATCGGGCCTGCTAGCGCCCAGACGTCCGGAGTACAAGCGCAATATCGGACGCATCAGTCACCGTCCGTTTAACTGCAGGTCATCATTTAATCATTGTTTGAAAAAATAGACATCCGGACGGAGGTGGGGCCCACACATTAGCAACATAAAAAAATGTGTCCACAACATGAAAACTCAACATTTGCAACATAAAAAAATAATGGAAAAAATGTTGCCATCCAAACCCAGCGCAACATCCGACTTATGTTGTGTGTAACATTCAAATCCACATGAAACATATCAATAAAAATGCAACATCCAGATTAGACACTTGCAACATGAGTGTGAAGCATATGTAACATTGCAACATTTAGATCTACTTTTTGCAACATCAACATGAAACACTTGCAACACCCTTCACGAATATTTAGAACACATGGAACATTTGATTGCAACATGAAAAAAGACCTGCTTCTTGACCGCACAACCCGGCAGCCCCGAGTCTCTGCCATGCTGGCTCTCGTCCTCACCATGCAAGGGAGCGGCAGCTTGCTCCTGGACGCGGGGGAGCACCAGTTTGCACCCCCTGGCCGCGTCCCCGCCTCCCGGGCCAACCCCGGCCCTCCGCCGCGGGGAGGAGGTCGGGGCCGGTGCGTAACTGTAGGAGGATGCAGGGGCGCCCGCGCTCGGGGGCCGATGGGAGACGCCAATGTGCGCCCGGCAGCTGTAGTGGTGGTGGGCCCGCACATCGGCGCTCAAGCTCGCATTAGCGAGAGATGAGAGAGGAAGTGGTGTGTATGAGAAACTCCCCTGCATGGAGGTCGCGTCGTTGGGGGAGCTCGCACGGCCGAGGGAGCGCCCTTCCCCTAATCGTTGTGCCTGGCCAACGAGAGAGAAATGAGTGGACATAGAGTTGCAGTGGTGGATAGACAGAGATATGTTTGACTTCATGTGAGATCTACAGATGAAAGAGTGGAGAAGGGATGTAGTGGTGGGGACAAGCTCCTCTGCAGTCGACTGCAGAGTGCAGCTCTCACTGCACGCGGGCCCTGGCGCCAGCCTCAGCAGCCGACTGGTGGAGGTAAATGCACAGGGGGGCCGCAGTCCAATCCCCCACCCCTCCGTCCGGACGTGGGTTTTGTAGCATTGCCAAATAAGATATTAGCAAAGTAGGAGGAAAGAAATAAGCATGCTTTCTTCTCCTATTGATAGATGTTCAGCTAGCTAAACAAAAATATATTTTAACACTTGATAACTTTACAAACAATGAGAGGAATCTATTCTACACAACCAAAAATTATATGCAACAGCACGAATGCAACACACTTAGCCATTTTATATAATTTAGAAAGACAATCAATTAAATTTTTACACTAAATTTCCTGTATATGAAATAAATGTTGAAATTGTTTAAAATTATGATAACATTACTGTTTCTAATTGCATCTTAAAATCCAGAAATTTCACGCCATGATATTTACAAGTTCAGAATTTGCTTTTAGTTATACTTATAACATCATAAGTGGCTAATAATTTAGGTATCAATGCAGAGGGTTATTTTTTATTTTTCCATATTGTTGTAAATAATAAGAGATGTAGGTTTAGAAAATATAATAGATCCCATGTTTATTATTATAAATTGTGATAAGGGTCTGGCTGGATGTTTATGGGGTGTTTTAGAATTCTCTGATTTATATATTTTTCTATTTGTGTTTTGTGAAGAATAATATGAAGGCTTGTAAAGGAGTCTACTCCATGGTAGACGGGGTTTGATTTTAAGAAAAAAGTATAAAGGGCATTCAAAAACAAAAGGTAATACATCACTTAAAGTACGGTAAATAATCCTGAAGATATTATTCTACATGGATGCAAAGGTCCGTTTTTTGCAAGAAGTTATGTCAAAGGGGTATACAAAACGGCTCCAACAGAGTAGCTAGCAAGGTAAAGAGTTTCCGAGCAAGCGAAGCGGAAATTTGTCGCTCCCCGCAGTTCTGTCCCCATTTGTACCAAACACATTATAAAACTACCCGCTTCACAGTTATTTACAGTCAAATTGCCACCGCCCCTATCATCCTCATCCCCGCACCCCGAAACACCCATGGACTCGACTCCATCAGCTTCTCTTCCTCTTTATCTCGTTCTCTGGCGGCGGTGGAGACATGGATGTGGGGGATGCTCCGGAGTCGGCCGGAACAAGGGGCTCCTGTGGATTAATTGATAGTGCATAATTCAAGCATATATCATAATTCATAGAATTTATAGTGTCCCTTGATAACCTTTGTGACCTGTCATGAACAGCAAATTACTTATCACATGATACCAGCAGTGCCTAGTGCTAAACAGGTCATATATTTAAAGAATGATGAGAAAGTATTTTTCAAATTGGTTAAAACATCATAGTTTTTACATGCAACATACTAAATGAGAAATTGAGAATGACAGTAACACATATGCATTTACTTTGGGGGAAAATAAAATGATCAAACACGGTGCGTCTTCTGTCAAACTACGTACAGTTGTCATTATTTTTCAAAAACTTGCATTGTAGTCATGTAGTTGAAAAAGGCTGATGTACACTGCATTAACACCACAGCCATGGCTTGGCGCTGGGCATGCGCATATCTTTGTGTACAAAGAATAAGGCTTCGACAAAGCAAGCATATACATTAGGTTATTTTCATAATTGTTTTCTATGAATTATTAGTTATGAGATCATGAGAATTAGTGTCCAAAATTGAATAGTTCTCCATGGACAGAAGTGTCACTTCACCGCCTATCTTATGAATTCCTGTGCACAAGCTGGACTGAATTATATTTGAAATCAGATGGAGTAGACAAATTTGTTCTTGTGGCATTATTTGTTGGAATTGTTGCTTTTCAAACTCAAGGCAACCTGATTATAGAAGACGACACAAACTACTAGAACACAGTCTAGTCTGCATTTGGAATGCGAGAATTGCATACGATCGCCACAACTTTTGTGCCAGTTTATGCAAAACCCTTGTAAAGCCCATTTGAAATTTGACTGTCTGTTCATGCTTTGTGCAAAAGATAAAAAATGATCACCAATTGTTTTCTACACCAACTTGGTCAAATCTTATTTTCATGAAAATGTACTGAACCAAGTAGTACCCAGCAGTCCATCTGGACCTTATTATTGTTGTCACTTGTCAGAAATATTAATCCAATACACATTTAACTGTTGGCAGGTAGTTGGGATTGATGACAGGCTAAAAGACATTGGGACTGAAATTCTTAAGAAGTGCGAAGGATTACCACTTGGAATTAAAGTGGTTGGAGGGCTCTTAAGCACAAGATACCCAAGCGAGCGTGAGTGGAATGCTGTTTTGAGCAGTCCCGCATGGTCAGTAGCTGGACTGCCTCATCAATTGGATAAGCGAATCTACTTGAGCTACGAGGATTTGTCTCCACAACTGAAGCAGTGCTTCCTTTACTGCTCACTCTTTCCTAAAGGTAAATTTATTTTACAGATGGTGGTTCTTCAAATGTGGATTAGTGAAGGATTTATCCAACCGCCGGATGGAAGTAGTTCATCAAATGAGCATGGATTAGAGGAGATAGCAATTGAGTACTACCGAGAGCTAATCAAGAGGAATCTTATAGAACCTACGAAAGGATATTCTATCACAGGATATCGGTGCACCATGCATGATGTGGTACGCTCCTTTGCTGAGTACATGGCAAGAGAAGAATCTGCGGTGGTGGTCGACGACAAGCAGGTCGCTACTTGTGGTGGTGGCGGCGGCATGCTCGTCCGTCGCCTCTCCATAGGACAGACAGTATCGGTAGTAGAATGGGCCACCTTGCAGAGAATAAAGTCACTTAGGACACTGATTATAAACTCTAGCATAAAGTTTCAGAGTGGTGGTGATTCGCTGCTAGGAAGTTTCTCAAGTCTGCGAGTCCTATACATATGGTCTGCGGATTCCGATAGGTTGGTTGCCTCTCTATCGAATCTGAAGCACCTAAGGTACCTTCACCTAGAGGGTACAAACATATCTAGGCTACCAGATGACATCCGATACATGAAGTTCCTACGAGTTCATTAGGATTATTAATTGTGAGAAATTGGCCCATCTTCCCAGCAGCATTGTAAAACTTGTGCATCTAAGATCTCTTGACATGACACTATCAAACGTCAGTGGCGTGCCAAGGGGTTTTGGTGGGTTAACAAATTTGAGGTCACTTTGTGGGTTCCCAGTACATGTGGACAGCATGGATCATGCGGGTGGCGGCAGTGGTGCGGTTTGCAAGAGCGGCTCCTCTCTCTCGGCTTAGGCGACTAACACTACATGGCCTAGAGAAGGTGCCTACCAACGGGATGGCCGAGAAGGCCTTGATTAGCGACAAGGGCCACCTTAGCTATCTAGAGTTCAACTACGGCGGTCCTGGTGGTGGTGGGGTTGAGCGACGGCGACAGCAGAGTGTGATCCAGGAGGAGGTCTTGGAAAAGCTCTGCCCTCCAACCAGCAGCCTAGAGAATCTTACTGTGAAAGGGGGATATGCTGGTCGGCAGTTGCCAAACTGGATGCATGCTCCAGCATCAGCGGTGGACTTAAAGAGCCTGAGGTTTTTGAGGCTGGAGAACCTACCTTGCTGCACCCAACTACCAGAGGGTCTGTGTTGCCTCCCATGTTTGGAAATGCTGACCATCATGGATGCACCGACCGTCAAGTGTATTGGACCTGAATTCCAGGCGTCATCTTCCTTGCCAGCTGGAGAAACTGCTGCTGCAATGGCACTACAACCATTTCCGAAGCTGAGAGTTCTGCAACTGATTGGGCTATGTGAGTGGGAGGAGTGGGAGTGGAACGACGACGAAGGTTGTGAGGCCGAGCACCAGGGGAGTGCCGAAGCCACCATGGCCATGCCATGTCTCGAGATACTCCAAATTGATAACTGCAAACTGAGCTATCTTCCACCGGGGCTCGCCAACATTAAGAGGCACGCTCTGAGAGAACTGTACTTGTACGAGCTGACAAACCTGACATATGTGGAGTACTTCCCTTCACTTGTGGAACTTGATGTGTTCGACTGCCCTGAGCTCAAGAGGATCGGTGGGCTCTCCGGGTTGCACAAGATCAAGATCATCCGCCGCCCGAAGCCGGAGGAGCCGGAAGGTGTCCCGATCGGGACGGCCTCGGATTGAAAGATGGCACCATGGAGACACTTCCGTCATACTTGACGGTGTTAGCCCAAGGTACCTCGGTTTGTCATGCAACAAGAAGCCGTATGGATCCTTATCATCACAAGGTAGCTCCGAGTTCAATAAGATCGGCCATATTGGGAAACATGACATCGATGTCATCGAGGATTGAGACACATCGAGGTAACTAATTTGCATTCTCTCTATGCTAAAATGGTTGCTTGTAACTCCTATTCGTTATGCGGACAAAGTAATCTCCATGCATCGATCACTTATACATCGATTCTTGTGGCATCGGCAGGGACGAAAGCTTACATTCGGCCACCGGCTGTGATGTAGTGCTACCGAATGTTTGCGCTGACGAGGGCATTAGTCTTGAGGTAAATATGGCTAAAAGTTCCATACAAATTTCAAAGGCACCGCGGCCGGGCTTTATATTGTGAAACAGAGTGCTGCGACTCGGTCTGACGAGCGGACAGACGCCGCTCCAACAATTGATTTGATTTACAGAGGTTGTGCTTGTTTTCAACTCTTGGCCTCTCGGGGCGGGGCACGTACGCCAGCTCTTCTCTTTTTCCTGTATTTCAGCATGATGAGTCATTTGTAAATCCACAGAAGAATGGTGCTTTTCCTGAACCATATATATCTGCCCTTGTGGTTTGTGATATGGTGATCTTGTTCTTCTGCCCAGTGGCATCAATGTCGTCAATCAAAGCACACTGTGATCTTAGGAATAATGCCAGCAGAGAGCTCAAACTTAATCAGCAGGTTGTTTGCTTGCGTCAAAGCACATTGAAGCAGAGGACACCGATGTGGTTCTTCGGCTGCTGCACAGCCTGACCACAGAGTTGTGACAGCAATTAAGTACCACAATTCCCCTGCTTTTTTTAATTTCATTCTCCACAATTCCCCTGCTTTTTTTAATTTGAGTACCCGTGCCAGCTAATACGTGACTACTAGGCGATGAAAGCTTACACTGATTAATTAAGTACCTAATCACAGAGTGTAGCCGCCGTTGGCCTTAATTGGAACACGGATCGTCAGTTTTTAACAATTTACTCTCTCCGATCACGAGTATTCCAGATTAATAATACTACAGGGTAACAATGCAGTCATTCAGAAACAGGGTGATTAGTCTTGTAGTTAAACAAAACTTGCGATTCCGTGATCCCTGATCAAGCTGCGAGGTGGCCGGCGCCGCCGTCGTCGGCATGGCAGACAACCGCGTGATCGGCTCCTGGCTCTGATCTGCTGACGGACGACGGGCTTCTCGTCATATCTCGACAGCAAAGAATCTAATCACGCAGACAACCTTTGCCTTGTTCTCGAACCAAATAAAGGCGTCGTATTCTCTTCATGCAGCTTGTTGGGGGATACCCGAAAAATTCGGATAACTACCCTAACACAAGTAGAGTTCTCAACACGTTCGAGTATAAGATTAGGGCGCAAAGAGACGATAAAGCTCCCCGCAAGTAGCACAAGTCTCAAAAAAGTCCGAATCCGTTTACACGTGCCCTCGCGCCCCCTTTTATAGGGAGACGAAGGGATTTTTACATACCGATAACACCCTCGGGCTCGGAGAATATTCCTAATGTGAACACATACAAGAATGTCTTTTCTCCCCTTACACATTTACAAGTCTGCCACTAGTTCACACTCTAAACCCGGACTTTTTGGGACTACAACTTTGACTTTGCTTCTCCCGTGATTCGTGAATGTCTTCGCCCGAAATTCCTGAACTAGGTCTTCTTCAGATTTCCGAATCGGCAAATCCCCGAAGTTCGGACCATCAACAGTTGAGATTCCGAACTATGCAAAGCTTTTGGCTAGTGGATTATTTTGCTGAAAAGCAACAAAGAGTATCTCGACAGCAAAGAATCTAATCACGCAGACAACCTTTGCCTTGCTCTCGAGCAGCTAGCAATTAATAACAATTCAGAAGGCAAGTAATAGCAGGAGGAGGGAACATTCCAATCCCATCCACATAGGCAAGGCATAACCTAGGTGAGGTTCAGAGCAGCTAGCTGAGCTCTGCTGGAAACCAAGGCATTGTTTCGATCAGAAGCCATGCCATGCCTCTTAGTTCGTTAACCGTAGGAAACACAAGTAACTGTCGAATATTGATTGCTTCGCTCATCAAGAAGTAGTGCCAAGAGTGATCTGTGCAAGGACAAGTATATACCATGCCGCCAGGTAAGGTTGTCACTCGATCCTTGCAGTGTGCAGCAAGTATGTATCAGGTCGCCTACATATGTAAAGGCACATACATACCTGCTCTCGATCTGTCTCCTTGCTTTTCCAACCGCTAATTGCATACTCGATCGAGAGCACAACACAGCCCAGGACACATCAATCTGCGAATTGAGGTGATGACTCAATCTCTCTTCTGCATATAATTCATCAATTTGTGTAACACACATCCCTTAGCTCCCCTGATCAATGCATGGCCTTGCCCTTCCTGTTTGAGACTATGAATAATCCAGTTAGTAGCTAGATTTATTTGTCTGTTTGTGTCCTATCTAGCTAGAACCTGCGCACGTACTCTGGAGCCATGGCCGCCGTCTTGGATGCCATGGCACCCTACGTGACGCAGCTCATCGCGGGCATGGCTGAAGAAGAGGTGTCCATGCTGCTGGGAGTCTCGGGCGAGATCACCAAGCTGGACGACAACATGGGAGGCATCAAAGCCTTCCTGGTGGATGCTGAACGGAGGCGCCTCACTGACAAGAGCGTGCAGAGGTGGGTGAGGAAGCTCAAGGGCGCCATGTACGACGCCACCGACATCCTCGACCTATGCCAACTCGAAGCTGACAAGTGGAGAGAAGCTAAGAAGAATGGCGGCATGGAGGAGAAGCCTCCCGGGTTGCTGCCGGTCGCTGCTCTTCGCCTTCGGAATCTCGTGTTCGCGCACGGGATAGGCAGCCGAATCAAGGAGCTCAACCAGCGGCTGGACGCCATCTGCAAGGATGCTGATAGGTTCAAGTTCATCGACCTCGGTTCCTACCCGGAGCGGAGGGTTTCTTCTAGCCAGAAGATGACATCTGAGATTGTTGAGTCGGCCATTGTTGGCGAGAAGATCGAGGACGAAACAAGGGAGCTTGCCCATCCGCTCATCACCGGCGGCAACCATGACATCAAGGTGGTGTCCATCGTTGGCACGGGCGGCATGGGAAAGACCACCCTTGCCCGGAAGATTTTCAACGAGAAAACCATCCAAGAGCACTTCAAGATGAAGGTATGGCCGAGCATCACCCAAGCACTTCGACGAGAGCGAGATGCTCAAGACAGCAATCGAGCATCTTTGGTGGAGTCCACGAAGGGACGCAAGACAAGACGATCCTCACACGGACCCTCACAAACACCTTGTCCACGGGCGGGTTTCTCCTAGTCCCGGATGATGTGTGGAGTGACAAAGCATGGAGTCATGTTCTTAGTGACCCCATCGAAAGGCAAGCCGAAACAACCGGGAGCCGGGTCCTAATCACTACGAGATTTGGAGACCTAGCTCTACGGATGGGAGCCTCATTCTACCAACATCGAGTCGACCCATTAGACGTGGAGGATGCTTGGTCCCTGCCGAAGAAACAATTGCCACCGATCGGGTCGGTCTATTTAGACTATACTTAGCGTCATACATGTTAGTACTCGCTAGTCCTTCATGCCCCCGCATCTAAACAACAAGAAACCGAGTCTCTCAATGCCACTAAAAATTGTAGCTATTTTATTCTCATTGCCACTAAAATTCTTGCTTCCCTTACTCGCATAAAAAAAGAAATTCTTCGCTTCCCTTCATTGTCACTATTTTAAATTTCGATTCCCCGAATGCCATTCTCGTCATGTGCTATTAGTTTATGACTCACCGACAATATGAGCCCACATAGTCGATGCTTTTTTTTCTTTACGCTTCCAAATGACAAAAATACCCCTCCTCAATTGATTGCGCCATTTGCCCCTCCTTTTACTGCCCGCGGTGTTCCTGGCCCTTTCTTCCCCGTGGCGTGAGCACAGGTCCCAGACCTCAGTGGCGCACGTCCCTCTCCTCGGCCACATCTTGAGGTCCAATACCAAGTACACATGCAGAGGGTGGCACAAGCACTGTCATCCGACAAGGAGTCCGTCCAGGGGCAGCTTTGCCACTGCCTGGCCAGGGAGCTCGAGACGACGCAGACGAGCTAGTGAACACGTACTCCTCGCGGCGGAGTCGATCCCTCTCATGTCATCTGACTACGTGGTCACCGCCATTGCGTTTATCGTGGCGCTCACCGTCTGACGTAGTTTGTTCTCATCTACTTCGACGCGTCCACGGTTGTGCTTCCTACCCCGTGTTCTGGTCCTTCTCCCGTCGCTTCGTGAGGCTCCTTGGCGCCGTCAAGGCGGTCAGCTCAGCCTCCCGTTCTTCAGCCTGGCTGTGGCTGCCATGCTCACACTAGTGGGTGGTAACGAAAATAAAGGAATTGGAAAATTAAAATAGTGGCAGTGAAGTGAGCTGAAGAATTTTGATGTAAATGAAGAAAGTGGTATAATTTTCAATGGCACCGAGGAAATTCACTCCGAAGAATATATATAGCCTTTTGTCCCAAGAAACAAGTTTGGTAGGTTAGAGATGAATCCCAAAAGAAATAAATGTAGGAGAAATAATACATGTAGAGTTAAAAGCAAATAGAGAAATAAGAAATAGAGGTCATGGTTTAGACATGTTGATTATTGCTAGTCTCTAAGCACTCTTGTCCATAGCTAACTCCTTGGTGATGTTCCACTCCTTAAGGTCCCTTTTAACCCGACCCGTCCCAAATTACTTTAGGTCAACCTCTACGTCTCTTTACATTATTGATCTGCTCTAGAACCCCACTACGCACCGGTGCCTTAGGAGGCCTCCTTTGGAACGACCAAACCATCTCAACCGATGTTAAACCAAATTTTCCTCAATCGGTGCCACCCGACTCCATCTCGAATATCATCATTTGAAACTCGTATGCCTTCTTATGTGCCCGCAAAGTCAACACAACATACACATCTATGCCACTCTCAGTTGCTGGAAAAGCAACTTTTTGTAGACCAACATTCAGCACCGTATAACATTACCCCATGAATTGGTGTCATATAGAACTTACCTTTTAGCTTTTGTGGCACCCTCTTGTCATAGAGGATGTCAGAAACTTAACGTCATTTCAATCGGGGTTCAAATCCTATGCCTAACATCTTCGTCAACTATCTTGTTCGAAAGCTGATTCAGAAGATATGCGAGTGAAAATAGGATGTGTCAATCATGGACCCATCATAGTTGTGGTATGTCTCACCATCCTTATATAGCATCGATAATAAATATCAAAAATATACCTTCTTAGAGACCACTTGCCCGTCGAGGCTAACATCTCCATCTTCATGTTCCACCACCCCACAATCCATCATCACCACCGGTTCCAAACCGGCCTTCACCACCGGTTTGGAAATTGTTGCCTCATAGGCGGTGGTGATGGTATTACCCCATCACCAACAGTTTCACAACAAGTAGTGATGATATTAAAAAATAAAAAAAAATTAACCCCCCCGTCGGCCGGGCCACACCACCGGCGACACCCCTCAGGCGCACCCCCTGGCGACCAAACCACTGGCTGCATCCCCCTACCCTGCCCCCTCGCCCAACATGGAAGGTGAGGAGGAGCGCCACTACCCTTGCCTCACCGGTCACCACTTGGATCTTGCGGCCCGCCACTCGTATAGTCCCAAAGAGGAAACCTCATAGAATTTGGTTTTCCAACGGGTATCCCAACTGGGCTAAAGGATTTTGCGCAAAGAAAAAATACTCAAAATTTTGTGGAAGCTCTCACATACATGATTTTTTATGTAAAATATGTGCACACAGTCCATTGGATTCAAACCCACAACGTTGTACTCGTCGATGGCATCCTTACCATCTCATTTACAGAGCACAGATGTAGTTGAGTAGGGTTGCTTTTCTTTTGAAGTCACCTTGGGGGAAACTTAACTTTAGTCCTGGTTTGTGGTACCAACTAGGACTACTGGCTTTTAGTTTGTGTCATCTTTAGTCCCGAGTTGTCACACCTGACTTTAATGGAAAATTCGAATGCATTGAATACATGTGCGCCATGATCAAAGTTCACACATGCATCAGCTTAGTGAATACAAAAACATAGTGTACAATTGTACAAAGAGAAATAAAATTTATTACATGACCGGCAGTCTTTAATCTTACACATGAATAGAGTAGCCACAGCGGATAAGTAAAGCACGGACGTCCTCCACATGCAGTCGACTGAGGGAACGTGCGCCTAGAAATCGTCGAACTCTCTAGGATAGTCTTTGTTGACAATTTCAAACGATGCTCAAGTTCACCGCAAGCCTACGGGTGACTTGATTCCTTTTTCACCAAGGAGGGTCCTCCCTAGATTTGTCAATCCAAGGATCAGAAGCAAACTCCTAGGATTCTCCATCTAACCTATTGATCTATCCTAACATGAAGCATTGATTGCATAAGAAGATAAACCTTAAAGATATATGAGTTATAGCATAAGGTTGATCGCATCCATGAACATCGACAAGGTAAGGAGCAAGCAAGGGAAACTAAGGCCTATCGTCTTCTAGTCGTAGTTCTAGCCAAAAGAGCAAGTGCGACATGCATCTCATCCAAATCCATCTTTAAACTACTATCCTTCGGTCCGATTCCGAAGACACCCGCCTTTTGGAGCCACCGTCCTGTCACAACGCACTCCTATTCGTGCGGGTTAGCCTAGGGAGAGTTCAAGAAGAACAAGTTGAAAATGCTTGGTTGATCCGGTATGCACCTCTAGCCACCATGACTACAAGAGCACCCCCAAGCAATCTATCTATAATAGATTGAAGATGAAGCATAGCCAAGCGAGAGCAAAATCATAAAAGGAGGAATCGAGTCGCTAAAAGATCGGATGACATGAAGTACTTTACTCACATAATAAAAATGTTTAGATCATCTCCACCGAGTACATACCATTGATGACCTCAACTAGCTTCGGAACTCAGACATGGCTCAACCATGCAAGGCGACCATGGTGGCTAGGGTAGGCCTAGGCCATCTCCTAGACAACTTCGAGGACTCGCGGCGGCTGTCGTCGCTCTCTCCTAGGTTTCGCCGAGTTGCTCTAGATGGATGCCGTCGAATTTTTGTAGCAAGACTACTAATACCCCGAAGCAACCCTAGTCAAAAGGGGGGGCTCGAACCGCCACAAAAATGGGTCGGGCTGGTCCACTTGGGCCAGCTGGCCCAGGGGCTTTTTGGACCATTTCGGGCCCATCTTTCGTGCGTGGGATTCTCTTGCAATTGTGAGCTTCTGTCTTCTCGATTGTGTGGCCTTTTGACTTCTTTATCCGAGTGAATAGTTAGGATGTCTTGTCATCCAAGCCTCTGTATCTTCTATCTAAGTCCCCGGAGTTTTGTGCCTTCACATTGTGGTCCTTGGGTCATTTGGAGTCATGTTCACCTCGAGTGTTGACTTGTACCAGGCTTCATGATCTTCTCGCAAAGTGCTTATTGAACTTCTCTCGGAAGTGCTCCTTTTAGTGCCTAAATCATGCGTAAACAACATACTCCAAATACCACATTCACAAGTGAACTTGTTACATCATTAGTATGCCTAGTGGCGGGTTAGTTGCAAATCATAATCGAAACCAATGTATAACAAGTACTCTAGGTTGACGGAAATTCACCGTCAACAGTCTGCAAAACGTCCGTCTGAGTTGCAGCCGAGTTGTGGAGATGTAATATAAATAACAACAAGCATGAGCACATATCGTACTCAACAAGGGAAGACACTATAACAACATGCAAAGGCTTTATGGTGGAAAGCTTGTGGTTACATAGCAGGTCAGCATTTTAGTTGGTCAAGTTTTATTAAGCAACGAAGTTACTAGCAAATGTAAGTTTGTACCAACCCAGAGATTAACATAAGCATCATCAACATGAATGAAAGTAAATGCAACAAGTTTAGTCCATCTTCTTTAGTTTACTCATGTGAGGGTCCAGGTTGCCCTTGACCGTGGGCACGGCTAACCGTTTAGTTTACACTCTGCAGAGGTTTGTACATCTTTACCCACAAGTCATGTAAAAGTACTAGGAACTTTAGACCCAACCATGTGATGCCGGCCAAGCATCACACTACTGAGGTGTGATTGTATAGGGACACTACGAGGCCTTTACAAAGATTCCCTAGCACGGTATTGCCGGTGCAAAACCGTTCTCAAGTTCACCGCAAGCATACGGGTGACTTGGTGCCTTTTTCACCAAGGAGGGTCCTCCCTAGATTTGTCAATCTAAGGATCGGAAGCAAACTCCTAAGGCTATACATCTAATCTAACAATTTAACCTATCATAAAGCGTTGATTGCATAAAGGTAATTAACATACAAACACGAAGGGATGTATGGATCGCATCCACCTCGCCACAAAGGTAAACACCAAAGGGTAATCCTAGCCTATCGTCTTCTTGTTACCGTTTCGGCCAAGGTGACAAACCAATCTAAACCTATACTATGATAAGGAGTACACTTGATATGGAGTAACCCGATATGGAGTGGTCCAATACATGTTCATTCGCTGCTTTCTCCTCCACCGTACTGTCACTACGCAAGGATATTCATCACCGAACAACAACCCTGGTCCATGCACTACAACGATGTATCCGCAAGAGATAGACTAACCACCACGATTAGACCTATTCCTACTAAAATCATATGCTAGCTACACATATGGATAAAACACTCATCGATGTAGATCAAAGTAGGACAAGACATGATTACATCACCATAGAATGTTGAAGGTACAAATGACTTGACGAATTCAAGTCGCGGCTCCGGAACTCCACCATGGTTTCACCACACAGGGCCAACCATGGTGGCTAAGGCATGGCCTAGGCCATCTCCTAGGCAACTCGAGGACTTGCGACGGTCGTCCACTTCATCCCAGTGGTGCTTCTCCTTCGTGTCGGCGGCTCTCTGATGAATGGATGGATGGATAACCGCCTTGGGCCGCCTAGGGGGTTGTGTTTATACCCTAGGGGAGCCATGGGGCGTGCTCCACCTTGCCTTGCACGAGATCTTCCTTGGGAGAGAACGGAACTTGGTTTCATAAACTCAGCTTCATCCAGATTTTCGTGATTCACAGCCCTTCTTTGTCGGCACCATATCTCCAGCGTCCGGACTCGAAGTAATGCAAATTCGGTGTCCAGGTTGTGTGCCATGAAATTATCTCCTACTTTGGTATTCATTGCTTTCCTTGGAAACGAAGATAAGATTCCCAAAACAGCCTAAGATTATCTGTCTGATTTCGGACTTGTCTGCACAACTAGCATTTCGGGGGGCATATCTCCTAGCTCCATGACTCGAATTGAGCCTTCCATATGTCCAAATCGAAGCTATCATCAAGGTTCACAACTTTGGTAGTCAAACTTTTGACATTAGAGGCCATTTACGTCTCCAAATCTGCACTGAACGATCATGATGTCCTGGGCTTCGAGAATATCTCTCAAGCTGAGTTGATCTTGTTGGTAAACATCCAAGTCCCCGGAGTTTTACGTGTTGATGCTTCGGTCCTTGGGTCATTTGGAGTCGTGTTCACTTCATGTCTTGACTTATGACGAGCTTCATGATCTTCTCATAAAGTGCTTGATGAAATTTACCCGAAAGTACTCCTTTAAGCGCTTAAATCCTGTGTAAACAACATATTCCAAAAACCACATGCGAATGCGAACTTGTCATATCAAGAGGATTAGTACTGTTAGTTACGATATCAAATATGTGCGAATGTTGACGGTAAACTTATAACTAGGTGTACCAAAATCGACCATCAACACAAGGGTTGCTCGTAGGTTACCTGATCAGTGCAGCGCATAAACCTCTCTCAAACTGCGAAGCTCCCATAGAGCAGATCATCCTGAGGGTCAGGCTATACACCATCTACCCTCAGCCCCAAACCCTTTCAGGTAAAGCATACCACATACTAAAGTTTCTAATTAATTGGCCAAGACAGAGCCATATGTCTTGTGGTATTTTCATGTGTGGTTCTCCATGTTTCAATTAACAAAGGTGATCTTGTTTTAATGAAGGTATAACATAAGTAAAGGAAGATTAACATTGTTGTTCATTAGCACCATCATAATCCCCAGTTAAGCAACTAAGCAAGATCTACGCAACATAAATATAAACCCAGGCTGATCAAGGAATAGGGGTAACAAAACTAGTCCGACCTTAAATAATAGGACCCTTCATATTAATGCAAAGCGATAAATAAATAAATGGTGTAATTAAAATACTTGTTGTATAGGATGAACGGGGATGCAGCAGGGTCCTTCCTTCCACAAACTCTCGCTACTACTCAAAGTCTTCAAGGTCTTCAATGGCAGCGAACTCCTCGAACGGACCGTTTTCTACACACCACAAATTCACATACAAAGGAACAATACAATAAAATAATAAACAGTACACCAATCTTTGTAAACAGAAACACAGATAGCACCAAACTAATCTACTCATCAAAATTAGCACATGGATATAAAGAACGCTAAAAACAGAGCTAAAATACGTAATCTATGGCTAAAACAAGATACAGAGGCTTATCTGCAGGAAAACTAAACCTACAGGGGCCTAACTGCACGAAACTGAGGGCTAAAACAAAATTATGTATAAAACAAAAGGGATGCGGTGTAAAAACATAAACATGGATCTCGGGCGCTAAAACCTGGAAGTAAAGAAAAGGACCTAACTACAAGGATCTTTATACTACGGGAGGGTAAACTTGTGAAACTGCAAAAAGCTAGGGGCTTTTCTAAGAAAAGGCGGTGAAACAGGTCTGTTGACCAGTATGCTTGACCGGTTGACTCCGATCCGACGCGATCTGGTCTGCCGGATCTAGATCCGATGGCTGGACACAACTGCGACGACCGGCGGTGGCGTGCGATAGCGGACTTGCCGGCGCAACCCCAAATCGAGTTGGGGTGCTCGGTTTCTCGTGCGGATAGCACTGGTACAATGCGAGGGTCATGGCAGACTCAACCAGGGCATCAAGGCGAGTGCACGAGCGACGACGACGACACGCATCAAGGCGGAGCGGATGGCTGCGGCGGTGCCAACTCCGGCACGGGCGTGCGAGCGTCACAAGGCATCTGGGTGAAAACAAGCAGCACTAGCGCCTTTCTCACCTTCCTGCGAAGCTCCGGGGCAGCTTCAAGACACTAGGGCGATGGCGCTCGAGCAGATCGACAGTGGTGGCGCGGCTAGGGTTCGGAGCTCGCGGGAGCTCTGCGGAGGCAGCTAGGGTTTGGAGAAAGGGGGCTTCGGGTGGAGGCAGCGTTCTTTATGTAGGCCCGGGGTGGTGGCCGCCTTGGTGTGCGGGCCAAGGGAGAGGAGAGTAGCGTGGCTCGGTTGGGACCCGAGCTCGAGTATGATGCGGCGGCTGGAGGAGGGAGATGACGAGCGAGGCTCGCGCGTCGGCGGCAGCGGGCGGCGGGGCGTGGACGCAGGCCGCGGTGAGCCGAAGGGCCAACTGGGCCGCAAAGGTGAGGGGCGCCGAGCAAACGAGGCCGAGGAGTCCAAGGGACATTCCCGGACTTTGCTTGTTGGGCTGAAACAAAAGAAAAGGAAGAAAGGAAAAGAGAAGGAAAGGTTTTGGCATTTTTGAAAAGAGTGCAACAAACATCAAGCCACTTATTTAATTTTAGATAAACAAGCAATGTTTTCTTTTCTTTTCTATAACATATTCCCCGTAAAGAAAATAAGTGTTGAGAAAATCTTAAAATTAAGAGAAATTTGTTGTTTAATTTTTTTTCCTATTCACATCCTGGAATTGCAAATTTCAGGGTGTGACACGAGTGGTGTTACAAATTGGGACTAAAAAGATACATGAGGACTGGACTGAGAAACTAAGACCCAGGACAAGTATCAGTGTTAGGGCCAATTCGTTCCTAGATTTTTACTGAGGAATCGGATTGATGTTTCGTTTTCTAGTAGTGGGCTACCTTTTAAAAAAACATAGTGCACAGGTTGGTATTTTAGAAGTTCAGGGTATTTCTTTAAATTATATTAATAATGGCATAAGTCGGTCATTTAGTTACCAATATTACATAGTTATTTTTATTTTTCATGTTGTTGTAAATAATACCACTGCCTATTATTATCAAAGTAATTGTGATAAGAGTCTGGCTGTTAACGATTTTCTGTGAGAATTCTGTGATTTATATTTTAGACAGTGTTTGAATTTGAAAAGAGTACAGATGTTATTGAAAAAGAGAAACACCTCACCGTTTATTTTTTTACAGCAGAACCGTAGTCAAATAAGATGTGCATCAAAATGTACGTTAGTATGCGTACGTCTCGACCTTAGTGTTGTTAGAAATAATAATCCAATAAACATTTAACTGTTGGCAGGTGGTTGGGATTGACGACCGGCTAAAAGACATTGGGACTGAAATTCTTAAAAAGTGTGAAGGATTACCACTTGCAATTAAAGTGGTTGGAGGGCTCTTAAGCACAAGATACCCAAGCGAGCGTGAGTGGAATGCTGTTTTGAGCAGTCCTGCATGGTCAGTAGCTGGACTGCCCAAGGAATTGGATAATAGGATCTATTTAAGCTATGAGGATTTGTCTCCCCAACTGAAGCAGTGCTTCCTCTACTGCTCACTCTTTCCTAAAGGTGAAGAAATTATAGGGACATTGGTTACTGCTATGTGGATCAGTGAAGGATTTATCCTACCCCCAGATGAAAGTAGTTCACATGAATATGGATTAGAGGAGATAGCAACTGAGTACTACCGAGAGCTAATCAATAGGAATCTTATAGAGCCTACAGAAATGTATTCTATCACAGCATATAGGTGCACCATGCATGATGTGGTACACTCCTTTGCTGAGTACATGGCAAGAGAAGAATCTGCAGTGGTGGTCGACGACAAGCAGGTCGCTACTTGTGGCGGCATGCTCATCTGTCACCTTTCTATTGGGCAGACTGTATCAGCAGTAGAACGGACCACTTTGCAGAGAATGAAGTCACTTAGGACACTGATTATAAACTCCAGCATAAAGTTTCAGAGTGGGGGTGATTCGCTGCTGGGAAGTTTCTCAAGTCTAAGGGTCCTATGCGTACGGTATGCAGATTCCGATAGGTTGGTTGCCTCTCTATCCAATCTGAAGCACCTAAGGCACCTTCACCTAGAGGGTACAGACGTATCTAAGCTACCAGACGACATCCAGCAAATGAAGTTCCTACAGTTCATTAATCTACTCCACTGTGAGAATTTGGGCCAACTTCCTAGCAGTATGATAAAGCTTGTGCACCTGAGGTCTCTTGACATCTCTGGATCGAAGGTGAGTGTTGTGCCCAAGGGGTTTGGTGGGTTAACAAATCTGAGGTTACTTAAAGGGTTCCCAGTACACGTGGACAGCATGGATCATGCGGGCGGCGGCAATTGGTGCAGTTTGCAAGAGCTGGCGCCTCTCTCTCAGCTGAGGCAGCTAACACTACAAGGCCTAGAGAAGGTGCCTGACAGCTGGATGGCTGAGAAGGCCCAGATTAGCAGCAAGAGCCACCTTAGCTATCTAGAGTTCAACTACAACAGTGTTGGTGGTGGTGAGGCCGAGCAGCAACGACAACAGAGTGTGACCCAGGAGGAGGTCTTGGAAAAGCTCTGCCCTCCAACCAGCAGCCTAGAGAATCTTGGTGTGAACGGGGGATATGCTGGTCGTCAGTTGCCAAACTGGATGCATGCTCCAGCATCGGCGGCAGACTTTAAGAGCTTGAGGTTTTTGATGTTGGAGAACCTGCCTTGCTGCACCCAACTACCTGGGGGTCTTTGTTGCCTCCCGTGTTTGGAACTATTGGTCATCGAGGATGCGCCAACCATCAAACGTATTGGACTCGACTTCCAGGCACCATCCTTCTTGCCAGCTGGAGAAACGGTTGTTGTTGCATTGGCACAACCACCATTTCCTAAGCTAAGGGATCTGCAACTCAAGGGGCTATGTGAGTGGGAGGAGTGGGAGTGGAACGACGATGAAGGTTGTGAGGCCGAGCAGCAGGGGAGTGCCAAAGACATCATGGCCATGCCATGTCTCGAGGAAATCACCATATATAACTGCAAGCTGAGCTATCTTCCACCAGGGCTCGCTAGTGTCAAGAGACATGCTCTGAGAGAACTGAACCTGTATGATCTGACCAACCTAAAATCTGTGGAGAACTTCTCTTCCGTCGTGGAACTTGACTTGTTGTACTGTCCCGAGCTCAAGAGAGTCAGCATGCTCTACAGGTTGAACAAGATCAGGATCGTCCACTGTCCGAAGCTGGAGGTGCTGGAAGGTGTCCCAGTACTGGACAGCCTCACATTGTACGATGGCACTATGGAGACACTTCCCTCATACTTGACAGGTGTTAGCCCAAGGTACCTCAGTTTGTCATGCAACAAGAAGCTGTATGGATCCTTATCATCACAAGGTAGCTCCGAGTTCAATAAGATCAGCCATATTGGGAAACATGACATCGATGTCATCGAGGATTGAGACACATCGAGGTAACTAATTTGCATTCTCTCTAAACTTCGGCTGCTCTTCGGCTGCTGCACAGCCTCACCTGTTTTCAAACACAGAGTTGTGGCAGATGAGCTGATCCGCCGATAACTCCCCTGTTTTCAACTAGTACTCTGTTTTAGTTAAGGTTCCACTGATTAATTAAGTACCTAATCAGTAATCACAGAGTGTAGCCGCCGCTGGCCTTAATTGGAACAATGATACTCAGTTTTTAACAATTTATTACTCTCTCCGATCACGAGTAACAATGCTGTCATTCAGAAACAGAGTGATTAATCTTGTAACTAAAAAA
Organism: Cenchrus americanus; assembly: GCA_947561735.1. Taxonomy (NCBI): domain Eukaryota; kingdom Viridiplantae; phylum Streptophyta; class Magnoliopsida; order Poales; family Poaceae; genus Cenchrus; species Cenchrus americanus. The sequence continues at coordinate 676,945 of OX387239.1, forward strand.
ACTTGCGATTCTGTGATCCATGATCAAGCAGACAACCTTTTGCCTTGCTCTCGAGCAGCTAGCAATTAATAACAATTCAAAAGACAAGTAATAGTAGGAGGAGGGAACATTCCAATCCCATCCACATAGGCAAGGCATAACCTAGGTGAGGTACAGAGCAGCTAGCTGAGCTCTCCTGGAAACCAAGGCATTGTTTCGATCAGAAGCCATGCCATGCCCCTTAGTTCGTTAACCGTAGGAAACACAAGTAACTGTCGAATATTGATTGCTTCGCTCATCAACAAGTAGTGCCATGCCATGCCGCCAGGTAAGGTTGCCACTCGATCCTTGCAGTGTGCAGCAAGTATGTATGAGGTCGCCTACATATGTAAGTAAGGCACATATATACCTGCTGTCGATCTGTCTCCTTGCTTTTCTAACCGCTAATTGCATACTCGAGCGCACACAAGAACCCAACAGCCACCTCCACCTGCGAATTGAGGTGATGATGATGACTCAATATATCTCTTTTCTTCATTAATTCGTGCATGGCCGGCCTGAATGGCTCAATATATCCCCCTGAATCAGGCCAGCCTTGCCCTTCCTGTTTGATTTGTGCAATTATTATTTGTGATGATTGATTAATTTTTTTGTTTGTGTCCTATCTAGGACCTGCGTACGTAGTACCAGTCTGGAGGCATGGCCGCCGTCCTGGATGCCATGGCACCCTACGTGATGCAGCTCATCGCGGGCATGGCTGAAGAAGAGGTGTCCATGCTGCTGGGAGTCTCGGGCGAGATCACCAAGCTGGAGGACAACATGGGAGGCATCAAAGCCTTCCTTGCTGACGCTGAACGGCGGCGCGTCACTGAACAGAGAGTGCAGAGGTGGGTGAGGAAGCTCAAGGGCGCCATGTACGACGCCACCGACATCCTTGACCTATGCCAACTCGAAGCCGACAAGCGGAAGGAAGCTAAGAGTGGCGGCATGGAGGAGAAGCCTCCGGGTTGCTGCCAGTCGCTGCTCTTCTGCCTGCGGAATCCTGTGTTCGCGCATAGGATAGGCAGCCGAATCAAGGAGCTCAACCAGCGGCTGGACGCCATCTGCAAGGATGCTGATAGGTTCAAGTTCATCGACCTCGGTTCCCACCCGGAGCGGAGGGTTTCTTCTATCCAGAAGATGACATCTGAGATTGTTGAGTCGACCATTGTTGGCGAGAAGATCGAGCAGGAAACAAGGGAGCTTGCCCATATGCTAATCACCGGCGGCAACCATGACATCAAGGTGGTGTCCATCGTGGGCACGGGCGGCATGGGAAAGACCACCCTTGCCCAGAAGATTTTCAACGAGAAAACCATCCAAGAGCACTTCAAGATGAAGGTATGGCTGAGCATCACCCAGCACTTCGACGAGACTGAGATGCTCAAGACAGCAATCGAGCATGCTGGTGGAGTCCACGGAGGGACGGAAGACAAGACGATCCTCACGCGGACCCTCACAAACACCTTGTCCACGGGCAGGTTTCTCCTAGTCCTGGATGATGTGTGGAGTGACCAAGCATGGAGTCATGTTCTTAGTGACCCCATCAGAAAGGCAAGCCAGAAACAACCGGGGAGCCGGGTCCTAATCACTACGAGATTTGGAGACCTAGCTCTACTGATGGGAGCCTCATTCTACCAACATCAGGTCAACCCATTAGACGTGGAGGATGCTTGGTCCCTGCTGAAGAAACAATTGCCACCTGATCAGGTCAGTCTATTTAGACTATACTTAGCGTCATACATGTTAGTACTGCTAGTCCTTCATGCCCTCGCATCTAAACAACAAGAAACCAGTCTCTCAATGCCACTAAAAATTGTAGCTATTTTATTCTCATTGCCACTAAAATTCTTGCTTCCCTTACCTGCATAAAAAAAGAAATTCTTCGCTTCCCTTCATTGTCACTATTTTAAATTTCGATTCCCTGAATGCCATTCTGTCATGTGCTATTAGTTTATGACTCACCGACAATATGAGCCCACATAGTCGACGCTGTTTTCTTTCTGCTTCCAAATGACAAAAATACCCCTCCTCAATTGATTGCGCCATTTGCCCCTCCTTTTACTGCCCGCGGTGTTCCTGGCCCTTTCTTCCCCGTGGCGTGAGCACAGGTCCCAGACCTCAGTGGCGCACGTCCCTCTCCTCGGCCACATCTTGAGGTCCAATACCAAGTACACATGCAGAGGGTGGCACAAGCACTGTCATCCGACAAGGAGTCCGTCCATGGGCGCTTTGCCACCGCCCGGCCAGGGAGCTCGGGACGACGCGGACGAGCTAGTGAACACGTACTCCTCGCGGCGGAGTCGATCCCTCTCATGTCATCTGACTACGTGGTCACCGCCATTGCGTTTATCGTGGCGCTCACCGTCTGACGTAGTTTGTTCTCATCTACTTCGACGCGTCCACGGTTGTGCTTCCTACCCCGTGTTCTGGTCCTTCTCCCGTCGCTTCGTGAGGCTCCTTGGCGCGCGTCAAGGCGGTCGGCCTCGGCCTCCCGTTCTTCGGCTCCGGTTGTGCCCGCCATGCTCACACTAGTGGGTGGTAACGAAAATAAAGGAATTGGAAAATTAAAATAGTGGCAGTGAAGTGAGCTGAAGAATTTTGATGTAAATGAAGAAAGTGGTATAATTTTCAATGGCACTGAGGAAATTCACTCCAGCAATATATATAGCCTTTTGTCCCAAGAAACAAGTTTGGTAGGTTAGAGATGAATCCCAAAAGAGATAAATGTAGGAGAAAAAATACATGTAGAGTTAAAAGCAAATAGAGAAATAAGAAATAGAGGTCATGGTTTAGACATGTTGATTATTGCTAGTCTCTAAGCACTCTTGTCCATAGTTAACTCCTTGGTGATGTTCTACTCCTTAAGGTTTCTTTTAACCGACCTGTCCCAAGTTACTTTAGATCAACATCTACCTCTCTTTACATTATTGATCCGCTCTAGAACCCCACTACGCACCGGTGCCTTAGGAGGCCTCCTTTGGAACGACCAAACCATCTCAACCGATGTTAAACCAAATTTTCCTCAATCGGTGCCACCCCGACTCCATCTCGAATATCTTCATTTCAAACTCTATGCCTTCTTATGTGCCCGCAAAGTCAACACAACATACACATCTATGCTACTCTCGGTTGTTGGACAAGCAACTTTTTAAAGACCAACATTCAGCACCATATAACATTACCTCATCATATCCTATGCCTAACATCTTCATCAATTGTCTTGTTCAAAAGCTGATTGAGAAGATATGCGGGTAAAAATAGGATGTGCAAATCATGGACTCGTCATAGTTGTGCTATGGATCACCATCCTTATATAGCATCGATAATAAATATCAAAAAGCTACCTTCTTAGAAACCTCTTGCCCATCGAGGCCGACATCTCCATTGTCACACCCGATTTTCCGAAGGAAACCAAGTGCATACCTATATGCATGCCGAATCAAGTTTCATGCATATAGTGACAAATAAGTGAACACAAAAATAGTATCACGTAAGAAAAAGAAAGATAATCGAGAGATTTACGCTCAATCCCGGAAATGAAGGCTCCAAACTTCACGGGCGCAGTCGACGGGGGTTGCGTACGCCTAGCACTCATCAACATCTTCACGTCACCTTCATGTAGCTTCCTCCTTCGAGCAACATTGTTTATAGCAAGGGAGAGCACTTGTCATACTCGCAAGTGTGGGGAAAAGAATGAATGCACGAGCTTTATAGTGGACTGGGCTATAAGCATTTAAGAAATTTTAGTTGGTCAAATTTTATTAGCACCGATTACTAATAAAGTATAAGTTTATACCAACCCTCATTAAGCATAAGGTAAGAGATACACCATAAGCATATGGCAAGCATAACCAGAGAGAATGATTTAAGCCCATCTTTAAGTTCGGTTATCATGTGAGGGTCCAAGGCCGCTCTTGACCGTGAGCACGGCTAATCTATTAGTTTTACACTCTTCGAGGTTGTACATCTTTACCCACAAGTTGCGTAAAAGTCCCGAAGAACTTTAAACCCAACCATGCGGTGCCGGCCAAGCATCATACCACACTACCGATGTGTGATTGCATAGGGACGCTACGAGGCCTTTACAAAGAGTCCTCCCGTGCGTATTAGTCCATAGTAGTATGTCATAGAGGCTATCTTTTGTACCACACTTCTATTACGAACGGTCAGCCATAGAGTACTTCCGTTCCAACACCACTCCGGAATAGAAGAGCCATAAAAGCATTCCTCCGTCCCCAACCTACTATGCGAGTAATAACCACACAAAGACTTCCCTAATTACTCGGCCAAGACCAGAGCCATATAGTCCTTGTGGTTGCACTGTTGTCCTGGGTGGTTCTCCATGTTCCGATTAAACATATGGTCTTGTATTAAACATCCAAAGATATAACATAAAGGTATAGCATGATTCATCATTATTGTTCATTAAAACCACCATAATCCAGGTATAGCAACTAAGCATAGCTACCCGACATAAATGATAAACCCAGGTTAACAAGGAATGATGATAAAGACTAGACAAACCTTAATAGGAACCATCAAAATTAATGCAAGCAAAGCAATGAGTGATTAAATATAATTCTTAGGACAAAAGATCAAGGACACACTTGCCTTTAACCAAGGTAGTTGCTCGGAATCTTCAACTTCAAGCTCTTCCAAACTTCTTGAATGACGTTCACTCTAAGCGTATCAATCATCGGGCACAAACATACACAAAACAAACAAACAAGCATACTAAGAACAAAGCACAAATCAAAAGAAAGCTTTAAAAGAACGCACTACGGATAGGCTCGATTAGGTGGATCACTAAAGAACACAAAGTATGCCTGGAAGGGAAAGTCTTGGTTAGCTTTAAAGAGATGATTGCGGAAGATTGAGCAAGAACCGGAAAGATCACACCGAGATTGAGCCGATAGAGAACGTCTACCGAACCATTTGCATATATGAGAGAACAAGGCTATGAGCTAGGTTCATTTTAATTAACAAAACAAGTATAAAGGATATTTCGAAATAAAATACCCTATGTTGACATTAATGCGATATTAAACTTTATTTACGAAACCGGTGTAAAGAACTAGTCAAGTTTTATTAATAAAGATTCATATATTGATTAAACCGATTAAACATTTAATTTAGAAAAACTAAACTATATGAACAATCCGAACGAAACTTTGTAATTTGAGTAGATCATATTATTATTAAAAACATTATGGAGCCGACATTAATCAAATTAACATTTGTTATAAAAGCCGGTGTAAAAGCCTAATCAAATTTTAATTAGAAAAGATTAATTAACTATTAAACAAATTAACATTTGGTTTAAGAAAAACCGAGATAAAGATCTAATTAACTTTTATGTACAAAAACATGTGATAGAAACATTAATCAAATTAAATTTGCTTATGAAAAATGATGTATAGATCTATATTACTTTTATTTATAAAAGGCATGTATAACTACGCATTAATCAAAATTAATATTAATTTTATTTTCAGAAAACAAAACATGGTGAAAACACACCGCTAATGAGTGCTTTACATTATTATGAACCTAACCCAACTTGAACGGATTAAAACGGAGCTAAAACAAAGATTCTAGGAGCAAAACAGGGTGATAAGGACCTATTTGCGATTATCTATAGATTTCGGGAGTAGGCGATAAGAAACCCGAGACACAAGAAAAAGTGCTCGCGAAAAGGATAAAACTCGGGGTTAGATCTATAAAAGTGCGCTGTTGGATCTATGTGCGAAGGGTGGGATTTTTTCCAAGGGGTTATGAGCAAAGGTTGCAAGACACATGTAAAGATCTAAAAATTACTAGGAAGAATAGAGGGTCTATCCGCAAACCGGCCACATCTTCTTCCTCCTCCGTCCAGGGACGAACGCAGGGCGGCGGCGGCGGGGGGTGGGGGGGGGGGGGGGGGGGGTTGGCGGCGCCGGCGACCCGGAGGCCCAGGAGCTCGATTGAGATGCGGAATTGAAAGAGGGGATCAAGGGGGTCTCGAAGACGTGCTCACCACGGGCGAGAGATCGACGGAGTCGACCGGAATCCGGAGGTCAACGGTGGCGATTCGGTTCGGCCAGCCGGCTCGGTTCGGGCGGCGCACGGGGTGGCGCTCCGGCCGGCTTCCGGCGGCGGCGGCCGTCTTCGCACGGGCGGCGGCGCCGCACAAGCGGGCAAGGCGCGCGCGCGCGCGCGGCTCGGCGCTTTTATAGGGGCGCGGGCGCGAGAGGCCGGGGTGCTCACGCCCGGGCGGCATCGGCGGCCGGTGCCATGGCCGGCCTTGGCCGATGGGCTCGACCCGTTCCGGTAGGATAGTTTTTTTTGTTTTTTTCGAATTTATTTTTAATGTCGAAACAATTCCGGAAAATGCGAAAATTGTTTTAGAAGCACGAATAATACTCGAAAAATCACAAAAAATCCAGGAAAGTTCCTAGAGATAGATTAAGACATGAACAATCCAAATAAAACATTTGGAGCTCATGAAAAAGATTTTGAAGCCTTCTAATAAATAGAAATAGCTCAAGGAAAATGAGAATAAATTCCGGAAAAAATCCGGAAAATTCTCGGAAGGATTTGGACAAACTCCCTAAACGCATTTTTGAAACCTTTTGCACTCAAGAAGCACCAAGATGCACCGGCATGAATGCAACACGCACAACTTTGTTTTAATTCGGAAAATCAAACAAAGAATTTTTCCTATACTATATTTCCCGTAAAGAAAATAAATGTTGGAAAAATTTTAAAATTATGAGAAAATCGTTATTTAATTATTCTTTCTATTCACATCCTCAAATTGGAAATTTCGGGGTGTGACATCCATCTTAATGTCCCACTACCCCACAATCCATCATCACCACGGTTCCAAACCGGCCTTCACCACCGGTTTGGAAACCGTTGCCTCATAGACGGTGGTGAGGTATTACCCCATCACCAATAGTTTCACAACTAGTAGTGATGATATAAAAAAATAAAAAATGAAACCCCCCGTCGGCCGGCCACACCATCGGCCACTCCCCTCGGCGCACCCTGCCGGCGACCAAACCACCGCCGCATCCCCCCGCCCCCCCCCCCCCCCCCCCCGACGGGGAGGATGAGGAGGAGCGCCGCTGCCCATACCTCACAAGTCGCTGCTTGGATCTCGCCGCCCTTACCTTGCCGGCCGCCGCTTGGATGCGGAATGCGCCCGCCGTCACTCCGCCTCGCCATCGAAGCCCTCTACAAATCTCCCCCACCGCCGCTCACTCCACCGCCGATCCTCACTACCCCGACGATTGAGGGACGAGTGGATGGGAGAGAGAGGAGAGGAGAGGAGGGGAGGGAGGTGGCAAGAGGGAAGAGAGCTTGAGGAGAGGGCCACAGGAGACTACGGGGGACCGGAGGGCCGGCAGAAGAAGCAAGACAACGAGAAAGAGAGGAGGTGCGAGTGAGGGGAGAGAGCAAGAGCCGCTAGAGGGAGGTGAGGAGTCCGCCGAGCGTATAACGCTTCGTGAGGGCTGCGCAGGTGGGTGGGGAGGTGCGACGTGTGTCCGTTTAATTCTAGTGAAGTTCAAAATTTCGGGTTCGTGACACGGAGTTTCGCCATTGTTATTTGGAGCCGGTGGTGATGGTTTTCAATGTCAACTTCAAATTTGAATAGTTGGTGATGATAATTATCACCCCGTCTCTACTTTTCATCACCGTTTATATAAACAATTGTCGGTAATAAATCATCACAGCCGCTTCTCGTAAAACCGCCGGTGATAGACCCTACCCTACTCTCGTCAATTACGATCACATCATCAAGAAAGAGCCGCATCATCACATCACTTAAAGTATAAAGGGCATTCAAAAACAAAAGGTAATACATCACTTAAAGTACAGTAAATAATCCTTGAAGATATTGTTCTACATGGATGTAGGGTCCGTTTGGCAGCTGTGTGAGCTGCTCCAACACCAGTTTTTTGCAAGAAGTTATGTCAAAGGGGTATACAAAATGGCTCCAACAGAGTAGCTAGCGGGTTTCACGCTCTCTAGAATGTTTCCGAGCAAGTGAAGTGGAAATTTGTTGCTACCTGCAGCTCTGTCCCCATTTGTACCAAACACATTATGAAACTACCCCTGAGCTTCACAACAAATTGCCACCGCCCCTATCATCCTCATGCACCCCGGAACACCCATAGACTCGAATCCATAAGCTTCTCTTCCGCTCTCGTTCTGCCGGCGGCGGTGGAGACATGGATGAGGGGGATGCTCCGGAGGAGGCCGGAACAAGGGCTCATGTGGATGAAATGATAGTGCATAATTCAAACATATATCATAATTAGAATTTATAGTGTCCCTTGATAACCTTGTGACATGTCATGAACAGCAAATTACTTATCACACGATACCAGCAGTACCTACTGCTAAACAGGTCATATATTTAAAGAATGATGAGAAAATATTTCAAATTGGTTAAAACATCATAGTTTTTACATGCAACATACTAAATGAGAAATTGAGAATGACAGTAACACATATGCATTTACTTTGGGGGAAAATAAAATGATCAAACACGGTGCGTCTTCTGTCAAACTACGTACAGTTGTCATTATTTTTCAAAAACTTGCATTGTAGTCATGTAGTTGAAAAAGGCTGATGTACACTGCATTAACGCCACAGCCATGGACATCCGGTGCGCATATCTTTGTGTACAAAGAATAAGGCTTCGACAAAGCAAGCATATACATTAGGTTATTTTCATAATTGTTTTCTATAAATTGTTAGTGATGAGATCATGAGAATTAGAGTGTCCCAAATTGATGGTTGGAAAAATTATTTTTTATAATAGCATAAGTGGTAAGTAATTTATATGAAATAGGGATTACTACAGCTTATATTCGTAAAATGCCGAGGTGGAGAATTTAGATATAGAGATTTAGACGGTTGCTTTAGATCCATTTCATAATGACAGATGTGGGTAATTTTCTAGAAAATATAATTCGGGGGCTATAATGATTGATGGCCAGATGTTTTGATTTTCATAAGATAATTTCTCTCTTCGTCTAGATGCTACGTGTAGGCATCAAAATGAGCCTCAAATAGTAATAGTAAGATGCATGACATCTATCATAAATGTAATAATTCTCCATGGACAGAAGTGTCACTTCACCGCCTATCTTATGAATTCCTGTGCACAAGCTGGACTGAATTATATTTGAAATCAGATGGAGTAGACAAATTTGTTCTTGTGGCATTATTTGTTGGAATTGTTGCTTTTCAAACTCAAGGTAACCAGATTATAAAAGACGACACAAACTACCAGACCACAGTCTAGTCTGCATTTGGAATGCGAGAATCGCATAATGTACTGAAGCAAGTAGTACCCAGCATTCCATTTGGACCTTATTATTGTTGTCACTTGTTAGAAATAATAACCCAATAAACATTTAACTGTTGGCAGGTAGTTGGGATTGACGACCGACTAAAAGATATTGGGACTGAAATTCTGAAGAAGTGTGATGGCTTACCACTTGCAATTAAAGTTGTTGGAGGGCTCTTAAGCACAAGATACCCAAGCGAGCATGAGTGGAATGCTGTTTTGAGCAGTCCAGCATGGTCAGTGGCTGGACTGCCCAAGGAATTGGATAATCGAATCTATTTAAGCTATGAGGATTTGTCTCCCCAACTGAAGCAGTGCTTCCTCTACTGCTCACTCTTTCCTAAAGGTAAAAAAATTATAGGGACATTGGTTACTGCTATGTGGATTAGTGAAGGATTTGTCCAACCTCCAGATGAAAGTAGTTCACATGAGTATGGGTTAGAAGAGATGGCAACCGAGTACTACAAAGAGCTAATCAAGAGGAATCTTATAGAGCCTACGGAAGCATATTCTCTCACAAGATATAGGTGCACCATGCATGATGTGGTACGCTCCTTTGCCGAGTACATGGCAAGAGAAGAATCGCATTGGTGGTCGATGAAAAGCGTGTAGCTACTTGTGGTGGTGGCGGTCGTGGCGACATGCTTGTCCGTCGCCTCTCGTTGGACGAATGTGTCAACAATAGAATGGACCACTTTGCAGAGAATGAAGTCACTTAGGACACTGATTATAAACTCCAGCATAAAGTTTCAGAGTGATGGTGATTCGCTGCTGGGAAGTTTCTCAAGTCTGCGAGTCCTGTACATATGGTCTGCAGATTCCGATAGGTTGGTTGCCTCTCTATCGAATCTGAAGCACCTAAGGTACCTTCACCTAGAGGGTACAAACGTATCTAGGCTACCAGATGACATCCAGCAGATGAAATTCCTACAGTTTATTAGGCTTAGGAATTGTGAGAAATTAGCCAATCTTCCTAGCAGCATCGTAAAACTTGTGCACCTGAGGTCTCTTAACATCACTGGATCAAACGTGAGTGTTGTGCCCAAGGGGTTTGGTGGGTTAACAAATCTGAGGTTACTTTATGGGTTCCCAGTACACGTGGACAACATGGATCATGCGGCGGCGACAAAGGTGCAGTTTGCAAGAGCTGGCGCCTCTCTCTCAGCTGAGGCAGCTAACACTACAAGGCCTAGAGAAGGTGCCTGCCAGCTGGATGGCTGAGAAGGCCTTGATTAGCAGCAAGGGCCACCTTAGCTATCTAGTGTTCAACTACAGCAGTGCTCGTAGTGGTGAGGTCGAGCAGCAGCAACAACAGAGTGTGATCCAGGAGGAGGTCTTGGAAAAGCTCTGCCCTCCAACCAGCAGCCTAGAGAATCTTATTGTGAAAGGGGGATATGCTGGTCGGCAGTTGCCAAACTGGATGCGTGCTCCAGCATCAGCGGTGGACTTTAAGAGCCTGAGGTTTTTGAGTCTGGAGAACCTACCTTGCTGCACCCGACTACCTGAGGGTCTCTGTTGCCTCCCGTGTTTGGAAATGCTGACCATCGAGGATGCACCGACCGTCAAACGTATTGGGCCCGAGTTCCAGGCTCCATCCTCCTCGCCAGCTGGAGATACGGTTGTTGTTGCATTGGCACAACCACCATTTCCTAAGCTGAGGGTGTTGCAACTGATCGGGCTATGTAAGTGGGAGGAGTGGGAGTGGAACAACGACGAAGGTTGTGATGCCGAGCAGCAAGGGAGTGCCATAGACACCATTGCCATGCCTTGTCTCGAGATACTCCAAATTGATAACCGCAAACCGAGCTATCTTCCACCGGGGCTCGCCAAAGATTAAGAGGCACGCTGCGAGAGAACCGTATTTGTACGAGCCGACCAACCCGACATACGTGGAGTACTTCCCTTCGGTTGTGGTACTTGATGTTTTCGACGCCCCGAGCTCAAGAGGATCGGTGGGCTCTCCAGGTTGCACAAGATCACGATCATCCGCCGCCCGAAGCCGGAGGAGCCGGAAGGTGTCCCGATCATCGGACAGCCTCGCATTGAAAGATGGCACCATGGAGACACTTCCGTCATACTTGACAGTGTTAGCCCAAGGTACCTCGCCTTGTCATGCAACAAGAAGCTGTATGGATCCTTATCATCACAAGGTAGCTCCGAGTTCAATAAGATCAGCCATATTGGGAAACATGACATCGATGTCATCGAGGATTGAGACACATCGAGGTAACTAATTTGCATTCTCTCTATGCTAAGATGGTTGCTTGTAACTCCTATTCGTTATGCAGATACAGTAATCTCCTTGCATCGATCACTTATACATCAGATTCTTGTGGCATCACCAGGGACGAAAGCTTACATTCGACCACCGGCTGTGATGTAGTGCTACTGAATGTTTGAGCTGACGACGGCATTAGTCTTGAGGTAAATATGGCTAAAAGTTCCATACAAATTTCAAAGGCACCGCGGCCGGGCTTTATATTGTGAAACAGAGTGTCGCGACTCGTCTGACGAGCAGACAGACACTGCTGCAACAATTGATTTAATTTACATAGGTTGTACTTGTTTTCATCTTTTGGCCTCTCGGGGCACGTACGCCAGCTCTTCTCCTTTTCCTGTATTTCAGCATGCTGAGTCATTTGTAAATACACACAAGCTGTACAACCTTCAGTTGGCTGTGAAGAATGCCACTTTTCCTGAACCATATATATCTGCCCTTGTGGTTTGTGATATGGTGATCTTGTTCTTCTGCCCAGTGGCATCAATGTCGTCAATCAAAGCACACTGTGATCTTAGGAATATTACCAGCAGGTTGTTTGCTTGCGTCAAAGCTCATTGAAGCAGAGGACACCCATGTAGCTCTTCGGCTGCTGCACAGCCTCACCTGTTTTCAAACACAGAGTTGTGGCAGATGAGCTGATCCGCCGATAACTCCCCTGTTTTCAACTAGTACTCTGTTTTAGGAAAAAAATAGGGTGCGCGCCGTGTGCGCACCGCCTGCCTAGTGCTGCTGCCTGGTGGACCCTGCACCTCCGCTGCATGTGCGCCTACCCTCCCCTGACTGCTGTCGCTGCCCTTCCCGTGAATCAAGGAGCATGCAACGCGACATCCGATCCCCAACGGGGGGTGCCTTATGCCGGTCACATTTTCTTCATCCACAATTCCCCTGCTTTTTTTTTATTTCAGTACGTGACTACTAGGCGATGAAAGGTTCCACTGATTAATTAAGTACCTAATCACCAGTGGCGGATACAAGTCTAGGGCAACTAGGGCCATGGCCCTAGGCGTAGGCTGATGTTTTCCATTATGTAGATACATTGTAGCTATTGTAGCAACGAAGACCTAAGTATAGCAGCTAGCATCAGTCCTTTACTGGCCCTAGGCGTCAGTATGGATCATGTCCGCCCCTGCTAATCACAGAGTGTAGCCGCCGCTGGCCTTAATTGGAACAATGATACTCAGTTTTTAACAATTTATTACTCTCTCCGATCACGAGTAACAATGCTGTCATTCAGAAACAGAGTGATTAATCTTGTAACTAAAAAAACTTGCGATTCTGTGATCCATGATCAAGCAGACAACCTTTTGCCTTGCTCTCGAGCAGCTAGCAATTAATAACAATTCAAAAGACAAGTAATAGTAGGAGGAGGGAACATTCCAATCCCATCCACATAGGCAAGGCATAACCTAGGTGAGGTACAGAGCAGCTAGCTGAGCTCTCCTGGAAACCAAGGCATTGTTTCGATCAGAAGCCATGCCATGCCCCTTAGTTCGTTAACCGTAGGAAACACAAGTAACTGTCGAATATTGATTGCTTCGCTCATCAACAAGTAGTGCCATGCCATGCCGCCAGGTAAGGTTGCCACTCGATCCTTGCAGTGTGCAGCAAGTATGTATGAGGTCGCCTACATATGTAAGTAAGGCACATATATACCTGCTGTCGATCTGTCTCCTTGCTTTTCTAACCGCTAATTGCATACTCGAGCGCACACAAGAACCCAACAGCCACCTCCACCTGCGAATTGAGGTGATGATGATGACTCAATATATCTCTTTTCTTCATTAATTCGTGCATGGCCGGCCTGAATGGCTCAATATATCCCCCTGAATCAGGCCAGCCAGCCGTGCATGTGATTAATTTTTTTGTTTGTGTCCTATCTAGGACCTGCGTACGTAGTACCAGTCTGGAGGCATGGCCGCCGTCCTGGATGCCATGGCACCCTACGTGATGCAGCTCATCGCGGGCATGGCTGAAGAAGAGGTGTCCATGCTGCTGGGAGTCTCCGGCGAGATCAAGAGGCTGGAGGACAACATGGGAAGCATCAAAGCCTTCCTTGCTGACGCTGAACGGCGGCGCGTCACTGAACAGAGGGTGCAGAGGTGGGTGAGGAAGCTCAAGGGCGCCATATACGACGCCACCGACATCCTTGACCTATGCCAACTCGAAGCTGACAAGCGGAAGGAAGCTAAGAGTGGCAGCATGGAGGAGAAGCCTCCTGGTTGCTGCCAGTCGCTGCTCTTCTGCCTGCGGAATCCTGTGTTCGCGCACAGGATAGGCAGCCGAATCAAGGAGCTCAACCAGCGGCTGGACGCCATCTGCAAGGATGCTGATAGGTTCAAGTTCATCGACCTCGGTTCCCACCCGGAGCGGAGGGTTTCTTCTATCCAGAAGATGACATCTGAGATTGTTGAGTCGACCATTGTTGGGGAGAAGATCGAGCAGGATACAAGGGAGCTTGCCCAACTGTTGATCACCGGGGGCAACCATGATGTCAAGGTGGTGTCCATCGTGGGCACTGGCGGTATGGGAAAGACCACGCTTGCTCAGAAGATCTTCAACGAGATAACCATCCAAGAGCACTTCAAGGTGAAGGTATGGCTGAGCGTCACCCAATACTTCGACGAGACTGAGCTGCTCAAGACAGCAATCGAGCATGCTTGGTGGAGTCCACGGAGGGACGCAAGACAAGACGATCCTCACGCGGACCCTCGAAACACCTTGTCCACGGGCAGGTTTCTCCTAGTCCCGGATGATGTGTGGAGTGACAAAGCATGGAGTCATGTTCTTAGTGACCCCATCGAAAGGCAAGCCGAAACAACCGGGAGCCGGGTCCTAATCACTACGAGATTTGGAGACCTAGCTCTACTGATGGGAGCCTCATTCTACCAACATCAGGTCAACCCATTAGACGTGGAGGATGCTTGGTCCCTGCTGAAGAAACAATTGCCACCTGATCAGGTCAGTCTATTTAGACTATACTTAGCGTCATACATGTTAGTACTGCTAGTCCTTCATGCCCCTGCATCTAAACAACAAGAAACCAGTCTCTCAATGCCACTAAAAATTGTAGCTATTTTATTCTCATTGCCACTAAAATTCTTGCTTCCCTTACCTGCATAAAAAAAGAAATTCTTCGCTTCCCTTCATTGTCACTATTTTAAATTTCGATTCCCTGAATGCCATTCTGTCATGTGCTATTAGTTTATGACTCACCGACAATATGAGCCCACATAGTCGACGCTGTTTTCTTTCTGCTTCCAAATGACAAAAATACCCCTCCTCAATTGATTGCGCCATTTGCCCCTCCTTTTACGCCCGCGGTGTTCCCCGGCCCTTTCTTCCCCGTGGCGTGAGCACAGGTCCCAGACCTCAGTGGCGCACGTCCCTCTCCTCGGCCACATCTTGAGGTCCAATACCAAGTACACATGCAGAGGGTGGCACAAGCACTGTCATCCGACAAGGAGTCCGTCCAGGGGCAGCTTTGCCACTGCCTGGCCAGGGAGCTCGAGACGACGCAGACGAGCTAGTGAACACGTACTCCTCGCGGCGGAGTCGATCCCTCTCATGTCATCTGACTACGTGGTCACCGCCATTGCGTTTATCGTGGCGCTCACCGTCTGACGTAGTTTGTTCTCATCTACTTCGACGCGTCCACGGTTGTGCTTCCTACCCCGTGTTCGGTCCTTCTCCCGTCGCTTCGTGAGGCTCCTTGGCGCCGTCAAGGCGGTCAGCTCAGCCTCCCGTTCTTCGGCCGGTTGTGCTCGCCATGCTCACACTAGTGGGTGGTAATGAAAATAAAGGAATTGGAAAATTAAAATAGTGGCAAGGAAGTGAGTCGAAGAATTTTGATGGAAATGAAGAAAGTGGTATAATTTTCAATGGCACCGAGGAAATTCACTCCAACAATATATATAGCCTTTTGTCCCAAGAAACAAGTTTGGTAGGTTAGAGATGAATCCCAAAAGAGATAAATGTAGGAGAAAAAATACATGTAGAGTTAAAAGCAAATAGAGAAATAAGAAATAGAGGTCATGGTTTAGACATGTTGATTATTGCTAGTCTCTAAGCACTCTTGTCCATAGTTAACTCCTTGGTGATGTTCCACTCCTTAAGGTCCCTTTTAACCGACCCGTCCCAAATTACTTTAGGTCAACCTCTACGTCTCTTTACATTATTGATCTGCTCTAGAACCCCACTACGCACCGGTGCCTTAGGAGGCCTCCTTTGGAACGACCAAACCATCTCAACCGATGTTAAACCAAATTTTCCTCAATCGGTGCCACCCCGACTCCATCTCGAATATCTTCATTTCAAACTCTATGCCTTCTTATGTGCCCGCAAAGTCAACACAACATACACATCTATGCTACTCTCGGTTGTTGGACAAGCAACTTTTTAAAGACCAACATTCAACACCATATAACATTACCTCATCATATCCTATGCCTAACATCTTCATCAATTGTCTTGTTCAAAAGCTGATTGAGAAGATATGCGGGTAAAAATAGGATGTGCAAATCATGGACTCGTCATAGTTGTGCTATGGATCACCATCCTTATATAGCATCGATAATAAATATCAAAAAGCTACCTTCTTAGAAACCTCTTGCCCATCGAGGCCGACATCTCCATTGTCACACCCGATTTTCCGAAGGAAACCAAGTGCATACCTATATGCATGCCGAATCAAGTTTCATGCATATAGTGACAAATAAGTGAACACAAAAATAGTATCACGTAAGAAAAAGAAAGATAATCGAGAGATTTACGCTCAATCCTGGAAATGAAGGCTCTAAACTTCACGGGCGGTCGGCGGGGGTTGCGTACGCCTAGCACTCATCAACATCTTCACGTCACCTTCATGTAGCTTCCTCCTTCGAGCAACATTGTTTATAGCAAGGGAGAGCACTTGTCATACTCGGCAAGTGTGGGGAAAAGAATGAATGCACGAGGCTTTATAGTGGACTGGGCTATAAGCATTTAAGAAATTTTAGTTGGTCAAATTTTATTAGCACCGATTACTAATAAAGTATAAGTTTATACCAACCCTCATTAAGCATAAGGTAAGAGATACACCATAAGCATATGGCAAGCATAACCAGAGAGAATGATTTAAGCCCATCTTTAAGTTCGGTTATCATGTGAGGGTCCGGCCGCTCTTGACCGTGAGCACGGCTAATCTATTAGTTTTACACTCTTCGGAGGTTGTACATCTTTACCCACAAGTTGCGTAAAAGTCCCGAAGAACTTTAAACCCAACCATGCGGTGCCGGCCAAGCATCATACCACACTACCGATGTGTGATTGCATAGGGACGCTACGAGGCCTTTACAAAGAG
Source organism: Cenchrus americanus (assembly GCA_947561735.1). NCBI lineage: Eukaryota > Viridiplantae > Streptophyta > Magnoliopsida > Poales > Poaceae > Cenchrus > Cenchrus americanus. The sequence continues at coordinate 693,928 of OX387239.1, forward strand.
TCCTCTCGTGCGTATTAGTCCATAGTAGTATGTCATAGAGGCTATCTTTCGTACCACACTTCTATTACGAATGGTCGGCCATAGAGTACTTCCGTTCCAACACCACTCCGAATAGAAGAGCCATAAAAGCATTCCTCCGTCCCCAACCTACTATGCGAGTAATAACCACACAAAGACTTCCCTAATTACTCGGCCAAGACCGAGCCATATAGTCCTTGTGGTTGCACCGTTGTCTCGGGTGGTTCTCCATGTTCCGATTAAACATATGGTCTTGTATTAAACATCCAAAGATATAACATAAAGGTATATCATGATTCATCATTATTGTCCATTAAAACCACCATAACCCAGGTATAGCAACTAAGCATAGCTACCCGACATAAATGATAAACCCAGGTTAACAAGGAATGATGATAAAGACTAGACAAACCTTAATAGGAACCATCAAAATTAATGCAAGCAAAGCAATGAGTGATTAAATATAATTCTTAGGACAAAAGATCAAGGACACACTTGCCTTTAACCAAGGTAGTTGCTCGGAATCTTCAACTTCAAGCTCTTCCAAACTTCTTGAATGACGTTCACTCTAAGCGTATCAATCATCGGGCACAAACATACACAAAACAAACAAACAAGCATACTAAGAACAAAGCACAAATCAAAAGAAAGCTTTAAAAGAACGCACTACGGATAGGCTCGATTAGGTGGATCACTAAAGAACACAAAGTATGCCCGGAAGGGAAAGTCTTGGTTAGCTTTAAAGAGATGATTGCGGAAGATTGAGCAAGAACCGGAAAGATCACACCGAGATTGAGTCGATAGAGAACGTCTACCGAACCATTTGCATATATGAGAGAACAAGGCTATGAGCTAGGTTCATTTTAATTAACAAAACAAGTATAAAGGATATTTCGTAAATAAAATACCCTATGTTGACATTAATGCGATATTAAACTTTATTTACGAAACCGGTGTAAAGAACTAGTCAAGTTTTATTAATAAAGATTCATATATTGATTAAACCGATTAAACATTTAATTTAGAAAAACTAAACTATATGAACAATCCGAACGAAACTTTGTAATTTGAGTAGATCATATTATTATTAAAAACATTATGGAGTCGACATTAATCAAATTAACATTTGTTATAAAAGCCGGTGTAAAAGCCTAATCAAATTTTAATTAGAAAAGATTAATTAACTATTAAACAAATTAACATTTGGTTTAAGAAAAACCGAGATAAAGATCTAATTAACTTTTATGTAAAAAAACATGTGATAGAAACATTAATCAAATTAAATTTGCTTATGAAAAACGTGTATAGATCTATATTACTTTTATTTATAAAAGGCATGTATAACTACGCATTAATCAAAATTAATATTAATTTTATTTTCAGAAAACAAAACATGGTGAAAACACACCACTAATGAGTGCTTTACATTATTATGAACCTAACCCAACTTGAACGGATTAAAACGGAGCTAAAACAAAGATTCTAGGAGCAAAACAGGGTGATAAGGACCTATTTGCGATTATCTATAGATTTCGGGGAGTAGGCGATAAGAAACCCGAGACACAAGAAAAAGTGCTCGCGAAAAGGATAAAACTCGGGGTTAGATCTATAAAAGTGCGCTGTTGGATCTATGTGCGAAGGGTGGGATTTTTTCCAAGGGGTTATGAGCAAAGGTTGCAAGACACATGTAAAGATCTAAAAATTACTAGGAAGAATAGAGGGTCTATCCGCAAACCGGCCACATCTTCTTCCTCCTCTCCGTCCGGGGACGAACGCAGGGCGGCGGCGCCGGGGTGGGGGGGGGGGGGGGGGGGGGGGGCGGCGCCGGCGACACCGGAGGCCTAGGAGCTCGATTGAGATGCGGAATTGAAAGAGGGGATCAAGGGGGTCTCGAAGACGTGCTCACCACGGGCGAGAGATCGACGGAGTCGGCCCGAATCCGGAGGTCAACGGTGGCGATTCGGTTCGGCCGCCGGCTCGGTTCGGGCGGCGCACGGGGTGGCGCTCCGGGCGGCTTCCGGCGGCGGCGCCGTCTTCGCACGGGCGGCGGCGCCGCACAAGCGGGCAAGGCGCGCGGCGCGCGGCTCGGCGCTTTTATAGGGGCGCGGGCGCGAGAGGCCGGGGTGCTCACGCCCGGGCGGCATCGGCGGCCGGTGCCATGGCCGGCCTTGGCCGATGGGCTCGACCCGTTCCAGTAGGATAGTTTTTTTTGTTTTTTTTTCGAATTTATTTTTAATGTCGAAACAATTCCGGAAAATGCGAAAATTGTTTTAGAAGCACGAATAATACTCGAAAAATCACAAAAAATCCAGGAAAGTTCCTAGAGATAGATTAAGACATGAACAATCCAAATAAAACATTTGGAGCTCATGAAAAAGATTTTGAAGCCTTCTAATAAATAGAAATAGCTCAAGGAAAAATGAGAATAAATTCCAGAAAAATCTGGAAAATTCTCTGAAGGATTTGGACAGCTCCTAAACGCATTTTTGAACCCTTTTGCACTCAAGAAGCACCAAGATGCACCGGCATGATGCAACACTCACAACTTTGTTTTAATTCGGAAAATCAAACAAAGAATTTTTCCTATACTATATTTCCCGTAAAGAAAATAAATGTTGGAAAAATTTTAAAATTATGAGAAAATCGTTATTTAATTATTCTTTCTATTCACATCCTCAAATTGGAAATTTCGGGGTGTGACATCCATCTTAATGTCCCACTACCCCACAATCCATCATCACCACGGTTCCAAACCGGCCTTCACCACCGGTTTGGAAACCGTTGCCTCATAGACGGTGGTGAGGTATTACCCCATCACCAATAGTTTCACAACTAGTAGTGATGATATAAAAAAATAAAAAATGAAACCCCCCGTCGGCCGGGCCACACCATCGGCCACTCCCCTCGGCGCACCCTCCGGCGACCAAACCACCGGCCGCATCCCCCCGCCCCCCCCCCCCCCGACAGGGAGGATGAGGAGGAGCGCCGCCGCCCATACCTCACAAGTCGCCGCTTGGATCTCGCCGCCCTTACCTTGCCGGCCGCCGCTTGGATCCGGAATGCGCCCGCCGTCACTCCGCCTCCGCCATCGAAGCCCTCTACAAATCTCCCCCCACCGCGCTCACTCCACCGCCGATCCTCACTACCCCGACGATTGAGGGACGAGTGGATGGGAGAGAGAGGAGAGGAGAGGAGGGGAGGGAGGTGGCAAGAGGGAAGAGAGCTTGAGGAGAGGGCCACGGGAGACTACGGGGGACCGGAGGGCCGGGGAAGAAGCAGCACAACGAGAAAGAGAGGAGGTGCAGAGTGAGGGAGAGAGCAAGAGCTGCTAGAGGGAGGTGAGGAGTCTGCTGAGCAGATAACGCTTGGTGAGGGCCGCAGGTGGGTGGGGAGGTGCGACGTGTGTCCGTTTAATTCTAGTGAAGTTCAAAATTTCGGGTTCGTGACACGGAGTTTCGCCATTGTTATTTGGAGCCGGTGGTGATGGTTTTCAATGTCAACTTCAAATTTGAATAGTTGGTGATGATAATTATCACCCCGTCTCTACTTTTCATCACTTGTTTATATAAACAATTGTCGGTAATAAATCATCACAGCCGCTTCTGTAAAACCGCCGGTGATAGACCCTACCCTACTCTCGTCAATTACGATCACATCATCAGCAAAGAGCCAGCATCATCACATCACTTAAAGTATAAAGGATATTCAAAAACAAAAAGTAACACATCACTTAAAGTACGAGAAATAATTCCGAAGATATTATTCTACATGGATGCAAAGGTCCATTTGGCGAGCTGCGTGAGCAGCTCCGCACGAGTTTTTTGCATGAAGTTATGTCAAAGGGGTATACAAAATGGCTCCAACAGAGTAGCTAGCGGGTTTCACGCTCTCTAGAATGTTTCCGAGCAAGTGAAGTGGAAATTTGTTGCTACCTGCAGCTCTGTCCCCATTTGTACCAAACACATTATGAAACTACCCCTGAGCTTCATAGTTATATACAATGAAATTGTCACCGCCCCTATCATCCTCATGCACCCCGGAACACCCATAGACTCGAATCCATAAGCTTCTCTTCCGCTCTCGTTCTTTGGCGGCGGTGGAGACATGGATGAGGGGGATGCTCCGGAGGAGGCCGGAACAAGGGCTCATGTGGATGAAATGATAGTGCATAATTCAAACATATATCATAATTAGAATTTATAGTGTCCCTTGATAATCTTTGTGGCCTGCCATGAACAGCAGTGCCTAGTGCTAAACAGATCATAAATTTAAATAATGATGAGAAAGGATTTTTAAAATTGGTTAAAACATCATAGTTTTTACATGCGACATACTATATGAGAAATTGAGAATGACAGTAACACATATGCATTTACTTTGGGGGAAAATAAAATGATCAAACACGGTGCGTCTTCTGTCAAACTATGTACAATGGTCATTATTTTTCAAAAACTTGCATTGTAGTTATGTAGTTGAAAAAGGCTGATGTACACTGCATTAACGCCACAGCCATGGACATCCGGTGCGCATATCTTTGTGTACAAAGAATAAGGCTTCGACAAAGCAAGCATATACATTAGGTTATTTTCATAATTGTTTTCTATAAATTGTTAGTGATGAGATCATGAGAATTAGAGTGTCCCAAATTGATGGTTGGAAAAATTATTTTTTATAATAGCATAAGTGGTAAGTAATTTATATGAAATAGGGATTACTACAGCTTATATTCGTAAAATGCCGAGGTGGAGAATTTAGATATAGAGATTTAGACGGTTGCTTTAGATCCATTTCATAATGACAGATGTGGGTAATTTTCTAGAAAATATAATTCGGGGGCTATAATGATTGATGGCCGGATGTTTTGATTTTTTAAAGATAATTTCTCTCTTCGTCTAGATGCTACGTGTAGGCATCAAATTGAGCCTCAAATAGTAATAGTAAGATGCATGGCAACAATCACAAATTTAATAATTCTCCGTGGACAAAACTGTCACTTCACCACCTATCTTATGAATTCCTGTGCACAAGCTGTACTGAATTATATTTGAAATCAGATGGAGTAGACAACTTAGTTCTTGTGGCATTCTTTGTTGAAATTGTTGCTTTTCAAACTCAAGGTAACCAGATTATAAAAGACGACACAAACTACCGCACCACGAGTCTAGTCTGCATTTGGAATGCGAGAATCGCATAATGTACTTGAAGCAAGTAGTACCCGGCATTCCATTTGGACCTTATTATTGTTGTCACTTGTCGAAATAATAACCCAATAATCATTTAACTGTTGGCGGTAGTTGGGATGGACGACCGGCTAAAAGACATTGGGACTGAAATCCTTAAGAAGTGTGAAGGATTACCACTTGCAATTAAAGTGGTTGGAGGGCTCTTAAGCACAAGATACCCAAGCGAGCGTGAGTGGAATGCCTTGTTTTGAGCGATCCAAAGCATGGTCGGTAGGCCGGACCGCCCAAGGAATTGGATAATCGGATCTATTTAAGCTATGAGGATTTGTCTCCCCAACCGAAGCAAGTGCTTCCTCTATCGCTCACTCTTTCCTAAAGGTGAAGAAATTATACGGACGGTGGTTACTTGCTATGTGGATTAGTGAAGGATTTATTCAACTACGGATGGAACCAGCTTGGCATGGGTATGAGTTAGAAGAGATGGCAACCGAGTACCACGGAGAGCTAATCAAGAGGAATCTTATAGAGCCTACGGAAGCATATTCTCTCACAAGATATAGGTGCACCATGCATGATGTGGTACGCTCCTTTGCCGAGTACATGGCAAGAGAAGAATCTGCATTGGTGGTCGATGAAAAGCGGTAGCTACTTGTGGTGGTGGCGGTCGTGGCGACATGCTTGTCCGTCGCCTCTCGTTGGACAGAATGTGTCAACAATAGAATGGACCACTTTGCAGAGAATGAAGTCACTTAGGACACCGATTATAAACTCCAAGCATAAAGTTTCGCAGTGGTGGCGATTCGCCGCCGGCAAGTTTCTCAAGTCTGCGGGTCCCGTACATATGGTCTGCGGATTCCGATAGGTTGGTTGCCTCTCTATCGAATCTGAAGCACCTAAGGTACCTTCACCTAGAGGGTACAAACATATCTAGGCTACCAGATGACATCCAGCAGATGAAATTCCTACAGTTCATTAGGCTTAGGAATTGTGAGAAATTGGCCAATCTTCCTAAAGTAGCATCGTAAAACTTGTGCACCGAGGTCTCTTAACATCACCGGGTCAAACGTGAGTGTTGTGCCCAAGGGGTTTGGTGGGTTAACAAATCTTAGGTTACTTTATGGGTTCCCGGACACATGGACAACATGGATCATGCGGCGGCGACAGGGGTGCGGTTTGCAAGAGCCGGCTCCTCTCTCTCGGCTTAGGCGCCTAACACTACATGGCCTAGAGAAGGTGCCTACCAACAGATTGCCGAGAAGGCCTTGATTAGCAGCAAGGGCCACCTTAGCTATCTAGAGTTCAACTACGGCGGTCCTGGTGGTGGTGGGGTTGAGCAAGAAGCGACAACAGAGTGTGATCCAGGAGGAGGTCTTGGAAAAGCTCGCCCTCCAACCAGCGGCCTAGAGAATCTTACCGTGGAAGGGGGGATATCTTTGGTCGGCGGTTGCCAAGCCGGATGCGTGCTCCGGCATCGGCCGTGGACTTTAAGAGCCCGAGGTTTTTGAGGCCGGAGAACCTACCTTACCGCACCCAACTACCTGAGGGTCTTTGTTGCCTCCCATGTTTGGAAATGCTGACCATCAAGGATGCACCGACCGTCAAACGTATTGGGCCTGAGTTCCAGGCTCCATCCTCCTTACCACCGGAGATACGAGCTTGTTGTTGCATTGGCACAACCACCATTTCCTAAGCCGAGGGTTCTGCACCGATTGGGCTATGTGAGTGGGAGGAGTGGGAGTGGAACGACGACGAAGGTTGTGAGGCCGAGCACCGGGGGAGTGCCAAAGCCACCATGGCCATGCCATGTCTCGAGATACTCCAAATTGATAACCGCAAACCGAGCTATCTTCCACCGGGGCTCGCCAAAGCATTAAGAGGCACGCTCCGAGAGAACCGTATTTGTACGAGCCGACCAACCCGACATACGTGGAGTACTTCCCTTCGGTTGTGGTACTTGATGTTTTCGACGCCCCGAGCTCAAGAGGATCGGTGGGCTCTCCAGGTTGCACAAGATCACGATCATCCGCCGCCCGAAGCCGGAGGAGCTGGAAGGTGTCCCGATGCATCGGACAGCCTCGGATTGAAAGATGGCACCATGGAGACACTTCCGTCATACTTGACGGTGTTAGCCCAAGGTACCTCGCTTGTCATGCAACAAGAAGCCGTATGGATCCTTATCATCACAAGGTAGCTCCGAGTTCAATAAGATCAGCCATATTGGGAAACATGACATCGATGTCATCGAGGATTGAGATACATCGAGGTAACTAATTTGCATTCTCTCTATGCTAAAATGGTTGCTTGTAACTCCTATTCGTTATGCGTACAAAGTAATCTCCATGCATCGATCACTTATACATCAGATTCTTGTGGCATCATCGGGGACGAAAGCTTACATTCGACCACCGGCTGTGATGTAGTGCTACTGAATGTTTGAGCTGACGACGGCATTAGTCTTGAGGTAAATATGGCTAAAAGTTCCATACAAATTTCAAAGGCACCGCGGCCGGGCTTTATATTGTGAAACAGAGTGCTGCGACTCGGTCTGACGAGCGGACAGACGCCGCTCCAACAATTGATTTGATTTACAGAGGTTGTGCTTGTTTTCAACTCTTGGCCTCTCGGGGCATGTACGCCAGCTCTTCTCCTTTTCCTGTATTTCAGCATGCTGAGTCATTTGTAAATACACACAAGCTGTACAACCTTCAGTTGGCTGTGAAGAATGCCAGTTTTCCTGAACCATATATATCTGCCCTTGTGGTTTGTGATATGGTGATCTTGTTCTTCTGCCCAGTGGCATCGATGTCATCAAATAAGCACACTATGATCTGAGGAATATTACCAGCAGGTTGTTTGCTTGCGTCAAAGCTCATTGAAGCAGAGGACACCCATGTAGCTCTTCGGCTGCTGCACAGCCTCACCACAGAAACACAGAGTCATGACAGATGAGCTGATCCGCCGATAACTCCCCTGTTTTCAACTAGTACTCTGTTTTAGGAAAAAAATAGGGTGCGCGCCGCCTGCCTAGTGCTGCTGCCTGGTGGACCCTGCACCTCCGCTGCATGTGCGCCTACCCTCCCCCCGACCGTTGTCGCTGCCCTTCCCGTGAATCAAGGAGCATGCAACGCGACATCCGATCCCCAACGGGGGGTGCCTTATGCCGGTCACATTTTCTTCATCCACAATTCCCCTGCTTTTTTTTTATTTCAGTACGTGACTACTAGGCGATGAAAGGTTCCACTGATTAATTAAGTACCTAATCACCAGTGGCGGATACAAGTCTAGGGCAACTAGGGCCATGGCCCTAGACGTAGGCCGATGTTTTCCATTATGTAGATACATTGTAGCTACCGTAGCAACGAAGACTTAAGTATAGCAGCTAGCATCAGTCCTTTGCTGGCCCTAGGCGTCGGTATGGATCATGTCCGCCCCTGCTAATCACAGAGTGTAGCCGCCGCTGGCCTTAATTGGAACAATGATACTCAGTTTTTAACAATTTATTACTCTCTCCGATCACGAGTAACAATGCTGTCATTCAGAAACAGAGTGATTAATCTTGTAACTAAAAAAAACTTGCGATTCTGTGATCCATGATCAAGCAGACAACCTTTGCCTTGCTCTCGAGCAGCTAGCAATTAATAACAATTCAAAAGGCAAGTACTAGCAGGAGGAGGGAACATTCCAATCCCATCCACATAGGCAAGGCATAACCTAGGTGAGGTTCAGAGCAGCTAGCTGAGCTCTGCTGGAAACCAAGGCATTGTTTCGATCAGAAGCCATGCCATGCCTCTTAGTTCGTTAACCGTAGGAAACACAAGTAACTGTCGAATATTGATTGCTTCGCTCGTCAAGAAGTAATGCCAAGAGTGCAGCAAGTATGTATCAGGTCGCCTACATATGTAAAGACACATACATACCTGCTCTCGATCTGTCTCCTTGCTTTTCCAACCGCTAATTGCATACTCGATCGAGAGCACATCACCAACCGAGCTAGCCATCTGCGAATTGAGGTGATGACTCAATCTCTCTTCCCTGCATACGTCTTCATTAACAATTCGTGTCAGATCTCTTAATTAGCTCCCTTGAATCGCCTTGCCCTTCCTGTCTGAGTTCAGTTATAGTTGATTATATTCACGCAGGATTAACAGAGTAAGCAATGTTTAAATTCCATACTAAGCATTAAAAATTTTGCTATCACTTGGTAATCTTGTGTTGGATATGATCCGAATTCTTAAGCCTGGAGGGCCCAATGTTCAGGTTAATTATGTGTTTAGCAGAATTTGTTTCCCTTAGCTCCCCTGATCAATTTGTGTAACACACATCCCTTAGCTCCCCTGATCAATGCATGGCCTTGCCCTTCCTGTTTGAGACTATGAATAATCCAGTTAGTAGCTAGATTTATTTGTCTGTTTGTGTCCTATCTAGCTAGGACCTGCGCACGTACTCTGGAGCCATGGCCGCCGTCCTGGATGCCATGGCACCCTACGTGATGCAGCTCATCGCGGGCATGGCGGAAGAAGAGGTGTCCATGCTGCTGGGCGTCTCCGGCGAGATCAAGAGGCTGGAGGACAACATGGGAAGCATCAAAGCCTTCCTTGCTGACGCTGAACGGCGGCGCGTCACTGAACAGAGGGTGCAGAGATGGGTGGGCAAGCTCAAGGGCGCCCTGTACGCGGCCACCGACATCCTTGACCTATGCCAACTCGAAGCTGACAAGCGGAAGGAAGCTAAGAGTGGCAGCATGGAGGAGAAGCCTCCTGGTTGCTGCCAGTCGCTGCTCTTCTGCCTGCGGAATCCTGTGTTCGCGCACAGGATAGGCAGCCGAATCAAGGAGCTCAACCAGCGGCTGGACGCCATCTGCAAGGATGCTGATAGGTTCAAGTTCATCGACCTCGGTTCCTACCCGGAGCGGAGGGTTTCTTCTAGCCAGAAGATGACATCTGAGATTGTTGAGTCGGCCATTGTTGGCGAGAAGATCGAGCAGGAAACAAGGGAGCTTGCCCATCTGCTAATCACCGGCGGCAACCATGACATCAAGGTGGTGTCCATCGTGGGCACGGGCGGCATGGGAAAGACCACTCTTTCCCAGAAGATTTTCAACCAGAAAAGCATCCAAGAGCACTTCAAGATGAAGGTATGGTTGAGCATCACCCGGCACTTTGACGAGACTGAGATGCTCAAGACGGCAATCGAGCATGCTGGTGGAGTCCACGGAGGGACGCAAGACAAGACGATCCTCACGCGGACCCTCACAAACACCTTGTCCACGGGCAGGTTTCTCGTAGTCCTGGATGATGTGTGGAGTGACAAAGCATGGAGTCATGTTCTTAGTGACCCCATCAGAAAGGCAAGCCAGAAACAACCGGGGAGCCGGGTCCTAATCACTACGAGATTTGGAGACCTAGCTCTACTGATGGGAGCCTCATTCTACCAACATCGAGTCAACCCATTAGACGTGGAGGATGCTTGGTCCCCGCTGAAGAAACAACCGCCACGGATCGTGGTCGGTCTATCTAGACTATACTTAGTGTCATACATGTTAGTACTGCTAGTCCTTCATGCCCCTGCATCTAAACAACAAGAAACCATTCTCTCAATGCCACTAAAAATTGTAGCTATTTTATTCTCATTGACACTAAAATTATTGCTTCCCTTACCTGCATAAAAAAGAAATTCTTCGCTTCACTTCATTGTAACTATTTTAAATTTCGATTCCCTGAATGCCATTCTGTCATGTGCTATTAATTTATGACTCACCAACAATATGAGCCCACGTAGTAGATGGTGTTTCTTTCTGCTTCCAAACGACAAAATTACCCTTTCTCCATTCATTGCGCCATTTGCCCCTCCTTTTTACTGCACGCGATGTTCCTGGCCCTTTCTTCCCCGTGACGTGAGCACAGGTCCCAGACCTCAGTGGCCCACGTACCTCTCCTCAGCCACATCTTGAGGTCCAACACCAAGTACACATGCAGAGGGTGGGACAAGCACTGTCATCGGCCAAGGAGTCCGTCCAGGGGCAACTGCGCCACCGCCTGGCCAGGGAGCTCGGGACGACGCAGATGAGCTAGTGAACACGTACTCCTCGCGGCGGAGTCGATCCCTCTCACATCATCTGACTACGTGGTCACCGCCGTTGCTTTTATCGTGGCGCTCGCCGTCATGACTTAGTTCATTCTCGTGTACTTCGACGCGTCCAAGCCGTGCCGCCTACCCCGTGTTCTGGCCCTTCTCCCGTCGCTTCGTGAGGCTCCTGGCCACCGTCAAGGTGGTCGGCTCAGCCTCCCGTTCTTCGGTCTAGCCGTCCGCCGCCATGCTCACACTAGTGGGCGGTAATGACAATAAAGGAATAGGAAAATTGAAATAGTGGCGGTGAAGGGAGTCGAAGAATTTTGATGGAAATGAAGAAAGTGGTATAATTTTCAATGGCACCGAGGAAATTCATTCCAAAGCAATATATATAGCCTTTTGTCCCAAGAAACAAGTTTGGTAGGTTAGAGATGAATCCCAAAAGAAATAAATGTAGGAGAAAAAATGCAAGTAGAGTTAAAAGCAAATAGAGAAATAAGAAATAGAGGTCATGGCTTAGACATGTTGATTGCTAGTCTCTAAGCACTCTTGTCCATAGTTAACTCCTTGGTGATGTTCTACTCCTTAAGGTTTCTTTTAACCGACCTGTCCCAAGTTACTTTAGATCAACATCTACCTCTCTTTACATTATTGATTTGCTCTAGAACCCCACTACGTACTAGTGCCTTAGGAGGCCTTCTTTGGACCAACCAAACCATCTGAAGCGATGTTAAATCAAATTTTCGTCAATCGTGCCACCCCTACTCTATCTCGAATATCATCATTTGAAACTCTATGCCTTCTTATGTGCCCGCAAAGTCAACACAACATACACATCTATGCCACTCTCAATTCTTTGGACAAGCAACTTTTTGTAGACCAACATTCAGCACCGTATAACATTACCCCATGAATTGGTGTCATATAGAACTTACCTTTTAGCTTTTGTGGCACCCTCTTGTCATAGAGGATGTCAGAAACTTAACGTCATTTCAATCGGGGTTCAAATCCTATGCCTAACATCTTCGTCAACTATCTTGTTCGAAAGCTTATTCAGAAGATATGCGAGTGAAAATAGGATGTGTAAATCATGGACTCATCATAGTTGTGCTATGTCTCACCATCCTTATATAGCATCGATAATAAATATCAAAAATCTACCTTCTTAGAGACCACTTGCCCGTCGAGGCTAAAATCTCCATATTCATGTCCCACCACCCCACAATCCATCATCACCACCGGTTCCAAACCGGCCTTCACCACCGGTTTGGAAATTGTTGCCTCATAGGTGGTGGTGATGGTATTACCCCATCACCAACAGTTTCACAACAAGTAGTGATGATATTAAAAAATAAAAAAAATTAACCCCCCCGTCGGCCGGGCCACACCACCGGCGACACCCCTCAGGCGCACCCCCTGGAGACCAAACCACGGCCGCATCCCCCTACCCGGCCCCCCACACCCAACAGGGAAGATGAGGAGGAGCGCCACTACCCTTGCCTCACCAGTCACCACTTAGATCTTGCGGCCCGCCACTCGCATAGTCCCAAAGAGGAAACCTCATAGAATTTGGTTTTCCAACGGGTATCCCAACTGGGCTAAAGGATTTTGCGCAAATAAAAAATACTCAAAATTTTGTGGAAGCTCTCACATGCATGATTTTTTATGCAAAATATGTGCACACAGTCCATTGGATTCGAAACCACAACGTTGTACTCGTCGATGGCATCCTTACCATCTCATTTACAGAGCACAGATGTAGTTGAGTAGGGATGCTTTTCTTTTGAAGTCACCTTGGGGGAAACTTAACTTTAGTCCTGGTTTGTGGTACCAACTAGGACTACTGGCTTTTAGTTTGTGTCATCTTTAGTCCCGAGTTGTCACACCCGACTTTAAAGGCAAAATCGAATGCATTGAATACATGTGCGCCATGATCAAAGTTCACACATGCATCAACTTAGTGAATACAAAAACATAGTGTACAAGTGTACAAAGAGAAATAAAATTTATTACATGACTGGCAGTCTTTAATCTAACACATGAATAGAGTAGCTACAATGGATAAGTAAAGCACGGACGTCCTCCACAGGCAGTCGACTGAGGGAACGTGCGCCTAGAAATCGTCGAACTCTCTAGGATAGTCTTTGTTGATGGTTTAAAACCATGCTCAAGTTCACCGCAAGCCTATGGGTGACTTGATTCCTTTTTCACCAAGGAGGGTCTTCCCTAGATTTGTCAATCCAAGGATCGGAAGCAAACTCCTAGGATTCTCCATCTAACCTATTGATCTATCCTAACATGAAGCATTGATTGCATAAGAAGATAAACCTTAAAGATATATGAGTTATAGCATAAGGTTGATCGCATCCATGAATATTGACAAGGTAAGGAGCAAGCAAGGGAAACTAAGGCCTATCGTCTTCTAGTCGTAGTTCTAGCCAAAAGAGCAAGCATGACATGCATCTCATCCAAAGCCAACTTTAAACTACTATCCTCCGGTCCGATTCCGAAGACTCCCGCCTTTTGGAGCCACCATCCCGTCACAACACACTCCTATTCGTGCGGTGTTAGCCTAGGGTGAGTTCAAGAAGAACAAGTTGAAAACGCTTGGTCGATCCGTATGCACCTCTAGCCACCATGACTACAAGAGCACCCCAAGCAATCTATCTAGAATAGATTGAAGATGAAGCATAGCCAAGCAAAAGCAAAATCATAAAATGAGGAATCGAGTCGCTAAAAGATTGGATGACATGAAGTACCTTACTCACATAATAAACATGTTTAGATCATCTCCACCGAGTACATACCATTGATGACCTCAACTAGCTTTGGAACTCGGCCATGGATCAACCATGCAAGGCGACCATGGCGGCTAGGGTAGGCCTAGGCCATCTCCTAGACAACTTCGAGGACTCGCAGCGGCCGTCGCCGCTCTCTCCTAGGTTTCACCGAGTTCCTCCGGATGGATGCTCGCCGAATTTTTGTAGCAAGACTACTAATACCCCGAAGCAACCCTAGTCAAAAGGGGGGGGCTCGAACCGCCACAAAAATGGGTCGGGCTGGTCCGATTGGGCCAGTTGGCCCAGGAGCTTTTTGGACCATTTCGGGCCCATCTTTCGTGCGTGGGCTTCTCTTGCAATTGTGAGTTTCTGTCTTCTCGATTGTGTGGGCTTTTGACGTCTTTATCCGCGTGAATAGTTAGGATGTCTTGTCGTCCAAGCCTATGTATCTTCCGTCTAAGTCCCCGGAGTTTTGTGCTTTCACATTGTGGTCCTTGGGTCATTTGGAGTCATGTTCACCTCGAGTGTTGACTTGTGCTGGGCTTCATGACCTTCTTGCAAAGTGCTTATTGAACTTCTCCCGGAAGTGCTCCTTTTAGTGCCTAAATCATGCGTAAACAACATACTCCAAATACCACATTCACAAGTGAACTTGTTACATCATTAGTATGCCTAGTGGCGGGTTAGTTGCAAATCATAATCGAAACCAATGTATAACAAGTACTCTAGGTTGACGGAAATTCACCGTCAACAGTCTGCAAAACGTCCGTCTGAGTTGCAGCCGAGTTGTGGAGATGTAATATAAATAACAACAAGCATGAGCACATATCGTACTCAACAAGGGAAGACACTATAACAACATGCAAAGGCTTTATGGTGGAAAGCTTGTGGTTACATAGCAGGTCAGCATTTTAGTTGGTCAAGTTTTATTAAGCAACGAAGTTACTAGCAAATGTAAGTTTGTACCAACCCAGAGATTAACATAAGCATCATCAACATGAATGAAAGTAAATGCAACAAGTTTAGTCCATCTTCCTTAGTTTACTCATGTGAGGCTCCAGGTTGCCCTTGACCGAGGGCACGGCTAACCGTTTAGTTTTACACTTTGCGCAGGTTTGTACATCTTTACCCACAAGTCATGTAAAAGTACTAGGAACTTTAGACCCAACCATGTGATGCCGGCCAAGCATCACACTACTGAGGTGTGATTGTATAGGGACACTACGAGGCCTTTACAAAGATTTCCTAGCACAGTATTGACGGTGCAAAACCGTTCTCAAGTTCACCGCAAGCGTACGGGTGACTTGGTGCCTTTTTCACCAAGGAGGGTCCTCCCTAGATTTGTCAATCCAAGGATCGGAAGCAAACTCCTAAGGCTATACATCTAATCTAACGATTTAACCTATCATAAAGCGTTGATTGCATAAAGGTAATTAACATACAAACACGAAGGGATGTATGGATCTCATCCACCTCGCCACAAAGGTAAACACCAAAGGGTAACCCTAGCCTATCGTCTTCTTGTTACCGTTTTGGCCAAGGTGACAAACCAATCTAAACCTATACTATGATAAGGAGTACACTCGATATGGAGTAACCCGATATGGAGTGGTCCAATACACGTTCATTCGCTGCTTTCTCCTCCACCGTACTGTCACTACGCAAGGATATTCATCACCAAACAACAACCCCGGTCCATGCACTACAACAATGTATCCGCAAGAGATAGACTAACCGCCACGATTAGACCTATTCCTACTAAAATCATATGCTAGCTACACATATGGATAAAACACTCATCGATGTAGATCAAAGTAGGACAAGACATGATTACATCACCATAGAATGTTGAAGGTACAACCGACTTGACAAATTCAAGTCGCGGCTCCGAATTCCACCATGGCTTCACCACACAGGGCCAACCATGGTGGCTAAGGCATGGCCTAGGCCATCTCCTAGGCAACTCGAGGACTTGCGATGGTCGTCCACTTCATCTCGATGGTGCTTCTCCTTCGTGTCGGCGGCTCTCTGATGAATGGATGGATGGATAACTGCCTTGGGCCGCCTAGGGGGTTGTATTTATACCCTAGGGGAGCCATGGGGCGTGCTCCACCTTGCCTTGCACGAGATCTTCCTTGGGAGAGAAGGGAACTTGGTTTCCATAAACTCAGCTTCGTCCAGATTTTCGTGATTCGCAGCCCTTCTTTGTTAGCACCATATCTTCAGCGTCCGGACTTGAAGTAATGCAAATTCGTTGTCCAGGTTGTGTGCCATGAAATTATCTCCTACTTTGGTATTCATTGCTTTCCTTGGAAACGAAGATAAGATTCCCAAAACAGCCTAAGAATATCTCGTCCGATTTCGGACTTGTCTCGCGCAACTCGGCATTTCGGGGGCATATCTCCTAGCTCCATGACTCGAATTGAGCCTTCCATATGTCCAAATCGAAGCTATCATCAAGGTTCACAACTTTGGTAGTCAAACTTTTGACATTAGAGGCCATTTACGTCTTCGAATCCGCACCGAAGGATCATGATGTCTTGGGCTTCGAGAATATCTCTCGGCCGAGTTGATCTTGTTGGTAAACATCCAAGTCCCCGGAGTGTTACGTGTTGATGCTTCGGTGCTTGGGTCATTTGGAGTCGTGTTCAGTTCATGTCTTGACTTATGACGAGCTTCATGATCTTCTCATAAAGTGCTTGATGAACTTTACTCGAAAGTACTCCTTTAAGCGCTTAAATCCTGTGTAAACAACATATTCCAAAAACCACATGCGAATGCGAACTTGTCATATCAAGAGGATTAGTACTTGTTAGTTAGGATATCAAATATGTGCGAATGTTGACGGTAAACTTATAACTAGGTGTAACAAAATCGACCGTCAACACAAGGGTCGCTCGTAGGTTACCCGATCGGTGCGGCGCATAAACCTTTCTCAAACTCGCGAAGCTACCATAGAAGCGATCACCTGAGGGTCGGGCTATACACCATCTACCGTCGCCCCCAAACCCTTTCAGGTAAAGCATACCACATACTAAAGTTTCTAATTAATTGGCCAAGACAGAGCCATATGTCTTGTGGTATTTTCATGTGTGGTTCTCCATGTTTCAATTAACAAAGGTGATCTTGTTTTAATGAAGGTATAACATAAGTAAAGGAAGATTAACATTGTTGTTCATTAGCACCATCATAATCCCAAGTTAAGCAACTAAGCAAGATCTACGCAACATAAATATAAACCCAGGCTGATCAAGGAATAGGGGTAACAAAACTAGTCCGACCTTAAATAATAGGACCCTTCATATTAATGCAAAGCGATAAATAAATAAATGGTGTAATTAAAATACCTGTTGTATAGGATAAACGGGGATGCAGCAAGGTCCTGCCTTCCACAAACTCTCGCTGCTACTCAAAGTCTTCAAGGTCTTCAATGGCAGGGAACTCCTCGAACGGACCATTTTCTACACACCATACATTCACATACAAAAGAACAATACAATAAAATAATAAACAGTACACCAATCTTTGCAAACAGAAACATAGATAGAACCAAACTAATCTACTCGTCAAAATGAGCGCATGGATATAAAGAACGCTAAAAACGAGCTAAAATGCGTAATCTATGGCTAAAACAAGCTACGGGGGCTTATCTCACGGAAAACTAAACCTATCGTTGTGGGGGTAGCCGAAGCTACCGCACACAAACAATGAGGGAAAACAAAAGCTCAAGAACCAAAACCAAAAACACAAAGCAAAGGACAGCCAACAACTCTTTTCTCAACAAGAGATTTCTCAAAAGTCGATCCCCTTTACAAGTGCCGATCCGTCCCCTTTTATAGGGAGGTGGACGGACTTTTTACATTCCGAGGATACCCTCGTGCGAAACGGATCTAAACAAAATGTACTAGGCTACTTCGGAAAATCTCCAATTTGGTCTCCACGTAATCGACGCTTCATGATGTCATGCCGCAAATCGCGGCGCCTTTCTTGCTTTCATCACGTGCGCCCGTCGGGAGGAAACCTTCATTCTTTTGGAGATTCCCCTTTCGCCTGGCACCTTTCGTCACCTGAAACAAGGAATTCACATTCAAACTTGAAGCCGTTAGGGGTTAGGGACGACGAAGCCCCCCCGAGCGAATCCTAGGTCGAGATTGCGTAGGTGAATGAGATTCGCTCTCGGGGTTTCGTCGCGGAATAAATCAATCGGCTCGGATAAGACCCCAACGCCTTGGATTGCTTTGAGCTTATTTTGCAACTCCACCGGCGACGAAGGGTACCGCTCGAAAGACGAGTTCCGAAAATTGGAAAAGGAATCAATGGGTCCCGGGGTTTCGTTGTTTGGGGGCCTTTCGCGTAGAGATTTGGGCGGCTAAAGACACTCTTTTATTTTTGGTATACGAAAGGCTTGATTCCGAATCCCCCAACACCTACGGGGGCCTAACCGCACGAAACCGAGGGCTAAAACAAAATTATGTATAAAACACAAGGGATGCGGTGTAAAAACATAAACATGGACCTCGGGCGCTAAAACCTCGGAAGTAAAGAAAAGGACCTAACTACAAGGATCTTTATACTACGGGAGGGTAAACTTGTGAAACCGCAAAAAGCTAGGGGCTTTTCTAAGAAACGACGGTGAAACAGTCCGTTGGCCGTACGCTTGACCGGTTGACTCCGATCCGACGCGATCCGGTCCGTCGGATCTAGATCCGATGGCTAGACACAACCGCGGCGACCGACGGTGGCGTGCGCAACGGCGAACGGCGGCGTGCGACGACGGACTTGCCGGCGCAACACCAAATCGAGTTGGGGGTGCTCGGTTTCACGTGCGGACGCACCGGTACAATGCGATGGTCATGGCGGACTCAACCGGGGCATCAAGGCGAGCGCACGGGCGATGACAACGACAAGCATCAAGGCGGAGCGGATGGGCGCGGCGGTGCCAACTCCGGCGTGGGCGTGTGGGCATCGCAAGACACCCGGGTGAAAACAAGCGACACTAGCGCCTTTCTTACCTTCTCCGCGAAGCTCCGGCGCCTTCAAGACACTAGGGCGATGGCGGTCGAGCGGATCGACGGTGGCGGCGCGGCTAGGGTTCGGAGCTCGCGGGAGCTGCGCGAAGGCGGTTAGGGTTTGGGGGAAAGGGGGCTTCGGGTGGAGGCGACGTCCTTTATGTAGGCCCGGGTGGCGGCCGCCTTGGTGTGCGGGCCAAGGGAGAGGAGAGCAGCCGTGGCTCCGTTGGGACCCGAGCTCGAGTATGATGCGGCGGGGCCGGAGGAGGGAGATGATGGGCGGGGCTCGCGCGTCGGCGGCGGCCGGGCGGCGGGGCGTGGACACAGGCCGCGGTGAGCCGAAAGGCCAACTGGGCCGCAAAGGTGAGGGGCGCCGAGCAAACGAGGCCGAGGAGTCCAAGGGACATTCCCGGACTTTGCTTGTTGGGCTGAAACAAAAGAAAAGGAAGAAAGGAAAAGAGAAGGAAAGGTTTTGGCATTTTTGAAAAGAGTGCAACAAACATCAAGCCACTTATTTAATTTTAGATAAACAAGCAATGTTTTCTTTTCTTTTCTATAACATATTCCCCGTAAAGAAAATAAGTGTTGAGAAATCTTAAAATTAAGAGAAATTTGTTGTTTAATTTTTTTCCTATTCACATCCCGGAATTGCAAATTTCGGGGTGTGACACGAGTGGTGTTACAAATCGGATTGATGTTTCGTTTTCTAGTAGTGGGCTACCTTTTAAAAAAACATAGTGCACAGGTTGGTATTTTAGAAGTTCCGGGTATTTCTTTAAATTATATTAATAATGGCATAAGTCGGTCATTTAGTTACCAATATTACATAGTTATTTTTATTTTTCATGTTGTTGTAAATAATATATGCATGAAAATGTACGTTATTATGCGTAAGTCCGGACCTTAGTGTTGTTAGAAATAATAATCCAATAAACATTTAACCGTTGGCGGTGTGGTTGGGATTGACGACCAGCTAAAAGACATTGGGACCGAAATTCTTAAGAAGTGTGAAGGATTACCACTTGCAATTAAAGTGGTTGGAGGGCTCTTAAGCACAAGATACCCAAGCGAGCGTGAGTGGAATGCCTCGTTTTGAGCGATCCAAGCATGGTCGGTAGGCCGGACTCGCCCAAGGAATTGGATAATCGGATCTATTTAAGTTATGAGGATTTGTCTCCCCAACCGAAGCAAGATGCTCCCTCATCGCTCACTCTTTCCTAAAGGTGAAGAAATTATACGGACAAAGTGGTTCTTGCTATGTGGATCGTTGAAGGATTTATCCTACCTCCGGATGAAAGTAGTTCACATGAGCATGGATCAGAGGAGATAGCAACTGAGTACTACCGAGAGCTAATCAAGAGGAATCTTATAGAACCTACGAAAGAATATTCTATGACAGGATATAGGTGCACCATGCATGATGTGGTACGCTCCTTTGCTGAGTACATGGCAAGAGAAGAATCTGCGGTGGTGGTCAACGACAAGCAGGTCGCTACTTGTGGTGGTGGCGGCGGCATGCTCGTCCGTCGCCTCTCCGTAGGACAGGCAGTATCGGTAGTAGAATGGGCCACCTTGCAGAGAATGAAGTCACTTAGGACACTGATTATAAACTCCAGCATAAAGTTTCAGAGTGATGGTGATTCGCTGCTGGGAAGTTTCTCAAGTCTGCGAGTCCTGTACATATGGTCTGCAGATTCCGATAGGTTGGTTGCCTCTCTATCGAATCTGAAGCACCTAAGGTACCTTCACCTAGAGGGTACAAACATATCTAGGCTACCAGATGACATCCAGCAGATGAAATTCCTACAGTTCATTAGGCTTAGGAATTGTGAGAAATTGGCCAATCTTCCTAGCAGCATCGTAAAACTTGTGCACCTGAGGTCTCTTAACATCACTGGATCAAACGTGAGTGTTGTGCCCAAGGGGTTTAGTGGGTTAACAAATCTGAGGTTACTTTATGGGTTCCCAGTACACGTACACAATATGGATCATGTGGTTGGCGGTAGCTGGTGCAGTTTGCAAGAGCTGGCGCCTCTCTCTCAACTGACGCAGCTAACACTACAAGGCCTAGAGAAGGTTCCTACCAGCTGGATGGCTGAGAAGGCCTTGATCAGCACCAAGGGCCATCTTAGCTATCTAGAGTTGAACTACAATAGTGTTGGTGTTGGTGAGGCCGAGCAGCAACGACATCAGAGTGTAATCCAGGAGGAGGTCTTGAAAAAGCTCTGCCCTCCAACCAGCAGCCTAGAGAGTCTTACCGTGAAAGGGGGATATGCTGGTCGGAAGTTGCCAAACTGGATGCATGCTCCAGCATCGGTGGCGGACTTTAAGAGCCCGAGGTTTCGAGACCGGAGAACCTGCCTTGCTGCACCCAACTACCTGAGGGTCTTTGTTGCCTCCCGTGTTTGGAACTGCTGATCATCGAGGATGCACCAACCGTCAAACGTATTGGGCCTGAGTTTCAGGCGCCATCCTCCTTGCCAGCTCGATATACTGCTGTTGTTGCTGCATTGGCACCACCACCATTTCCTAAGCTGAGGGTGTTGCAACTGATGGGGCTATGTGAGTGGGAGGAGTGGGAGTGGAACGACGACGTAGGTTGTGATGCCGAGCAGCAGGGGAGTGCCAAAGACACCATAGCCATGCCATGTCTCGAGAAACTCACCATAGATAACTGCAAGTTGAGCAGTCTTCCACCAGGGCTTGGTAGTGTCAAGAGACATGCTCCGAGAGAACCGAACCCGTACAATCCGACCAACCTATCATCCGTGGAGAACTTCCCTTCGGTCGTGGAACTCGATGTGTTCGACTGCCCCGAGCTCAAGAGGATCAGCGGGCTCTCCAGGTTGCACAAGATCAGGATCGTCTGCTGCCCGAAGCTGGAGGTGCTGGAAGGCGTCCCTTCACTCGATAGCCTTGTGCTGGAGGACGCAACCATGGAGGCTCATTGTCCTGCAGTATCCTGCAGACTTGTTTGGAGATGCATATCGTTGTAACATTTTTTTTAGTGAAATATATATATGGCTACAACTACCATACGAATTTACCTAACTTTGTTGGTAGAACTGTGAGTCTGTGTGACAAATAATATTGATGTATCATTGGTTGGCGCATGGAGACTATCAGAGCTGAGGGGTTTGATTTCTGGATGTTTTGAGCTTGTGTCCCTCTGGCTTCTTTTATTTTTCTGAAATGGATTTGTTAAATGACACAACAATGCTCATGCATTCGTCTGAGAGGAAAAAAGATCAGTCAAGCTCTCAGTGTGCGTGTCATGCAAAATTTACAGGATAAAACGTGCAAAATGCTGTGCAGAAGACAAGGCACCCGTGGCTATTCTTCAGGTTGGAAAATTCAAATTCAAGCAAGAAAATGGATGGTTGAAACCCTCAAACGGCAAATTTGTAAAAACAACAGAAAGAAAACCCTGCACTGCGCTAAATCACTAACGGCAGAACATGTATTCTGCAGCTCATGAAAGTACCATGACATCAATAAGCAGTACCAACAAACAATTATGGATACCTTTAAGAAATAATTTATGACATCAATAAGCAGTATACCAACAATACAATCAATCATGGATATCTTTAAGAAATAACTTTTCAGCTTGAAACATGTAGGGACAGTACTATCATCCCATAGTACCGAACAAACATGCCAATCTGATCTCTGCCCTGCAACATTCAGAACAGGTTTCAAATATCTCATCTGTCCTGAACAGAGGCATTCAGAACTGAATTTGGGGCATTCAAATTAGGCCTGGCAGCCTAGCAAAGCTACACTCAAGGTATGCAGATTATTGCAAGACATTATTAAACTCTATTACTCTAATGACATAAGCCCAATACAACAATGGTAATGAAAAGTTTCATACCAAGCCAAACAAAAAAGATGTCAGGTTGACATGACTACAAAGCCAACATGACAGCAACCAAATATAGCTCAGAAATACAGCATAATAAAGTAAATATAAAGTAAATGTGCCAAAAGATGATCAGCAAACATCCAGCAGAGCTGCACTTGTTGATGAGCACAAAAAAAAAATGCAAACTAATAGTAGCCAAAAGAACTCAGGAAAACAATAATAATTGGCCAGCCAATGTTACGAACCCACCAACTTCAATCTTTCCATCACAGCTAACAGTTCAGCCAAAGCAACCAGGTCAAGGTAACACAGTTTCGTGCTACGATCATGGAAGCACTACATAACAAAAGCGACAATGCCAGAATAAAGATAACTAAAAGAAGGGGTCTTGTGGGCACTTAGTCGACCTCCTCAATCTTGGGGCCAGCACCGCTGCCTCCCGTGGGTGCATCCTCATCCATGCCACCAGCCATGTCGGCACCAGCACCCTGGTACATCTTGGCAATGATGGGGTTGCAGATGCCCTCGAGCTCCTTCATCTTGTCATCGAACTCGTCAGCCTCTGCCAGCTGGTTGGCATCAAGCCACTGGATGGCACCATCGATAGCATCCTCAATCTTCTTCTTGTCCGCAGCATCAAGCTTGGAGGCGATCTTGTCATCCTTGATTGTGTTGCGCATGTTGTAGGCATAGTTCTCAAGAGCATTCTTGGACTCCACCTTCTTCTTGTGCTCCTCATCCTCTGATTTGTACTTCTCAGCATCCTGAACCATCTTCTCAATCTCCTCCTTGCTCAGCCTGCCCTTGTCGTTGGTGATGGTGATCTTGTTCTTCTGGCCAGTGGTCTTGTCCTCCGCAGAGACATTCAGGATACCATTGGCATCAATGTCAAAGCAAACAGTGATCTGAGGAACACCCCTGGGTGCTGGCGGGATGCCAGAAAGCTCAAATTTTCCCAGCAGGTTGTTGTCACGGGTCCTAGTCCTCTCACCCTCGTACACCTGGATGAGAACACCAGGCTGGTTGTCTGAGTATGTTGAGAAGACCTGCTCCTTCTTTGTTGGGATAGTGGTGTTCCTTGGAATCAGTACAGTCATGACACCACCAGCCGTCTCCAGACCAAGAGAGAGAGGGGTAACATCCAACAGGAGGAGGTCCTGGACCTTCTCGTTACCCTCACCACTCAAGATGGCAGCCTGAACAGCAGCACCATAGGCAACAGCTTCATCAGGGTTGATACTCTTGCAAAGCTCCTTCCCATTGAAGAAATCCTGAAGAAGCTGCTGCACTCTGGGAATCCTAACAACAAGCACAATATCATGAACATAGCTCTTGTCCATCTTAGCATCCCTGAGACAATTCTTTACAGGTTCCATACACTTCCTGAAGAGATCCATGTTGAGCTCCTCAAACCTGGCACGGGTGATGGAGTAGAAGTTAATATCCTCATACAGTGAGTCAATCTTAATAGTGGTCTGTGCAGTGGAGGGGAGGGTCCTCTTTGCCCTCTCGCATGCTCTTGAGAGCCCTAGGGTTGCCAGTGATGATATCCTTCTCGTTCTTCCTCTTGAACTCCTCGACAAAGTGGTTGACCATACGGTTATCAAAGTCCTCACCACCAAGATGAGTGTCACCAACTGTAGCCTTGACCTCAAAGATACCCTCCTCGATAGTGAGGAGAGAGACATCAAAATTACCACCTCCAAGGTCAAAGATAAGAACATTCTTCTCACCAACGCTGGTAGCCTTCTTATCAAGACCATAAGCAATAGCAGCAGCAGTTGGCTCGTTGATGATACGCAAAACATTGAGACCAGCAATCACCCCAGCATCCTTGGTGGCCTGCCTCTGAGAGTCATTGAAGTAGGCAGGAACAGTGACAACAGCATTCTTGATAGCTGTGCCAAGGTATGCTTCTGCAATCTCCCTCATCTTGATGAGAACCATAGAGGAGATCTCTTCAGCTGCAAACTGCTTCTCCTCACCCTTGTACTGAACAACAATCATAGGCTTCTCACCAGGTCCAGAGATGACTTTGAAGGGCCACAGCTTGATATCACTCTGTACAGAGGCATCAGAAAATCTCCTGCCAATGAGCCGTTTGGCATCTGCAAAAAGATTTACGTCAGTAAGCACAGTTTTTACTAGACTATGATTCTGTCAAGTACAAATCATGTGAAGAGTTAACAAAACAAAGCATGACAAGCACTATTAGCTTCATTGTAATCATAATATATTTTACAGCAGGGAACTCTATATGGCAGAACATAACAATTAGCAGACAATTGTTAATAAGAATTGTTCTTGTTCATATGCCAAGAAAACTACCCGGTCCAACAACTAAACAACCCATCACATCCACACTTATTCCAGCCAAATGTGCAAGAATAAAACACCAAGGTAGGCTACAGAATTGACTAAATAAAAAATTGACATGTAAAGCTGTAAACGACTGACTGGAGGCCCATATTTAAGGGCAACCAGTGTCAGATACCAGATGGCACAGCAAGCATCCAAAGGTCCTACGGCAGAATAAAAAGAATGATATTTAACTAAGCATGCAACATCAGCTGAAAGATGGTGATTGTGTTTGGAATATTCACTGCATTTAAGGAAATGGGTACATTTTCACCACGGGTTGCACACGATGCAAGCTGCAACAAGACGGAAGTTTTAAAACAGCAAAACAAAAAAATTGAAATTCAGTAAACTGCTGCATAGCTTTGGCTCCTAAAAAGATCCTTTTTTGTGTGTGAAGATGAAAGCTGTGTAACAAAGCAGGAGATCAGATGGTAGTGCATGATGTAGATTAATCATCATTTGAGATGCAGACATGTGGTATGGATATAGCATCATCACTTCTCCCCTAGGAAAAAAATGTTTCTTTTCAGGCTATGCAGCACCAGTCAAATCACAGGATAGTCAACCAACTGATGGCGTGAAAACAAACGCAACCATCAATTTATTTCTGTTAATGCAGCACAAGGTAAACAGGAGTCCACATGGGTCAACACGAAGTCAACAGTTTATGTCAGTAAGCACAGTTTACTAGAGTACGGTATAATGCTGCTTATAATAAACAGATAGTATCACATGAAGAGTGAAGAGTCAATAAAAAGATATGGCACTTTAGCAGGAAACTACATTCTACAAATGGCAGCAGATAACATAGCAGACAATATTAATAGTGTTCCTGTTCATATGACTTGGAAACTAGCAGGTCCAACATCTAAACAACCTGACCATGTATTCACACTTATTCCAACTTTGCAAGAATAATAAAACACCAAGGTAGGTTACAGAATTGACTAATAGAAAATTTAAGACATGTACAGTAACTGGAGGCCCATTTAGGAGCAACCAGTGTCCGATACCAGACAGCGCAGCAAGCATCCAAAGGTCCTACTTAAAAAGACTGATATTTAACTAAGCGTGCAACCTCAGCCGAAAGATGGTGATTGTATTTTGGAATAATCACTGCATGTCATGAAATGGGTACATTGACATCACAGGTTGCACAATGCAGGCTGCAGCAATAGAAGTTTCCAGAAGGGCAAAACAAGAAAAATGAAATTGAGAAAACAGCATAGCTTGAGCTCCTAGGGTAAAAAAAGAAGCATTTTTGTTAAGAAGAAAGTTGAATAATAAAGCAAGAGATCAGATGGTAGTGCATGATGTATCGATCATCATCCAAGATGCAGATGTTTGGTATGGATACAATGTCATCACTTCTTCTGTTGGGAAAAAAGTTTTTTGGGGGGCTATGCAGCACACAGGACTAATCACAGGACAGTCAACTCTGAACCAAACAATCGAAAAACTGAAGCGCAAAACAAAGGCATCTATTAGCACAGAGAAACATAAGGTAAGCTCCTAAAGGAGTCCACACGCATTAAAAAGAATGATATACTAAGCATGCAACCTTAGCCGAAAGATGGTGATTGCGTTTAGAATAATCACTACATTTCAGGAAATGGGTACATTTTCATCACAGGTTGCACAATTGAGGCTGCAACAAGACCGACGATTAAAAGCGACAAAACAAAAAATTGAAATTCAGTAAACTGCTGCATAGCTTTGGCTCCTAAAAAAGATCCTTTGTTTTGTGAAGGTGTGAAAGCTGTATAACAAAGCAGGAGATCAGATGGTAGTGCATGATGTAGATTGATCATCATCTGAGATGCAGACATGGTGGTATGGCATCACTTTCTCCCTTCGGCAAGAAAAAATGCTTCTTTTCGGGCTATGCAGCACCAGTCAAATCACAGGATAGTCAACCAAATCACAGCATCTAGCATTTTTTTTTCTGCTAGCACAGAAAGTAAATATGGGTCAACAGGAAGTCAACAATGCACTATCCAGCAGTCTACTGAATCAAATATGCGTGATTAATTGCGAGATCAAAGACGCTGTGCTACCTGCTGCAACAATGAATGAATCACCACAACGGGACCTCGTGCCAGAGCGAAAACCTACAGATCTACTGCCACTACCACTACTAATATACAAGCGAGCAGCAGCAAAACAGAGACTAGTACTAAAGGGGGGGGGGGGGGGGGGGGGGGAGTTGCTCACCAAAGACGGTGTTGATGGGGTTCATGGCGACCTGGTTCTTGGCGGCATCCCCGATGAGGCGCTCCGAGTCGGTGAAGGCGACGTACGACGGGGTGGTGCGGTTTCCCTGGTCGTTGGCGATGATCTCGACGCGGTCGTGCTGCCAGACGCCGACGCACGAGTAGGTGGTGCCGAGGTCGATCCCGATGGCCGGGCCCTCGCCCTTGCCGGCCATCTCGCGCGCGGGGCGCCGGGAGAGGGATGCGGGGGGAGGGGGTGCTTGACGGCGACGAGCGGCGGCGGCTAGGGTTTTGCGGGAGGGAGAGCGGATCGGAGTTGGAGGAGGGCCGAGAGGCGGCGGGGCAGGGGAGGATTTATGGCAGGCGCTTTTGGTTCGAGAAGGTTCCCGCGGTTGGGTGGGTGCCGTTGGACGGTGGGTGGGCCGTCGTAATAAACCTTGCAGGGGTCAAACCCAAAACCAAAACCATGTCCATTTGGAACTTGGTGTTTATTTCAATCACCATCTCTGTCCTCCCATAAAACATGGCTGAATCAAACGCCAACTTTTGGCTGTGATTTTCTTATATATATATATAAAAGGATGGTGTACGTATGCAATACAGGTTTAAGTTTAAGAGCAACTCCGGTGGGGGTCTCTATATGGGCCTCTACTTCAAAATTTGGAGGTTTGGTGCAAAAACCAACTCCAGCGGGGCCTCTAAACAGGACCGGTCTCTACTTCAAAATTTGGAGGTTTGGTGCAAAAACCAACTCCAGCGGGGCCTCTAAACATACTCCTTCAGATTCTTCCTCCCACCCTCCATTCTTGGAGGCCCTCCATCCCCCCTCCAAACGTGGGTCCCACACGTATTCACTCTCTCTCTCTCCTTCCTGTCACCTCTACGGTCTACTGTTGTTGCTACCCCCTCCCTCCCGCTCCTCCCCGCACCGCAGCCCCCCCGCCGGGGCGGCGGTCGCGCACGTTCGTCGACGGCGAGAGCATGCATGCTCCCCGGCTCGGCTCGCCGACGGTCGCGGGCCGTCGGTTGAAACCCTCGCCGCGGGAAGTTGATGCGGGGCGGCACCGAGGGCGCGCGCGCTCCGATCGGCCACGGCGGCTTCCGCGGCGCGCGCGGAGGCGACCGGTTCGGGCGGTTGCGGCGATGGAGGTCGGAGCTACGTACGGAGGGGGTGGTCGGCGTCCGGATTCGGCTACGGCGATGGGCGGCGGGGGCCAGGCTCGGGCGGCGGCTTGGAAGCGAGGCGGGGGCGGTGGCGGGCGCGAGGGGGCAACGGCGGGGGGGCAGGCGCCTACGCGCGGTGCACGGGCGGTCGTGGACGCGCCCGCCGCCAACGTTGAACCCCGCCATGGCGCCAAGGTCGAGCAAGGCGGGAGGAGCCGGGAGGACGGACGCGATGGGCGGCGGCGGCGGAATATGAGGAGAAGGGGAAGCGAGCCCGCTGATTTTCGCGCGGCGGCGACGGCACGGCGGTGGCGGGCGCAACGGCAGAGGAGCTCCTCCGTGCGGCGGGATAAGATCCTCTCTCTCTGTATGACACACGAGGCCCACATCAAAATAGAGGCATCTATTGCTTTAAGTGCTGGATTTGAGACTTCATTTTGGACCTCTACATTTTGGAGTTGGGCCTGCAAAAGGGATTTGGAGGCCTCAATTTGCAGGCCCTTG
This sequence comes from Cenchrus americanus, assembly GCA_947561735.1. Classification (NCBI taxonomy): domain Eukaryota; kingdom Viridiplantae; phylum Streptophyta; class Magnoliopsida; order Poales; family Poaceae; genus Cenchrus; species Cenchrus americanus. The sequence goes on from OX387239.1 coordinate 723,097, forward strand.
CTGGAGTTGCTCTAAGAGCAACTCCAAAAGGCTCTCTAAAAATCACTAGCTAAAATCCTAATTTAGCTAGTATGTAAAATGGAAAAGATAGCAAAAGGTTGTTGAAATCCAACAACTTTTCTAAACTGAACTCTCTATATGCTCCACCGCCAGTGGGTCCTGCCTGTCATACTCATGAAAATCAGGATTTTCGCTAGACTCTTGGGGTTGCACAGACGAAGTGCACAAGGATGTACTTTATTGTTTGAACCTGACACTTGAGCGAGCAGCAAACCGATGGAATGGAAGGAGTGAGAGAGAGAGAAGAAAAGAGAGGGATGGACGCAAGTGCATAGCAAAGTGAAAATGGAAGAAAGAGGCTCACGCGATGACGCCAACGACGGCCCATGAATACACTGGGCTGCATCCCGCTGAGTGGGCTTTGTGACATGAAAAAAGGGTGTCAACCTGACGATGAATGAATGAATATGCTACCAATTTACTTACCATCGTCGTCATCGTTCCTTCCACCCAACGGCTTGAAATGGTGCCCAACAAACAAATGAATGCCCTGCACTTTGCTGACATGGCAAGGAAACATGCATGCCTGATACCACTGTTTGGCAGACCCAAAGCTGTGCTTGCCTTGCTTCAGCCGCAGGGGAAGGGTTCCTACTGTCCTGTGCAGAGAAATCAACAGCATGTTTTTATTTTTTGTTTGAAAAAAAGAAAGAAAGAAATCAACAGCTAGCAGAAACCAACAGCCTGTTTCATTGATATAGAAGAGGTTTACAGCCGGGATCCGGCCCGGAAATTACCGGTGTGTAAAAAAGTATTTACAAAGTAGCGAAAAGTAACGCAAGGTCCTTTGCCCCCGCGGCCATCCACGCCGATGCCTCGCTCTTAATCTTCGCAAGTAAAGATGGTGGTGCGGCCTCTCTCGGTTGAAAACTCTGTCGTTTCTCTCCTTCCGGACCTCCCAAATGACGAGGAGCATGAGCGAACGCACCCCTTTGCGTGGCACGTCGGGTAGGTGTGATAGGTTCTTCCACCATCGCCTTGGTGATCCGCTTGCCGGCCAAACCGCCGGCCCGAGCTCGGTGAGGCTCGCCCAATCCGCCACTAAGACCCGGGTTCGTGCGTGTAGCGGCAAGATGCCTAGAGATGATGCGCGGTCTCCATAGTTTGTCCGCACGGGGGGCAAGACGGGCGGTGGTCCCAATCCCCGCGCGCTAGTCCGTCCGAAGTCCATACTCTGTTCTGAAAGATCAACCAAGCGAAAAGCTTGCACTTGGGGGGTGCCCACGTTTTCCAAATGATGGCTATGTCCCGAGCGGCAATGCAGCCATTAAACCGCGCGAGATAAGCCGATGCTTTGCGAGATACTCCCCGTGTGGGGTTAGGGACCAAGTGATGCGGTCTTCCCGGCCGTGTCGCAAAGCGTTGTCTTGCACTAGGTTCCAAAGCATGACGAATTGTGAGAGATGAGCGGTTGAAGCTCGTTCGGTGTCCCGGGTCTCGTATCCGGGCATTGTCGTGTAGGGCCTCTCGCCATCGACCGGTTCTTTTTGTTTGATTTTCTCGAAGGGAAGTGGGGCGATGTCCTTGGGTCCGCGTCCCAAAAGCCAACCCGAGGACCGTAAAGATGCTTTGTGCCCGTCTCCTAGGGTGATTGTGGTGCAAGCCGTAAAAAGCGATGCCTCTGCTCGGAGCAAGGCACCTCCGTGCCCACCCACGCTTTATCCGGTGATGTCCATTCATGCTAGAGCCACCGCGATCGGAGTGCGGAAGCGAACCCGTGGAGGTTAAGGATGCCGAGACCGCCGAATTTTTTTGGGAGTGACGTCTTCGTCCGGTTAACCTTACACTTTCCTCCCGAGAGGGCCTTATCGCCCGCCAAAGGAATCGCTAAGAAGCTTGTCGAGGTCGTCAAGGACTTCTTTCGGCGGCTTGATCACCGATAGTAGGTACACGGGTTGCGAAGACGGGACGGATTTGCCTTGAGGCCGACGCGCCCCGCATGGGTGTCGTATGGACCTCCCCGGGCCCACTACCTCGGTGGGTACCGGGACCGACTACTCGGTGGGCCCCCGGGACTACCGGCTTGCGCTACACGGCACTCCGAAGGCGTGGAGCACAAGGACTACACGGAGTAGTACTCGGTTAGGAAGCCGTGCATGTTCCGCACCGCGCGAGAGGACTCCCTAGACGTACTCGACTAGTACTCTCTTCCTACTCCGACTTGTAACCCCGCCTCCCGACTATATAAGGCGAGGCGAGGGACCGATCTCCCTCATCCAATCTCGGCTCATACAACCCACGGCGCACTATTGCACCATCCCGTAATCGTGCCCTATCAATCCCGAGCTACGCGGCATACGGGACGTAGGGTATTACGCACCTCGCGGCCCGAACCCTGTCTAAATTGTGTGTCGCGTGTCTCTTCCTTCGAGTTACCGATCTCGGCGAGTCACATTCATCTACTTCGGGCACTCCCCGTAGTAGGTTGCCGGTCCAAAACACCGACACCGGCGCGCCCGGTAGGGGCTCTCGCTCGAGATCACATGGCGAACTCGACGGCTTCCGTTCACATCAAGCCAACCGTCGCCTTCAACCGCGGCGACACCTTCGTCTTCGGCGCACGGGTCCGCACGCGGCGATGGCGCGGGCTCCTTCCAGCGCCGCTTGATCATGCAACCCGACTCGAGGACGGAGCCTTGTGACGCTTCCCGAAGTTGTCACGGGCAAGCTCGCCGGCAAGTTCGGCGAAATTTCGCTTTCCAACCTCCACGGCCGACTTCGAGCTCGAGTCCGTCTCCAACTCGAACCCGACGTCGCCATGGGCCATCGCATGCGAGCCGGCTCCTCAGCCATCGCAGGCGGTCCCCTCTCCATGCCAGCGCTCTGCGCGTGGCCCCCGCGTTCCCGGCGCGGCCCGCACGGAGGCTTCTACACCACGTCGGGCCGGCAAGGAGCACGTAACCGAGTACAACTCGGACTCCGACGCCGCCCCCGACCACATCTCGGACTCCGGCCCCCTCTCCGAGTTCTACTCGAACCCGGACTACGAGTTCGACTTCGGGTCGGACCCCCGAGGAGCCCGAGTCCGAAGATGACTCCTCCGAGCTTCCCCTTGTCGGGGGCCGGCCTCTAGGGCCGGTTATAAGATCGACGCCGGCGGAAGATACGTCTGCGGCCGTACCGCAAGCCCGCCGAGCCGACAAAGGAGGACTCACGCTACGTCGCCTACATCGACTCGCTACCGTTCCGGAGGGAACACCACTAGCCCGGGCCGACTCAAACACACCAACCGAGGTGGCACCTTCGAGCCAAGCTTGGGTACCCCCGATCGTCAAGTCTTCATGGTCGCCGGCGACACCCCCGGGAACCTCGAGCACGGCCGCGGACAAGTACTTGGAGGACATCTCCCGCGGACGAGTTGTCTCCGTCGATGCCCCCCGCGGACGAGACCGACGCCAACGAGACGCCGGCGCGAACGTAACAGGGAAGCGCAACGAACGACGCCGGCGGCTCGGAGACAACCTTCCCATCCGCAACCTTGCGAAGCTCTCGAAGCGGTTGAGAGCGAGTCCACACCACTCCCGAGCAATGCCTCATGTCGATCACAACGATCGCACGCCGGAGCTCGGGGCATACGAGCCGGGGAGGTCATCGCTAAGCTCGCCGAAGAAGCCTACTTCATGCGGGTCGACAAGAGAGTCGGCCAACCTCTCCCTAGCTAAGCCTCGCGACAACGAAGCTACTAGTCGCGGCGGCCGACCCCGGTCCTAACCGTACTCGGGGCGACATCCCGGCCGACCCAAACCGTCGACGCTCCCACCGCCGGCGGACCCTCACGGCAAGACAACGGCAACCGAGAAGTCGTCCCCCACCGTGCCCCGGGCGGTGGCGGCGGCAACGACCCCCGACGGCGGCGGCGGCGGCGGCGGCTCCAACCACGGGGCCAACAAGAAAGGCCGGAGGCGGCGGCGCCGCGGCGGCCGCGGCCACGCGCATAGCCACGCCTCGGTGCCTCTCATGGCGGGTACGATGCTCGCCGGAGGATCGAGGAGTTGCGGCGAAGAAGTCGACCACCGCTGCCGAGGGCGACGGCTTCCCCGCCTTCTCACCACGGCTCCGCAACCTCGCTCCTCCCCGACAAGTTCAAGCCTTTGGGGATCACCAAATACGACGCGAAGCAGGATCCCATCCAGTGGCTCCGATGCTACGCTCTCTCCATCGAGAACGCTGGCGGCAACAGCGACACCAAGTGCCTCTACTTCCCCTTCTGCCTGGACCAAGCCCCACTTACATGGCTCGAGTCGCTGGACAAGCACTCGATCGACAAGTGGGACCAGCTGAAGGAACAGTTCACAAGCAACTTCGCGGGCGCCATGGGCCGTTCGGGTACTCGCATGGACCTTGCCATGATCAAGCAGGAACAAGGCGAGACCCTCCGCAAGTACATGCGCCGCTTTTTCGACAAGCGCGCTACCGTCGTGGACGTCACCGACAAGGAGGTCATCGACCTCTTCCAGGACGGGCTCTACCATCGCCGCACCTTCGAGGACTTCGGTCGTCGCCGCCCCAAGTCCATTCCCCACCTCAAGGACATGATCACGTCCTGGGCGGATGAAGAGGACAAGGCCAACGCCAAGTACGACGCCATCCGCGGCAAGTCCAAGCAGAACCAAGGTGGCGGCGGCGGCAACAATCCAAACCAAGGCGGCGCAACAACAACAACAACAACTACTACTACTACTACTACTACTCGGGTCCCAACCGCAAGCGCAAGCCAGACAACACTGTCGCGGCTATCCAGCGCCCCCAGAAAGGGAACTCGAAGAAGAATTCCGGCGGGTTCAAAGACCTGCTGAAGGAGAAGTGCCCGTGGCATCCAAACGGCAACCACACTACCGAGCAGTGCTACCAGCTCAGGCATGCACTCAAGGATACGCCGGAGCCACCGCACCCTCACGATCAGAAGAACAAGAAGAAGGACGGCGACGACAACGACTTCCAAGAACCCGAGAAGACCGTCAACGTCCTCTTCGGCGGACTACCCAGCAGGCGGGAGCAGAAGGCTACTCGCCGCGAAGTGATGTCCATTGAACCAGCGGTTATGACCCCTCTCAGGTGGTCAGAGACACCTATCACCTTCTCCCGCGCGGACCAATGGACCAGCTTCTCCGAACCAGGACGTTTCCCTCTCGTCCTGAAACCAACAGTGGCGGGCTCTAAGCTCAACAAGGTCCTCATCGACGGCGGAAGCGGGCTCAACGTCCTCTTCACCAAGACCCTGAAGAAGATGAACCTTGACGTCACCCCCATGCTCGACAAGAGCAGCATGCCTTTCTACGGCATCGTCCCGAGCAACGCGGCTATCCCACTAGGCTCGGTGGTACGCCGATTACCTTCGGGGCGTCTCGCGACAACTACCGCACCGAGTACATCAAGTTCGAGGTCGCGGATATCGAGACTTCTTACCATGCCATCCTCGGCGGACCGGCCATCGCCAAGTTCATGGCGGTGCCCCACTACACATACTTGGTACTCAAAATGCCAAGTCCAGTGGCGTACTCTCCCTCCAAGGGGACTTGAAGATCTCTCACGATCGCGATACGAGAGGCCGTGGTGATCGCTTCAACAAACCAAGTACCCAACCCGATGATGGAAGTCTACGCTGCGTCGAAGAAGCTTGCCACAAGCGAACTCGACATCCCGCAGAGGTCGACGGCGCCAACAAGCCTCGGCCACCGAGGAGGTACTCGTCGGGCGATCGACCTTGGAACAGGCGATCCCAGCAAGACCACCACCATCGGAGCCGGCCTCGACCCTAAATAGGAAGACGCGCTCATCAGCTTCCTTCGGGCTAACCGCGACATCTTCGCGTGGAAGCCGGCGGACATGCCGAGTGCCCGGGGAGCCGATTGAGCACCGCCTCAACGTCGATCCAAAGGCCACCCCCAAGCGACAACACCTCCGACGCTTTGCCGACGACGGACGAGACGCCATCAAGAAGGAGCTCGCCAAGCTCCCGGCGGCCGGCTTCATTCGAGAAGTCTTCCACCCCGAGTGGCTCGCCAACCCCGTCCTCGTCCGCAAGAAGAACTCGAACGAGTGGAGGATGTGCGTCGACTACACCGAGCCTCAACAAGCACGCCCCCAAGGACCCCTTCGGGTTGCCGCGGATTGATCAAGTCATCGATTCCACGGCGGGGCGCGACCTGCTCTGCTTCCTCGACGCTACTCCGGGTACCACCGGATCGCAATCAAGGAGGAAGACCGGGAGAAGACCGCGTTCATCACCCCGTTTGGCGCGTCTTTGCTACACGACCATGTCTTTCGGGTTGAAGAACGCCGGCGCTACCTACCAACGGGCCATCCGGGCACAGCTTCAAGCGGCAACTCAACAAGAACGTCGAGGCCTACGTGGATGACGTGGTTGTCAAAACCGGGGACTCCGGTACCCTCATCGACGACCTTGAAGAGACCTTCGCATCGCTACGCGAGTACCGCCGGAAGCTTAACCCGAACAAGTGCGTCTTCGGCGTCCCCTCGAGCAAACTACTCGGCTTCATCATCGCCCAACGCGGCATCGAAGCCAACCCCCGAGAAGATCTCCGCCATCACCGGCATGAAAGCTCCCACGAGCATCAAGGACGTCCGAAGGCGACGGGGTGCATGGCGGCATTGAACGATTCATCTCGAGGCTAGGAGAACGGGGCCTCCCCTTCTTCAAACTACTCAAGCATCACGAGAGGTTCGTGTGGACCACGAGAGGCGGATCAAGCCCTTGCCCGGCTCAAGGACTTCCCGTCGAAGCCGCCAATCATCACGGCTCCTCACAAGGGCGAGCGGCTATCGCTCTACCTAGGCTGCGACTACTCACGTGGTCGATGCGCCATCGTTGTCGAGCGGCGGGAAGACGGCCACGCCTATCCGGCCCGGCGCCCGGTCTACTTCGTCGGCGAGGTTCTATCGAGTCCAAGGCTCGCTATCGGCCCGTGCGAAGCTCTCCGTACGCTCTACTCATCACCTCGCGGAAGCTACGACACTACTTCCCGGGAGTACTCGGTCTCCGTCGTCACCGACTACCCGCTCGGCGACATCCCGAGGAACCAAGACGCCACGGAAGGATCTCCAAATGGGGCCGTCGAGCTCGGCGCCCTCACCATCGACTTCAAGCCACGCACGGCCATCAAGTCGCAAGCGCTAGTCGACTTCATGGCGAGTGGCGGGAGAACCGACTACCTACTCCCACCATGCGACCGAGCATTGGGTGATGTACTTTGACGGCTCACTCAACCTCGAGGGCGCGGGCGCGGGGGTACTCCGATCTCTCCAACGGGCGAACAACTCAATTACGTCCTGCAGATCTTCTGGAAGGTCTCAAACAACGAAGCCGAGTACGAAGCCCTCCTACACGGGCTCCGCCTGGCGGCTTCACTTGGCATCAAGCGGCTACTAGTCTACGGCGACTCCACAGTGGTCATCAATCAAGTCAACAAGTCTTGGGACCGCAACAAGGAGAACATGGACGCCTACTGCCTAGAAGTCCGCAAGCTTGAGAACAAATTCTATGGTCTCGAGTTCCACCACATCGTTCGCGACAACAACGTTGCAGCGGACGTCCTCTCGAAGCTCGGATCCACCCGCGCCCAAGTACCCGCGGGCGTCTTCGTCCATGAGCTTCACGCGCCATCCATCCCGAGCGGCGCCACCGACCCCTTGTCCCGGCCTAACCCACCAGCTGGGCGGGGAGGTCATGATGATCGACGTGGACCGGAGGCAACCCTTCATCGACTACCTCAGCGAGCAGAAGGTCCCCTCCGACAAGAACGCAGCCGAACAACTCGTCCGCCGCGCCAAGTCTTACGTCCTCGTCGGCGACAAGCTTTACAAGCGAGGCGCGTCTTCTGGAGTACTCATGAAGTGCGTCCCTCGCGAAGAAGGCAAGGACATCTTGGAGGAGATCCACAAGGGCGTCTGCGGCAACCACGCGTCCTCCCGCACGCTGGTCAGCAAGGCCTTCCGCGAGCTTTCTGCGGCCCCACGGCCACGGGCGATGCCGAAGAACTCGTCGAAGGTGCCAAGGATGTCGGTTCTTCGCCAAGCGCAACACGTCCCCGCCTACAAGCTAGTCACCATACCGCCAACCCGGCCCTTTGCCCGCCGGGGGCTCGATATGATTGGGCCACCGCCAACGCGCCGGGAGGATTCAACGGGGTACTAGTGGCTATCGACAAGTTCACCAAGTGGATCGAGGTCAAGCCGGTCACATGCCCCAAGGTCGACGAGTACTCGACTTCCCGGATGAACTCGTACACCGCTACGGGCTACCCCACCGCATCATCACGGACACGGGTTCCAACTTCAACAACCACCGGTTCCGGGAGTACCGCGAGAACAGCGGAATCGACGTCAGATACGTCTCCGTCGCCCATCCACGGGCCAACGGACAAGTCGAGCGCGCCAATGGGATGGTGCTCGACGCCCTCAAGAAGCGGCTGCACGACGCTGCTAACTCAAAAGGGGGCAAGTGGATCAAGGAACTACCCAACGCACTCTGGGGGCTGCGGACTCAACCATCCAAGCCAACGGGGCAATCCCCCTACTTCCTGGTCTACGGCTCTGAAGCCATCCTCCCTGCCGATGTCATATGGAACTCACCAGCAGTGGAGCACTACGACGAAGGCGTCTCGAAGAAGACGACGGACGAGTTGATATCGACGCCTCGAAGAAGCTCGGCCGTGCCGCCCTCGTCCAATCGGCAAGGTACCGGAGGGTATCCGACGCTACCACGATCGCAACGTCAAGGAACGCTCCTTCAACGTTGGAGATCTTGTCCTCCGTCGTATCCCGAGAACACGGAAGGACTTCACAAGCTCGGTTCCCCTCGGGAAGGCCCCTTCACCGTGGCTAAGGTGACCGGGCCGGGCTCCTACCGCCTCCAAACACTTGAAGGCGAAGAAGTCAACAACTCGTGGAACGTCGACCGGCTCTCGTCGATTCTACGCCTAGTCTACACGACTACTCCGGGGTTCATGTCTACACGACTTCATCAACTCCCCTTGCCGCAAGCGACCCTCCGGGTCCCGGCTCCAAGTCTCCGGACTATTCTCCTCTAGGTCCGGCCCCGTGCGGCTACCTACGGACCCGGGCGCGACGAGCGTCAAGGACTCTAGCGGCGGTCTACCAAGAGACCACACTCCAAGATCCGGCCCCGCACGGCTACCTACGGATCCGCGATCCGGCCTACACGGCTACCTACGGATCACTCACTCGAAGCGGCTACCCGCTCCCGGTACTACTCGCCCGTAAGCGGCCTTCGGGTCCGAGGCGACTACTTGTAACTACGGCCCCGGCCACCCGTGTGTACTTCTTCGATAATAAAGTTTGATTGTTCATCAACTTCTTTCTTGTCTACTCCCTACGACGGGACTACTACGCCGAGTACTACAACTCGCACCTACTCCACGATGGGCGCTCCGCACTCGAGATCGCGGTTACGAGTACTCATTGATGGATCATCACGTTTCATTGATATATGAAAAAGTTCATTACAACCGCTTCCTATACAACTACGGCTACTAGCTATCTATGCGGGGCTACCGGAGGTTCAACTTATCGGCTACCTGCTCCGCGATGGGGAGCCATCTGCTCCGGCAACTGCGCGTCTTGCTCATCCGAGCGGTTGGCGGCTACCCCGCCGGCGACTACCTCCACCGGGGCCTTCGGGAAGTACGACTTCATGAAGGCCGGCCACCCTTCGGGATCGACTTGGCCATGTGCTTCACGTAGGCGGCCGGCCGGCTTGGCGCCTCACGAAGTCGATCCGCCAACGGAGCGATCTTGGGGCCGCCGGGTGCGGCACCGGGAGCCTCGCGATCGGGAGGGCGGCCTCTTCAAGGTCCTTCGGTCGGGCCGGAGCGCCTCGCGATCTTCGTTCAACTTCGCAAAGATTTGTAGCGGTTGACGAGATCCCGATCGAGATGCAATCCGCAACTCCATGTGCTTCTCGCACTCGAAGGCCGGCTCCTTGTAGTCGAGTTCAAGTACACGGCGGGCTTCCTCGCTCCCCGTAGAAGAGATTCTTCATGCGACCTCCGAGGCCTTCGGTGCTCTACTTGGCCTTCGAGTTCCGCAACACCGAACACAACAACGGGTCGAGCTTGATGACTCCCAACAAGTACCCGACAAGTCAAGAGACATACCTTTATTCTTGTTGCGGAGGCCTTTGTTCTTCCGCACCGGCTCGTCGCCCTTCGCCTGTAAGTCCATCACATCGTTGTGGTACTTGGCGAAGGCGGCGTCAAGCTTCGACCGCATGGCGGCCGCATGCTTCCTCGACTTCACAAGCTGCTCCTCCGGGGCTTCGGCTCGCGATGCCGTGTCGCCGTAGCCTTGCAGCGAGATTCGACTTCTCGCGGGATCGCTCCGCGACGTCCCGCACAAGACAAGTTCAAGTCAGCGAGTACTCAACGCGAAGGGCCGACTACTAGGGAGGTAGCGGCCACGTACCTTCATCCTTTGTTCGGCTCGCCGCATCGCCTCCAGATGCTGCGCCAACACCGCCGGCTCGACAAGATCGTCGGCAAGCAGCTCAATCCCGCCACGGCTACTCGACGTAGCCTCCGTCATTGGCGCCGAGCGGATAGGCTCCGCGTCTTGGATCTCGGGGGATCGGATTGCCACCTCCAGGGCAACCCCTGGCGACGTGGTAGCCGCCTCCCCCTCGGCGGACTTCTCGACGGTTTCCCCCATGGGCTCGGGGGCTTCTACCGCAGCCTCCGGGGCTTCTGGTGTCAACTCCTGCATGGGCACCCCTGCAGGGATGTCACCTCCTTCAGCGCCTGTCACCAAGGAACACGCGCATCAGTATCTACGACTACTCTTTTTGGGGCTCTATAGCTTCAGGAGGAGTACTCACCTTCGACTACGGCCGCCTGCGGCGGCGGCGCTTCGGCGGCCGGGGGCTCGGTCGCAACTTGGGCCTCGGAGCGGGCTCCTCGACGGACGACGCGACCTCTTCTCGCCTCCACCGTCGCGGGCTCCTCCCCGTCCCGGCTCAAGTCTATGGATTTTACGCGCAAGTATCCACAAAGGGTCGTCGACAAAAATCGACTACTACAACGAGTACTACTCATGAAGGCGTGGTACTTACAAGTTCGACCGGACGATAGTCACGGCGGAGCACCGAGGATGCCGGCGATATCAACCGGTCCCACCCTCGGCGGGCGTCTCTTCCTCCGCTTCTTCGACTACCGCCTCCTCCACGGTGGCGGCGGCCGCGCGAGGGGTCTCCGCGTCCCTCGCGGTTTCCACCTCTTCAACGGCGGCGGCCGCGGGTACTCTGCTCCCCTCGGAGCGAGGGGGGCCGGCGCTCCGGCTGCGCCGAAAGTTCTTCGACGGTGGGGGGGGCCGGGACTTCGGCTTCCGGTGGTTCCCCCCACCGTGGGCCACATGCTCTCATCGCCTTCTTCCACGGGCTCTGCCGGCGGCCTCTCCGCATCAAGGACGGCGCTCGTCGGCCACCGTACTCGATCACCGGGTACTCGACTACTCGCTCAAGATAACTTACCTCCGGAGGCGTGGTCTCAGAGACCTTCATCTTCTTTGCCACCCGCTTCTTAGCGGGGTTGCGCGGCTTCCTTGGCGGCGCGGCAAGGCTAGCCTCCAGGCTAGCCGGAGGATCTTGCACAAGTGGCACATGAGGCAGGCCTGGACGGCTAAACCTCGACCGCAGCTGGAAGCGGTCCTGCAGCGTGTCTTCATCTTCGTCATCGGAGGTATCCTCCACGATGACGGTGTCGTCGCCGTCTCCTACTACTCGGCGCTCCTTCACCTTCTCCACCGTTGGAATCTCGATTCCGCTCGGTGGCGGCTGCGGCTGCGGCTCGGAGACAAACCGCTTCACATCATCCTGCGCAAAAGACACAAGGCGTCAGCAATTCTGCTACAAGTGCCTACTACTCGACGAGGGGGGTACGGCTACTTACCTCGTTGGGCGGGCGCGCGGCGGAGTACTCCTCGACAGGGCACGCCGTGTACTCCGGCATGTCCTTGAAGATCCTCGACAACCTCTCGATGATGTCGTTGTCCTCAAGTTCGCCCCCCGGCATCCGCGACGTGTCGTCGTCGCCGGTGTACTCGAAGCCCATCGTATCCCGCGCCGACAGCGGCTGGATCCGGCGCTTCATAAAACTGAAGGCCACGTGTTCGGCCCTCAGTCCTGCATCCCGCAGGGTCTTGATGCGTGCTAGCAACTCCGGGAGCTGGATCCCCTCCTGCATGGTGGGCTCCGTGTTCCACCACTCTTGGTGCTTGGGCGCCGTCCGCTCGGCTTCGGCGGCTCGGGATGGTGGTTCGTGGTGTAGAACCACCTCGTCTTCCGATCGGTGTTGGAGTCCACGAGCTTGTACGACCAGTGCTTGCTCCGCGGCATCCTCCCTCGGTCCGGATCCCGGCCCCTCCGACTACTGCGGGGTTGGAGGCGGCGGGCTGCGGCTTCACGCGGAAGAACTTCGGAAGAGAACCCAGTGCGGCTTGATTCCCAGGAAGGCTTCGCAGAAGTGGATGAAGACAGAAGTATGGAAGATGCCATTTGGGTTCAGGTTGAGGTACTCGATGCCATAGTACCTGAGCAGCCCTTTGAAGAAGTCGCTCGCTGGGAGCGCAAGCCCGCGCTCCACGAAGCGCGAGAACATCGGGATCTCGTCTTGGCCTTCTCCATTGGATAGGGATCTCTGCGGCGGATCTCCACATGTCGATCTCCTTCTCCCCGATGAACCCGCCGTTCAACGGGGTCGGCAAGTCTTCGGTCTTCACCTTCGATTTTTTCCACTCGCGGCTTGGGTCGGCGTGCGGTGGAGATGTGGGCGGTGCCGCTCGGCGCCGGCCGCGGCGGCCTCTCTGCATGGCTCCTCTTCTTCCCGCCGGCCTTCGACGTCTTCGACGGGGGACGGCTTCATCCTCCAAGTACGGGGAGTCTTCACTCGCATCCGCTCGGGGGCTACCCTACGGCTTTCGGGTGGCGATGCGCTCGGATCTACTACGGCGGCGGCGCTCGGCCGGAGTGGATCTACTTCAAGATTCAAGTGGCGAATGATCGCGGCTCACTTGGGTGAAAAACCCTAAGGGTTTCGGCTTGTATTTATAAGCCAAAACGCCTCCGTAACGGGCGGCCGGATAAGTCCACGCGCGGGCGGCTCCGTGGCCGCGCGTGACTCTTCGTATTCCACTAGTCGACGCGCCTCATCTCGGGGGCTCGGCTACTTCTACTCGACTACCGGGACGCGGCTAGTCTCAAGAGCATCTCGGGACACATTCTCCAAGAAGACCCTTCAATTCGAGAGGAAGTACTCGACTCAAGGCTCGGGGGCTCCGTGCCACGTGTCCTTCGGTTTTTTCTCCGGATTTTTCGGGATTTTCTTGCCGAGACTTTGGATAGATCCTCGACCGAGCACCCCGGCTCGAGGGCTCGGGGGCTACTCCATGTGGATTGCGGTTCCGCAAATCGCGTCTCCATGACGGCTTCGGCTTCAAGACAAGACGGGCATTCTTTGAAGACCTTCGAAGGCGATTTCAAGGACGCTTGGGACTACTCGAGAAGACTTCAAGATTGCTCAAACATCGGTGGAGTACATTCCGGCCTCGGGATGCTTCGACTACTCTTGAAGGCTTTTGACTTGTAGCACTCGGGGACGCTTGAGGGCTACTCGTTAAGGCCGTCAAGACTACTTGAAGCTATCCTTCTCGACTACAAAGTACTCGGGGGCTTGTCGTATGGACCTCCACGGGCCCACTACCTCGGTGGGTACCGGGACCGACTACTCGGTGGGCCCCCGGGACTACCGGCTTGCGCTACACGGCACTCGAAGGCGTGGAGCACAAGGACTACACGGGAGTAGTACTCGGTTAGGAAGGCTGTGCATGTTCCGCAACTGCGCGAGAGGACTCCTAGACGTACTCGACTAGTACTCTCTTCCTACTCCGACTTGTAACCACCGCCTCCCGGACTATATAAGGCGAGGCGAGGGACCGATCTCCCTCATCCAATCTCGGCTCATACAACCCACGGCGCACTATTGCACCATCCTGTAATCGTGCCTGTCAATCCGTAGCTACGCGGCATACGGGACGTAGGGTATTACGCACCTCGCGGCCGAACTCGTCTAAATTGTGTGTCGCGTGTCTCTTCCTTCGAGTTACCGATCTCGGCGAGTCACATTCATCTACTTCGGGCACTCCCCGTAGTAGGTTGCCGGTCCAAAACACCGACAATGGGTAAGGTTCTTCCCCGTTCCAAGCCGAAAGCTTCGCGGCCGCTTTGTCGATTTGCGGTTGAAAGTCAAGTTTCCTCGGCCGGTATGGTGAAAGAAGGAGCCCGAGATACTTGAGGGGGAAGTGGGCCCCGGCGATAGGTAAGGCCGCGAGAATCGCTTCCAAATCAATGTTGTCGCGGTGATTGTGGAAACGGTAGTTTTACGGGAGGTTGGTTTGTAGGTGGTTACTTTCCCAAAGTTGAGCGGGAGGTCCCCGAGGTTCGTGGCGTCCTTGACCGAGGGTTTTAGGAAGACGACGGCGTCATCCGCGTACATGGAGATGCGGAAGCGTCTTTGCACGACCGTTGAGCTTGGCCGGTAAGCCCCCGTCCGTGGCCACCGTAGAAGTTGGTTTAGAGGCTCGATGGCTAGGATGAAAAGAAGTGGAGATAGCGGGTCCCCTTGGCGCAAGCCCCTTCCGTGTTGGATGGGCGGGAGTGGTGAGCCGTTTAACATGACCCTCGAGGTAGAGGAGGACGGGAGCGCCGGTTATACAATTTTGCCAACGTGTAGGGAAACCTCTATGCTTGCATGAGAGATAAAAGGTAGTCCCATCCGGCGAGTCGAACGCTTTGGAGATGTCCAATTTTAGCGACGGGGCGGGGGGTTTTTGGTGCGGTGGAAACGTCTAGTAAGATTTCGAACGTATAGGAAGTTATCGTGGATGCTTCGCTTTTTGATGAAGGCGCTCTAGGCTGTGGAGATGAGGCTGGTTAAGAAACGGTGCGAGTCGTAGGGCAAGAACCTTTGTAATGATCTTGGCGGCTTGCGTGAATCAAGCTTATCGGTCGGAAATCGCGAGACGTCTTCGGCCCCCCTCCTTCTTGGGTAGCGAACAATGGCGGCCTTGTTTAGGAGGTTGAGGTCCCGGCGGCGCAGTCGTAGAAAGCATGTATCGCCGCCATAAGGTCATGCCCGATAACCCGCCAAGCACTTCCGAAAGAATAACCCCGTGAACCCGTCCGGACCGGAGCCTTGCTCACGGGCATCCGCCGCACGGCTGCGACACCTCGTCTTCGGAGAAGGGTCGGTCGAGCTTGGAGAGGTCACAACTAGAAAGTTGCGAGGTTTTGCCGGTAGAAATCGCGTGTCCTAGGTGGGGGTCCTCCATAACACTCTCGAAGTGGCGTTGTAAAATTTGTTGTTTATCCTGGTGTGTGAAAGCCCAATTGTTCCCCCGTTTTAGCCGGTGGATGTAATTTTTTTCGTCGCCGACCATTGGCTCTAAGGTGGAAGAACCTGGTGTTAGCATCCCCTTCCGGATATGCGGGATTACGGCGCTCTGTTTCTTGCGGGCCTTTTCGATTACAAGCCAACCTAGGATGCGCTTCTTCAACTTCGAACGCAAGGAGAGTTCGGCGTCCGACAGTGTCTAAAGTCCCGCGCTTCATCGAGCCTTAAAATTACCTCTTGTGCCATGTGCGGCTTCGTCTAGCGTCCGATAGAAAAGAGTTGGCCCACGCTTTTAGCGCTCTGGACGTTGAGTTCAATTTGTGACCTAATTTGTGGAAAGGCTCGGTATGAGTAGTTGGTGCATTCCATGCCGTGAGCACCGTTTCCTGAAAGTTTGGGAGGCGCGTCCGAAATTCTCGAATTTAAACGGTGCGGGGTGACACGGGCCGGCGTGGCTCACGAGAAGCGGCGGGCGGTGATCGAATGGTAGGAGGAAAGGGCGTGCAACGTGGAGGAGTCGAAGGTCATGTCCCAATTTTGGTTGCGAAAGCTCGGTCCAACCGGACCCGAGTAGGTACCGCGGCGCTCGTTGCTCCGGGTGTACTTTCGTTTTGCGGCGGCGGCTCCTTCCGGCTCGCAAAACTCAATTGTGCGACGAAAACTTCTCATAAGTCTTAGGTTGAGATTTTAGTTGTTTTTGTCGCGAGCTTTGTAAATGAGGTTGAAATCTCCGAGGATAAGCCACTTGGCATCACTTGTCCGGCTTTAGGCTACGCATATGTTGGATGAAGGAGATCTTATCCGTTCTTGTCGAGGGGTCGTAGACCACGGTCATGGTAAATGTAGTCATATGGTAGCGCATGGTGGCGTCTGCCGAGAGAGAGAAGCGGCCAACGTTTATGTTGCTCATGGAAATTTCCGAGTCATTCCATAAAAGAAGAATCCCCCTCTAGTGCCCTCCGCGGTGTTTGAAGGCAAAATTCCGCAGTTTGAACGCCCCTAGGAACTTAGCCGGGGCCCCGTCGATTGTCCGTAGCTTTGTTTCTTGGAGACACGCGATCCGGCAAGGAGTGGCCGCTAGGGTCTCATGTACCGCTAGACGGCGCGCAACATCATTTAGACCTCTCACATTCCAAGAGAGAATGCGGGTCGGAGCGTTGCATTTGAAAAACGAAGAGGCGCGGGTTGGGGGTAAAAGTCGAGCTAAAGCAAAGCATCACCGTCGGAACGAAAGGTTGTAGTCTTGTACATGAAACCGGAGAAACAAAGCCCGAAGGTCGAAGCCGGTAGGGCGAGTTGCGGAGTAGAGCCCGAAGGTCGCGGCCCGGCGGGGCGGTACCGAGAGCGAGTTCACAACAACATAGACGGTAGCAGTTGTTCGATGCATGAGAACCAAAAGAAGCTCACGAAGATGCAGGTTAAGCATGTCAGGCCTCCCCGGCCGCCGGTTGGAGGTCAGCGACAGCCTCCCCGGCATGCTGCAGAAGAGCGTTGTCCGGAGGTCGCCCCCTCATCGTCCAGGTCGAAGATTGACGTCAGGGCCTCCACAACTGTCCCCGGCAGAGGGCCCTGGAACATGGCGACAAAGTCCCGCAGCACGTCGTCGATGGGTGTCGTGTCGACGTCACCGCCGACGCCGAGCTTGCGGCAGAGGTTTCATTGCGCCCGCCGCACCGCCGCATGCGTGGTTTGATCGCCGAGTCTAGCGCTACGGCGAACCGCCGTCATGTCGAAAGAGCGGCGCTGCCTTGGGCGTCTTGGCGGCGGCGGCTTGCGCGTGCGGTGGAGGTGGGTCGCAGAATAGGGAATCCACCCCCGTCTGCCTCTCGTCGTCTTCCTCAGCTAGCATGGACGGGAGCTCCTTCGTCCGCGTTGGTGCGGCGTCCGTGCATGGCGCGCGTTCCGTCCTCGGCACGAGCAAGTCCAAGGCGCGTCCAACGTCTTCGACCGTGGTCTTGGGGGAGTGGATCAGCGCTGTCTTTATGGAGTCGAAGGCGTGCCGGAGAGGGACCGGTTCGGACCGAGCTCGTTCCCCGAGGTGGTGTGCCCTCCCCGCACACGGGTGTTGCCTCCCCGGCCCCGGGGGGCGTGCTCGGCATGTCAAGCGACCCCGCAAGCCTTATTGAAGAAATCTTTTTCACCCGGGCGTGCGGGGGTGGCGATCTCTCGGGCGGACGCTGCGGCGCCACCATGAACTCGGTGCGCGGCACCTGCGGCGCCTTGGCGTGCACATGGCCGTGGTGCGTGTAGTCGCGACGTGGAGGGGAGCGCGTGCGTTCCCGTCTCGGTGCCTCTAGGGAGTCGAATCCCCAGAAGCTTGCGCTGGAGAGCTTCCCGAGCCCAGGATGGTCGTAGTCGTCGTCGCCGTTGTCGCCGTCGCGCGCGAACGGCCAGGTGAAGCCCGCCCTGCAGGAGGAAGAGTAGCCACGACGTGAGGCCCGACGCCCCTTGTCATCCTTTAGGCTCCCCGGTTCGCGCTCGGCTGCGGTCGTTGCGGTGGTCACCTCCCTTGGCGCGCGGGTCGTGCTCGTCTCGACCCCCGCGTTCTTGCGGGCCGTCTTCCGTGCCGCGGCCCCGGCTATCGCCGAGCCATGAGGCTCGCGTCGTGGGCGCGAGCCAAGCGCGGCGTGCCGGGCCCGACCTCCGCGTGCCTCCCGCACGTCCCCGTCCGGCGGCGGGCGGGGAAGCTCGGCCGGGAAACGTGTTGCCCGAGCCGTCGCGGGGGCGCCGTCGACCAAACCGTATCGCCAATCGTAGCGGCGGAGGATCGGCGCGTAGGCGGCGGGTTGTCGATTGCCTCCCGGAGGTTGTCGGTGGCCGCGGAGTAGTCCTCGATCAGGGGGATGTGGATGAAGACCTCGTATCTCACCCCCTGGTGCCAGCGGTCCGGTGGCGGCTCGGTGTTGACGAACACCGCCGAGGACCCATCAATTGGCCTGTGCGTGAAGGTTAGCCAAACCTTCTTGGGGATCCTGCCAGGGTCCCTGGACCAGGCCCAGAGATCGATGTGGCGGGTGTCCGCCGGCTGCACCAAATCAGTCACAATATGCCGCAAGGCGCACCCGCCACCGATGATGCGTTCGACGATCTCCGGCGTCCGGACGTGGTCGGGACGCCGTCCGGCGCAGCCGCACCCTGTAGAAGATACAGAAGCCGAGCGCGTGGGTGAGGCTGCGCCATGGCCGCAGGCAGATGTCGATGCCGCGACCCGTGAAGCGCCCCTTGTCTTTGGCCGCGGCGGCGTGCGCGGCGTGCTCGAACCTGACGATGTATGGCTCCGGTTGGTGTAGAGTGACGGAGACATCCCGCGGCTCGATTTGGAGTTCGCGGACGATGAGGGCCTCGATGTCCCGAGCTCCAACGTCTCGAGGAAGGTGTAGTGCCCAAGGGACAAGGGCGCAGGATTCCCAGTCGCGTGCGTCGCGTGCGATGCTGTAGGAGTTGGGGATGAAGACAGTTTCCTCCTCCGGCGTTCATGTGGGTCGCCCACTCGCCATTGTCGAGGGTGGTGGTGGTGGTGGTGGTGGCGGAGGTGGGGGAGGGGGCGGTGATGGCGGCGGTACACCAAAACGCCGGCTCCCCGTGTCCCCGACCGAGCCGCGCGGTGCCCCGACCTCGGCAACGGAGGCAGCGAACAGGGTCGCGGCAGTAAGCTGCCCTGTGGTCCCTCGCCAAGCATTTGAAGCAGCGCCCCTCCGTGGCCCGGTGGAAGGCCCGTCGCGCGGTGGTGGGTGGCCGTCTTGAATGAGCATTGACTTCATGGCGTGGAGGCCGGTCAAGTCGCCCGTCAGGACGGGGTGGGGCGGCGTGCCCACGCCGACCGCCGTGGCGCCGCGCCGGAGTCCACTCGTCATCCGGATTGGCCGAGCCGTCGAGTCGCGGCGGGTTGACGGCCGTCCGTGGCGCGAGAGGGGGGGACACCCGTTGCCGCCGGGCGGCCGCGCGGGGGGATTTACTCCACCGCGCCCGGACTCGGTACGGCGGATCCACTCGAAACGCCCGCCGGTCCTTGGAGTACCCGAGGAATGAAGGCTCTTACCGGTGGGGGTTGGGTCGCGCGGGGGGAGGCCGGCCGATGGGGCGAGTAAATGGCCTCCGTCGCGGCACCTCGGCGTAGGTGGGGGCCGGATCCGTCGAGGCCCCACGCGGTCCGGAGTCTCCGGTACAAGGTCGACTTCGTCGGCGTCGAGTTGACATCGGGCGGGCGGCGGCGGCGGCGGTGAGTCCGGAAAAAGGAATCCCACGAGCTTGGGCGGGCGCGCGGGCCGGGGGGGGCGGGGGACCGCCGCGCGGGGCGGGCCGGGAGCGGGCGGGTGCGGCGGAGGATGCGGGGAGGGGGCGGGGGCGGGGGGCTTCCGGCCGCCGGCGGGCGGTCGCCGTGGGCGAGGTGGCGGCATTGGAAAAAAAAAGATCAATAGATGCTTTACGAGATAATCCTAGTACTCTTTGGGCTCTTTTTTGGTGTATCTCAATGCCTAGTACATACGAGGCTTCACCGAGATCCTTCATATCAAAATGAGATGATAAGAAGTTCTTAGTCTCATGCAACATATTCTTATCATTGCTAGCTAATAGTATGTCATCAACATACGAGCACTAGAATTACTAACTTTCCACCCTTCAACTTAACGTAGATACAACTATCCACCTCATTCTCCCTAAATCCAAACCTCTTAATGACTTGGTCGAATTTAAGGTTCCACTTTGTACGGACGCTTGCTTAAGTCCATAAATGGATTTTCTTAACTCCGCATCCCATATGTTCTTTACCTTTAATAGCGAAACCTTAGGTTGTGCCATGTAAATAGTCTCATCTAATTCACCATTGAGGAATGCGGTCTTAACGTCCATCCGATGTAGCTCCATATCAAAATAGGCTACTAGTGCCATGACAATTCTAAATGAATCTTTTGTCGACACGGAGAGAAAGTCTCATTATAATCTTTTCCCTCTACCCGTGTATATCCTTTTGCTACGAGTCTAGCCTTGAATTTATCGACATTCCCTTTGGAATCACGCTTAACCTTGTAGACCCACTTACGGCCTATTGGTTTGACTCCATCGGAATTTCAACTAAATCCCGGACCTTATTAGAACTCATAGACTTTAATTCCTCTTCCATGGCCTCAATCCATTTAGTGGAATGCTCACATTCAACTTCCGTTTAAAATTGGCGGGATCATCGATTTTCCCCACCTCATATAAGTCTTCACTTAAGTATGTCTCATAAATTGAGGTATCGATAGCGACCTTTCTTACTCGTCGAGGTCTTACTAATGGGCGATTCTCGAACCGGTTCCGCCCGATGAGTCACTTGTGGAATTATTTCCGTCTCAACGGCGAAGAATGGCGCCTCGGCCCCGGCGGTCGGCGCCCGAATCACGGAGTGCCGGCTCCACGTGTTCTCGCCGAAGAGCGGCGGTTGCGTGGTGCGCTTAACCGAGGAATGATTGGTGGTACAAACCGATATACCTCCGTTGTATCCGGAATTTCCGGATCGGGAAGCTCAACCCGTAGTTCTTCCGGACTTATATCCCTCTTTGGAAAACTTCCACTAATACACCGAGTCCTCTTGGAACACGGCATGTCCGGTCTCAACGAACTTAGTGTGACGACCGGGACAATAAAATTTGTACCCCTTAGACTTATCCGGGTAACCTATAAAGTGACGGCTTATCGTTTTAGAGTCTAATTTCTTTTGTTGTGGATCAAACGACTTTGCTTCTCGGGCGGCCCCATACCTTTAAATAATTTAAAGACGGTTTCCTCCCATTCCACAACTCAAAAGGTGTCTTGGGAACCGACTTAGATGGAACCCGATTTAGTATGTGAGCAACCGTCTTAAGTGCTTCCATCCACGAGTTCCACGGTGCAAACCGGAATGACCGAGCATGCTACGTACCATGTCCATAAGTGTACGGTTGCGTCGCTCGGCAACTCCATTTTGCCGTGGATCGCCCGGCATAGCGTACCGAGCTCTTATGTCATTCTCTTCTAAGTATTGAGCAAATGGTCCCTTAATTTGACCATCCTGCGCATGTTTCCCATAGTATTCACCTCCCCTATCCGATCTTACTATCTTAATAGGCTTGTTGTGTTGTTTTTCAACTTCCTTCTTATATATCTTAAAGATTTCTAATGCATACGAACGCTTACGGATAGGATAGACGTGTCCATAACGGGAATAATCATCGGTAAACGTTATAAACGAGTCATAACCATCTACCGATGTGACGGAGAGCGGACCACGGATGTACGTGTGAATTATTTCTAATACGTCCGTACTCCTAGTTGCACCTTTCTTAATTGTCTTAGCGTATTTCCCCTTAATGCGGTCGATGCACTTGCTCTAAGTCGATAAATCTATGTTCTCAATTATTTCATCTTTAATGAGACGATCCATTCTCCCCCTCGAAATGTGGCATAGACGATAGTGCCATAGTTTCGAAGAAGTCTCATTAAACCGCTTACGCTTATTTGAGACACTAGTTACATTCATTACAGTATTATCACTAAGAGAGAGCATGTAAAGCTTGCCTTGCCTTTCAGCAAAGCCAACACTGATATTATTAAACCGAATCACACACTTGTCTTTATAAAACGAACAAACATGTCCGGGCTAAAGCCGAAACGAAATCAAGTTTCTCTTAAGACTAGGAACATAAAGTACTTCATCTAAACTAAGCTGGAAGCCGCTCGGCAACTCTAAGAGAAGACTTCCAACTCCTTCGACTTCAACTCCGTTCCCATTAGCCACTCTTAGGCTTCGCTCCCCCCTTCTTATAGTTTGGATCGTACTGAATGCCTGTAATGAAGTAGAGATGTGCACAGTGGCACCTGAGTCAATCCACCAGGTATTAGGGGAATAATCAACTAAGAACAATTCATCAATAAAAGAGACAAAATCATACTGAATGGTACCTTTAGTCTTGCACCATTCCTTGAAGCCTGGACAAGCCTTCTGCAGGTGCTGAGGTGATTTGCAGAAAGAACACAGCATCTTACCGTCCTTTTCCTGATTAGAACGCTTGAACTTAGAGTCGTTCACCGGGACCGATTGACTTGTTCTCATTCTTCTTAGGATGCTTGCGCTTGCCTTGCTTACTGCTGCCTGACTCATGTTGATTCTTAGACGTGCCATTGAGAGAGAGATTGCCAACCATGTGGACCACATCCTTCATTTTCTCCATCTTAAGCCTCTCCTCTTCCTCAACACAGTAGCTGATCAAATCACTGATGGACCAAACAGTCTTGTTGGTGTTGTAGTTTATCTTAAAAGCAGCATACTGTGGCGAGGGGAGTGAGGTCATGATGAAATGCACAAGGAAACCATCGAGAGATCTCCATCCGCATCTCCTTAAGCTTATTCGCCATGTCACACATGTTAAGGATGTGCTCTCTTATGCCATTCGACCATTATACCGAGAGGAAACTAATTTCATGATCGGTGTACTAGCATAAGTCTTAGATGAGCTCTTGAAGTTCTCCTCAATCTTAGCCAAGAGCATCTTAGCACTCGGATCATTACGTCGGCATCCTTAGTGGGAATAGCACCCTTAATGCCGACACTAATAGTCCGAGTCATGACCATGATGGCCATGCGATTAGACCTCTCCCACTTCTCAAGAGCGTACCGAAGAACCTCCTCCGGTAGGTGCGGCGAGGCTTATCCTCCCCGAACGCCACGTCAAGCTCATTCCATGCCAAGCACGTCATGACCTTGCCCTTCCGGTCAGGAAGTTCGCTCCATTGAGCGGCTCAATGTTGTTGAGGTAGGAGGCAACATCGTTGACTTGAGTCACCGAAATCAAAGACAAAGAAAACTTATCTTAGTATCGATATACAATGAAATGCGAATAAAAACATGATAATAACCCTACGGTGGTCTGATTAAAATCATGCATAAAATTCAACTTGCATCACCGGTGGGGATAACAAACGAACTTTATCTTATTACTCATGATTAAACAACGGTGGTTAGAAATAATCACAAGTTTACTCTAAATAAATTTCCCGGTGGTTCCATTTATTTAGAGGCATCTCAAGGTATATTGGTGGATTTAAACTTAAATTTCAGTGAATAATCACAACACCAACATCTTAAAATAAATAACTTATGCGGATTCATAACGAGCTTATAACGGTAATTATACTTAAAAAGCGATAATTAAAACCGAACTTAAATGCAAAATAACTAAAATTCGTAAGGAAAATACGAAATGTAAATGAAACCCAATACTAAAAACGGCCCAAAACTCGGCCTACTAATGGCACAGAAAACGCGCGGCCCACTTACGGCGCGCATGCGCGGCCCGGCGCGGTCCGCGGGGAGCCGGCTCGCCGGGCGGCAGGGCGCGCTCGGCTCGGCTCGATCGGCTCGGCTCGGCTTGCGCTAGCTCGGCTCGGCTTAGCATAAGGGCGGGGCCGAAACTTAAATGGGCCTTAGGCCCAAAAACCGACGGGCCGGGCCGGCGACCGAAATCCGGCCCGGCCTACGGCCCCCCCCGCGCGCGCGCCCGCGCCGCATCGCGGCCGTCCGCCGCATCCGACGGCGGACGGCGCATGATGGCGGGGCGGGCTCGTATCTAAGTCGCACGAGAGGGAGGGGAAGTGAAACCCCAACTCACTCACTCCCCCTCCTTTGTGCTAACCGGCGGCGGCCACGATGGGCGCACGCCGGCCGCGCGCGCCGGACCCCGCGCGCCGGCCGGCGGAGGAGGCGGCCACGGTGGTCGGCGGGTTGAGCGACCGCCGTGATCCCCTCCCGCCGGTCGAGCGGCCCGGCCGCCCGGCCGGCGGCCGGCGGGCTGCTCCTCCCCTTCCCCTTTTTCTTCTCCACCGCAAAGGAGTGAAGTGAGAACTAATGGAGGGACGATAGAGTAGAGGGAGTGGGGCGCCGGCCGGCCGGCTCGCAAGAGCCGAGGCTCAACCGCGGCGGCGGACCTGCGTCTCCCCCAAGTTGCGAACGCCGGAGGCCAAGGGGCTCCTCGCCGGCGCCGCGTGCATCTCATGCGCGCGGCTCCGTCGAGGTCCTTCTTCGGTCTCCCCGATGGCGAGCCTCGATTTGGGAGGTGGCATGGTGGCGGCACGGCGTCGGCGGTGGCGACTCATGCCCCGGTCGGCGCCGTCCCCACGACCCTTTTTCTTATTATTTTTTTTTGATTCCGAATATGATGGCGGCTCGGCCGCGGAGGTCGATGACCTCTCGAGATGATGGCGGCTGCCGCCTAGGCCAAAGGCCTCTTTTTTTGCATTTACTTATTTGCATCTTTTCTTATTGCCGAAACTTAGATCGGGTTAGGATTTCGGGATGTTTGCCGGTGTGAGTAGCAATATTCCCCTCCTTCTAATTGCTTCTGAGATGTATGTAAAGTGCGACATGGCAATAAAAGATATGTAAATGAAAACGTGTAGATCTAGTACACGCGAAACCCTAACTCGATAACTGAGGCTTAAAACCGAGCTAAAAACATGCTTAACTTACTGATGTAAACATAAAAGAGCTTAATCTAAACATAAAGAACTTAACTAAGCATTAAAACCTTATAGATCCATCTAATCTAAGCATGAAAAGGGTACTAATCGTAAAAACTTAGATCTAAAACATATCTAAACTGAAAGTTCTAGTATATAAACTTATGGATCTACTAAAACTGATCTAAAAGCATGACTAGAACATTAAAACACCTCTGAAAGGGCACTAACCGAACCATAACAGATCTAAAAACTTAGGGTTTGTGCTAGGGATCTAGGCAATCTAGATCTAGGCGACTGATACCAATTGTTAGTCAAAATAAAACTAACAATACTTAGAAACAAGATACATCAGGATCTACTAGTTCACCGTAGATCACATCTAGCACATTAATCTAATGCGGAAGTAAATAGTAGGTTCGGCTATGAATACCGGCGGCGGTGTTCTCCATCGCGTTGGTGTTGGCCGATCGGCGGTGACGGAGTCGACGGCGAGAGCGACGTCGGGCTTGTAGCGTAGACGTTCCTTGAGCGTCTTCGAGGGTATCGGTGGCCTTCGGGACGCCAACGACACCGCCGGACGCGGAGCTCGAGCTTCCGGGCCTTCCCGGCGCTCTTAGCGATCGGTGGGTGGATTAGGGTTAAGGTTCACGTGTGAATGCACGTGAAACTCGTGTCAATCCTTAGGGAACCGTGAGGGGTCCCCTTTTCTTATATGAGGCTGCGGCGCGTAGACCCGTGGCCGAGCCCGATTAGACTTAGGGTTTGCCACCCGATCACGGCAAACGGGGGCTTTGTTAATGTTGGGCGAATCCGAGTCTAAGGGGAAGTGGACCGCTCCCCCATATCCTCAGTTCGTCGGTTGACCGAGGTCAAACCAAAATATCCAACAACAACAACGACACCTTCACCTGCTTTGGAACTGAGCCAAAAAATTGCCAGCTCTGCTCCACGTACTAGGACTGACTGATGAGTAGCATTGGCAATCCCCTAGCTGCTCTGCTGCTACTGGCAGATTGACGAATCTTACTACGTTCGCTTAAAGCCCGCAGAAAGGGCAACGACCACCAATCCATCTGCTGTCCATGCATGTCATCCATACACGGCCATACAAAGGCCTAGATTAAGCGTGGCATCACCACGCACACTGACAGACAGGCGCACCTAATTAATCAAAATGCACATGCTAAAAATGGAAGGACCATTTACTTGCTCCTTCAAAAAAATAAAAGGTGCATTTCACATCAATAAAAACACTTTGGGAAACATGATTCTTCGGAGGCCTCAAAAGCCGGACGCCGACGAGGCGAGCGATCGGGAGGAAGCTGACGTACTTTGCAGATATTTAGTTATGCAATCTTTGTGGCTAGGGTGAGAACGAACGAACGAACGAAGAGCCTTGCTTGGTTTGGATATATGTGGACACGTCGTCACCTTCACCTGCTTTTGGAACTGGAACTCGGCCAAAAAAAATTGCCAGCTCTGCTCCACGTACAGGACGTTTCGCTTAATAAAGCCTACAGAAATTAAAGGGCAACGACCACACCAAATCCACCTGCTTGCTGTCCATGTCATATGCATACACGGCCATGCAAAGGCCTGGATTAAGCGTGGCATCAAATCGCGTGTTGCCAGGTTTATATATAGGAACCCTAACCGGACTAATTCACTTGCACCACAGTGCCACCACGTTCTCTCTTCTCTTACTCTTTAGCTTGCTAGCTTGTTTGCCTTCCTCGTCACTCGTCTACTCTAAAAAGTGTGCATCTACAATACTAGCGTCAACTTTTATCGTCGTCTACTCCCCAGTCTCATTTGGACAACAATGCACTCCTCCACTGCTGCAAATTCTTTAAACAAAAGGCAGTTCACAACTTCACACTAACATATTGGATACTGCTGACTGACTGACTGACTGACTGACTGATAAAGAGAGTCCATCAGCAAGCAAGTTAATTGGGGCAAAAAAAGGGTTCCTATATCTTGTCTCTTTTATTAGGGTCATCCGTTCCAGATAAGTGTTGTGAAACGGATGGGGCAAACAAGTGGTTAACTGCCAAAATGACTGCACTTGTGGAAATTCAAAGCAAAGGCTTGACAGTTCCGGGACCTGCCTGCTGTGTGGATGGATCATCGCCACTAGCTGAGCTGATTTCTGCTTCGGCCGCAACCACACTGCCATCTTCAGATTTCGGAATGACACCTGATGTAAGCAGGACGGTGCTTAGCTGGTCAGTCCACAACGCAATCATATTTCCGTGGGAATAGATTATATTATAGCAGCCTATTGGGTGAGATTAAGGGCCTGTTTGGCGGGGCTCCGGCTCCTCCAAAAACGGCTCCGGCTCGCTCCTCTGGTGGAGTGGGCTTCTACGGTGGAGTTGAGTCGTTTTAACAAATGTTTGGCAAAATAGCTCCTCTGGTGGATTTCTAGTTGGAGCGGGTGAAGCCACCAAAACGTGGCTCCACCTCCCCTTCGAAAGCCGCGAGGGGCTCCGGCCTCCGGCTCCACACCCGGAGCCGGTGCGGTTTCCACCGTTTGGCGGGGCTCGGCCGGAGCCGCTCGTGGAGCCGGAGCCGGAGCCCTCCCAAACAGGACCTAAAGTATACTGCATGTCTGGTATTGCTCCAGGAATCCTTTTTTTTTATTTTTGCTGCGTCTTCTTCCAACTAAATTTTGACTGAAACAAAGCATGCAATCAGAGAGTAGTCTCGTCCATGGGAACAAACAAAGGTGGCTGGCTGGCTAGCTGGCTTGTGGTGTGCACACTAGCCACAATTTCATTCATTTATTTATTTATTTTAACAAAAGGAACTCAAATTAGCCGGAAGGAAATCAATACCGATAAATTAATAACAGGTGTTAAAGTGGATAAAGGCAGCAGGCAAGAAAGCACAATTGCACATGAAGTCATTTGATCAGCAGCACTGGGAATAATATATAGCACCTTTTCCCTGATGCTTTCACTGCAGAAGCAAATTAATAAAAATAGATTCCATCCATGCTTTGGACTCCATCGGCGAAAGGCCTGGAGAGAAAAAATGTTTACTTCGTCACACATGTTCTCCCAGCAGCTCAGCTCTCCCTCCTTGTTCTAAAGGGTGGTGTGGTGTGAAACTGTGACCAAAGGTGTCACGAAAAAACACTGGTAAAAAAAAGGTATCCAGAAGAGGACTTGGAAAACATTGCAAGGAATTTGCATTCTGAACCAGCTAAAGGTTTAATCATGCGAAAACGGTAGCAAGGAAAAAGAATCATCAGTAAACTTGACAGAAATCGCGAGGGAATTTCCGCTTGTCGGATATATACATATGTACTTTTTTGCCATGCCAGGTTGATTGATTATCGGAATCTGCACTTTCAGACAAGCCAGTATGGGCTTTCAGATATCATAATCCGCAAGTCACCTTCATATCCATGTGCAGAGCTAGCTAGCTGTATGCCTCCTGCTTCCATTCATTATTCCATACACACCGTTCACAAGTACAATCAGACACCGAGGAAAAAAAACATACCAAAAGCTAAGCATTTGCACTGCTACCTCCAAAAGTTAACACCTCATCACAAGGTCACAAAAAAAATCGACTGAGAACGAACAAGGAAAAAAATTAGAACATATTGATCTGTGATTATCGATTCCTCATCACTTTGATGCTATATACATCCCAATCATCCAATTTGGCATGATCACAAGACCATAGACCAAACAAAAAAAAATAAGAAGAAGAAGAAAGTTTTACATCACAAGAGCTACACTAGAACACTGATGAAGCAGAGGCAGTGATGCTCAAGCAAGTTTCCTCTGATCCATCTGAACAACTCCCTCGCGGTCACTGATGGCCACCGCCGCCGCCGGCTGCGGGCGGCGACGGAAGGGGGATGACCTGGTTGTTCTTCCCCACCACGATGGTGATGTACCCGCCGTCCTCCCCTCCGGCCACCGGCGACGCCGCCTGCTGCTGCTGCTGCTGCTGCTGTAGCGGCGGCGACCTCCGCGCCCTCATGGCCTCCTCGGCCAGCGCCCGGCGGTACAGCTTCTCCTCGGCGTCCTTGAGGAACTGGAACTTGGGCGGCGGCGACACCGCCGGGCCCGGGGCCGGGCCCGGGCTCGCCGCCGGGGACTCGTACAGCGGGTTGTAGGAGTTGTCCAGCGCCGCCGTGGGCACCACCGGCGACGGCGAGGCCCGCGGCGTGAGGAACGGCGGCGTCTCGGAGGCGCAATGCAGCAGCTCGCCGAGGCTCCGGCTCCGGCTCCGGCTGTGGCCGTCGTCGGCGGACTCGAGGTCCTCCCGGGTCTCCTCCTTGATGGTGAAGAGCAGCCGCGTGGGGCCCACGACGCTGCCCAGCCGCATCAGCTGCGCCTCCACCGTCTCGTCGTCGTCGTCGTCGCCGTAGCCCTCGCCGCCGCCGCCGCCGACGGCCACGGCCACGGCCACGGCGGACGGCGGCTCCTGGACGGCGTAGGTGGACGCGAGGGCGGGGGGCTTCTTGAAGCAGAAGAGCTGGAGGAGCTCGCGGGAGGAGGACGACGGGGACGACGCCGCGTCGGAGATGGCGGCGGCGCGCCGCCGCAGCCGGCGCTTGTGCACGAAGATGTAGTAGAGCTCGGCGGTGAGCGCGAGGAGGAGCAGCGCCGACACCACCGCGAGCCCGACAGCTACTCTGCTCAAAGCTCGCATCTTTTTTCGCCTTCTTCTTCTTCTTCTTCTTCTTCTTCTTGGAAGCAAACTAGTTGGGATCCACCATTAGAGGCAGGGAAGGAAAAGAATCCAAGAAACACCAGACTACTAGAAGAGCAAGAAAGCAGCACAGCTGGAAGGTGCCTCAAAAAGGTTGCTGCTCAAAAGCTCAGACTTGAATGTCGCAGGGATTGACAGAAAACCTGAATCTGCAAATAAAAGCTCAGGATTTCTCGCCACCTATATCCTACCACTCTGTCACAGAGAAGCAAGAACGGTTAGGAACTGGAACAACAGCAGCAACCACCACCACCGGTGGGAGTGAACAGAGAAACCTGCCAAGAGCAGCTAGCTGCAACAGTGGGAACAATCAAAGAGCTGAGACTGAGAGCTCCAGCAGAGGGAGGAAGAAGAGGACCATGCAAAGCAAAGCAGCAGAGAGAGACAGAGCAAGAACAGGGAGACAGAGCGCACCGAAACAAATGCGGCAGAGGCTACTGATGACTTGCAGGGTGAATTGGTGATAAGGTGAGGACTGAGGAGGGAGAGGGCAGAGGGCTCTGTGTCCAAGGCCAAGAGCCAACAACTTCACATCACATGGGGGGAGGTGGTGGTGGTGGTGGTGGCAGTGAGTGAGCGAGTGAGCGAGACCTGCTGGCTCACTCAGCGTGTTCTTGTGCTGTTCGCTTGTGCAAAAGCCAAGCAGAGATTGTCTTTAAGACCGTCTCCAGCAAACAATCTGCAGCCCGATCTGCAACATGCCGTTTCCAGACAAGAGAGAGATTGGGCTGTATCTGCAAAAAACTTTTGTCCCAGCAACGTTGCGCATCCAGCCGCTAAAGTCCCTCGGGCAGTTGCCTCCCGCGGTTCCTGGCGGCTCCCTCGACGCGGCTCCCTCGACACCTCGGGGCCACGGCGCCACCCCGGCCTCCCCACGCCGCTGCTGCCCCACGACGCCGCCCCGGCCCTTCTCCTCCTCCCTAGGCCGCTGCTGCCCCGGGCATGCCCCTTCTCTCCACGGCGCTGCCCCGACCCTACCCCTCCTCCCCATGCCATCGCTGCCCCGGCCGGGCCCCTTCTCCCCACGTTGTTGATGTCTCTGCACAACCCGGCTACGGATCCAGCAAAAGTGGGCATTGGAGGTACTCTTGGTCACCACTGATTTGCTCCTTGCCTCACGGATGGTCTCCTAAAATTAATTTCTTGGATGTGCAGTAGGAGGTCATAGCCTGTGCTGTAGGATTTCATAGCAATGTCTTGGTTTCGGCAATTGATGATTAGGGACAGGGCTAGGTACGATGATGAGGTTCTTGCAGCTTCTACTGTAATGGTTCAAAGACTTGCGGAGGAAGAAGAATCGAAGCCAAGAAGAGGGGGATCTGTGATTGGGAGGCAAGTAGTTCCTCGAGATAGGCATGGTGGTCATTACCGCTTAATGTCAGACTATTTTGTCACCAATCCTGTTTATGATGATGATTTCTTTCGCCGTAGGTACGTGGCTATAACTTTCGGTTGTACATATGGGTTGGGGAAATGTTGGAGTGGACATTAATCATGCTTATGTACCCATGTTGTCAGGTTCCGAATGACAAAGCGAATGTTTTTGGACATCGCTACCGCTGTGGAGCAATATGATGACTATTTTGTTCAGAAATACAATGCTGCCCATCAGCTAGGCTTTTCGCATTTGTAAAAGGTAACAGCTGCATTGAGAATGCTAGCATATGGTGGACCTGCTGATTCTTTAGATGAGTATTTACGGATGGCGGAGTCGACAATTTTAGAGTCAGACACTTCTGTAGGGCAATTGTTGAAATCTATGGTCCTAGTTACTTGAGGGCACCTAATGAAGAGGAAATCACTGCACTTTTGCAAATTGCCGAGGCCTAGAATGGTAGGTAGTATTGATTGTATGCACTGGCCTTGGGAGAAATGTCCAGTAGCTTTGCATGGTCAATATCGGGGCCATTTCAAAAAACCAACAATAATTCTGGAAGCAGTCGCTAGTAGTGACCTTTGGATATGGCATGCATTTTTTGGGCTCCCGGGGTCTCTTAATGATATCAATGTCCTACATCGATCTCCAGTGTTCGATGCACTAGCTTCGGGTAATGCACCTCAAGTGTCATATACTGTAAATGGGAAAGAGTACAACATGTGTTATTATCTGGCGGATGGGATTTACCCGGAATGGGCTACACTAATCACTGATATCAGTAGGCCTCAAACACGTCAGCAAAAATTGTTTACTCGCAAGCATCATGAATATAGAAAAGATGTTGAACGGGCCTTTGGTGTCCTCCAAGCACAATATGCCATCTGCAAGGGTCCCGCAAGACTCTGAAGTCAAGAAGACCTCAAGTATATTATGGATTGCGTTGTCATTCTTCACAACATGGGCATACACTATGAGCGCAACATGAATCCTTTGAGAATAGAAGACTATGTAGGGGCATCTGAACCTCGCTTGGACAGTAATAGGAATGTACCAGCTGTTCGTGAACTGATAGAGAAGCATCTACAAATTCAGAGTCGACCAGCCCATCACGAACTGAAGCAAGACTTAATGCAGCATGTCTGGGCACGATATGGATCAGAATAGCTATATTTATGTATCAATCACCTATATGTATCTCTAAACCACCTATATGTATGTATGAACCAGTGGAATGTGGAGTTTGAGGCGTTTGGAACTGACCTGAGGTTTCTAATCAAAGTTACTGACCTGATGTTTCCATGTAACCTGAAAAAATTAAGTCTGAAAACAGTTGCAGATAGCTGTTTTCAAAATTAATTTCTGAGAGATTTTCCTTTAAGACTATGGTTCCATAGTAGTAAAATGGGTTCTTTGTAAATTGATGAACATACACTCTCATTTGCTAAGCTAAATACTAGATATAACTATTTTTTAACAAAGTTCCAGGAGGTGAACTCAACTCTGCTGGGCGCCAGACTTAGTTTGTGTGGCCTGCCTGACTGGCAAACAAACTTGAATATTTTCTAAGTGCAAACCGGGAAGCACACTTGAAAAATTCTAAGCCCAAACTGTTGCTAATGGTTCATATGTTTCAGTTTAAAAATTGGCCAGCATGTACCCCTAACATAATGGTTCATATGTTTCAGTAAAAAAACTGGGCAGCATGTACCCATATGTTTCACACTCAGTAACAAAACTGGGCAGCATGTACCCATATGTTTCACAGTTTCAGTAAAAAAACTGGGCATCATGTACCCATAACACAATGGTTCACAGGTTCATAAATGAAACCCACATACATGTTAATAGGTTGTCAAACATATTACAAATTGTCTCAAATGTTGACAGAAAGAAACATATTACAAATTGTCTCAAATGGTGACAGAAACCAACATACAACTAATTGTCTCTGAACCGGTACAAACATGTCTCAAATTATTACACAAACATATTACAAATTGTCTCAAAGCCGGTACAAACATGTCTCAAATTACTACAGAAACATATGCCATCTACATGTTACTAGGACCACTCGCTCCAGTGTGTTTCTGCATTATTTTCTGCTGCAACTTCAAGTAGTAGTCACGCTGCCAAGGTACCACCTTCTCGATGTCTATGCTCATGATCCTTTGTTCTTGCTCAAACTCTTGGGCAGCAGCTAGTCGTTCTTGGGCAGCAGCTAGTCGTTCTTGGGCAGCCAACTTCCGGTCTGCACGTGACACTAGTTCCCTTGAGAGCTCCTCCTGTCGTTCCTCAAACAGCGACCTGTCATTTGACATCTTCTGAAGAACCTCAAGGCAAGCAGTTGAGGAAGCGGAAGCAGATTCTGAAGCAGCTCTCTTCATTTTCTTGGCCCTGTCTCTCCCCATTGGCCGTTCTTCGGTTCTTGTCGGGGCCAACTTTGGGGCTGCCTCGTCAACAGGATCTTTACTTTGCTTATCTTTCACAATCAAAGATGCAAGCCAATCGCACCACTTTTTCTCACGCCTAAGGATCAACCAACAGTGATAATAGGGGAAGGAGTAACCCACAAGGTCTTGGAACATCTGTAATGCATCCTTCACCTGCATAGGTAAAAGAGCAATGTGTTACAAGCCTGGAATGAATTATAAAACAGCTAGAAGTTGGTTTATACCTTGTCATCTTCATTTTTTCCACTCTCATTTAGCCTCAGTATCTTGTCATAAAATGCACAGAACTTGGATGTGTCCTTCTGAATCTTCTCCCAACGGTGTATCAAACTAGCTTTGGTACGCTCTGTGTGCATCGTCTTGTGGTCATGGTAGTACTGAGTGACCCGGTCCCAATATGCACCCATTGGCTGGTTGCACCCAGCAATGGGATCCTTGCTGATATTTGTGTAGGCTGAGCACAACAATTCATCCTCCTTGATGGAAAAATTTTTGTCCCTTCTAGGAATTTTCTTCTCATTGCTGACCCTACGAGACGGCCCAGACATAGCAACTTGTGGTTCCACAACCTCAACAGGTGCTGGCCCATTCTCAAATTGTGCAGCAAAACATCCCTACACACATACACTTCATTGTTGCCCATTCAAACATGAATTAAAGAAATAGAATACAATTAATGGTTGCCTCAAATTATACCTCTGTTTCTTGGCTCTGATTATCAAATATTTCAATGCATGGCGTGTAAGTAAAACCTTCACCGGAGCCATCTTGTTTCCATGAACTGTCCATGTCAAGTTCAGGCCTTCCATGCATAGGAAGTGAAAAGATTAATTAGAACACACATGTGCCTTATTCACATAAATTACAGAGTCATAAGCACAGCCAACTCCCATTTGCCAAGTTACATGCAGTTTCAACTTTAAATTTCAGTATTCAGTTTCAGATGGAACACTATTTTTTCTCCTATTGTTAGGATCCTCACAAGTGACAAGGCAGGATCTGATGGTGCACTGATTAATTAGCAATCAAAAGGGACCAAACATCAATGGTGATTTCATAAATTCAGTAATTATTAAGCAATTTCTTGTAACATAATACTCTTGCAAATGTCAAGGTGCTGCAGCACATATCAAACAGAGCAACTATCCAGTGCAGAGCAATCAGTTAATGAAATGTTAAGACATCATTGCCATGTTTGTAGCCAAAGCACCAGTAAGTAATTTCTCAGATTGCAAAACAAACACATTCATTCCTCCATGCTGTCAATTACTTGAACACACATTCACCGGAATCGATCTAACCACATCTCAAGAATTCATAAAAATCTCAAGAATTCATACAAATAAAGGACATGGTTCGGCATATATGTACATGCAGGGTGGCAACAATTCATGAGCACCACAGTCCTAGATCTAATTAGTTGTCAGCAATAGTTGCAAGAAGTTGACTTAAAAAAATTATTCCAACAGGCACGGGCAAAATTTTTCTACAAATTCCTAAACATGGCTATACAGTTTGGAATCCTAGAGCAACAAGTAAATGTTTTGCCTCAAAGATTAGCCCTTCCCCAGTTCCTACAAACCAATCCATGGATACTGAGACGAATCGGGCAAACACTCACCTGAATCGTGCCTGCTGAGGGGAGAAGGTGGTCAGCGGCGGCCGGATCTGGTACGGTGCTGGACCCTAGAGGAGGCGCCCGACAGCGGTGGAGAAGGTGCTCGGCGGGGGAAGGAGGACACGGCCGGCAGGTGTGGAGGATGCGCCGGCAGCGGTGGTGGGCGTCGGGATGCGTTTGCCTCAGAGAAGACGTCCCGCGGCGGCCGACGGGTGAGGAGACAGCGGCGGGGGCCGGGACTCCCCTCGCCGGGCGCGCTCGGGCGGGATGAGGAGGCCGCCGGGAAGAAGCAGGTGGCTTGCCGCTGCGGGTGCTGGTCCGGTGGAGGCGGCGGCGAGCTCTGCAGGAGCCGTCGCGAGATGTGGAGGGACCGAGGGAGGCGGACGCGAGGTGGATGGCAGGGGCGGACGGTTGGAATGAAGAAAGGAGAGAGAAACCTGAATATGAGCAATGGGTGGAGGCCAACCGCAAATTGCAGAACCTAATGCAGCAACCGCTGGAAGCAAAACAGTGTCACCTCTTTCTGCAAATTGCAGATCCAGTCCCGTATACAGAAACCGCTGGAGACGGTCTAAAGGAGAGAGAAAAAAAAAACAAAATGCAGATGGAGGTGTCTGGATTTGGAGCAAACTCATGGGTTCGGATTGATGCTGATGGTGTGGATGATTAGCTTAGGTGAGCTAATCAGGGTTACTTGCGTTCAGGAATCCATCCATCCACCATCCGTGTTATATCATATATTATACTCTAGAGAAAACCCAGCTTGATTCTCTGAATTCTTTTTTCTGAAACTTTCGATCGTTGCAAGGTCGGTCTACTGGCAAGTGGGCCCCCCCTCCTCGCTCGCACACAAAGATTCTCACCAACAACAGCAGGTTACTACTGATGCCGAGATTGACTGATAAAAAAGAAATCCACGAACGTACGTACCTTGCCGTTGCAGTGACTCTGAAAATGATATAGTCTTGAGTTCGGTGCACTAATGCTCGGTGTGCTGTAGTAGCTTTGTTTTGCAGGAGTTTAGGACTTTAATCACCTCGAGACAAGGGCTGTCATGACTTTTGTTTACCTAACAAAACACATGATGCTAGACATAACCCATTGCGCTATGCTACTAGGTCAACCATTGCAGTACTGGACCCTTGTGTTGTGATCTCCCGTCCACTGTTATACAGGATCTGCACATACACACATATAGGGCGATACTAAAATGCACCTGCGTGCATTCTCCCGTATAAAGAATGCGCGACCCATGCGGTTGCGACTTCGCGTAATGAACCAATTGCAACTTGACGGACCAATTGCAACTCGACGCGAACCAATTGCAACTTGACGGACCAATTGCAACTCAACGCGAACCGATTGCAACTAAACCCGCCGTCGAGCCGCAACTAGGCGCGAACCAATTGCAACAAAGAGACTAACCGATTGCAATCGTGACACTATACTAATTGCAACTCGACGGAACTAATTACAACGAATCGACTCGGTTGCAATTGGACACGAACCAATTGCAACTAGACTCCTAATTTGCAACCC
Source organism: Cenchrus americanus (assembly GCA_947561735.1). NCBI lineage: Eukaryota > Viridiplantae > Streptophyta > Magnoliopsida > Poales > Poaceae > Cenchrus > Cenchrus americanus. The sequence goes on from OX387239.1 coordinate 759,775, forward strand.
GATGTGAATAAATTGCAACCAAAATGAGCCCCGCCTCTGAATCGGACAAGACCTAGTTGCTGTAACAAGGGTGGGTGCATTCTCGTATACCGAATGCACCTGCGCGCACTATAAAGAAAACAAGATATATATATATATATATTTCAGAAAGGGAAATTGGGGGACGAAATAGTAGTAAATGATTTGTAGGTGAGGGAGGGACGACAAAGTCCCTGTCGATCAGCTCCTGCTGGTCCCAGCTCGGAGTCCAAATCAAATCCAATACACTACACACCACCTAGCTTCACAAGGCTGAATGAAGAATGCAGGAGCAGCCAAACAGTGTTTCAGCAGCTTCTCACCAGCTAGCCGTGTATAGACTGCATGCAGATGTGTGTGCACAGGCACGCATATATACAGACGAAAGGGTATTTGTACAATCGTACAACAGTGCGTGGTCCTCCCGTACGTATATGTATGTCGCCGATCTCTCCTCAATCTAGCAGTATATGTAGCTTTTCAAAAAATATCAGGCAGTGTGCCGCCAATCTCCTTCAGTGAGTGTACAAATTAAAGATGCAGTGCAGGACATGTGTTTTTTTTACATCTGAAACATTAATTTGTTTACAGTAGTAATAAGTATACATGGCCAAAAAGCACGAGTCCAATGGGCTGGCCCGAGCACGATCCGAAAAAGCACGGCCCAAGAACGGCCTGGCCCATCATCCATAGTGCCCGGGCCTGGCCCGGCCCACCCCTAAGGCCGTGCCTGGGCCGCCAATTTGGCCCACAGTGCCAGCCCAGGCCCGGTCCGGCTAATATGCCGTGCCTGAGGGAGGCACGATTTTTGGCCGTTCGATCCCCGCCCCCTCACCTCCTGGCCGTCCGATCGAAGCGCCGGCCTCCCTCCCAGGCTCCCATCCCTCAACCCTAATCCCCATTCGACTCGACATCTGCCGCCGCGCCGGCGGCTCCTCTCCTCTTCCCCTCCCAATCTGCTTGCCTCCCTCCAAACCCTAACCCTACCGGAGCCCTGGAGATCGAGATGCTGGGCGATAGTGGCGGCTCCGGGAGCCACAGCGTCGACGAGCTCGACGGCAACGACGAGCGGCGGCTGTGCGGCTTGGACGGGGACGACGACGACGACATGCGCGAGGACAGGGGAGGAGCTCTTCGGCCGGTCATCCGCATCTCCAATCGACGTCGACGACCACGCTCCTCACGGAGGAGCCGGGGGCCTGGCCGTTGCCGGAGCCGGTGACGGTGTGCCCCGGCGCTCGAAGAACCGGCGGACGCCGAGATGCACGGCAAGCGGTCGCGCCCTTCAACCTCGCCCGTCCGCGGGACTTCAAGAAGTTGTACAAGGTGGTAAAAGGTAAGAAGATCAGGTATGGCGCCAAGTGCATCCATTGCTCTAAGGAGTACTCTGCTCTCTCTAGTAGTGGTACTGGTCACCTCACTCGCCATAGAGATAAGTGTCAGAGGAGAAAAGAAAAATCTCGCATGTCTCAGTCTCAGATTTCGTTTAATCCTGATGGTAGTATGCGTAACTGGGAGTATTGTCCGATGCGTGCTCGTATTGAACTTGTCCGATTGCTTGCTAGGCTTGATCTTCCTCTCCATATGGGTGAATCTGATGCTTTTGAAACGTATATTAGATCTGCTCATAATCCTGCTTTTACTGGTGTCTCTAGGCAAACCACAACTAGAGACTTGATTAAGTTTTTTACAGAAAAAAAGGCTAAGCTGATAGAGACTATGTCTGGTTCTGCTGTTAATTGTGTGTGCTTAACCTCAGATATCTGGTCTGGCAATGCTAAAGAGGACTACCTTAGTGTTGTTGCTCATTTTGTTAACTCTGATTGGCAGTTAGAGAAGAGAGTGCTTGGTCTAGTGTTGATTGATGTTTCCCACAATGGGGAAAATATTGCTGAACGTGTGCTTTCTGTTCTTTCTGAGTATGGCTTAACTGAAAAAGTGCTTGCTGTTACATTGGACAATGCATCATCTAATGCTTCTGCTATGCGTTTGCTTAGGCCTTTGCTGTCTAGGTACTTGAACTTAGAGATTCTTGATGATCCTAATGCTTCTATCAATTCATTGTTCTTGCATCAGAGATGTGCATGCCATATTATTAATCTTATTGTTAAGGAGGCTCTTGAATCTCTTAAACCTTTGATTGAAGCATTTAGAACTACAATTTCCTTTCTGAACTCTTCTAACCAGAGAATTGCTGCATATAAGAGTTACTGCATAGCCACTGGTGTGACACCTAGAAAGTTTCGGTTGGACATGGAGGTAAGGTGGAATTCTACCTATCCGATGCTTAAACATTTGATGCCTCATAAGATTCCATTCACTACTTTCATACAATCTCATTATCCTAGAGCTGAAGGTGCTCCATTCTTGTTAACTGATGAGCATTGGATTATTGCTGAAAAAGTGCTGCTTTTTCTTGAACTGTTTTATAATGCAACTGTTGCTTTGTCTGGTGTGTACTACCCTACATCTCCACTCATGATGCATAATCTTGTTAAGATTGCTATACACCTGAAAAAATATGCTAATGACCAACACCTGAGACAAGTGGTTCAACCTATGATTGACAAGTACAATAAATATTGGCGGGACATTCCTTTGCTTTATTCTTTTGCATTCATATTAGACCCTAGAGCCAAGATGAAAGGTTTCCTCAGAGTTTTGAGGAGGCTGGGTACCCTTACGGTCTGATTACACTACATATCATCTTGGTGCTAGGGCTAGACTCACTGATATTTATAACAGATATGAATCTAAGTATGGTGCAGTTAGGTTGAGGAGGCCTGATGTTCCTACTTCTACAACTGGTAAGAAAATGTCTGCATGGGATGAGATTTATGATGATGACTGTGATGGTTCTGGTAATGTTCCTCTAGCTTCTACCTTTAATCTGTCTAGAGATACCTCTGCTACTTCTTTGCTGCATGCTGCTACTGCTGCTGGTTCTGGTAATTCTGAATTGATTACTTATCTGGACTGTGACACAGTTAGTCAAATGAGTGATGATTTTAACTTGTTGCATTGGTGGCATCAACATAAACTCACTTATCCAGTTCTGTCTATGATGGCCAAAGACATTTTATCTGTTCCTGTGTCCACCATTTCATCAGAATCTACCTTTAGTATGACTGGCAGGATCATTGAAGAGAGGAGAAGAAGATTGAAGCATGAGACAGTGGAGATGCTGACCTGCTTGAAGGACTGGGAGGCTGCAGATGCAAGGGTGCAGCATGATGTTGAAGACAAGGAGCTTGAAGAGGCATTTGAAGATCTTAATCTTGATTAGTTTTTTTTATTTCTGCAATGCTGTAATGGACATCTGAAACTCTGAAACTATGGAATGCAATGAACTATGGGCTAGGCTTTGCACTCTTTTTCCCTAGCTGGGGTTTCTCACAAGGGTGAGTTTTACCCAGCAAGGTTTTAATGAGGCAGCCATTGCACATGCCCTTCCTTTTATAACTGTGTTTGTCTTCTTTTTTCTCTGAAAATTTCTGAGTTGATCAAGTATATGGTTGCAAAATTAGTGCCTGATAGTGCCTGGACCTATCAGGCCTGGCGGGCCTTTGGGCACGGCCTGGCCCGGTTTTTGGAGGCTAGGGCCGTGCCTGGGCTCTTCTTCTGGCCCGTGGCACTATTAGGCACGGCCCGGCTGGTGCAGCGGGCCTGATAGGGCCGGGCCTGATAGGGCCGGGCCGAATAGTGCTAGGGCTAGGGCCGGACCGGGCGGCCCGTTTGGCCATCTATAGTAATAAGCTTGTGTGTCTAATTTAAGCTATACTCTTGCAGAGAGAGCGTGATGATATAAAATGTGTCCAGCACTCACAATGTAGTGCTCAATGTAGCCGTTGATCCACCACAGGACTGACGCCCTTTTCTGTGTGTTTTTTTTTTAAGAAAAGGGAATCCATGATGAGTCAGATGCATGGTGGCCCAATTGAAAATTCACACGTGCCTGATCATAAGCATGGATTTCTTCACTCTTTTTAATTTTTTCCCGAAAATATTACTAGTAATAATATACTACCTCAGTGCTTAAATATATGTGCATTATTACTAGTGCATATGCACATCAGTGTTTTTATTTGAATTCGTTCCCACTGGAGCACTGAGCCGCCCCTTTCTTTTCATCCAAACAGTAGCGCTAGAAGCATATACTATAAATGTTAGTCCTCGAGGATCGATAGGTGTAGATCGACAGGTCACTACCGGACAAATAGCCATTGTACCGGGTATCCACCCGGTACAAACTTATTGGTACAAATGTGGTGGTCACATTTGTACCGGCTAGGATACACATTTGCCTCCCGTCTCCGTCTCCCCCTTCTGCCTCCATTTCCTTATCTCCTTTTTCTTTCCTGCTGTTTCTTTTTCTTCCTTTTCCACATATTCACATCCCATGAACCATACTCGCATCCATGAATCATAGATTCAACCACAAATTTCTCTTATAAATTTCACATTTACGAGAATTACAATCTCACGTTTCGGAGACTAACATGAATCAAATCAGACAACACATCAAATGAATGAAGCACACATCGACGATCACAGATCGATTCACAAGGAGGACAATGCAACAACCGCATCACAGATCTTGCAAATCTAGCCGGAGCAACCGGTGCCTCCTGGCCATGGCCGCGTGCGCCCGCCGTTGCGCCTCCCGCCCGCGCGCCGCTGGGCCCCGGCGGTCGTGCCGCCTCGCCTCCTCCCGTGTATGTGTACGAGCAGTCCCAAAGAATACGCACGTACTATACGTCGTCGTCGTCGTCGTCGTTGGTGGTGGTGGAAAGCTGTAGCACTAGGTATCGGGTGGGAGTCAACCTCTCCGTGAAAAGCTACGAAAACCTCAATCTGAGCCACATGGTGTCGATACAACGGAGCGCTTAGAGGGGGTGGGAGGAGTGATCTGAAAACCTCCCATGAATTTTGCAAGTCACCCCTCACACCTCCCGTGAGTTCTCCCCTGGATCAAAGATCGCGTGGTTTGGACCGAAGGTGCCGTGGTTTGCACGGAGGGGCGGGTTTCCACCGCTGGGTATGCTCCCTGCGTCGTCGGGCGCGCGCGTGCCGATGCCGACGCCGATGCGTGCCGATGCCGATGATGATGCCACCAGCAGCAACCGACCAGGCGGTGTGCAGTGCGGTGCAGCCAACCGCGTCACGGTGGCGGGCGTGCCATGCGCACGACCGAATTAACTGCCACGCGCCATCCCATGTTCTGTAGGCCATCATGGGCCGGCCCGTGTATGTGTATGACAGACTACCGGGATTGATTGGTTGGTTGGGCCGGCTGCCTATATCGTTCTTTAACCAAGTAAAAATTTGACAGGCTCTTAGTAAGCGTTTTTAGTAATGCATTTAAAGTTTTTCTTAGAGCAAAAAAAAAAAAAAAAAAAACAGAAAGGCACCATCAAATCCATCGTGATCAAGGGGGGGGGATCGCAATCCCCCAAATCCCGAACGCGTCGTCGTCGTCGCCAAAACCGCGTTCCTTCCCACAACGAGAACGCGGCGCAACGAACCCCCAACAGGCAACAGCAAGCGAAACGCGGAAAAAAAAAAAAAGCCTTCGCCACGAATCAACAAATCCCAATCGCTCCCAAAAGATCCCCACCACCACCACCACCGGAGAAGACTTCCCTTCCCCCCGAAATCCTCCCAAGCCTCATCGTCTTCCTTCCCCGCCCGCCCCGCCCGCACGCCATGAGCTTCATCTTCGGCAAGAAGAAGACCCCAGCCGGTAACGCCCCCCCCCTCTTCCTCCTTCGATTCAGTTACCGCCGTGCGCCCCCCTCTCCTCCCCTCCTCCCCGGTGGACGGATTTGAGTGAGCATCTTTTTTTGGGTTGATCTTGTGCCAACCCGATCCGGAAATCCGTCGCCGCCCTTTCTCGGTTTCCCCGCTGACGACGGAGCCAAAGTCAAGGGGTGTTTTTTTTTTCAAAAAAAAAAACTACTACTACTACTTCTCTCCCTGCGCGTGTCGATCTTCCTGCCTGATGGACATCCTGGGAAACGTTGCAGTTGCTGCTAGATTCACACCCCCAGCAGGGGGGCAAAGAAAACCTAAGCCTTTCTGATTTCCTGCCGTATGGTACGAGTGCCGTCTAGTTTGGCGCCTCATAGGAAGGAAAGCTGCAGTTTTTTTTTTTCCTTTTGCTCCCCATTGCTCTGTTAGTTTGCTACTAGTTCAGAAAGCACACGATTAGTAACCCAGTGATGCCTTTTACTGTTGTCCCTTCAAGTTGCTCATTTGTATGACGCTCATGTGTTTTTTTTTTCCCCTCTGGGGATCATCTTGGTCGATTGCAGAGCTGCTGCGGGAGAACAAGCGGATGCTGGACAAGTCCATCAGGGAGATCGAGAGGGAGAGGCAGGGCCTGCAGACCCAGGAGAAGAAGCTCATCAACGAGATCAAGAAGGTGGCCAAGCAGGGACAGATGGTGCGTGCCAAAATAAAATGCCCCCGTCTCTTCCCGTGTTTGGCCCGGTCGATTTTCAGCATTGCTTCTCTCCGTGAATACCGGGTTTACAAGCGTGCATTTGTGGATAATTCCAATTTCACAGCATAGTGATCTGAAAATGAATGTGCAAAAATGTAGTAAGCAAAGATCATACGCACATTATTCCTCACGAAGCTGTCAGTTGCCATTGTTTCCACCTGTAGTGCTGTTTTCAGTATTGATTTGATCAACTTCTGAAAAATATGGCGTTGTGTCTGATTGTTTCATGGCATGGGGTGTTATTATCATCTTAATGAGCACCCTTTTATCATGTACTGGATCATGTCGAAACACTCTAGTTCGGCGCGAAATCAGTTCCTTGCATCTCCTGATAGGATAAGCTGACATTGGATATTTTTGGCCCATTAGATATGTGCTTGCTGCTGACACGCTCTTTCTTTTGGCTGCATTTTCCTTACGGTTCAGATTTGAGACATATGCTTTTCATGCTCATGTAATATAGTTTGATATGCTGGATATTGTTGAACAGGGAGCTGTAAAAATTATGGCCAAGGACCTTATCCGCACAAGGCACCAGATCACAAAGTTTTATGCCCTGAAATCCCAGCTACAAGGCGTATCTCTTCGCATTCAGGTAACTACAAGAATGTTCTATATCTGTTTCAAGACATGTAATCTGGTTACCACACATTACAATGTTCTTATCGTTGAAGTTCACGAACCCCCCTCTGTACTGACATCTCGTATGTCTTGTGTTCAATTTACAGACTTTGAAATCAACACAAGCAATGGGTGAAGCTATGAAGGGTGTCACAAAAGCCATGGGACAAATGAACAGACAGATGAACCTGCCAGCTCTGCAGAAGATAATGCGGGAGTTCGAGATGCAAAATGAGAGGATGGAGATGGTCAGTGATGTGATGAACGACGCCATCGATGATGCGTTGGAGGGCGACGAGGAGGAGGAAGAAACAGAAGAGCTAGTCAACCAAGTCCTTGATGAAATTGGCATTGATATCAACTCAGAGGTAAACAAAAAAACCGTTGCATTCTTCTATTGATCTCCATGTAAAGTACTCTGGCTTGCTGTTTTGGTGTACGGTTCTTTATATGCAATGCTGAATTTTCTTCTCTACACCAGCTTGTGAAGGCTCCTGCAACTGCAGTTGCTAAACCGGTGGCAGCAGGCAAAGTTCCTGCTGCTCAAGCTGAAGCCGCGGGCGGGCCGGATGGTGGAATCGATGACGACTTGCAGGCGCGGCTTGACAACCTGAGGAAGATGTGATGATTTGAGGAGTCTGACAAAATATTCACACGCTTGATTGTAGCTTGTACCATATAAATATATATCCATTGCGGCAAATCCTTTTTTTGACATCTTATTTGACAGTATGTTTGGCGTTGGCCATTGTACATAGAATAGAATGTATCTAGTGCCACGCACTGGCGTTGCGATCTATTCCTCATTTCCATTGGGTGCGCTTCGGTTATGATTCTGAAACTCTTGCCAGTTTATGGCACTACTGCATTTGACTATCTGGATCCCAATAGCTTTGGAAAAAGTTTGATGGATGCTGCTAACACTTGCACTCCCCTGTTTTCTTGGTACCATGAATGCAGAGATAATGTAAGCTTGACAAATTGACAACGGTACATAATCTTGGTACCATGAATCCCAATCCCAGTTGAAACAACAGCAAATAGGCTGCTAGGTGTATTGACAAAGAACTGTACTGGTGTCAGGTCCCAAACTGGGCCTTGGCATCATGGTGGATGGAGATGGCAAATGTCAAGCAAGGAAATGCAGCATCAGTTGGCATTGAAGAACGGAAACCAGAACTCCTTGAATAAAAAATGCTCCTTAAATCAAAACTGACGATTGCTATGTCCCAACGAATCAACCTGCAAAAACAGAAGCAGGTTCCTGCGCGCAAGAAGAAATAATTGAGCTGCATAAGAAAAAAAAGAAGCACAAGGAGACAAGGAGTGGATGCATTGCATCTTTCACAGTGTACATAAATCAGCCGGTTTCATGTTAAGATGGAACTTGTTAATTAATTAAGTACCCTAAAGCACAGAAAACAAAACTAATCGCACTAAGCCTGCAGTAGGCCAATTCGTCAAAACTGTACTTGTGGAGCAGCCGGAGGAACGGCAGCTGCATGACGACGACGATCACTAAGCCGCCGAGGAGAAAGCGGCCCCGTCCTGGCTCACCATGATTCGGAGGTAAACTGGTGATGAGGTTATTCTTGCTTTTTCCGGCGGGTTAATTAAGTAATGCCAACCGATTATGGTGTGGTGATTCGTCGCCTTTTTGCTTGTACATACATAGTTCGCATTGGTGTGGGTTTACGGTGGTTACGGGGATCTATATACTGCTTTGGTTTCTTGATCTACTCCATGTTTCGAGTGGGATGGGCTCACTGACGTGTTTGTACTTTCACTGACGAAGATAGCACACAACAGATTAGCAGTGCGTTTTATATTAGAGAGATGTTTGAAGCAGGGCATCAGAGGGCGGGGGGGAAGGGGGAGGAGAAGCGATCGAGCCAAAGTCCGGCGCCGGTTGCATACTGTAGCCCCCCAGAAGGATCTCCGCATCATCCACGCGAAAACGACCTTCTTCACCTTGCCTTCTTTGTCGCGGATGCAGACACTACCGGAATGACATACTTTGCCTAGAGTGCGGTTCTTTATCTGGAGCCAAATAAAAAACTCCCGGCAAAGGAAAAGCACTCGACAAAAAAGCTTCTTTGCCGAGAGAAAAAAAAACTCTCGGCAAAGAAAAAACACTCGGCACGCATTTCTCGGTCAAGAAATTTTAAAAAATCACTTTTTTACCTCCAATTTTTTCTATCCTCAACGTAAACTTATCCAAGACTTATACTCAAATTTGGCACAATTTTAACTTCAATTGCTATATTTAACAATTTTACTTCTTTCTGGGTATTTTTTCGCATACGTCCGATATGAACTGCAAGTGCATGAAATTTTAAATTATATAGTAAAGTTGGTGAAAAATTGATATTCATGTCCACGAGACATCTCTAAGACCATGTACATGAAATGAAGCTAAATTTATGGCATTTGGTTCTCTAATCATGATGAAGATCGTGAGATAGAAAGGTTTTAAAATTATATAAAATTCAAATGAAGTTTGGAAATCACGAAATTTGTAAGTACTCATGATATCATATGAGGAGGTTGTGAAAAAATTGAGATTGTTTTGAACACCTCGACACGTACGCTGTTTAGAAACTGGAACATCTCTGAGTAAGTTTCTAAGATTTTGAACTAATGTCACTAGGTTTGGAGTCGGAAAAATATAAATTGGAGTATGACCACAAAAACTTTTTTATAAGTCATATACATCATAACTCGTGACATGTTGAATTTTGGAAAAATTTACCATCTATTTGCTATTTTAATAATTATTTTTGATTCAAATTGTCTTTGCCTAGAGCTTTGCTCTCGGCACAGAGGGCTCTTTGCCGAGAGCCAGGATGATGTGACTCTGGACAAAGATTCTTAACCGACCCAACCCCCCACTCCTCTGCCGGCCCACCAACCCACAGCCACGCCGACCCACACAGCCCGCTAGCACGCCGGCCAAGTTTCCTAACCCTAATGATATAAAAGCACCCAGCCCCCTCCCTACCCTAACCCTCCTCCCTCTCGGTGCCGCCCCATTCTCCTCCCCCTCCTCTCTCTCCAGCGCTGCCCCACTTCCTCCCCCTTCTCTCTCCGACGCGCCCTACTTTCCTCCCCCCTCCTCTCCTCGCTTCACCTCCCGCGGCCGCCGGTCGTAGCCGACCCTCCCCAACCCTCCCCTCGCAGCTCCTATCCCCCCTCCATTCGCCCCTCACCGGAATACACTGATCGGTGAGGAGGGGCGGCGGGGCGAGGAATGGCGCCGTGGCCAGGTGAAGCTCGTGAAGCTCCGACGGCGGCAACGCATCTCAAAGAGGAGGCGACACATATACGACGGCCATGGCGAGATCCAGGACGTCCACGACGTCCACGGTGGGATCTATAACGTCTAGGACGGGATCTTCGACGACGACGTGGGGATCTACGGTGCGGCGGCGCAACCTCCTCCTCCTGGTGCGGCAGCACCACATCCTCATCCTGGTGCTAGTGGCGGGTGGTGGTGAGTTGTTGTGGTGCTGGTTGCTTTGGTTGTGTGCGGTGGTGAGTTGTGGTGGTGCTGGTGGTTTTGGTGGCGTCGGCGATGTGGTGGTGGCAGCGGTAGTGGTGGTGGCGGCGATCACCGCCGCGGAGGTCCGACGGCGGTGGGCCACGTCATACGACTGGTGGGCCCGGGTCATGGGTTTTGCCTTTTTTGTTCTTTTTTAAAGTCTTTGCCGAGGGCGATCGACTTGGCTCTCGGCATAGGGCTCTTTGCCGGCCCAGCTGTGCTGAGTGCTCTGTGCCGAACGTTTCCTCTCGGCACAGGCTGTGCCGAGAGCAAAGGTGCCTGTGCCGAGGGCATCTCGCTATCAGCAAAGGCTGTGAATCCAGTAGTGAGTCGCCATTTTTGGCCTAGTGTTTCATAATGTTGTATTGATCAACGATTTCGGTTCCCCTAGTGTTTGAGCCATGTCCCAGACACACGGCGGGCCGGGCACACAATGTTCTTGCCAAGTTTGAGCCAGAGTGTCCCAGACATACCACACACATGATGGACACACGGTGTGTGTAGGAGTTGGACTCATCATGCCAACGATGTTGATGTGAGACTGGCCTGGTGTGGGTCCATTATGTTAGGATGGAAAAAAAACTTTGGGCAAAGGCATTGCCCACTTTATTAATAAGTAAGGATCAAAAGCACACTACATTACAATCAATAATTCTTTTTTTTCGAGTTCAATCAATAATTGTAGGTAGGGAAAACAATACGAGTGTTGCTTTTCTGGTCTCCATGTTTGAAGACAAGTTTGGTCCGCATACTGTTGTTTCCACTTTCTCAACCCTGCAAAATTGGTAGTGTGACTTTGCAACTTAGGCTCCTCAAATGAACGTTGTATGCTTTTCAAACTAAGGTGAGGCTCCGAGGTAGACTTGGCGGTGGTGTGTGCTAGCCTCCGAGCATCTCTCCATGGTGATTTGGATATATTTTTGATTGATGACTTGATTTCTTTACCACTTTGAGTTGGTGTCCCAAACACACGACGGACACACGATGTGTGTAGGAGCCACTACGCATTCGGCATGCCATCGCGGTCGATAGGAGAGCGGATTTGGGCCCACTCTATCAGGACACACACAAAATTGGGCAGAGGCATTGCTCACTTGATTAATAGGTAAGGATTGAAGGCACACTACAACACCATCAACTTGAAGGGTTGAACTTCTTACGCTATTTGTGGTTATAACGGGTATCCTTGTTGATGCGACGGGCCTTTGTTAGAGATTCATGTATTGTAAGAACAAAGGTTTTTATTCAAATGTTGCTTCATAGTTTTAAAAATGATGATAATAATTTGCAAGAAAAATGATACAGATCGAGTGTTGCATCTATTTTCACCCATTTCTAAACCATGCATAAATAGAGATGCAACTAATTAGAGATCCTTGTTCCGTGTATCAAATATATTTTTCCAATTCCAGATCCTTGTACTTTAATATATATTGATTGATGATTTGATTTCTTTACCGCTTTGGGTTAGTATCTCAAACATAATAAACACACAATGGACACATGATGTGTGCAGGAGCCACTGCACACTCGGCATACCATCGCGGTCGATGGGAGAGCGGGGTTGGGCCCACGCTATCAGGACGAATGCAAAAATTGGGCAGAGGCATTGCTCACTTGATTCATAGGTAAGGATTGAAGGCATGTTACAACCCCATCAACTTGAAGGGTTAAACTTCTTAAACCATTCTTGGTTACCTAACAAATGTGTAATCCTTGTTGATGTGATGGGCCTTGGTTAGAGATCGATGCATGTATTATAAAAACAAAGGTTTTCACAATGCTGTTGTATTGATCGACGATTTCTGTTTTCCGAGTGTTTGAGCCGATGTCACAGACACACGGCAGGCCGACCACATAATGTTCTTGCCAAGTGTGAGCCAGAGTGTCCCAGACATACCACACATGATGGACACACGGTGTGTGTAGGAGTTCGACTCGTCATGCCACGGTGTTGATGTGAGACTGACCTGGTATGGGTCCATTATGTTAGGATGGAAAAAACTTTGGGCAGAGGCATTGCCCACTATATTAATAAGGATCAAAAGCACACTACATTCCAATCAATAATTCTTTTTTGCGCGTCCAATCAATAATTATAGGGATGGAAAACAATACAGAGTGTTGCTTTTTTCTGGTCTCTATGTTTGAAGACAAGTTTGGTCCGCATACTGTTGTTTCCACTTTCTCAACCTTGCAAAATTGGTAGTGTGACTTTGCAACTTAGGCTCCTCAAATGAACATTGTATGTTTATCAAACTAAGGTGAGGCTCCGAGGTAGACTTGGCGGTGGTGTGTGCTAGCCTCCGAGCATCTCTCCATGGTAATTTGGATATATTTTTGATTGATGATTTGGTTTCTTTACCACTTTGAGTTGGCATCCCAAACGGATGAAACACATGATGGACACACGATGTGTGTAGGAGCCACTACGCATTAGGAATGCCATCACGGTCGATAGGAGAGCAGATTTGGGCCCACTCTATCGGGACACACACAAAATTGGGTAGAGACATTGCTCACTTGATTAATAGGTAAGGATTGAAGGCACGCTACAACCCCATCAACTTGAAGGGTTGAACTTCTTACGCTATTTGTGGTTATATAACAAACACGTAATCCTTGTTGATGCGACGGGCCTTTGTTAGAGATTCATGTATTGTAAGGACGAAGGTTTTATTCAAATGTTGTTTCATAGTTTTAAAAATTATGATAATAATTTGCAAGAAAAATGATACAGATCGAGTATTGCATCTATTTGTCGCCCATTTCCGAACCATGCAAAAATAGAGATGCAACTAATTAGAGATCCTTGTTCCGTGTATCAAATATATTTTTCCAATTCCAGATCCTTGTACTTTAATATATATTGATTGATGATTTGATTTCTTTACCGCTTTGGGTTAGTATCTCAAACATAATAAACACACAATGGACACATGATGTGTGCAGGAGCCACTGCACACTCGGCATACCATCGCGGTCGATGGGAGAGCGGGGTTGGGCCCACGCTATCAGGACGAATGCAAAAATTGGGCAGAGGCATTGCTCACTTGATTCATAGGTAAGGATTGAAGGCATGTTACAACCCCATCAACTTGAAGGGTTAAACTTCTTAAACCATTCTTGGTTACCTAACAAATGTGTAATCCTTGTTAATGTGATGGGCCTTGGTTAGAGACCGATGCATGTATTGTAAAAACAAAGGTTTTCATAATGCTATGATGACGATTTCTGTTTTCCGAGTGTTTGAGCTGATGTCATAGACACACGGCATGCCGAGCACACAATGTTCTTGCCAAGTGCGAGCCGAGTGTCCCAGACATACCACACACATGATGGACACACGGTGTGTGTAGGAGTTGGACTCATCATGCCAACGATGTTGATGTGAGACTGGCCTGGTGTGGGTCCATTATGTTAGGATGGAAAAAAAACTTTGGGCAAAGGCATTGCCCACTTTATTAATAAGTAAGGATCAAAAGCACACTACATTACAATCAATAATTCTTTTTTTCAGGTCCAATCAATAATTGTAGGTAGGGAAAACAATACAGAGTGTTGTTTTTCTGGTCTCCATGTTTGAAGACAAGTTTGGTCCGCATACTGTTGTTTCCACTTTCTCAACCCTGCAAAATTGGTAGTGTGACTTTGCAACTTAGGCTCCTCAAATGAACGTTGTATGCTTTTCAAACTAAGGTGAGGCTCCGAGGTAGACTTGGCGGTGGTGTGTGCTAGCCTCCGAGCATCTCTCCATGGTAATTTGGATATATTTTTGATTGATGATTTGATTTCTTTACCACTTTGAGTTGGTGTCCCAAACACACCAAACACACGACGGACACACGATGTGTGTAGGAGCCACTACGCATTCGGCATGCCATCACGGTCGATTGGAGAGCGGATTTGGGCCCACTCTATCAGGACTCACACAAAATTGGGCAGAGGCGTTGCTCACTTGATTAGTAGGTAAGGATCGAAGGCACTCTACAACCCCATCAACTTGAAGGGTTGAACTTCTTACACTACTTGTGGTTATATAACAACCGCGTAATCCTTGTTGATGCGATGGGCCTTGGTTAGAGATGCATGTATTGTAAGGACAGATGTTTTTATTCAAATGCCGTTTCATAGTTCTAAAAATAATGATAATAATTTGCAAGAAAAACGATACATATGCAACTAATTATAGATCCTTGTTCCGTGTATCAAACATATTTTTCCAATTCCAGATCCTTGTACTGTAATATATATTGATTGATGATTTGATTTTTTTACCGCTTTGAGTTAGCATCCCAAACATACCAAACACACAATGGACACACGGTGTGTGCAGGAGCCACTGCACACTCGGCATGCCACCGCGGCCGATGGGAGAACGGGGTTGGGTCCACTCTATCGGGACGCATGCAAAATTGGGCAGAGTAGTTGCTCACTTGATTAATAGGTAAGGATTGAAGGCATGCTACAACTCCCACCAACTTGAAAGATTAAACTTCTTACACTACTCTTGGTTACCTAACAAATGTGTAATCCTTGTTGATGCGATGGGCCTTGGTTAGAGATCGATGCATGTATTGAAAAGACAAAGGTTTTTATTCAAATGCTGTTTCAAAACTTTAAAAATGATGACAATAAATTGCAAGAAAAAATGATACAGATCTAGTGTTGCATCTTGTTGTCACCCCTTTCTAAACCATGCAAAATTAGAGATGCAACTAATTAGAGATCCTTGTTCTGTGATCTGTCTATAAATATATTTTCCAATGTCGTGGACCTTGCTTCTCATGAAAAATTAGGAAGTATGGACTTTATTACTTCCTCCATTCTTTAATACGTGACGTTGGCTAGTTCAAAAAATGAACTAACCAACGTCATATATATGTGGAAGGAGGTAGTACACCATAGTGGAGGTGTTAGATATATAGACAATTTTCATTACATTTTAATTCCAGAAATTATTAACAAATTCATGACAGTTATGAGTGATCCAGTGAGAGCAAAACATGTGCAAGTGTTCAAGTTTAAACTCAAATAAAACTTGAACAACAAACAAAAACACATGAGATTAGTATGTACCCAAAGGCGGGACGGTTGACGGGGTCAACCGGTGCGCCGTTATCCCCTGGATTAGTCATGCTAATCGTGGAGGGACCTTGTTCGATGTAGCCATACAAAGTCGTTGCAGTGACAAGTCGATGCAGTGGAGTCCCACGAACGGCCTTCGGGAAGTAGTCGTTCACGTGATGAAGAGGACGTAGTCGTACTGGAAGCAAGCAGGCCTTCGGGAAGTAGTCGTTCACGTGATGAAGAGGACGTAGTCGTACTGGAAGTGAGCAGGCGCGTACGGGTACGCTCCCAAAAACCTTATCGGCCGCCTATCCCGAGCAGGATCACTAGGCAGACGAGGTTCGGAGGCAACTGCTCACGCAAGAAGAGTGCGCGCAAGGCTTGCGTTGGGAATGGCTGAAAGTAGCAACACAGAGGGAGAAGAGAGAGGTATCCTAAACGGGAGTACCTAGGATTGAGAATTGTGTGTCTGTGCCTGAGGAGGGTGTCCCCTTATATAGGCGCAGAGGAGATGAGACGGGGGAACGAACCTGGACACTCCTGACCACCATAACTCCTATTAAATGACAAGCTACCGAAGAACCGCCGTATTTAATGTCATCAATTACCAGTAACGGTCATTTTAATATAGGAGATTATGATCGACATGACTGACAAAACAGGACAGTTACCAGTAACGGTCATTTTAATACAGGAGATTATGATCGACATGACTTACAAAACAGTGCATACGCGTCACGGTCACGACACGCCTCGCCTCGGCCACGGCCCGGCGAGCGAGCGCACGCGCGCGTGTGGCACGCCCTTCTCCTTTTACCAACTTCACAAGTGGTCCACCGTTGGTCCACCCTTTAAGTCGGTTAAGATTCTCATTGACTTTCAATGTGGGATTAAATACCTAGCATTTATTTGTGGACCTTTTAATTCTCAGAATTAATTGAGACTAAATGGCCCAAGGCCCATATAATCCAACAGGAGGAACCAAAGAAGTTTAAGAAACATAAATCATCTATGTTTAATGACGAGGATAAGTGATTGAGTATAAAATTTGATGTCTTATTGACATCTTATATATGAGATGATCAACTTGGACTCTTTTGTTCTAATAAAGAATATAGAATGGGAATGCTTGGTACTTCTATTTTTATCTCAGCATCCTTTCATTTGTCTAGTGTACATAATAGTTTTCTTGAACATGTAGGAGAACTGCATATCATTCTATTAGTAGAAGAAGAACGAACACACACACACACACACACACACACACACACACACACACACACACACACACACACACACACACACACACACACACACACACACACACACACACACACACACACACACACACGCGCGCGCGCGCGCGAGAGAGAGAGAATAAATGGGCCTTGAGAGCCATTTATTTTAAAAATTAAAGAATTAAAGTCCATTGTTTTAATGCTAGGGAGAATAAAAGTGAATAATAATTGGTATTTGAGGATGCCCTTATTCGACTTAAGTGGTATACGGAACGTACAACACTTGTGAAGTTGAATAAGGACACAGGCGAGCCACATGCGCGCGCGCCCGGCTCGGTCTATGGCCATCTTTCTTATCCTTGCGATCTGGACACTTTGCAGCGAAGTGTTTCGTGCTACCACAATAGTAGCACTTCCCAGTTGGTGGCTTTTTCTGCTTGAACTGAGACGTCTGCTTAGCCTTTGATTGGTTCTGATGCGGCTTGTTCTTCTTTTTGAATGCATTGTGGTTCTTCTTTTGACCCAAGTTGGCACTAGAAGACCCAACAATCCCTTTACCACGTGAGTCCTTTGCTCTCGCCTTCTCTTCAACATCAAGAGTGCCGATAAGATCGACAACAGCAAACTCTTGCCTCTTGTGTTTCAGAGAGGTTGCAAAGTCCTTCCAAGAAGGTGGTAACTTGGAGATAATACCTCCAGCCACAAACTTGTCAAGTAACTTACATGGTGCATCCTTGCTATAGTTCTCAAGATCTCTAGCTAGCGCCTGAATCTCAAGGGCCTGCTCTACCACAGAACGGTCTTCAACCATTTTGTAGTCATAGAGCCGTTCCATGACATACGACTCACCACCGGCATTAGAAACCCCAAACGTAGCCTCAAGCGCATCCGAAATATCTTTGCCACTTGGCAAGCATAAGGTACGTGTCCACAAGGTTTTAAGCTAGAATACTCAAGATGGCACCACGAAACAGGTTATCTGCGCCGCCTCGAAAGCCTTCTCCTCCTCCGGAGAAAACTGTTCGGGCTTCCCCCGTATGACATGCCCGATACTCAACACTCGTCAACCAATGCGTAACTCTTTTCTTCCAACGCTTATAATTTGAACCATCGTAAACATTTGGTTTGAGCATTGCGGAAAAACTAGTTACCGAAAGCCTATCATCATAATAAGGTTTTTGGATTGTTAGATATATAGGCAATTTTCAGTACATTTTAATTCCAGAAATTATTAACAAATTCATGACAGTTATGAGTGATCCAGTGAGAGCAAAACATGTGCAAGTGTTCAAGTTTAAACTCAAATAAAACTTGAACAACAAACAAAAACACAGGAGATTTAGTGTGTACCCAAAGGCAGGACGGTTGACGGGATCAACCGGTGCGCCGTTATCCCCTGGATTAGTCATGCTAATCGTGGAGGGACCTTGTTCGATGTAGCCGTACAAAGTCGTTGCAGTGACGAGTCGATGCAGTGGAGTCCCACGAACGGCCTTCGGGAAGTAGTCGTTCACGTGATGAAGAGGACGTAGTCGTACTGGAAGCGAGCAGGCCTTCGGGAAGTAGTCGTTCACGTGATGAAGAGGACGTAGTCGTACGGGAAGCGAGCAGACGCGTACGGGTACGCTCCCCAAAAACCTTATCGGCCGCCTATTTGCAGGATCACTAGGCAGACGAGGTTCGGAGGCAACTGCTCACGCAAGCAGAGTGCGCGCAAGGCTTGCGTTGGGAATGGCAGAAAGCAGCAACACAGAGGGAGAAGAGAGAGGTGTCCTAAACAGGAGTACCTAGGATTGAGAATTGTGTGTCTGTGCCTGAGGAGGGTGTCCCCATATATAGGCGCAGAGGAGAGGAGAAGGGGGAACGAACCTGGACACTCCTGACCACCATAACTCTTATTAAACGACAATTACCAGTAATCGTTGTATTTAATGTCATCAATTACCAGTAACGGTCATTTTAATACAGGAGATTATGATCGACATGACTGACAAAACAGGACAGTTACCAGTAACCGCTGTATTCAATGTCATCAGTTACCAGTAACGGTCGTTTTAATACAGGATATTATGATCGACATGACTGACAAAACAGCGCATACGCGTCACGGTGTCACGGTCACGACACGCGTCGCCTTGGCCACGGCCCGGCGAGCGAGCGCGCGTGCGTGTGGCACGCCCTTCTCCTTTTACCAACTTCACAAGTGGTCCACCGTTGGTCCACCCTTTAAGTCGGTTAAGATTCTCATTGACTTTCAATGTGGGTTTAAATCCCTAGCATTTATTTGTGGACCTTTTAATTCTTAGAATTAATTGAGACTAAATGGCCCAAGGCCCAATTAATCCAACAGGAGGAACCAAAGAAGTTTAAGAAACATAAATCATCTATGTTTAATGATAAGGATAAGTGATTGAGTATAAAATTTGATGTCTTATTGACATCTTATATATGAGATGATCAACTTGGACTCTTCTGTTCTAATAAAGAATATAGAATGGGAATGCTTGGTACTTCTATTTTTATCTCAGCATCGTTTCATTTGTCTAGTGTACATAATAGTTTTCTCGAACACGTAGGAGAACTGCGTATCATTCTATTAGTAGAAGAAGAATGAACACACACACACACACACACACACACACACACACACACACACACACACACACACACACACACACACACACACACACACACACACACACACACACACACACACAGACAGACAGACACACACACACACACGAATAAATGGGCCTTGAGAGCCATTTATTTTAATAATTAAAGAATTAAAGTCCATTGTTTTAATGCTAGGGAGAATAAAAGTGAATAATACTGGGTATTTGAGGATGCTTTTATTCGACTTAAGTGGTATACGGAACGTACAACACTTGTGAAGTTGAATAAGGAGACAGGCGAGCCACATGCGCGCGCGCCCGGCTCGGTCTATGGCCATCTTTCTTATCCTTGCGATCCGGACACTTCGCAGCGAAGTGTTCCGTGCTACCACAACAGTAGCACTTCCCAGTTGGTGGCTTTTTCTGCTTGAACTGAGCCGTCTGCTTAGCCTTTGATTGGTTCTGATGCGGCTTGTTCTTCTTTTTGAATGCATTGTGGTTCTTCTTCTGCACCAAGTTGGCACTAGAAGACCCAGCAATCCCTTTACCACGTGAGTCCTTTGCTCTCGCCTTCTCTTCAACATCAAGAGTGCTGATAAGATCGACAGCAGCAAACTCTTGCCTCTTGTGTTTCGGAGAGGTTGCAAAGTCCTTCCAAGAAGGTGGTAACTTGGACATAATACCTCCAGCCACAAACTTGTCAGGTAACTTACATGGTGCATCCTTGCTATAGTTCTCAAGATCTCTAGCTAGCGCCTGAATCTCATGGGCCTGCTCTATCACAAAACGGTCTTCAACCATTTTGTACTCATAGAGCTGCTCCATGACATATAGCTCACCACCAGCATCAGAAACCCCAAACTTAGCCTCAAGCGCATCCCAAATATCTTTGCCACTTGGCAGCATAAGGTACGTGTCCACAAGGTTTGCAGCGAGAATACTCAAGATGGCACCACGAAAAAGGTTATCGGCTGCCTCGAAAGCCTTCTCCTCCTCTGGAGAAAACTGTTCGGGCTTCCCCTGTACGACATGCATGATACTCATCGCTGTGAACCAATGCGTAACCCTTTGCTTCCAACGCTTGTAATTTGAACCATCGAAAACATTTGGTTTGAGCGTTGCAGCAAAACTAGTTACCGAAAGCCTATCAACATAATAAGGTTTTTGGATTGTTAGATATATAGGCAATTTTCGGTACATTTTAATTCCAGAAATTACTAACAAATTCATGACAGTTATGAGTGATCCAGTGAGAGCAAAACATGTGCAAGTGTTCAAGTTTAAACTCAAATAAAACTTGAACAACAAACAAAAACACAGGAGATTTAGTGTGTACCCAAAGGCGGGTCGGTTGACGGGGTCAACCGGTGCGCCATTATCCCCTGGATTAGTCATGCTAATCGTGGCGGGACCTTGTTCGATGTAGCCATACAAAGTCGTTGCAGTGACGAGTCGATGCAGTGGAGTCCCACGAACGGCATTCAGGAAGTAGTCGTTCACGTGATGAAGAGGACGTAGTCGTACTGGAAGCGAGCAGGCCTTCGGGAAGTAGTCGTTCACATGATGAAGAGGACGTAGTCGTACTGGAAGCGAGCAGGCGCGTACGGGTACGCTCCCCAAAAACCTTATCGGCCGCCTATCCCGAGCAGGATCACTAGGCAGACGAGGTTCTTAAGCAACTGCTCACGCAAGCAGAGTGCGCGCAAGGCTTGCGTTGGGAATGGCAGAAAGTAGCAACACAAAGGGAGAAGAGAGAGGTATCCTAAACAGGAGTACCTAGGATTGAGAATTGTGTGTCTGTGCCTAAGGAGGGTGTCCCCTTATATAGGCGCAGAGGAGATGAGAAGGGGGAACGAACCTGGACACTCCTGACCACCATAACTCCTATTAAACGACAGTTACTAGTAACCGCTGTATTCAATGTCATCAATTACCAGTAACGGTCATTTTAATACAGGAGATTATGATCGACATGACTGACAAAACAGGACAGTTACCAGTAACCGCTGTATTCAATGTCATCAGTTACCAGTAACGGTCGTTTTAATACAGGATATTATGATCGACATGATCGACAAAACGAGCGTATACGCGTCACGGTGTCATGGTCATGACACGCCTCGCCTCGGCCACGGCCGGATAGCGAGCGCGTGCGCGCGTGTGGCACGCCCTTCTCCTTTTACCAACTTCACAAGTGGTCCACCGTTGGTCCACCCTTTAAGTCGGTTAAGATTCTCATTGACTTTCAATGTGGGATTAAATCGCTAGCATTTATTTGTGGACCTTTTAATTCTTAGCATTAATTGAGACTAAATGGCCCAAGGCCCAATTAATCCAACAGGAGGAACCAAAGAAGTTTAAGAAACATAAATCATCTATGTTTAATGATGAGGATAAGTGATTGAGTATAAAATTTGATGTCTTATTGACATCTTATATATGAGATGATCAACTTGGACTCTTCTGTTCTAATAAAGAATATAGAATGGGAATGCTTGGTACTTCTATTTTTATCTCAGCATCGTTTCATTTGTCTAGTGTACATACTAGTTTTCTCGAACACGTAGGAGAACTGCGTATCATTCTATTAGTAGAAGAAGAACGAACACACACACACACACACAGACACACACACACACACACACACACACACACACACACACACACACACACACACACACACACACACACACACACAGACACACACACACACACGAATAAATGGGCCTTGAGAGCCATTTATTTTAATAATTAAAGAATTAAAGTCCATTGTTTTAATGCTAGGGAGAATAAAAGTGAATAATAATGGGTATTTGAGGATGCTTTTATTCGACTTAAGTGGTATATGGAACGTACAACACTTGTCAGGTTGAATAAGGAGACAGGCGAGCCACATTCGCGCGCGCCCGGCTCGGTCTATGGCCATCTTTCTTATCCTTGCGATCCGGACACTTTGCAGTGAAGTGTTCCGTGCTACCACAATAGTAGCACTTCCCAGTAGGTGGCTTTTTCTGCTTGAACTGAGCCGTCTGCTTAGCCTTTGATTGGTTCTGATGCGGCTTGTTCTTTTTTGAATGCATTGTGGTTCTTCTTCTACACCAAGTTGGCACTAGAAGACCCAGCAATCCCTTTACCACGTGAGTCCTTTGCTCTCGCCTTCTCTTCAACATCAAGAGTGCCGATAAGATCGACAACAGCAAACTCTTGCCTCTTGTGTTTCAGAGAGGTTGCAAAGTCCTTCCAAGAAGGTGGTAACTTGGAGATAATACCTCCAGCCACAAACTTGTCAGGCAACTTACATGGTGCATCCTTGCTATAGTTCTCAAGATCTCTAGCTAGCGCTTGAATCTCATGGGCCTCGCTCTACCACGAACGGTCTTCAACCATTTTGTAGTCATAGAGCCGTTCCATAACATACGGCTCACCACCGGCATCAAAAACCCCAAACTTAGCCTCAAGCACATCCCAAATATCTTTGCCACTTGGCGGCATAAGGTACGTGTCCACAAGGTTTTCGGTGAGAATACTCAAGATGGCACCACGAAACAGGTTATCGGCTGCCTCGAAAGCCTTCTCCTCCTCTGGAGAAAACTGTTCGGGCTTCCCCTGTATGACATGCATGATACCCATCGTTGTCAATCAATGCGTAACCCTTTGCTTCCAACGCTTGTAATTTGAACCATCAAAAACATTTGGTTTGAGCGTTGCAACAAAACTAGTTACCAAAAGCCTATCAACATAATAAGGTTTTTGGATTATTAGATATATAGGCAATTTTCGGTACATTTTAATTCCAGAACTTATTAACAAATTCATGACAGTTATGAGTGATCCAAAGGAGAGCAAAACATGTGCAAGTGTTCAAGTTTAAACTCAAATAAAACTTGAACAACAAACAAAAACACAGGAGATTTAGTGTGTACCCAAAGGCGGGACGGTTGACGGGGTCAACCGGTGCGCCGTTATCCCCTGGATTAGTCATGCTAATCGTGGAGGGACCTTGTTCGATGTAGCCGTACAAAGTCGTTGCAGTGACGAGTCGATGCAGTGGAGTCCCACGAACGGCCTTCGGGAAGTAGTCGTTCACGTGATGAAGAGGACGTAGTCGTACTGGAAGCGAGCAGACCTTCGGGAAGTAGTCGTTCACGTGATGAAGAGGACGTAGTCGTACTGGAAGCGAGCAGGCGCGTACGGGTACGCTCCCCAAAAACCTTATCGGCCGCCTATCCCGAGCAGGATCATAAGGCAAACGAGGTTTGGAGGCAACTGCTCACGCAAGCAGAGTGCGCACAAGGCTTGCGTTAGGAATGGCAGAAAGTAGCAACACACAGAGAGAAGAGAGAGTTCTCCTAAACAGGAGTACGTAGGATTGAGAATTGTGTGTCTGTGCCTGAGGAGGGTGTCCCCTTATATAGGCGCAGAGGAGAGGAGAAGGGGGAACGAACCTGGACACTCCTGACCACCATAACTCTTATTAAACGACGAGTTACCGGTAACCACTAGATTCAATGTCATAGATTACCGGTAACGGTCATTTTAATACAGGAGATTATGATCGACATGACTGACAAAACAGGACAGTTACCAGTAACCGCTGTATTCAATGTCATCAGTTACCAGTAACGGTCGTTTTAATACAGGAGATTATGATCAACATGACTGACAAAACAGCGCATACGCGTCACGACACGACACACCTCGCCTCGCCTCGCCCACGGCCCGACCCGGCCGAGCGAGCGCGCGCGCGCGCATGTGGCACGCACTTCTCCTTTTACCAACTTCACAAGTGGTCCACCTGTTGGTCCACCCTTTAAGTTGGTTAAGATTCTCATTGACTTTCAATGTGGGATTAAATCCCTAGCATTTATTTGTGGACCTTTTAATTCTCAGCATTAATAAAGACTAAATGGCCCAAGGCCCAATTAATCCAACAGGAGGAACCAAAGAAGTTTAAGAAACATAAATCATCTATGTTTAATGATGAGGATAAGTGATTGAGTTTAAAATTTGATGTCTTATTGACATCTTATATATGAGATGATCAACTTGGACTCTTCGTTCGATAAGGAATATAGAGTGAGAATGCTTGGTACTTCTATTTTTATCTCAGCATCATTTCATTTGTCTAGTGTACATAATAGTTTTCTCGAACAAGTAGGAGAACTGCGTATCATTCTATTAGTAGAAGAAGAACGAACACACACACACACACACACACACACACACACACACACACACACACACACACACACACACACACACACACACACACACACACACACACACACACACACACACACACACACACACACACACACACACACACACACACACACACACACAGACACACAGACACACACACACACACGAATAAATGGGCCTTGAGAGCCATTTATTTTAATAATTAAAGAATTAAAGTCCATTGTTTTAATGCTAGGGAGAATAAAAGTGAATAATAATGGGTATTTGAGGATGCTTTTATTCGACTTAAGTGGTATACGGAACGTACAACACTTGTGAAGTTGAATAAGGAGACAGGCGAGCCACATGCGCGCGCGCCCGGCTCAGTCTATGGCCATCTTTCTTATGCTTGCGATCCGGACACTTTGCAGCGAAGTGTTCCGTGCTACCACAACAGTAGCACTTCCCAGTTGGTGGCTTTTTCTGCTTGAACTGAGCCGTCTGCTTAGCATTTGATTGGTTCTGATGCGGCTTGTTCTTCTTTTTGAATGCATTGTGGTTCTTCTTCTGCACCAAGTTTGCACTAGAAGACTGTTGACGGTGAAAATCCGTCAACCTAGCCATGAGTTTACCATCGGTGTTGGCATGACTTTTGTATATTATCCATTGGTACTAACCCCCGTGGTATAACAAGTTCACTTGTGCATGTCGGTTTTGGAGTTAAGTGTTTACGCAGGGTTTTAACGTTGAAAGCAAGACTTCCGGGATAAGTTCATTAAGCACCTCATGACAAGACCTTGAAGCCCGGTACAAGTCAAACAATGAAGTGAACATGACTCCAAGAGCTCGAGGACCAAGCCCGAGAAGATGATAAACTCCGAGGACCGAACCAGAAAAGTGCTAATCTTGCAAGACAAGGAGTTGAGTCCAATTCGAAGAGAAACCGACGTCAAGGGCCCACATGCAAAAGGGGAGAGGATCTAGAAGACGAGAGAAGCAACACCGGGCGAAGCAGGCCACAGATTGGGCCGGGAAGGGCCCAGGCCGGTCGGCCCAGGCCCGCCGGCCCAGCCCTTTTCGGGGCCCAATCGGCCTCCCCTTTGACCTAATTGCTTCTCAGGCTATTAATAGCCCCCTGACCGAGAGCCACGCATCAACCAAGTCGTAATCCGTCGCCGAGGAGCCGAGAAGCTTGAGGGACACCATCTCGGAGATGAGGGTCGTGCTAGTTGTCTAGGGTTTCCCTAGCTGACATGGGAACCTTGCATGGAAGACCACGTCGGAGCTCCGGAGCGAGGATCAAGATCGAGGGAGGGCCCCGGTGGTGATCTTGTTCATGTAATCATTCATGGTGAAGTTTGTAAGTGAATCCGATTTCTAGCGATCAAATGCCTTCTCGATGATTTTGTTTTCTTCTTGGTTTTGCTTCTTCTACGATCTAGTCTATAGCTAGATACATAGGGTGCTCTTGTAGCCGCGGTGGCTAGAGGTGCATACCGGACCGGCCAAGTGATTTCAACTTGTTCTATCGAACTCGCCCTAGACTACCCGCATGAGTAGGGATACGTTGTGACAGAATGGGGGTTCCGAAAGGTGGGCATTTTCGGAGTCGGATGGAAGGCCACGATTTAAAGATGCTTTTAATGAGATTCGCTTTTCTATCTTCATCTATCTTGTTTGGAGCTACAACATAAGCATGATCTAGACTCTCTAGATCGGTTATCTCTTGCTTTCTCTTGCTACCTCTTAAGTAGATTAGATTAGATTCGTTTTCTTTATGAGTTAGTAGATTAGATGCAACTTGTCTTCACAAGATAGCTTACCTTGCTTTACTAGATTGAATCCTTGCGTTGCACATTGTTCCACGGATTCGATACCTTGGGTTCACCACTCGAGGGAAGAAGGGTCCCTTGACTACGACGGGAGACTTGTCCACTTGCAAGTCTAAACGAAATTCAATACAACTATTAACCGTCAACAAAGACCCAGCAATCCCTTTACCACGTGAGTCCTTTGCTCTCGCCTTCTCTTCAACATCAAGTGTGCCGATAAAATCGACAACAGCAAACTCTTGCCTCTTGTGTTTCAGAGAGGTTGCAAAGTCCTTCCAAGAAGGTGGTAACTTGGAGATAATACCTCCAGCCACAAACTTGTCAGGTAACTTACATGGTGCATCCTTGCTATAGTTCTCAAGATCTCTAGCTAGCGCCTGAATCTCAAGGGCCTGCTTTACCACAGAACGGTCTTCACCATTTTGTAGTCATAGAGATGTTCCATGACATACAGCTCACCACCAGCATCAGAAACCCCAAACTTAGCCTCAAGCGCATCCCAAATATCTTTGCCACTTGGCAGCATAAGGTACGTGTCCACAAGGTTTTCAGCGAGAATACTCAAGATGGCACCACGAAACAGGTTATCGGCTGCCTCGAAAGCCTTCTCCTCCTCTGGAGAAAACTGTTCGGGCTTCCCCTGTATGACATGCATGATACTCATCGCTGTCAACCAATGCGTAACCCTTTGCTTCCAACGCTTGTAATTTGAACCATCGAAAACATTTGGTTTGAGCGTTGCAGCAAAACTAGTTACCAAAAGCCTATCAACATAATAAGGTTTTGGGATTGTTAGATATATAGGCAATTTTCAGTACATTTTAATTCCAGAAATTATTAATAAATTCATGACAGTTATGAGTGATCCAGTGAGAGCAAAACATGTGCAAGTGTTCAAGTTTAAACTCAAATAAAACTTGAACAACAAACAAAAACACAGAAGATTTAGTGTGTACCCAAAGGCAGGACGGTTGACGGGATCAACCGGTGCGCCGTTATCCCCTGGATTAGTCATGCTAATCGTGGACGGACCTTGTTCGATGTAGCCGTACAAAGTCGTTGCAGTGACGAGTCGATGCAGTGGAGTCCCACGAACGGCCTTCGGGAAGTAGTCGTTCACGTGATGAAGAGGACGTAGTCGTACTGGAAGCGAGCAGACCTTCGGGAAGTAGTCGTTCACGTGATGAAGAGGACGTAGTCGTACTGGAAGCGAGATGGTGCGTACGGGTACGCTCCCCAAAAACCTTATCGGCCGCCTATCCCGAGCAGGATCACTAGGCAGACGAGGTTCGGAGGCAACTGCTCACGCAAGCAGAGTGCGCGCAAGGCTTCCGTTGGGAATGGCAGAAAGTAGCAACACAAAGGGAGAAGAGAGAGGTCTCCTAAACAGGAGTACCTAGGGTTGAGAATTGTGTGTCTGTGGTTGAGGAGGGTGTCCCCTTATATAGGCGCAGACGAGAGGAGAAGGGGGAACGAACCTGGACACTCCTGACCACCATAACTCCTATTAAACGACAGGTACTAGTAACCGCTGTATTCAATGTCATCAATTACCAGTAACGGTCATTTTAATACATGAGATTATGATCGACAAGACTGACAAAATAGGAAAGTTACCAGTAACCGTTGTATTCAATGTCATCAGTTACCAGTAATGGTCGTTTTAATACAGGAGATTATGATCGACATGACTAACAAAACAACGCATACGCGTCACGACACGACACACCTCACCTCGCCTCGGCCACGGCCCGGCCCGGCGAGCGAGCGCGAGCGCGCGTGTGGCACGCCCTTCTCCTTTTACCAACTTCACAAGTGGTCCACCGTTGGTCCACCCTTTAAGTCGGTTAAGATTCTCATTGACTTTCAATGTGGGATTAAATCGCTAGCATTTATTTGTGGACCTTTTAATTCTTAGCATTAATTGAGACTTGTTGACGGTGTATTTTGGTACACCTAGCATGTTCATTACACTTTGGTTTGGATTTGATTATGGAACTAACCCGCCACTAGGCACACTAATCATATAACAAGTTCATCTTTGTGCATGCATTTGGAAGTGTTGTGTTTATGTAGGAAAACATGGACATAAAGGACGGATTCGCAACAAGTTCAAAGGAGCATTCACGGAGTCTTGTTCGTGTTCATGAGCTTGCTGAAATCACTTCCAATGGTGGCGAGGACCGAAGTGCTACGAGGAACACCCCCGGGATTGAAGCGTAAAAGATCAAACTTCATGCAAAGAGAGCCTCCATCTTGGACGCGAGGATAACAGCATCAAAATCATGCAAGTGGAGGGGGCAAAGTACATAAGTGCACGAGGACCCACGGAGCAAAAGGGGCGACCGAACCGGCCGAATGGGGCTGGGCCGGCCGGCCCAGCCCAGTTCCGGCACCGGTTCGGTCCCGTTTTCCTTGCCCTCGAAGGATCTTCAACCCTAAAACCCCCGAGGCGCCGCCAACACCGAAGAGAGGAGTCATTCGCACCAGAAGGCCATCCACAAGCTAGAGAGAGAGGAGGAGGATCTCCGACGGGAGATCAACCACCTCGAAGGAAGCACCCTCTCGTGGAGAAGAAGGAAGACACCGGCGGAAGGGAAACCATGATCAACGGTGCCATGATCAGCACCTTGATGGGGTAATCTTCTCATTCGTCCATGGGTTGTAATCGATATTGAGATGTAATCGCACTTTGTCGGATTATCTATCTATCATCTTGTGTTGAATATACTTTAATGCTTAAGGTTAGCTACCGTGCCATAGAGGGAGTACGAGCTCCAATGCTTCCTTGGATCCATTCAATACGCCGTGTCCATCAAAGGTCTAGTCATGAATACCTTCGCATAGTGACAGTACGAGAGGAGGGAAAGGGCGAAACCGTGGTCACATCCCCGATAGATTAGATTGGTTTTCATGTCTTTAAGCGATTGCATGCTCTAGTATCGTAGACCCGTGGGCGAGTGTCTTCTACCTTGATCGTTTATCATTCTCTCTAGTGTAGTTTAGTGTTTTCTAGTTTAATAGTAGTTAGGGTTTTAGTAGCTAGTGTGTCGTTGTAGATCGGACGCTTGTAATCCCCTTGCTCCGCGGATTGACAAGAACCTTGGGAATCCCGTGGTGAAAAAGGTGTGGGGTCCGTACGCTTGCGGATCGTAGAGGGATACGTCTTTTATCCGTCAACAAGCCCCTTTTTCTGGCGCCGTTGCCGGGGAGCAAGTTAGTTTACATCGTTTGATTTGCATTTAGCTTAGTTTTATATTTTAGTTTATCTTTTGTTTGCTTTATCTAACATATATTATCTAGAAAAACACTTGTTTCATTTTTGTTTTTGTTTTTATCTTATTGTCTAGATGGAGTTCGTTAATCAACCCGTGGAAGAACCGGAGAAATCATTAAGGGATTACGCTAGCCCTCGATGTGAAGACATAAAAGTACAAGAGTCGGATTCGAAGCTCGAAGCGACCAAGTACGAAATTAAATACAAGATCATCAAGATGGTGGCGGAAAACCCATTTGAAGGGATGGTTACGGAGAACCCATATAGGCACATAAGGGATTTCACGACAATATGCAACACGGTGCGTCAAGAAGGAGTTCCCGATGAATGGTTCAAATGGAATCTCTTTCCCTACTCACTTGCCGGCAAATCAAAGACATGGTATTCGGTTGCGTCCTTTGAAGTTGAAGGCAATTGGAACAAGTTGACAAAGAAGTTTTGCGAGAAGTTCTTTCCAATTAGCAAGGTTCAGCATCTAAGGAGGCAAGTGATCACTTTCATGCAAGGAGAAGAGGAAGGGATAGACCAAGCCCGGGATAGGTTTAATGAATTAATCGAACAAGGACCAAAACTCGGCTTCACCGGTGACGTACTCTTGCATACATTTTTCTTTTCCCTAACCCATAGTTGCATGCGACACGTCGAAATGTGTGCGGTGGGGATCTCATGGAGAAAACACTCACGGAAGCCGCCCAACTTCTACAAAAAGTTAGTAAAGCGGCCGCCATGCGAAGAGATTGGGAAACAAGACTTGCGGAAGAGCCGGAATACAATTCAAGGAAGAAGAAGCTTGCTGATTTTTCTAAAGAGGCAACCCCGAAGTCACAAAAGAGGAGCCAATCATGGAAAAACTTGAACAAGAACACATCAAGTCAAGAACTACACCAAGCGTCAACTTCGCCACACCAAACGAGACGAACAAGAGAAGCATGTCAAGCGCGAAGCCACTAAGGGCGTTCGAACCAATGGATTGGGTTCCTATTGATTACAGAGAAGTATTCGACAAGAGAAGACCATTCCCCAATCAAAAGGGAATGGCAAGAGCATTGGAAGTGGATTTCCCACCGGAGAAGAAAGCTGAAAATTCATACGACCTCGAAACCACCGGTGAGATTTTTGAAAAGCTCTTTGGAGATGACGTGGTGGATCCGGAACATATTGCCGAGGTGAAGAGAATCATGGGGATCAAGCCCGAAGCATCACCATACGCTCGCCTCGCTGAAATTTACTCGATAGGATCCGAAGAAGAAGAGAAGATGACGCCGCACTTGAGTTGCGAGATCAACGAAGTTCAATGCAAAGCTTTATGCGACATCGGAGCCCAAGTAAGTGTTCTATCTTCTAAAATTTACGATAAAGTTCAATACCACAACCTAGACTTAGCTCCAACATCAACGAAATTAATTATGGGAGATGGTAGAACTATCAAACCTCTAGGTATTGCTTGCAACATGAAAGTAAAAATCTCTAGAAACTATATACCAACCGATTTCTTTGTTATTGATGCTTACCATAGTAATTCTGATCATATAATCTTAGGTAGGCCTTTTCTTAAGTTGGTTGATGCCGTGTTAGATGCCGGAGAAGGCAAAGTAACAATGAACCTTAACGGAACAAAGTACACATATACCTTTCTTCGTGCTTCTAAACACCTTACACCTTTTCCTCCCGAAGATGAAGAAGTAGAAGAGATAGGTAGTCTTTGTTTTGTTGAAACCCTTAGAGACCCACTGCAAAGAGCAATGGAAAATCAAATTAGTAATCAACAAGATGAAGAACTAGAGGAAGCAACAAAAGGCTTAGAGTCGCATGATGGTAGCGTGGAGGAAGAGAAATTCGAAGACATAGGAGAAATCAAACCCGAGGAGCCACAAGTGCCCGAGGTAGACCTTAAACCTTTGCCCAAGGGATTAAAATATGAATTTTTGGGCCCCGACAAAACTTATCCAGTCATTGTGAGCGACGAGTTGAGTCCCGAAGAAAATGAAGCGTTGCTGATTTTATTAAAAAAACATAGGAAGGTGATTGGATATTCAATTAATGATGTCAAGGGTATTAGCCCAGCCTTTTGCACTCATCGTATACCAATGGAAGACCAATGTAAGCCCGTAGTGGACCACCAAAGGATGCTAACCCATGCCATGCGAGAGGTAGTAAAGAAAGACGTTATCAAGTTACTTGATGCCGGAATCATCTACCCGGTTCCGCATAGCGAATGGGTGAGCCCGGTACATTGTGTACCGAAGAAGGGAGGTTTGACCGTGGTGAAGAATGAGAAGAACGAGTTGATACCGCAAAGGACCGTGACCGGGTGGCGGATGTGTATCGATTACCGTAAGCTTAACAAAGCGACGAAGAAAGATCACTTCCCCCTACCGTTCATAGACGAGATGCTCGAGAGGTTAGCAAACCACGCTTATTTTTGGTTTCTTGATGGATACTCGGGGTTCATGCAAATTCCCATTCCCCCGAAGATCAACATAAGACAACGTTTACGTGTCCTTACGGAACGTTTGCATATAGGAGGATGCCCTTCGGCCTATGCAACGCTCCGACCTCTTTTCGGTGTTGCATGATGGCCGTGTTTTCAGAATTCATCGAAGAAATTGTTGAAGTGTTTATGGATGATTTTTCCGTTTACGGGAAGACGTTCATGGATTGCTTAGCAAATTTAGAAAAGGTCCTTACAAGGTGTGCGGAGGTAGATTTGGTTTTAAATTTGGAAAAGTGCCACTTCATGGTTAAGCAAGGCATAGTGCTCGGACATGTTATATCCGAGAGAGGAATTGAAGTGGACAAGGCTAAGGTAGAGACGGTTGAGCAACTCCCACCTCCTACGGATGTTAAGTCCTTAAGGAGCTTTCTAGGTCATCTTGGATTTTATAGAAGATTTATAAAGGACTTCTCGAAGATCACTAAGCCTTTAACGAACCTTCTTCAAAAGGATGTGGCTTTCGACTTTGACGAGAAGTGCCTAGCGGCATTCCGGACCTTGAAAAATGCGTTGGTGAGTGCTCCCATCATCCAACCTCCGGATTGGAGCCAACCTTTCGAGATCATGTGTGACGCAAGTGACTACGCCGTAGGCGCGGTCTTGGGTCAAAGAAAGGAAGGCCGAGTTCACGCCGTTTACTACGCTAGCAAAACTCTTAGTGGGGCACAATTAAATTATGCCACTACAGAAAAAGAGTTGCTAGCGGTGGTATTCGCTTTTGAAAAATTCAGATCTTACATCGTGAACTCGAAGGTCATTGTTTACACCGATCACGCAACCATCAAGTATCTCTTGGCTAAGAAGGAAGCTAAACCACGTTTGATTCGTTGGATCCTTCTTCTCCAAGAGTTTGATGTTGAAATTCGTGATAAAAAGGGGGTGGAGAATGTTGTGGCCGATCATTTGTCTAGGATGAATCGTGGACAAGATGATAAAGAGCCCATAGAAGATAAGATGAGAGATGACCACCTCTATAGAGTGCTTGATAAAGATACTTAGATGATCGACATCATTCGAGCAGTTCGAAAGATGCCCCTCGATCATCTAGATAAAAACACTCAAAGGAAGATAATCTTCGAAAGTAAGAAATATTTTTGGGATGCATCATACCTCTTCAAGCTTGGCAATGATGGAGTGATGAGAAGATGTGTGCCAAGGGAAGAGAGGGTTGAGATTCTAAGGAAGTGCCACTCGGCAAAGTACGGTGGACACTATAGCCATTTTCGAACCCAAGCAAAAGTATGGTCGAGTGGATTCTATTGGCCGGAGATGCATGAAGATACTAAAAGATATGTTTCATCATGCCCCGAATGCCAAAGAACCGGAAACATCTCTCAAAGAAATTCTATGCCTTTGAAATACAACTTGCAAATCGACATATTCGATGTATGGGGTATAGACTTCATGGGGCCTTTTAAAAACTCATTTGGATTCGAGTACATCCTAGTGATGGTTGATTATGTATCCAAGTGGGTGGAGGCAATACCATGTCGTAAAGCTTCCACGGAGGAGTCCATCACTATGATCAAGAACGTGATTTTTCCCCGTTTCGGTACACCGAGAATCTTGATAAGTGATGGAGGAACTCATTTCACCGGAAGAACTTCAAAAAGTGCTTGTCCAAGTTGGGAATTGAGCATAGGGTCTCCACGGCCTATCACCCACAAACCAACGGACAAGCGGAGACGTCAAATAGGCAATTAAAGAGCATACTCAACAAGACCATAAAGAAGGGAGGCAAGGATTGGTCAAAGAAATTAGACGGAGCTTTATGGGCTTATCGAACGGCGTTTAAAACACCGATAGGTATGACCCCTTATCAATTCGTCTATGGAAAAGCTTGCCACCTTCCGGTTGAGTTGGAACATAAAGCCTATTGGGCGATTAAAGAGATGAACCTTGATCTCGACGCCGCGGTGGTGAAACGAAGAATCCAAATAAGCGAGCTAGAGGAGTTGAGGTTGAAAGCTTATGAAAACGCAAGCATATACAAGGAGAGAATCAAAAGGTGGTATGATAAAAGATTAAAGAAAAAAGAATTTAAAGAAGGAGATAAGGTCCTCCTCTACAATTCGAGGTTTAAAACCTTCGGAAAGGGGAAATTGCAAAGCAAGTGGGACGGACCTTATGTTGTGCATTCGGTGTTCTCCAACGGAGCGGTAACCATTATGGATATAAACGGCGATCAATTTGTGGTGAATGGACAGCGGCTCAAGGTTTACTACGAACCCGATGTCGTCCCCCTTCACCATGTTGACGTCTTCACCATGGAGGAAGAGCCCGAACGTCCCGCCTAGGACGAAAAACAAGGCATCAACTTCTGTAAATAATTTTTCTTTTAGTTTTCTGGAGTTTTTCGCAAAGATTTACTGGACCAACTTTTTCCCATGGGCTAAGGAAGAAAAAAATAGGGCGGTGTGCAAAAAACCGGACCGGCCCGCCCCCGAGGCAGTGGGCCGGCCGGCCCAGCGCGGACCGGCCCGAGAGGGCCCCGGCGGCCGATGACGCCGCCGAATTTCGCCCGAATTGCTCCTTTTTGACTTCCTTGTTTGGTCGGAAAATTTTAAGGGAAGTGTAAAAAAGGAAAATAAGGTTCCCAGGGCTTTTCTCTCAGGACTATTTATTTGGCCGAATTGGGAGCTCGAGGATCAACCTTTCAAGCAATGTGTTGCACCCTTGTAGCAGCCATTGTGCCCCCAAGGAGCTTAGAGTTGAAGCTAGAAGCCAAGAAGCCATCGATGGAGGAGGCGATGCGATGCGAGCTCAAGCTACCCGTCAAGAGGACCGCACGCATCCGTTGCGGAGGACGTGTCCCGACCGGAGCTCTTGCATCTCGCGACCCCGTCGAAAGAGAGAAGGTCCCTACACCCGTCCGAAGGTCGGCACGCATCCAAGGCATCAAGCGCAAAGACTACAAGGAGGTGTCGCCAGAGCCTAAGGATTATGGGGATAGCGACTACTCCGACGATCGTAGCCCGAGCTCGTGGGCGGCCGCCGGTAGAGATGATGATGATTGGGATGAGCAGCCCAAGGAAAGGACTCCCGAAGGCCCCAACGGCGACGGCAACGACGGTGGCGAAGGCAACGACAATGGAGGTGGCAACGACGGTGGTGACAACGGTGGAGATTATGGCGACGACGACCCCTTCGGATTGCATCCGATGTGTTGTCGAGTTTGCCGTCAATCCATCGCGGATCTCTACACGTCGCCGACGAATGTCTCCAAGCCATGGAAGCGATGAAGCAGCGTATGGAGGACTTGGAGCGCGTAATTGAAGATGACTACAAGTTCCTTAACCGTAACGTGCGCAAACTTTTCGGCATGGTTGGAAACATGAGAGGCAAGTGGTGCAAAACTTGCTTGAAGTACCACTAGATCTAGTTTTCCCCTTAGGATTTTTGTAAGATACGACGAGGACATCGGCCGCAAGCGGTTCCATGAACTCGTTGAGGCCGAAACTTTTGTTCCTTTATCTAAAAAGATACGACGAGGATGTTGTATGTTTTAAGTGTGGGGGAGAGCTAGCTCGCTAGCCTTAGCTTTTGAACTTCAAGTTTAGGTTCGGTTTAATCTTCGTGTGAGAGTCTTAGTGTTTTTAATGAGTCTTTAGTTTTTGAGTCTATTTTAAAATTTTTGCAAGTGTCTTAAATTAGTGTTGAGTAAAGAAAACCAAACAAAAAGAGTCTTTATATATATCTTTGTGTTTTATGTATTGCTTATCTTTATTTACTTGTTTGTTTAATCTTTGATTCTTGATATATGAACACAAGTATGTGGTTTGAAAAAACGTTTACTGTGGTGCTTAGTGGAATTGCTACTACTTAAAGTACCCATACCGCACTTCGATCTTGAGCTTCACATGTTAGTTGTGCTATGTTCGATGCTAAAAGTTGGAGGATTTCAGTTCTGAAAATTATCTTAAAACCCTTGTAATAAAGGTTAGCAAAACCTCTTTTTCCAAGTTGAGAGTAAGAAAAAAATTCCTATCCAAAGCCAAGTTTATTTTTTCGCTCCACCATAAGTGTGATTAGCACGATGAGTTAGGCTAGGACCTTTCTCTCTTGGTGAGTTTTAATTTCGAGCAATGATCATGTCCTTGTGGTTATCTTTTGTTGCTAGCCTAGTCATATATTCGGTACGTGACTTTCACAATGAAAGTCGCGATCGTCGCCGGATTCCATACCCAACCCTATACATCTCTTTTGTACATCGTATTCCTTGAACACAACCTATTTTCAAAGTTTCGTCTCGTCTCTAGCATGATTTATTCAAAATTTCAGATCGTATGCATGTTGGGGAATTCAGGAAAACCCGTCACCCTCGAAATGTTGAGTTTAACGAAGTTCTTAAAGCATGTTTTTCAGGAGCAGGGAATTCGCGATTCTAGGAAATCTGGGACCTGCGAAGTCTCGAATTCGCGAATGTGCAGAGTTTGGGAATCTTGATTCGGCAGGAGGAGGAGTCACGAGCATGCGGAAGCCCGGAATCTCAACTGTTGATAGTCCGAACTTCGGAAGAATTGCCGATTCGGGAACCAGATGAAGACCCGGTTCGGGACTCGGGCGCATGGACATGCACGAACCGGCCGGGGAACATGGGTCGCTTCGGGAATCTTTCGAAGACCTAGTTCGGGAATTTCGGGCGAGGACATTCGCGAACCGCGGGAGAAGCAAAGTCAAAGTTGTAGTCCCAAAAAGTCCGGGTTTGGAGTGTGAACTAGTGGCGGACTTGTAAATATGTTAGGCGGGAAAAGACATTCTTGCGTGTGTTGACATTGGGAATATTCTCCGAGCCCGGGGGTATTATTGGCATGTAAAAGTCCCTTCGCCTCCCTATAAAAGGGGGCGCAAGGGCACGTGTAAACGAATTCGGACTTTTTTTGGGACTTGTGTTATCCGGGAGGGATTTCGGTCTCTTTGCGCCCTAACTGTGCTATTGAACGTGTTAAGAACTTTCACTTGTGTTAGGGTATTATTCCGAATTTTTCGGGTACCCCCAACATTGGCGCCCACCGTGTCTCAGCCGAAAAAGAAGCTCACGATGCCACCTCAAAAGAAATCCAAGAAGACTGCTCCAAGACGAGCAAAACCAGATGATCGCCTTCCTACCCAAGGGAATGAAACCTCGTTCATTCCCGAATCCTCCAACATAACGGACCAAGAACGAAGAGAAAAGCTCGAGGCCCTCATGAAGGCAAGAGCGAAAAAGACATCTCACATCCAAGAACAACTCCGCCGAACAAGGCAAGAGTTCGAGAATGTTGTTGATGATGATGATACCATAGACGGCGACTAGCCATGGTTCACCAAAAGATACAAGCGGCTACGTAAAAGACAAAGAAAAGTTCGCGGCTCGGTTGCGTGTGCGAAGAGAAAAATCTCTCGAAAAACTAGAGCGAAATCGAACAAAGCAAAAGAGCGAGATACAAGCAATACGAGAGAGAAATTGACGAAATGAAAGAACAAGAGAACAAACTCCCGTGGCAAGAAACACCGCAAAGACAACCCCCGCGCCAAGAAGAGAATCCCCCGAAAGAAAACTTTTTCGCGGGAAACGGGGTCTCACACTTCGTGGATTCCGAATCGCCACCGTCAATAGGGCCGCAAACAAGACCTTGGCCGCCGAAGTTCAAGCCCGTCTCTCTTCCAAAGTACAACGGCTTCGGAAACTCCGGGCGGTTTCTCATGAGATACGAGTCAACCGTGAATTCGGCGGGAGGAGATGATGCCGCACTCGCCAAATCCTTCATCATAGCTTGCGAAGGACCGCATCGAATTGCTATTCACCGCTGCCTCCACACTCGATCTATAGCCGGGTAGATCTCAAAACAAAGTTCATGCAAGCGTTTCGGATGTTCCATGACACAACAAACTCGAAGCCTCGGATCCGTACAACCGCAAGCGTAAGGACGGGGAACCACCGCGGAACTTCGTGAGAAGGTTCATGCAACAGAGGTCTCAGATCCCCGACGCCGATGACAAGACAACGATCAAGGCACCGATCAAAGGTCTCACCCCGGGGCCAACGGCTTCCCACCTCACAAGAAA
The DNA here is from genome assembly GCA_947561735.1 of Cenchrus americanus. Taxonomy (NCBI): domain Eukaryota; kingdom Viridiplantae; phylum Streptophyta; class Magnoliopsida; order Poales; family Poaceae; genus Cenchrus; species Cenchrus americanus. The sequence continues at coordinate 798,215 of OX387239.1, forward strand.
GAAGCCCGAGACAGGTTGAAGGACTATTTCGGGAATTGGAGGATTACATTTTGTCTGATGACGACCATCGCAAGAGGGTAGCCGAGCGAAACGAGGCAAGACAGGCAACAGAGACATGGCATGGCGGGCACCACCCCAACATCCGCGAAACGTCAACAACGTCGGAAACTCGCAACCAGAACAAGGCAACAGTCCAAGCACCAGGGGAGGATTCAATCCCGCAGGAAGGGGGAGAGGCAGAGGCCCCCAGGACTCACGAACCACAACCCAAAAGATCCTCACTTCTATTGCCAGTATCATGGGAGGGGTCACAAGCACCGAAGGGTGTCCGTAAACAAAGAAGAACATGGCAAGAATCCAAAGCAAGAGAAGGCACTAATGAGCATCGCATCCTCAATGTCGGGCCGCTTTCGTCCGAATTTCGGCGGCCCGCAATTCGCGAATCCACGGTCGAGTTCCGTCTCGGTTCGAAGCAATTCCCGCAACCACGATCAGGCATGGCGGCCGTCGCAGCAATTTTTCCCTCGCCGCAAGCAATCTAGTCAATCCAAGAACCACAACCCATTCGGGAAATCTTGCCACCACCTCCAGAAAGTTCGTCAAGACCCCAGCTCGGGTTCGGGACCTCAGAACTCCAAGGCATTGCCATCGTTCGGGACTATCATGCCAATCACGGGCGGATCTGCTATGGAATTCGAAACCAAGAAGCAGAGAAGCAATTACTTCAGATCTGTGAACGCTATCATCAATGACGGCCCAGCTGCGCGCCCGGAGTGGGCAAAGGTGCCAATCACCTTCACAGAAGAAGATTTCAGGCTGAAATCTGCGAAACACAATGACGCCATGGTCATTGAGGTGAATATCGCTGGGTGGGTCATAGGAAAAGTCCTAGTTGACAATGGGAGTTCAGCGGACATCCTATTCCTGAAAGCTTTCGAAAAGATGAATCTGAGCCAGCACATGTTAGACCCCCCAGAATACCCACTGCAAGGGTTCGGAGGAAAGCCCATCAAGCCGGTCGGAAAAATATCGCTCCCGGTTTCCTTCGGAGATCTCGAGAATGCCGTAACGGAGAGTCTCACGTTCGATGTAGTCGACATCTACCATCCATACCTCGCGATTTTTGGCGAGAGGGTTCATGAACAAGTTCGACGCAATCATAAGGCAACAGCTTCCTATGTATGAAAATGCCCGCACCTAAGGGAGTCATCACGGTGTATGGCAATCAACAAGAGGCCGGAAACATAGAAAAGGGACATACACCCGGACAAACAAACGTATACCACCGGTCGAGAACAACCGATGACCATAACCAAACTTTGTCCTCGTGAACCAAAATCGCCACTTCGCCGTGGCGTAACATAGCACGCAGTTCGGGGTTCCCAGAGAACTAACGGTTGACAATGGAAAACAATTCGACTGTTACACCTTCAAAGAATACTGCAAAAACTTGGGCACTCAAGCGAAATTTTCGTCAATCTATCACCCGCAGTCCGTGGAATGCCGACAGCCTAAAAGGTATTACTCATGAAATCCCAATTGCATCTAGATGTAATATACAGTACTTTTTCTATTTTCGTAAGTTTGAATTCTAAAAACCTAAAATCCGAATCACGTGTCTATAAGTAATTTCGGGAGAAAAAATCAGCTTTCCTTTTTCTAGTCGTATTAGAATAAGAAGGACCGTACTCTTTTCCTTGCAAAGGAGGCTCTAAATCAAGAGGCAAGGTTTTTAACGAGGCGGATCCTATGTAAATACTCTTTGTGATATATATGAAAAGAGTCTTCCCCCAAATTGCGTATCTCGAGAATTCCATCGTGAAAAAAGAAAAAGTTCATGAGAAAGGCTTCGTGATAGCCGAGTTCCATCGTGAAAAAAAGAAAAAGTTCGTGAGAAAGGCTTCGTGATAGCCAGAGTTCCATCGTGAAAAAAATAAAAAGTTCGTGAGAAAGGCTTTGTGATAGCCGGAATTCCATCGTGAAAAAAGAAAAAAAAAGTTCATGAGAAAGGCTTCGTGATAGCCAGAGTTCCATCGTGAAAAAAAGAAAAAGTTCGTGAGAAAGGCTTCGTGATAGCCAGAATTCCATCGTGAAAAAAGAAAAAGTTCGTGATAAAGGCTTCCTGATAGCCGAAAGTCCATCGTGAAAAAAAGAAAAAGTTCGTGAGAAAGGCTTCCTGATAGCCGAAATTCCATCGTGAAAAAAGAAAAAAATTCGTCAGAAAGGCTCCGTGATAGCCGAAATTCCATTGTGAAGAAAGAAAAAAAAGTTCGTGAGAAAGGCTCCGTGATAGCCGAAATTCCATTGTGAAGAAAGAAAAAAGAAAAAGGTTTGTGAGAAAGGCTTCGTGACAGCCAGAATTCCATCAACGAAAGAGAGGCCTGAGACAACAACAAGTTGTGGCCAAGAAAATCCCATCCATCGAGGGATTCCCACCGAAAAGGCCTGAGACAACAACAAGTTGTGGCCTAGAAAAAGCCCATCCATAAAGGGATTCCCACCGAAAAGGCCTGAGACAACAACAAGTTGTGGCCTAGAAAAATCCCATCCACGAAGGGATTCCAACCAGAAAGTTCGTATGAAGATTTCGGGAAAGTGAATGCCTAAGGGTTTGCCTGCGTATTCTCACTCAGTATAGATTGTTAAAAATTTTTCAGGTATCATCATTGTAAGAAAAGGGCAAGGGGCTCGTTCGGGAATCGCAGAAAGCCTTGGTTGAAGCAACTGAGGGTTGCTGTATCAACCGAGGCAAATCTGCCAGTCGGGTCAAGTCCACAAAATTCGAAGCAAATTTTGTCGACTTGCGCAATAGCAATCAAGGTTCACAAAAAACTCAGGAAGACTTCACCTAAAGATACGCTAGAAATTCGTGAATAGTAAGATTCGTGAACCCGCCATCTAGTTTTCATGCGAAACGGCAAGGTGGGGGAGGGTGACGTTTTTTCAAGAAAAAACGTATTTACCGCCTTATTCGCATAAAAACTTCCGAACAGCTCCCTCGACAATTACAACATTCGGTGCAAAATTCAAAACGAAAGCTCTACAACATGTCCCGGATTACAAACATTGTCTTCGGCCGTATCACCGGCATAGGCGAAGTCGGATGCATCGGCTAAGGGGCTAAGGGGCTCCATCTTGGGAACCTTCGCGGGCGGCGGAATAGACGACGCGGAACGAACCTTCTTACGAAGTAAGAAAAACGAGGAGAGGTCAAAACAACCTATAGAAAACTTAAGCGAAGCCTCAAGCCAAAAATCGGAAAAATCTTGTTCGGGATGTGCCCGCTTGAATAGACGCCACGCTTCACCACTAACGAACATTTTATCCCGATGAATTCGCAGTGGTAGCACGTCCTGCGCAGGCCCAACTTGCAGGACCTGCGCAGGTTAAAATATACAAAACATCTGTTCAGAAAAGATTAACACACCCACACGAATGTACAACCAATCTACAGTTCACCCAAAAGTTCGAACATGTCGTTCAGTTCGTGACATCCACCTTCGGTGAATCCTCCTCCCGTTCGGGGACTTGTTCGCCGTCGTCGCCATCATTGCCGCTACCGCCGCCGCCGCCGCCATCCGAGCCCTCGCCGGTTTCGCTCGAACTCTCGCCGGAGGCCGATCCTTCGGGAGACGCGGTAGTGCCTTTTCGGTTCTCCTCTTCCCTCGCCCGAGAAAGGAAAGAGAAGAGTAAGGAAGGCTTAAGAAACCGGAACACCCGCGACGAACATAAGTCACGAAATCGAGCAAAAAGAAACTACCTCGTCAAGCTTTGCCCGCGCAACGGTCTTAGCAATATCCGCCCCGCCAACTAGCCGAATTCCTTCGCGAATTTCAACTTTATAGCCACAATGTCAGGGTTATCTTGAAGTATCGTATCGCTGGTAACGCTTGGGAACTGAGAAAGGTTCGCGCGAAACTTCGCCAAGTCCACACAGTCGTAATCGTGAAGGACCTTCAGAATACTCTCCACAGAAAAAGATACGGCGAAGTTGCTGCACCGCAGATCACTTCGGGAAGAGCCTTGAATTCATCCTCTAGCCGGTCCATGAAATCGGGGATATCAATGTCATCTGGGAGAGGGGCTGGACGAACACCGTACTCATTCAGGGACTTCTGGTACTCAGCATAAAGCAATTTCAGCTTCCCCAAAATTTCCGAAGTGTTTTTCTTCGAAGCTTCACCTTGCTCTCGCCGTGCCTTCTCAAGATCCACGATCTTCCGATCCTTCGAGCTCAGTGACTTGGCGAGGCTGGCGTTGTTGATGCGGAGATCCTCGGCAATTTTCGTGGCCCGCTCTTGTTGTTGCCGAAGCTTTTCGATCACACTCGCATCATCTTCGTGGGATTTCGAGCTTTCTCCGCTCTTTCTTGGTTTCCTCGAGCGCGGCCTCTGCGACTTTCTTCTCATCATGACTTCTTTTCAAAGCTTCTCGCAGCTCGCCCACCTTCCTTTCAAGTTCCGGGTTCGTAGATTCCGCAAGAGAAAAGTTACGCTCCAACTCCTTGGACTTCGAGCAAGTTGTTTGTTGATCTTTTCCTGTTCCGAGAGCTGCTCTATGGCAATTTTTCCAAGCATAGAATACTTGAGGGTATAATCTTCATGGAAGCGTGCAAGCTTGGAGGGAGAGTAAGAATGCAACAGATCTTTGAATTCTGAAAAATTCAAGAATAAATCTCAGACAAAGATTCAACAATCGTGAATGACATGAAGGGGCAGCGAGGACGAACGAACCTTGCTTGCTAAAGTGCTGCATGGTGACTTGTTTAGTCGAACCCGAAGAGGCCCTCCCTTGAGGCGAAGGAGTAGTTTCGGAGATGGAGAGAGGCCTCATTTCGGGGCTTCGAGCCGCTTCTTCGGGTCGTTCCGACGTCTCCTCTCTCGTTTCATCAACAATTGCGGACGATTTCCATAGAGTTAAAAATCCGGACGTCTTGCCCTCGACGCCACTTGTCTCGAAACCAACACGCAATAGCTTGCCGCGATGAGACGTACCAAAGCTTTTGTTAAAAGCGGCTAAGGAAGGAGAAGGCGCCTGGTCTTCGGGGACCACCTCCCGAACTTCGACCAAAGGAATATTTTCGTCAGGGTGGCCCTCCCTCTGAATAGTGCGCTCAAGATCTCGGGCGAATTCGGAGGAGACTTGATCAGTGACAGCGACCTCAGCAGCAGGGGTTTCGGCAACAGCGGAGACTCGGTATGAACAACAACTTCAAGAAGAACGATTGATTTTTCGGCGAGCGAGCGAGGGGACGACCCTTTTTGGACTTCGGGGGCAACATCTGAAAAAGAATCGATATCCACGAATTCATTTTCGGAACCAGCAGGACAACTGTCCCGAAAGTTAAATAATGGCCAGAGGAAAACACCTTTAGGGCTATTTGTCTTCGTAAGGGTGTCGTCGTCGAAGGCGGATGGGACTCGCCGAACTCCGGTGGAAGAAACTTTCTTCACAGCCTTCTTCAATTTCTTGCGGCTCAACTGGGCAAGCCCCGAAGCACCCTGGAGCTCAGCTTCCGAAGTCCGGGGTTCGGAGGTCTTTCGTTTTCGCTTCGATGACTCAAGCGATCTAGTCCTTGAAGGTTTCACTCCCGAGGAAGTTCCCTCGGTGGCGGGCGATGAGCTTCGCTTCGACGATCCGATTCGAGGAGCGCCGATGGGGGCGGCGAGAGCGCCTAGCCACGGCGACGGCGGGAAGTTTCACCTTGGGACCGGGGCCTCGAGAGCCGAAAAATTTATCATCGCCGACTTCCGAAAAGACGCGATTGATTTTCTTCTTATGCTTCACCAGGGCCTTGTACGCTTTGTATTCGTTCATGGTATACTCGCCTACCATGACGTTGACCCTCTTTTCCACTTCATCCATGAAGTCCTTGGCGCTTTGGCCCTCGCGAATTTTGATCCCGAACTTCGGGAAAGGCACTTTCTGGTCTGCCCAGTTGACGTTGTAGTATACGAGTTCGGCAGGGGACCAACCGTTCGAGATAGGCCAGATTCGCGCGGCGACAAATTCTTCGATAATGTCACGGCCGCCAATGATCGTGCTTTGCCGGATGAAATGCACTCTCGCAACTCCGGATTCCTAAGGCCCGCCGATTGTATCTCCCTACGTTCACCGCGGCGAGAGGTGCGATCGGGCCCGACATCTTCGGCTCCTCAACCTTCAAGTAAAACCAGTAAGATCTCCAATCGTCTGCGAGGTTGGTCTTGCAACAAGGAGCGATCTGGATTCGAGTAATCCCCTGTCGGGTGTTCTGGCGTCGCGTGTTGAAGGTGCAGCATGCGTGCTGACTATGGTAGAATTGCCCATCGTCGCCCTTGACAACTTCGGGGATGATCACTAGCTCATAGAACCGAGTGAAACCGTTAACGATAGGATTGCAGCCGAAGGTCTTTAAGATCCAGATAAACTTCGACACCTCGAGAAAGGATGTCGCGGTGAGCTGGTGGATTTTCACCGAAAAAGCGTCAAGGATCGCCGGCAGGACGGGATCACAGGGGAACCTTAGTCCACAGATAAAGAAGTCCCGAAACACCACGATCTCTCCCTCTTTGGGAGTGGGAATCACTTCATCGAGAGGGGCGCGCCCGGCGCCTGAGGAAAAGAACCCGGCCTTCTCGTACTCGCGAACCATGTTACTGGTGACCTTTGATTCTCCAAAGGCGAGCGAAGGCGGCAACGGGCCAGAGGTCCTTAGCATGACAAGATCGTCGATACCGGCGTCTACATCCCCGACTTCTTCGCCGCCGTCAGACCCAACTTCCCCGTCTTCGCGACTTCGGGAATCGCTGGGTGAACCAACATCTTCGGCCGGTGCATCACGATCTGCGCCTTCGGCAGCTGGGTCAAGTGGGAGACCGGCAGCATTTAGCTCTTCAGTAGTCATGGGCCTAGCTGTACTTTTAACGCAAGCCACCTGACCAACAATTACGAACATTCAGACAGGTAAGAGTAATGTTCGAGAATAAAACTCGCGAAATCGCGACATCACTACACCAAAGTTTAACGAACTAACGAATCGACAAAGCAAAGATAAAGGAATACCTTAGAGGAGCGTGAACAAGACCTGGAGTTCGTAAGCTTTCTAGCGTAAAAATCAGGTTCCGCGAAGAAAGAGAGATGCACGAATCGTGAAAGGCTCGAGAGCAAGAAAAGATTTTTTAACGGCGCCGGCCCCGCTATTTATAGGGCCGGGGAGGGGTAGTTTCGCGAAGTGCGCCTCGATTTAACCGCCTTTGGCTCCCCGGGCGACGCGTGTCCCCTCCGACGTTCCGAGGGTGACGTTTTTTACTAAATTTCCGAAAGGTTCGTGGAATCGGATCGTCGGAGTCAACCCGCTTCCCCGAGGGGCTAGTGTTGGGGAATTCAGGAAAACCCGTCACCCTCGAAACGTTGAGTTTAACGAAGTTCTCAAAGCATGTTTTTCAGGAGCAGGGAATTCGCGATTCTCGGAAGTCTGGGACCTGCGAAGTCTCGAATTCGCGAATGTGCAGAGTTCGGGAATCTTGATTCGGCAGGAGGAGGAGTCACGAGCATGCGGAAGCCCGGAATCTCAACTGTTGATAGTCCGAACTTCGGAAGAATTGCCGATTCGGGAACCTGATGAAGACTCGGTTCGAGACTCAGGCGCATGGACGTGCACGAACCGGCTGGGAAACAAGGGTCACTTCGGGAATCTTTCGAAGACCTAGTTCGGGAATTTCGGGCGAGGACATTCGCGAACCGCGGGAGAAGCAAAGTCAAAGTTGTAGTCCCAAAAAGTCCGGGTTTGGAGTGTGAACTAGTGGCGGACTTGTAAATATGTTAGGCGGGAAAAGACATTCTTGCGTGTGTTCACATTGGGAATATTCTCCGAGCCCGGGGGTATTATTGGCATGTAAAAGTCCCTTCGCCTCCCTATAAAAGGGGGCGCAAGGGCACGTGTAAACGAATTCGGACTTTTTTGGGACTTGTGTTATCTCGCAGGAGGGATTTCGGTCTCTTTGCGCCCTAACCGTGCTATTGAACGTGTTAAAAACTTTCACTTGTGTTAGGGTAGTATTCCGAATTTTTCGGGTACCCCCAACAATGCATGCGAGGAAAGAGAGAATTGAAAGCTTTGAAAAGTTGTCAAGAGAGAGAAAAATAAAGAGAAAAAGTATGTGTATGGAGAAGAAAGAAAGAAAGAAAGAAAGAAAAAATTATAAGTGAATGAAAGAAGAAAAAGAAAAAGATGTGGTAGCAATAAAGATATGAGTGGGATGGATCAAGTGAAAGAAAAGAAGAATAATAAAGTGTAAGGAAGGATGTCACGTTGATTGTGAGACGAAACTTTTACTCTATTTCCAACCATGTGCAATCCGACAACGAGGACATCATTGGTGCCTTGTAGTCACAATTTTCTTTTGCCCTTGCACATGTCCACCATTCTAAATCTTCTCATCCTTGATATCCTTATATATGGTTAATTCTCATGATCATTGGCTTTAAAAGGTAGACAACCATTAGAGGAAGTTCTTAGTTTGACAATACTTGTGTTGATTGCGCTAGCCCTACCTATAGCTCCACTTTACATGATATATGAGAGATTAATGGGAGGTGAGAGTTTTATAAAATTTGGTTAGGATAGCCACTTTATATGAGTGACTTGAGAGAGCTTGGAGAAATATTTTTGTCTAATACTTGTTCTAGGAATTTTTGTTTTGAAAACCATAAAAACCCTCCGATGGAAGCAAAGGAGTAAGCATGGATGAAATGGAAGACTTCAAGTGAAGGAGTTTGAGTTGTGGGGTAAAACTTGACGTGGTAATGATTCTAAACGCCCATGTTTATGTTTGATTATCATTACTTTGTGTTTATGTATTAAAGATGAAGGGATTGACTAACTTGTGAAGAGGGATAAGTGGTATATGATTACAACACCTTGGACGAAGTTCTTTTACGAGTACTTGCTCGAGGACGAGCAAGAGCTAAGTGTGGGGGAGATGTTGACGGTGTATTTTGGTACACCTAGCATGTTCATTACACTTTGGTTTGGATTTGATTATGGAACTAACCCGCCACTAGGCACACTAATCATATAACAAGTTCATCTTTGTGCATGCATTTGGAAGTGTTGTGTTTATGTAGGAAAACATGGACATAAAGGACGGATTCGCAACAAGTTCAAAGGAGCATTCACGGAGTCTTGTTCGTGTTCATGAGCTTGCTGAAATCACTTCCAATGGTGGCGAGGACCGAAGTGCTACGAGGAACACCCCCGGGGATTGAAGCGTAAAAGATCAAACTTCATGCAAAGAGAGCCTCCATCTTGGACGCGAGGATAACAGCATCAAAATAATGCAAGTGGAGGGGGCAAAGTACATAAGTGCACGAGAACCCACGGAGCAAAAGGGGCGACCGAACCGGCCGAGTGGGCTCCGGGCCGGCCGGCCCAGCCTAGTTCCGCACCGGTTCGGTCCCGTTTTCCTTGCCCTCGAAGGATCTTCAACCCTAAAACCCCCGAGGCGCCGCCAACACCGAAGGGAGGAGTCATTCGCACCGAAGGCCATCCACAAGCTAGAGAGAGAGGAGGAGGATCTCCGACGGGAGATGAACCACCTCGAAGGAAGCACCCTCTCGTGGAGAAGAAGGAAGACACCGGCGGAAGGGAAACCATGATCAACGGTGCCATGATCAGCACCTTGATGGGGTAATCTTCTCATTCGTCCATGGGTTGTAATCGATATTGAGATGTAATCGCACTTTGTCGGATTATCTATCTATCATCTTGTGTTGAATATACTTTAATGCTTAAGGTTCGCTACCGTGCCGTAGAGGGAGTACGAGCTCCAATGCTTCCTTGGATCCATTCAATACGCCGTGTCCATCAAAGGTCTAGTCATGAATACCTTCGCATAGTGACAGTACGAGAGGAGGGAAAGGGCGAAACCGTGGTCACATCCCCGATAGATTAGATTGGTTTTCATGTCTTTAAGCGATTGCATGCTCTAGTATCGTAGACCCGTGGGCGAGTGTCTTCTACCTTGATCGTTTATCATTCTCTCTAGTGTAGTTTAGTGTTTTCTAGTTTAATAGTAGTTAGGGTTTTAGTAGCTAGTGTGTCGTTGTAGATCGGATGCTTGTAATCCCCTTGCTCCACGGATTGACAAGAACCTTGGGAATCCCGTGGCGAAAAAGGTGTGGGGTCCGTACGCTTGCGGATCGTAGAGGGATACGTCTTTTATCCGTCAACAAGACTAAATGGCCCAAGGCCCAATTAATCCAACAGGAGGAACCAAAGAAGTTTAAGAAACATAAATCATCTATGTTTAATGATGAGGATAAGTGATTGAGTATAAAATTTGATGTCTTATTGACATCTTATATATGAGATGATCAACTTGGACTCTTCTATTCTAATAAAGAATATAGAATGGGAATGCTTGGTACTTCTATTTTTATCTCAACATCATTTCATTTGTCTAGTGTACATAATAGTTTTCTCGAACAAGTAGGAGAACTGCGTATCATTCTATTAGTAGAAGAAGAATGAACACACACACACACACACACGAATAAATGGGCCTTGAAAGCCATTTATTTTAATAATTAAAGAATTAAAGTCCATTGTTTTAATGCTAGGGAGAATAAAAGTGAATAATAATGGGTATTTGAGGATGCTTTTATTCGACTTAAGTGGTATACGGAACGTACAACACTTGTGAAGTTGAATAAGGAGACAGGCGAGCGACATGCGCGCGCGCCCGGCTCGGTCTATGGCCATGGTAGTGGCCGTGTCAAGATGACACGAGACGAGCGGGTGGTGCGGACAAACGTGATGCGTTGCCGGGCGGGAGCACCTTTTGCCGTTGAAGGGAATAATCCTCAAAATATTCCAAATGGTGATTTGCTTTCCTTAGACTATCTCCGGCGCCGCCGGAACACGATCTCCATCTTCAAAATGCGGATCCAAAGGCTATCGTTGCGCCTCCGGCGGATGCCGCACCCGGCTTCCGCACAATGAGCGAAGGGTGAAGGCGTGCCGCATTCCCCGGGATTTTTTTGCCCTTCTCTCTCTCTCCTTGCCGAATACCAACCGTCACCCGCCGTCGCACCCCCTTGGCCCCTTCGCCCTTTCTCCTCGCCGCGCGCTTTGCCTCGCTCCACCCGCCGCCGCGCCCGCCCCCTCGCTCCACCCGCCGCCGCACCCCCTTCTACCTTCCTCGTCGTCGTACCCCGGCCTCGCTCCGTCCTCCGCCGCCCCGCCTTCTCCCTCGGCTTCCGCGCTCGCCCAAATCCGGTGGTGTGGACGGAAAGACAGGGGGCCAGGGCAGCGGCGGAAGGATCGGCAGTGCGGGAGACGGGGGGCCTCCTCTCCGGCGGCATGCCTCCTCTCCTCAAGCTTCACTCTCGCGCCTTGCGTCGGCGGCCCCTCTTCCCGAGCTCAGAGGCGAAGGTGGCGGCCTTCCAGTGGCGCACGGCGACCTGCGCCTCCTCCTTCCCCGGTGGCCGAGGCGCGCATCCGTGGCGCGCGGCCTCCGGGGAGTCGGGCGGGACTCCGCCTCCGCTTCCCGATCGCCGCCGTCGTGGCCTCCTCCTCGGCCTACCGGCGCCCGCCTCCGCCTTGCTCATCCTCGGCGCCGCGGGAGGCAACAGCCGGGTGTCTGCGCGACGGCTTGCGCGACGACTGCTGGAGCTCCTCCTCTTTTGCAGCACATGACTCGTCTCTCTCCTTTCTTCATAGAGCCATTTGCAGCATGAAGATGCAGATTGTTGCTGGAGATAGTCTTACCCACAATCGTCTAGGTTCGCTCAACCGCGTCCCAGATCAGATCTGGGTGCCTCCCGCTGCCCCCCCCCCTCGACCTATGTAAGGGCACCTCCATCCTCTCCAACTCGCCCCACTCACGCTCAGATACTCTTGTACATGAGATTTCTCCCTCTTCGTTTTGTTGCGTTTCCGCACCCCCATCGCTTGCACCGCTCGCACGGTACCGACGAGAGTAGGCCTCCAGAACCTGACCGCTACAGAAGATCCTGCTCGGGATAGGCAGGCGATAAGGTTTTTGGTGAGTGTCTTGACTCGATTGCTCGCTCCCGAACTACTACTTTGTCTACTTCCCCGGCGACCGTCCCTCGCTCGAACGTCTACGTCCGTAAAGCCATCTGTGATCTGCACTATGTACCTTCCTGCACCAATTTCATACGGCTACATCGTCCAGGTCATTCGGGATGATGAATCCGAATGATAACAACGAAGCGAATGCCTCCGACACTCACCCAACTTTTGGGTTCAAACTAAAACTCCTCAGTTTCTACTTGTTTATGTTTAATAGTTGTTTAAACATGAACACTTGCACATGCCTTGTCTCGCTCACGATAATCATTATGTCGAAATACCTATTTAATTATAGAATTAAAATATGCCGTGACACACACACACACGCCACCTTTACATCTGAGGTGTGAAAAAAACCCCACAAAACAAACACGACCTGAGATTATCCCACAGACAGTGAGCTGAGAAAGGCCCTTATCACCTGCCACACCCCACAACTGTGGGCTTATTCTTCACCAAGCTCGGAGCAGCAGCCACATTTGGAGAGGCCTCAGACACAAGCATTCCGGTGCTTCCAAATAAATGTTTGCCGCCGCATGCAGAAGCACACCATCTAGCTGACGACGGTTGCTGGATCATCATGCTGCACATGCCCGCACGGTTGATTTTTCTAAATGCATTTTCTTTTGCTATGTATCTAGACATAAATATATATCTAGGTGCAGAGCAAAATGAATGTATGTATATAAATATAAAGCATGCCTATGGATGTGATCGAACCGTACGTGTGTGGGGTGCATCCAGTGTCGTAGGAGGTGACCATGTCTGCTGGGAAATGGTGCATCGAGGAGCTGAGCGGCAGTTTTGAAGGGCCGTGCTGCTTCGCCCCGTTTCAAGACGGCACCTGCGCCCGTGTGTGCACACCACATTCACATGACGTGTGGGGTGCGGTGGTTGGGCCCACTTGATTTTTTTTTGTTTTCTGTTCATTTATTTTGCCATGTGTCACAACATGCACACGGTAAAGAGAGCGCGCGTCCATGAAGGTAGATTTTCCTTGGTGATTGTGTTGCTCCATTTAGGCCTGCTAATGGGGATTAACCCGCCCCGAACCCGCCCCTACCCGCAACCAGTGACAGGCCGGCAGTTTGTAAACCCACCCCACCCCCGCAAACGTGACAACCCACCCCGCCCCGCCCCGTTTTTGCGGGTACCCGCGCTGCAGTCTTCCTGGTGACCGGCCGGACCTGCCCCACCACACACATCGGCACGCGACACGCCCGCCGGCCGCCACACCCCCCAAGCAGCAGCGCTGCGCCCGTCGCCGCCGCCGGCGGCGTGCCTCTCCCGCCTGCCTTCTTCCCAGCCCGTTCCGCCGTCAGAGCAGGGGGCGGCACAACCGGTGCCATCTCCCTCACCCCCAAATCGTCGCCGCATGGGCACGACGCGCAAGGAACGCCTGGGGGGACGAGCTCGTCGTCCCCGGCCTCGTCCTCTCCCGCGCCACGGCTCATCGTCCTCGTCCTCTCGGCGCACGGGACCACACGGAACCAGGGCTCGGCTCGTCATCCTCGGCCCACTCCTCCATTAGGTAGGTATATTCCCCAAGATTTGGCTACGGAGCTTTGGATAGCTGGGCTACTAGTTGCTGAGCGATTTCGCTTACCAGTTGTTTCATGAATGATGGCTTCGCTTTTGCTCTTCATCCCGAACTACTACTTTCCCATTACCTCTTCCCCTTTGCCTCCAATTTTGCTTCTTGCTGTTTCAGGATCTGACAGCGCGCCAATCTAGCGCCCGCAGCCGCCGGACGTGGGGAAGGAGGACGGCGACACGACTGCCTCATGTAAGGTATGAGCTTTTGCTTGTATCTATCTGTCAGTAGTGTCAGTCAAATCGAGGCAGCAGGCCCTCCTCTACAGCAGGCCTGCAGAGCATGGAGGAAACCCATCGAGGCATCGAGCTGCCGCTCCCCTCCACGGTGGGTTCGTCGTGGCGGCATCCACGGCGGTTCGACCCGGCACCGCTGTTACCTCCGACGCCGCACGCACGAGCTTCTTCCCGGCGCCTACAACCTGGAGCTGCAGCTCATACCGTCGTGTGGGAGCTGCGGGACCCAGCATTCGCCTGCGGCGGCGAGGCTAAGGAGGCCCAGGAGCAGCTGCGGCTGGCGATGGCGGAGAAGGCGGCCGCCGACTAGGCCCGAGTGCAGGCGGAGCTGGCCGAGCATGGTCTTGCGGCGGCGCCCGCAGGAGTCGGGAGGAGATCGATGGGTGACGACCCACCCATTCCCATTCCCACCCGCACCCAACACGCATGTGCAGGATACCCAACCCGCCCCAACCCGCAAGTCTCCAAAACCCATTAGCACCCGCCCCCGCCATCCCCATATCAGCACCAAGCCCTAAATAACCCTTTTCCACCCGCCCCATTAGCAGGGCTAGCTCCATTATTGGTTGCGGCTGCTTTGCTTCTTCCCGTAATGAATTGAAGTTGGTACGTGAGACATTTTTTTTTTATCTATACTATAAAGATCAAGTAATTCGAAAAACATTTCTCACCCATTTTGGGTCCGCCTTACCCCTCACGCCGGACTCACTGCACCTGTCAGGTCATTAGAGGACCAAAAACTGGGTAGAGCCATAGAAATCACAATGTTGCGGAGTCTTTCTGCCAAAATCGTAATGGCTTTGTCACCCCACGTCATCTTACCCACCCCATGCGCCCACCTGCAAAATCCATTTTTCTGAGCGGAGGAAACAGACTCTACTACGTGCACACATGGCTTGGGAACACGCGGCCCAACCTTCGTCCGCGCTAAGAGGTGGCCTCCAATTGTCCATCTGTCCACGGCCAAGATGGCATCCCAGCCGCATCCAGCAACCACCGCCTCCATCGTCGCCCCCGCCGCCTGCCCTCGAATCGAATCGAGGCCCCGCCACCAGCAGCGGAAGGAGGCCGGTGGCCCCTCGTCACAACACTCTGCCGGACCCCCGCCCCTTGCTGCTCCGTAGTCGTGGAAGGTCGACGCGGTCCAGCTCCGCAGTCGTCGCAGAGGGCCACGCGAGGGCACCTGTTGCTGCCCCGATGGCCGCCATCATCGCAGCGTCAGATGTGACCGCTGCTGAAGCCCGAAGCCCAGAAACCGGAGAGGGAGAGATACAGAGGGAGGGAGAGAGCTTGATGGAGTGAGGACGCACGCCCACGGAGGAGGAGGACGTCGCTGGAGATCCACGGCCTGCTGCTAGATGCTCCACAGCCTGCTTGTAGAGGCACAAACATGGGAGGGAAGAGGAGCGCGCGAGTAGGGGAGGGAGGGAGGGGTGGCGTGACGGCAGCTGGCGCAGCGAGGGAGGGGAAAGGAGGGGCGCAACTAAAGATTTGTCCGATAATATAATTTACATGGTCCAAATATATTTGTTTTTTTTTGGCTCAATCACCTCAATAGTATCCTTCAAATTTGATTGGAACATGAACAAACACAATAACTCTTCAATTTGTGATTTCAAAAACTTTCTTAATTTAGGTCATTGAAAATTTGTTGATTTTAAATTGTTGAGTACCGATATATTTGATAGATACGTACGTACATCATTGCCGGCGTGTGTATATATATATATATATAAATACAGGAACAGAGAGACATGCATGACGTGAGAAATTCTGGCTCCTCTGCCAAAACATTAGCATCGATCACGCGCTACCAGGCCTGTCTGTGCTGGTGGATATGATGTTGAATCCGACTTACAGTGAGAATAATTAACCTATCTTGGTAGAACAAGAAAAGTAAGTACTCCCCTCCGATCCTCCGTCGCGACTTTGCCAGCAGCAAATGCAATGCAAATTAATTTGTCCTCCTGGACGACGGACTTTTGGTCCGTGTTTATATAAGCCTGATCGATGACGACAGCCGCGGCTCTGCAGGGAGACAGATTTGCTTGGATCATCGACTTGAGTTTCGACAAGCCGCGGCTCCTAGTGTTTGCCGCCGCATGCGGAAGCACAACAACACATGCTGATCAATGATGCACCGTCGATTCACGTCACTTGTACTCTCGCTATTTGCTTTCTCCGGACCAACGTGCAGATCGCGCAAACTTCAATCTGAAGCACAAGATGTCGGTACAAGGGGTGCGTGGGGGGTGTCGGAGAGTATTGCCAAAGTGTCACATAATCGCACTTTTGCAAATCTCCCTTCCCACTCCTTGGTGCGCCATCACTACAGGAGACAGGGTTTTCCCGAGTGCCGGTTGCACTCGGGGAAGGGCCGCTTGCACTCGGGGAAGGCTTCCCCGAGTGCAACTCGGGGAAGAGGGTCCGGGGAAGACGCTCACGGGGAAGCCGCCTTCCCCGAGTGCCAAAAACTGCACACTCGGGGAAGGCTTCACCGAGAGGCGAAGAAGACTCGGGGAAGAATTGTAGATTTTTTTTTAAAAAAGGAAAGGGCACCGTGGCCCCCTCCTCTCGTTCCGGCCCGCCGCCGCGCACACCGCCGCTCCGCCGCCGCGCCCGCCGCCGGTCCGGCCGCCGCGCCGCCGCCGCTCCCGTCGCCGAGCCCCCCCGCCGCGCCCGCCGCCGCTCCCACCGCCGCGCCCGCCGCCGCTCCGCCCGCCGCGCCCGCCGCCGCTCCGCCCGCCGCCGCTCCGCCCGCCGCGCCCGGAGGGAGGCGGGGCCGCCGCCGCTCCCGCCGCCGAGCCCCACGCCGCGCCCGCCGCCGCTCCGCCCGCCGCGCCCGCGGCCGCTCCGGCGGCCGCTCCCCGCCGCCGCTCCGCCCGCCGCGCCCGCGGCCGCTCCGGCGGCCGCTCCCGCCGCCGCGCCGCGCGGCCCCCCCCCGCGGCCGCGCCGGAGGGAGGCGGGGCCGCGGCCGCTCCCGCCGCCGCTCCGCCCGCCGCGCCCGCGGCCGCTCCCCCGCCGCCGCGCCCGGGGGGAGGGGGAGTCGAGGGCCGCCGCGCGGGTGGCGGCGGATCCGCGGGCGCGCGCGCGGGGGGGGGGGGGGGGCGTGCGGGTGGGGGCGGGTTGGGGGGTGGGGGGTTTATAGGGTTAGGGTTTTTAGTTGGGCCGGCCGGGCCTCCAATGATTTGTTTGGGCCGGTTGGTCTTCCCCGAGTGCCTATGTGCCTGGCACTCGGGGAAGGGTCTCTTCCCCGAGTGCTAGGGTGAGGCACTCGGGGAAGAATTTTTTGTTTTTTTTGTTTTTTTGCCTCATTTTTTTTGTGAAGCCATCCCACATTATTTTAAACTCCTTGCTCAAATTTGGGGTTATTTTGATTTTTTTGGTATATTTCATTAGTTTTTTTCATTTTGTTGAATTTTTTAGCATACTTCAAATTTGAACTGGCAGTGTGAATGAAGTAATGAAATTTCTTAATTCAAAAAATGATATTCATTATATTTGGTGTATTTTGAGGCCATATCTAGGAAGCCACATGAAATTTCGAACATCTTTTTTCCATAACATGACGAACAACTAGCAGGAAAAGTGTTTGTAAATTATATAAAATCCAAACGAAGTCCGAAAATCATGAAACTTGTCTGGGTGTCATGTTATGGCGTGTAGAGGGTGTATGCAAGAATTGAGAAGATTTCGAGCAAGTTGGGACGTCAGATGCCTCAAACCCAGACATCTCCACACATGATCAAGTGATATCAACTGATCAATCGATCCTATTTTATCATATATAGTCTTCCTAAAGATTGACACATCATTAATTATTAGCCAGTTAGATAGATGGTGCCTGCATGTGCAGCAAGGCCGGATATATTTTTTTAAAAAAAAATTGGGAATATAATGATATTCCAGCCTTGGCATCCAAAAAAGATGCATATATATAGCCATCATTATTACAATACGGAAAAAGCTTCATGATAACAATAATTAAAAGACATCTATCGCACTACGGGAAATGACACGGCAAAGGCTAGAAAACGCACGGCAAAGGCTTTGCCGCTATCGAGGCGCACGACAAAGGGCACACGACAGCTTTTTGCACGGTAAAGTCCCTTTGCCACGCGCCTTCTCAAAAAACACACGGTTAACAATCTTTGCCGTGCGCCACGCCCGACGCACGGCAAAAAGGCTAACAGACGGCGGCCTAACTGGGACGGCGGCAGCATCCCACATCGTTTGCCGTGCGCCGGAGTTGAGTCGCACGGCAAACAGAACAAAAAAAAGAAAAAAAACAACAATGGGCGGGGCCCGCCGCCGGCTGGCCACCACCGCGTCGGAGCCGCCCACCGGCCACCACACCGGCCACCATTATTACAATACGGAAAAAGCTTCATGATAATAATAATTATCATGAACACGTGAGAAATACTCAACTTGTTAGTTGTATTAGCTAAGAATCTTTCAGAATAGATTGTTTTATGATTTAAGTATGGGACAGCTAGATTATTTCAACGCAAAGACTGATGACTACATCTGATTGGCAGCAGACATCTCTGTATGCATGCATGTGCGTAAACATCTACTAGTTCTCGTTTGTTATATTAGTTGTATATTAGCCAAGGATCCTAATGATATATTCTTTTTTATGATTTGAATATTGGAGAGAGATTATTAAAGGCAGAAGATTAAGTAGTTGTGTCACACGTGACTGGAAGGACGGGCACCGCTAGCCAGCGACCGGTCGCTGGGAGCCTTCCCAGCGACCGGTTCCTCCCCCCTCCCAACTTTCCTTTTCTGCAAAGTTTTTTCTTCCCGTGAATTTCTATTTCTGGAATATCATAACTTATGCACACAACTTTGGTGCATAACTTTGACTTATAAATTTTGTCAGATAATTTTCAAGCATAAAGTTTGATTCGAGCAAAATTTATGCGTACAACTTGTGTGCATAACTACTTGAAGAATAACTTGTGTGTATATTTTTTCGCTAACAACAACTTGTGTGCATAATTTTTCTGTAAAACTTCGATTTGTGTGCATAACTTTTTCCATAAAGATGAGTTGTACACATAACTTATATATAAGAAAAAATGTTGAAACAAGAAATTTAAAAAGAAAATAAAAAAAGCAAACCGGCGCGGGGGACGGGCGGCGCGGTCGCTTGGAGCGACCGCCCGCCAAACTAGTTTTGCGCTGGAAGGACAAGGTATATATAGTAGCTGGATCCTTTTGTTAATTTTATTTGAAGCAAAGATATTGATTACGTATGACGATGTGATTGCGCCTAATCCGTTGGATTTAACTTTCTTATAGTGACACATGTGGGTAACTTAGACCAAAATATGAATGAGAGTTATTCTTAAAAATTCTTCATAGTGACACATATATAGATGGGTAGGTAATTCCGTAGAAGCGGAAAGCACATAGAGTGATATCGAGTTTAACTCTTCTTCTTGCCGCAACAGCAGAGGACAAAGATGATCCCCCCGGGCAGGAAGCCTTGGTCGTCGCACCAGTCTATGCACCGCGCCACCGGCGCTCGCCACCCCATGTACTTGCACGGCGGCGCGTCGTGTGCCGGGAGCAGCCACGAAGAAGACGGCGCCACCACCACCGGAGGTTTCACCGTGTAGCTGCCTGTTGGGCGGCTCACGCCGCCGCCGCCGCCGTCAGTAGACTCGGTGCGGCCCATGGCGCCGGTGGAGACGAGGAGGAGGGCCGCGATAGCGAGAACGACGACAGTGGTGGTCTTGCAGCTCACCATGGTGGATTGGCGGTGGTCGGACATTAAGCCTTTATTGTTCCAATAAATAAAGGCCGGATTATTGATCCATTGTTCTCGAATAATGCAAATATATGGTTGAATTTATTCGTGATTATTTTAAGAACCACCACAGCAGCAATATCTGAAATAGATGCCTCCTCCGCGGTATCCCTGCTTGTGGCACCAGTCTATGCACGGCCCCAGCGGCTCTCCCGGTCCATGGTACTTGCACGGCGGCGTGCCGTGCGCCGGCAGCGTCGGCGCCGACGACCGTGGCACCACCGGCGGCGACGATGGAGGAGCCTCCTCCGCGGAAGCTGCATGCATGCATATATAGGTCGATGGATGTGTGGATGTACACGCCATCGTCGATCGTCAGTACTGGATCGATGTGTGGCGCGCTAACAGGGAGAAGAGAAACTGAATCACCAGTGGAGACGAGCAGCGCCGTGACGACGGCCGGTACGGCGAGGACGATGACCGCGGCAGCGGTCTTGAAGCTGACGATGGTGGTGGTGGAAGTGGATCGACGACACTTTCTGGCAGTTCCCATCGTCGGCGTGCCTCCGATGGCTGATTCACACCCAACAGAGAGCATGTTCGCTTGGCTGGTGGCTGGTGCTGATTTATTGTGAGAGAAAAGTACTGCTGGTTGGTTGTTGGTGACTGGTTCGTTCTGAGAGAAAAGTACTACTGGCAACTGTTTCGTAGCTTCTGATCGGGAGCGTCCCTTGATTAAGTAGGTGGTGACTGCAGAAAAAGAGATAGTTTGGTAATGCTTTCATTCAAAAAACAAATTGGTAATGTTTTTGACATGAATCCTTGTACTATTGATAGTGAAAATTTTATTGCAAGAGCTCTTTTTGTAGCGACTGTACAGCACAAAAAAGAGATACCAAGAGGTAGCTATCTATATCTATATCCATATCCATATCTATATCTATATTTTATCTATATCTATATGCATAGGTATCTATCGTTAGAGGTTGGAATATTAATATATATTCTGTTTTCTAAATAATATCTATATCCTTCTGTCTATCTATGTTATATATATTATTTATCTATATTATGAAGAGCGAAAGAATTGTCTTGAGGAAGGGTGAGATTTATGTGCAAATGTAGGATCTTTGCAGGGGTTATCGGTAAAGTCTCAAGAGACAATAATATAGTTTGCGGTTTGAGGATTTCTCGAGGTCATAAAGACAAAACCGCCTTCTCTAAATTGTGAGGCCGTGATGATGACGATGGACAGAGAAACGGCTCAACTTTATTTGCTTCCTGAAGTCAATGTTATGATGGTCAACGGAATTCTGCTTGGCTGTTTCTACCCACCGTTGTGATTGTTTTGAAAAAAAGAAGCCCCTCAACATTTTGGTAACCAACCTTCAATCCTTTTCTCCCGTCGGGTCCATCTCTTCTAGGGATGGAAATTTGGAGATGAAATCCGAATTATCCGATATCCGTATCCGCTAAAACACAATAATTCAAATGTGGTAGTAATGTGGATACATCCGAATTTGTTTGTGTTGACTTTTTCTCTATCCGATTCCATGCGTATTCGGCAAATATCAGGCACTATCCGTATTCGACTATATAAAACCGTAAGTTATGTCTATAACTAATGATAAATTATGTTCAATGAAATTCTAATAATGATAGTGTAGAATTGAAAAAAATATATCCGTACCTAATTATTATGACGTTAATTTTAATATTAAAATTATTGCATCCGCAAAATAATTTAAAAGTTATATTTAAATTTAATGACCAATACCATTATTTTTAATAATAAAACTACATTAATATAAAGTTTCATGTTAATTAATCTAGTTTATCTATGTATTGGTGTAAATATTTTTCATGTATTTTTTATTATTTGTTTGAGAAATGTGTATATATATTTAAGAATGTATTGGTGTAAATACTTTTCATTAATATTTTTATTTATTATATGATTAATTGTTATTAAAATAAATATGGATGAATGCTATTCTTAATGAGCGATCTCTATTAAGTACAATACCTTAGTCTTTACATGATTTAGTAATTGTAAATTTCCAATAAAAAAATTGGTAAATGTTGTCTTCCAAATCAAGTAGATACCCGAATGCGTTTCCGAATACGAGACATCCGTTTTGTATTTGTATTCGAGAACATTCGAATCCGTATTCGTATTCCAGTCAAAATGTGGTAAAAGGTGCTATCTGAATCGATTCCATGCGAATCCGATCCGTTTCCATCCCTAATCTCTTTGGCTGCAAGGACTCTGCACGCTTCCTCTGCCCCTGTTTTGGTTGGAGTCAGTCTCGGCCGGCCGTAGCACTAGGTAACCCAAAGGCGCTGTTGTCCTGTCTTCGGTAGGGTTAAAAAAATCAATGGGAACCAATACGGATACCGCTCGGTCCTACCGGCCTGGAGTAGGGGCACCGGCCGGTTCCCAACCGTCCTAATTTAAAATTTTCAAATTTGAATTAAAAATTGGAATATGAAATAAAATTTTAAAAAATACTCCAAGGTTCGTAGAATCTAATGGTGTAAATTTTTTTTGAAATATTAGTTCATTTAATATTTTTTGCGGGCATTAGAAGTTCAACCAAAAAATAAAAAGAAAAAAAATTCAGCCAGTTGAACTTTTGATGCCCGCAAAAAATATTAAATCCGCTATTATTTGGAAAAAAAATTGACACCATAAGATTCTACACACCTCGAAATATTTACATGATTTTTACTTTTATTTTTCAAAATTTTTAATTCAAATTTGAAAACATGTCAAATTCTTTACAGATTCGGAACCGACCGGCTAACCGGTCTTATCGGTCGGTTACCCGGTGGCAACCGATTGAACTACAAGTTTTGGTTGAAGTTTGAATTTTTCCGGGTTTTTACCGGTATCCGCGGTAACCGGTCCAGCTTACCGGCGGTAGCAGCGGACCAGTCGGCAAAAAAACCCTCTACATACGCTAGCAGCCAACAAGAGCAATATGGGCTTGACTTGTCTATAGGATCCATGAGCAACTTATTGGGGAGGAGTTGATTTCTGCTTACCGTTTTAATCGATTCCTTCTTGAATCGAAATCGATTACTGCCACGTGCCAACCAACCTATGTGCAAGAAGCAAGAGGGAAATTGAGCTGAAAAAAAAAGCACAGGGAGTGCATCTTCATCACAGTGTACATAAATCAGCCGGTTTCATGTTAAGATCAAACTTGTTAATTAAGTACCCTAATAAAACACAGAAAACAAAACTTAATCGCACCGAGCCTGCTGTAGGCCAATTTGTCAAACTATACTATACTATACTATACACGATCAGATCATGAGTCCTTGGGCGACGACGACCCTCAGGCGTCGACGCCGTCGGCGGTGGCGGCGAGCGGAGCACGGCAGAGAGGGCAGGTGGCGTGCGCCAAGAGCCACTCGCCGACGCAGTCGGCGTGGAAGTAGTGCATGCACGCCGGCAGCACCCTGACGGCGTCGCCGTCGGCGAGCTCCGACAGGCACACCCCGCACGAGCCCTCCCGCCACCCGTCGGCCCTCATGTACGTGCACACCAGCGGCGGCCCGGAGGCCTGCTGTGCCGCCGCGGGGAGATGCTGCTGCTGCTGCTGCTGCTGCGTGCGATGATCCATCCGCCCGCCTCCTCCGGCGCCGGCGGTTGCCTCTGCGTCTGCCGCCGCCTCCTGCTCCTCCTGCTCCTCCTCCTCCTGCTTGCGCATGTTGCGGAACAGCCGGAGGAACGGCAGCACCACGACGGCGAGGATCACCAAGCCGGCGAGGAACGCGGTCGTGTCCTGGCTCAGGCTCACCATGGTTCAGAGGTAAGCTAGCTGGTGAGGTGATTCTTGCTTTTATCCCGGCTGGTGATGTGATTCGCCGTCGTCCTCTTCTACAGCTACCATAGGGCGTGGGTTTACGGTGGTTACGAGGATTAATTATGTATAAAGTATTGCATTGGTTTCTTGTAGTAGATAGTAATGAATTGTTGCAGTCGTCGATCCAATCCATGTTTTGAGTGCGATGGGCTGACCGCGCGCTGATGTGTGTTTCTACGTTCACTGACGAACAGTTCTATAGATCGTCGTCTGTCTTTTCGTAGCTTTGGTAAGTTTGATTTTGGTGATTAATGACAACATGATAAATGAGACTAACCATATTGTTGAGCATGTCTTTATAAACATTCCTATGTCCCATAGATGCAAAAATACCACATGCCAAAATGAGAAGATAGTATTTTTTTTCTAGGGTCAGAACCAAGAAAGGAAAGGAAAGGAAAGACACCGTCGCATGAACCGCCAGTACCTAGAAGAGAGCGTCGGTGTATGCGTCGGAGTACTGGGTACACAGCGTGAAGACTCAAGTCAACTGGCACCGTCGAATGAACCGA
The DNA here is from genome assembly GCA_947561735.1 of Cenchrus americanus. Lineage (NCBI taxonomy): Eukaryota > Viridiplantae > Streptophyta > Magnoliopsida > Poales > Poaceae > Cenchrus > Cenchrus americanus. Next base: position 822,272 of record OX387239.1, read on the forward strand.
TGGTCCATCTTCTACATGTGCCGGATGAATACCATAAGACGAAGGAGCGAGGACGAAGGCACCGAATGAATTGACTGTCCATTAAGGGCACCGTCGGTCTATCCGATGATCAGAAAAATCAAGACAAAGAGCAGCAGGTTGGAAGAGCAGTAGCACCGGATGAACCGATGGGTCAGCAACGGTTCATCCGATGGTTTGAAGATAGCTAACAGTAAGGTTGTTGCGAGGATCCCTTCAGCACTGGATGGACCGATGGTGCGTCGGTCAATGCGTCAGATAATTTGTGTCAATGGTCAAGTGAGGCGGAAGGCAACGGCTAGTAGCACCGGATGAACCGACGCCTGGAAAAAGCATAGCGTCGGATCATCCGATGGTACTACTTTCAGCAACTTTTAGCCGACGGCTAGATTGATGCCTTGGGCTATTTATACCCCTTCCACCCCGCCATTTGGGAGTGCTGGATTATGTGGAAGTGTAGAGGAGTGTGAGACACATGCAAGATCACATTCAAGCCATACAAGTGCTAAATTGCTCATCCATAGACTTGCACATGCTTTGTGTTTGTGCTTAGTGCTAGGCTTAGCTTAGAGCTGAGTGAATGCAAGGTGTACCAACCTTGTGAGGTGATTCTTGAGTGAATCAAGTTGTACAATGTGCGCCGGAAGCCTTGAGGCCTACGTGGCTCATCGGCAATCGTCTTCGACCCTTCGGCTTAGTGTGGAGTTGCGAGGACCCTTTATGCAGGGGCGTGGAGACCCCCTTCCTTTGGTCGGCCCCTCCTAAGGTTAAATCCTAGCCAAGGGAGAGCCCAGAAGGCTCTCTCCATCATCCGTGTGGACCGACCGCCATCTTCTCGAGGCCTCATTGTTTCCACCCGAATGGATTCTAAGCGGAATTGGTAGATCTATATAACGAAAAAGATCATGACGGGTATCATAGAAAACTCGGATTTATTTGTTCCGAGTTGGAAACTACTTTACTTATCATAATAAGTACAACAAGAGATGATCAAAGACCGAGATTGGTTCCACACCTCTCGATTGGTGGATTGGTCCCGGTCTCTCGGTGTACTACCTATCATGAGCAAATTATCACCTGAAGCTAGCAGTCCATTTCCAAATAAATCTACCTGCGAAAAGGGTGAAGTCGACCAGAATATCCCAAATCTCGATATACACACGCACCCATGCCTTATCAACAATGACAATCCTCACCGTATGGGAGCACCTGACCTGAGGAGTGACCGCCACAAATTAGGCACCAAACAACCTAATGGTCGTGCAACCTTCAAGCCAAGAATCCGACCAAAACAGAGCTCTCCTGCCATCGCCCACCACAACCGAGATGGAGGAGCAAAAAAAACTCTCCGCCTCAGAACCATTGGTGAGTTTGAAGCCGGACCAAGTACGCCTTAGGTCAGTTCTGACGCACCATAACCAGCATAAGGAGGGCCATGCATGCGCCTTAAGTACTGGTTGGGAGTATTTCGTTGTTGGTGGACTCACAAAAGCCAATAACACGTCAATCAGGTAATTAAGCGTACGTGATGACTATGGAGCATCTAGTTTCGTAAAACCCAAAGTCCAACGGATGGGACGATCCGTGAACTTGTTTTGGAGCTGCCAATGCAATGCAAATTTGTCGACCTCTTGGGACACTTGATCTGCCTTATATATATATATCTGTAATTGTATATCACCATATATATACAAGCAGATGCAGTAAAAAAAACAAGCGGTTAATGTATCCAAATAAAGCCGACGCTGTCGTCATTTCACTGTCATATAGCTGACGTTTGCCGCCGCCTGCATGCAGAAGCAGATGGCGTTTGCTGATTATTGCTGCATGCCTATATATAAATGCCCCTCGTCGTCGTACGTCATGGCAGCAGCAGCTCCTGGTATATATGTGCATCAACTATACGTGTATATATATACACACACACACACACACACACACACACACACACACACACACATATATATATATATATATATATACACATGTTGCATCTAATAAGCATGCCTGGACCTGATTGAACCGTCGTGTGCGCGTGCAGAGCATGCAGAGCCTCCGGTGATCTCCGCTGCGAAGTATTAATTGCGCCGACCTGTGCCGAGCGCCAATTTTAAAGGGCTGTGCCTATTCCTATTTCACGACGACAAGTGCCTCCGTACATGCCAAGCAGCAAAAAAACTACCACACTGACGGCTACTGTAACGGTTTTAAATGCTGGTGCTGCTAGCGCCCCGATATATATCATCCTGCCTTGAATTCCGACCGGCATCGATAGACATAAAAAGAAAATCATGATAATTACCAAGAAATCCAGATTTATTCCGGGTCGGGAACTAATTTGCTCATCATGATAGGTACAACAAGAGATCAGAGATCCGAATGGATCGACTCCACACCTCCCGCCTAATTAATGGATTGATTCTAATCCGTTAGTGTACCTATCATGAGTAAATTAGTTTCCGAGCTGAAATAAATCCGGATCTTTTATAATACACATTATGATTTTCTTGTTATATATCAATAATTCTGAGCGGATTCCAATCCGGGTGGAAAGGAACTAGGCGTAAACAGTGATATGTCCCACGATCCTATAGCTTCTTCCAAGCCCAACATCATGTAATAATAACATATAACATATATTGTGCGCTCTCGGGTGGTACGTGCCGGTTACCGGATATGCTTACTTATATGATGTAATGAATAAATTTGTTGTGGACCTGCGCAACAAAATAAATTTGGATCTTCATTTCTCGTGTATATATTGTATGTTAACGACAAAAATTCGCTCACTAGCGAAAACACGAGCATCAAGTTCCTTAAAACCCAAAGTCTTCACATTTGCCGAGCACCCGAGCTCGAGGCCGAGAACCCACAGCGGGCCGTCGGCCAAAAAAAAGTAGCCGTTAACGGCGGGTTAGTTTGACGGTTTTTTGAAACCTTCTTTGCCAACGGCTTCGAGGCTCGGCCGTCGGCAAAGAGGGGGGTTTTATTTTTTTTAAAAAAACCCGTGCCGAGCGCCCCCGGCAATGGCCGTCGACAAAGATGTTTTCCTATTTTTTTGAAAAAAAAATCCCGTGCCGAGAGCCCGGGGCAAAGGCCGTCGGCAAAGACGGTTTTTTATTTTTTTTAAAAAAATTCTTTGCCGAGCGCGCCGTGCAACTATGCTCGGCAAAGCCGGCAACACCCAAGCCGGGAAGATTTTTCACGAGTTGCCGAGCGTAATTGCCAAAAGCCCTCGGCAAAGACCCCTTTGCCGACGGCCCCTCTCCGCAAAGAGGCCACATTTTGGTTTTATTATATACTCCCCTCCGTATACGATTTAAGTGACGTTGTGTGAAGGATAGCAAGTCGCAGTTTAAATGTCGTTTGGAGGCCGAGAGAAAATTTTTGGACTCCGCTGCCCTTGGCACCGGGGACTCCGCACGTGTTAATTGCTCTCGGGACTCCAAGCATTCCCGTCTTTAATCACCTCGCATGCGCATGAAGCATTCCTGTCTTTAATCTCCCGCATTCGCACGCCTCAATTGACTCAAACGTCTCTCTACATTCCTTCTCACCGCAGTCCTCCTTTGCTTCCCACGGCCACCGCCCACCGCCATGGAGTTCTTCACGTCGGGGTCGGATGAGCTCGGCGCGCCGGAGTCGCAGGTGCTCGGCGCGCCGAGTCGCAGGAGCCGGAGTCGCCGAAGTTGGAGATGGTCATGGCAGCGGACTCCGGCACGCCGGAGTTGCATGACCTCGTCGCGCCGGACTCGGAGGTGGTTCCCGATTCCTTGCCGCCGGACTCCATGGATGTGCATGCGCGAGGAGGTCGCGCCGCAGTCACAAAAGGTATGCGCTCGCTCGTCATCTTGTTCACGAGGACCGCCAAGCATGGAATCGTGCGCACTCTCGCATCGGCCATGCTCTCGCTGCAATCTCGTTCACGAGCATTACGGACTTGGCGCCATGATTTACGGCCTCGACGAGTTCGATTGTTTTGTTTTCATTCCCGACCTCGACGAGCTCGACATGGATGGCGAAGTATCAAGTTACCTCCACGAGTGCTAAAGATGCTTGACGAGAAGCGCATGCGCGAGCTCGCTCGCCCGCAAACGCCGTGAATAGAAAGATGGAGCATCGGTGAGTTAAATAGATGGTTTACAGTTTGATGCAACAACTAGTTTCTAATACAGACAAGAGTTCTAACTAGCTTCATTCCATTTTTTCATGCAGCTAGAGTTGCCTCGGCTTCAATGAGCAAAGATGGTTCACAAGGGATACATGTCGGCACACCGATCTTCCCTTTCTAATGCTTCTTTTTTCATGTGAGGAATCTTAAATTTGTTGCAACCTTTCACTTTCATGGCTTCTATGAAAACACTTTGTAGTGTTAGAAACATTCCGTTAGCTTTGTGTACCGAGTACTCCATGAATGCCTACAAAACAAGTTTGAAAGAAATGATTCTATGAGATAAGTTGTCGTTGGAGAAATATTGAAACATTGAACAATTTAATCAAATTACCTCTTGGACTGCTCGGAACTAAAGCTTCAATTGTTTTCGCATTCTTCTTGTATTGAATTGCTTGAATAGCTCGAAAAAAACCCAAGTCAAGAATGTTGAAATCCGGAGAATTAGGTGGTTGACAAATTAGGCGAATATCGAATCCTTCTTGCTTAGCGACCTCACAAAAAACCGGATCATCCAATTTTAAATGGGTAGGTGCATTGTCTCGTTGAATGAAGATTGGTCTACCCACATCTTCTCTTGGCCATTTGGCTCGAATGGCAGGCAACACCTTGTTAATCATAAATTCTCTAATCACGTCTCTTGTGATCGACGTATGGGTTTCATAACCAAGTCTCCACGGACACGGCCGGTTCTCGATTACCTCTCATAGCCGGTTCATATGTGACAAGTGGAAAACAACCAATCCTACCATCAAAAATACAATTCCCATCCCTAAACCTTGGCCGAGCAACAACACACAAAAACATGAGTCTAGGGATGTAATTCTTGTTCTTACTAGTCCGATGGGGATCATCTTCTTCGGGTAGCAAATAAAATTTTTCACATTTTTGATAGAGGTAGAACCATTTTTCATCAATGAACACAATGTCAAACAAATCCTTAAACATTGGATCAACAAGCAAATCCCTCTTAATCATGTCAACACACCACTGTAACCTAGCCTTCTTGTTAGCTTCAGTGAGATATGGTTTGATGGTACTAGAGTGACGTCTAAGCAAACCTTTTTTCAAATACTTTTGAATGTTCCACTTGCACATGTTAAGTTTGGCACACACATCCTCTATGGTCATTCTATCCCTTAGCGGAATGTTGCGTAATGCTTCCAAATTAACAGTTTGGCTTTACGACCAACTCTACCTTTCTTTAGACTACAAACCACAACCGGAACATTGTTTGCAAGCTGAATTTTACCTCGCTTCCATAAACGCTGAACCGACCTTATCTTAAGGTCAAATTGATCAGCAAAACAATTTTTGTATCCTTCTTGCCAAGTCTCCCATTCTTACTTCTAGCCAAGAGAGCTTGAAAAACTTGTCTTCGGAGCTCATCGGACATATTTTTCTTCCTTCGGCGTTGAGGTTCTTCAACTTGTTCTACTTGTAAAAAAAACAAACATACTCAATCCAAGAATACAAGATGTGTGAAGTACTAAAAGCAATGAAAGCACTCAATCTTACCAGCAATATTTTGCATGAAATCCATATCAACTGCTCCAAATTCATCTATTGGTAAATTCAAATCAAATCCTGTCGACAAAGAATTTAAAGAGCACACCGAGAATGGAAAACGTGCATACGGACAGTTGTATAACTAAAGTTCTCGTACTCCTTGCATGCTAATGTTCACAACTCGGATTGAAATGGATTACCGAGATGAAACCCGCCGCCCGCCGACGTCGTCATCGCCGTCGACGTCGACATCATCGTCACCGCCGTCGACGTCGACATCGTCGTCACCGCCGTCGACGCCAACATCGACGTAGTCACCGTCGCCGTCACCGTCGTGGTCCATGTTGTTGCCGGCGACGTGCTCCAGCATAGGAGCGTCGAGCTCGTCGGCATCCACAAGTGCATCCACATTTAAATCGAATTCTATGAAAGAGAACAATGGAATATCAATACTCATCCAACTCGGGTGCAACAAAACACACAATTTCAAGAAACAAACCTTGCGCACAGTGACGTGCTCCGGATGTTGCGCATTGACGTGGAGGTCGCCGGCATCCTCCACGTCCTCCACTATGCAAAGCGAGCAACAAAACAATAAGAGCGAGTTGAGGTGATTGAGGAGCAAATATGTAAGTGAAGTGTTACTTACCGTGTTTCTCATCCGGTGGAGGTGCAACGTTGAGATCTATCCCGACCATCTTGTTTTGGTTGCTAAATGTGAGTGATAAGTTAAGCACGCCGGCACCTTGTTTGCATTTATAGCAACCCGGCCGGGGCATGCGAATCGACAAGAAAAAAACGGGCGCCAACAACCTCGGCCACGCGCGAAAGGAAAAAACACGAGTGAAATCTTGGCGCCACACGCGAAAGGAAAATGCTAAACGAAAATCAGCGGCAACGCCCCCGCGCGAAACAACTTCACCACGTCGTCCCAGCCAGCCCACCTCCTGCACAGGGCCATGCACGCCCATGCAAAAAATATAGGCTAAAAATTTGTCACTGCGGAGATTCGATCCGGCACCATCGGGTCCCGAGACTAGAAGCACAAACCAATTGAGATGAGTGCACTTTGGTGCCTATTTAATAAGGGTAAATATGGAAAACTAACCCCTATTTAACACGTTCTTGGTTTGCGTGATCCTGTCCTAAACGACACTTAAAACGTATATGGAGGGAGTATATATATACACACACACACATACATACATACATACATACATACATGACAATATCACATGCAAAAATAGATAACACACACACATATATATCACATCCACATGTTCATACACACCACATGTGTCCACAAGTTCATACACACCACAAGTCCAACGAAACAAGTCCACAAATCCACAAATTGTCACAAATCCAACGAAACAAGTTCAGAACATGATGAACTAAGTCCAAAACCTCGATCGACTCTCTCGCACAGTTTGAAGTACACGAAGAACGTGTAATCTACCTTTAATTTGGGAGACAAAAGGGTAATGCTCACGTCCTGAGGTCCGACGCGCACGCAAAATATCGGACGCACGCGGAGCGTCAGCAACTCAATGCCCACGTATTATCCAGCGCACCACCTCATCCTCCCGAAGCGTCCTTTCGACCACTCGTTCCTCTCTCTCGGCGTCCGCACGCGCGCGCCTCGGCGGCACGGGGCGGACTCGGCCCCGAAGCGGCGGCTGCGTGGGGTGGGCGAGCTCCCCAGCAGGCACGTGACCAACGAATCTTGCTTCACAGCCACCGAATCCAGCTTCGCCGTCGTCGATTCGAGGCTCGTTGCACCAGATCGAGCTACGGGGCGGAGGCTGTGGAGTTCGAGAGCGTGGAGAGGCCGAAGAAGACTGCCACAGAGCTGAAGGAGATGGCGAATGCCGACCACGGTCCCCAACGCCACCATCCTCGATGTGCGCGGCCTCGGCCTCGATCTGCGTGTCCAGGAGCAGCCCGCGCCGCTCCCTCCCCCGTGCTCCACCCGCCGCGAGCTACGCACGCCGGGCCTCCTCGGCTCCACTCGTCGGCTAGCCGCGTCGTGCGACCCCTCCCCTCGCTCCGCCACCGGCCGGTGAGCCGCGTGGTCCGCCCCTCCCTTGATTCACCCGTCGACGAGTAGTGGGGGTCCGTCCCTCCCTCGACCCACCGGCGAGACGACCCCGGGCCGTTGCCGCCGTCGCGGCGCGGGCGCGCGGGGTAGCGCACGGGGGAGGTCGACCCTTGCCGCCGCCGTCGGGGGGCGCGGGCGCGAGGACGCTCCTTCCGCCACCGCGGGCGCGCGCGACGGAGCTCAATCTCGGCCGCCACCGACGCGGGCGCGAGGGGAGCTCCTGCCGCCGCGGGCAGGCGACACGCGGGGAGAGCTCCCACCTCATGTTTTGAGATTTTTTTAATGTTGCAATTGTTGTATAATAGTGTTGTAACAGTGTTCTTGACGTGTTGCAATCATTCATCTTCAGGATGTAATCGTTTCTCGTTTTTGTTTGCAAATCGTTGCACACATGTTGCATTTGTGTTCTTGACATGTTGCGAGCGTTCCATACGAATGTTTCAAAATTAGGTCTAAATTTTTCGATGTTGCAATCATTAATTTTCGATGTTGCAGATGCTGAATCTCGATGTTGTAGACATGTGTTGTTGGGTGTTGCAAACATTATTTTTCAATGTTGAAGACGTTGCGTTTCGATGTTGCAGACATGTGGCGTTGGGTGTTGTGTTGAGGAGAAGGGAGAAGAGGCTCCTGATGTTGGATGTTGCACGCAACACGGGTCGCAACATGGCCGTAATATAGTCGCAACATGGTCGCAACATGGGGGAGGAGAGAAGAAAGAATCCTGATGTTGGATGTTGCGAGCAACCGCGTTCACAACATTTTCGTAACACATTCGCAACACGCTCGCAACATTTACTTGGTAGTCTTTAGACCTAACGGCTGACGATTGAGAATCATAAGATCTAACGGCCACGAACCCGCCTGACGCTAGCGCCCGGACGAGCAGTGCCCGAGACAAAATCATGCAGAACACGCATTATTACTGCACAGTCTGCTACTCAATCACAAGGTCGGCGTGCGGCAGATCGGGCGCAGGTGGCGTTCTCGATGCTGATCAGCCGGAGTCCTCCCGCCGTGGCGTTCTCGATGCGGTAGGTGGAAACTGCCTCGCCGCCGTTGCCCGATCAGCGCTCCTCCAGACAGAGACCACCACCGCTGCTCCATTACGTTGCAAAGATCTAGCAGGCCAGTATAGCTACTGTTTATAGGTACTACAGAGGAAACGGGAAACTATGGCATGACCTCCCATATAGCGTTGAAGTCGAATTGAAGCCTGACTAGAGTTTCTGGATTCAATTCCAAACTCACAGCCTGTTCGGTTGGCTGGTGGCTGATGGTAGTCTTTGTTTGTTCCGAGAGAAGAGATCTACTTCTGGTTGTTGGTGGTGGCTGGTTTGTTGTGAGAGAAAAGATCTTCTTGTTGGTGGTGATAAGCCAAGCGAACAGGCGTCGAGTAACTCACCTACCTAGCTAGCTAATCATGTGTTAGCTAGACAAGTATTGGGAAGAATACGAAATATAGATAGTATCTGCTTTTGCGTTGTATAATTAGCCACAAAATACTGGCAATGGACATTAATTTTCTAGGTTTCCACAACACCACGCATGCATGTCATGGAACGAGTTCATGCATCACCAGGTAGGTAGCCACTCCACTCCATCCCTCCAGCAAATAGCAGCATCTACCTCTTGTCATTGGGAGATCGACAAAAAAAAAAAACATGCAGTAGTAAGACTAGGTCCTCCGGCGCCGGCCGTCATTGGCGGCGGCGGCGGCGGCGACCGTCGGCGCGCGGCAGATCGGGCAGGTGGCCTTCTTACGCACCCACTTGTCGACGCAGGCGGCGTGGAAGTAGTGCGAGCACGGCGTCAGCACCCTGACGGCCTCGCCGTCCTGCAGCTCCGCCAGGCACACCGTGCACGTGCGCTGCTCCCCCCACCCCTCCGCCGCCCGGTACGTGCACTCCAACGCTAACGCCGGCTCCGCCGCCCGCTGTCGTCGTCGTCCAGACGACGACTCATCTACCTCCACGACCACCTCCGCCGGCACGGCGGCGGGCGCCTGCCTCCGCTGCTGTCTCTCCCATCGCGCTCTGCGGCGATCCTCGCCGCCGCTGCCGCCGCCGCCGCCGCCGCCGCCGCCGCCGCCGCCGTCGCCGTCGCTGCGGTTGCGGTTGGTGGCCTCCTCCTCTTCCTGCTCCTCCACCTTATTGCAGAGGAGGCAGGCAATGACGATCGTGACGAAGAAGATGAAGAACATTACCATGGCCGAGGATTGGCCAGACGTGAGGCGGCCGCCGCCGCCGCCGCCGGAGCCATTATGCTGCGCCGGCGACAACTGCGGCTCGCCGTTGGGCGCTAAGGGCGGGTCCGGGAGGTTGTAGACGAGACGCCGGCGTCCTCCCGCTGCGGACAGGATGGGGTTGGTGGGCGTGGCCATTGATGCGTCGGTCAGGCGTGGCAGCTGCCTCGCTTGGCGTCGCCGCCGTTAGTTGCTCGGCTGGATCGCCGGACCACCGTATACCGCTGTTGAGATCTTCTCTGTTCGGTTACGTTGCAAAGATCAAATATAAGGGATATGAATGCAGCTCCTTGCAGATTTCATTCCTAATATAATTTCGGCATGCAATATATACCTAACCTTAATTAGTTAGACAAGTGTTCAAGAGTATAGAAAGTAATATATATTGTTGCTAGCTTGCGACAATATATATGCTGGCATTCTAAAAAAGAGAGAGAGAGAGAGTATATGCTGGGGGTGCTGTTTGTGGATCTATCGCCCAAAAGCACGATATTTTGGCACCGTGATGCGCACGCCGGCCACTCGTCGACGCACTCATGCATGCATAGAGAGGTGTGCTTCCCGTACGTGTGCATTTCATGGGAGAATTTATAAATTTACCCATTCCAAAAAAGGAACTTATTATACCTTGTACCGCCACCTGGTGGTATGGTGCACATAAAAGAGTATAAAAATGAGCTAACCTAGCTCTTTGCTTGCATGGAACAAAAGTCTAGCCTTCCCGAAAATATAAAATGGTATCTTCCACTGGAAATTTTTAGAATCTCATCCATCGGGGGACGGGCGTCAGAACATCTGCACCGTGGGCTGGCCCTTCGCCGAGAGCCGGTGCCCCCACGCGCTCTCGGCGAAGGTGCTATGCGCCGTGGGCCCAAGTTCGCCTAGAGCCTCTATCGGCGAAGAACACCTGTGCCGAGAGCCGGGCCTTAATTTGGCTCCGGACGAAGCGGCAGGCCCACGGTGAAGGCTCCATTATTTCCAGTAGTGTACCGAAAACCAAAGGAAATCCTTTTCCTGGAGATGAGGTGCCTGCATGCTCACAAGTTAATGTGTTGTCGCGTAGAGAAGATCACGGAGGGGGGGTGCCCGGGTGGGTGTGCTTTCCGTCCATTGGAGAATCAGATGCCTGGGCTCATGCATGTGCTAGCTGATGGGCGAACGCCAAAGAGATGCCAATCGCGCTCCAAAGACTTGACTCCTGCTGCATATATATATATATATATATATATATATATATATATATATATATATATATATATATATATGCTCGCTCTCTGCAGGTAGTGGAACGCGGGACCTCACCCTGCCCGCCACTAGAGAAAGGCACAGACACGCATGATTCTTCTGCTTTTGGCATCGCCACCTTTCCTTCCCTGATTGATGAACCTGACCAACCATATATCAGCACTGCCGCCTCCTTCGATGCTCCAGTGGACGCTGTATGCAGCGTGGATCGGCACTAGCTAGCGCCCTGTGCCATCCTGTAGCATACGCGTCGTCTCCTCAAGACTCCAATGGCTATCTCGCTCGCCAGAAGCCATATATAGCGCCATAGCTAGACCTCCCAAAGACTTGACTTGCAGGAGCTTCAATTCCCTGCAGCTCTAGAGCTCAACCAAAGCTCATCCATCCATCCATCCTTCCTTCGTTCTCTTCTCTCTGGCCTGAAGCACACGAGGAACTGAACCAGCAAGGTGCGTCCCTGATCTACCAGCTTTCTCTTTCTTTCTTCTTTTATATTGATTGTGCTTGAAGTCATAGCCGGCTAGTCAGCAGTAAATTCTCTCTTAGACTTGTTTATTCCTGCTAATAAGGACCTTGAAATTCAAGTGAATTTTGTGCATATCAAGAACCTTAAATCTCCCATGCAATTTTTCTTTATTCCCTATTAGAGTCCGTGTACACATGGAGTATACTTTACTGACACACTGCCAATAATCACATCCTCCTCCATCGATGGAGACCAGGGAGGTACACACTACCTACCGCTTGCTGCAACACTCTCAACAATCAACCAACCTACTGGCGTGGACGAGCCATGGAGTTCGCCACGGGAGCACTGGGCACTCTGCTGCCCAAGCTCGGCCAGCTCCTCCAGGATGAGTACAACCTGCAGACAGGCGTCAAGAACAACATCAAGTTCCTCACGAGGGAGCTCGAGAGCATTCAAGCTGCCCTCAGGGATGTCGGCGAGGTCCCGCCGGAGCAGCTCAGCGAGCTGGTCAGGGTCTGGGTCCGAGACGCCCGGGAGCTGTCCTACGACATGGAGGACGTCGTGGACAAATTCCTGGTGCGCGTGCAAGGCCGCGACGAGCTCCCCAGCAAAAGTAGCATCAAAAGGTTCTTCAAAAATATGGTGAAGGATGCTTTCACCAAGGCTCCCACTCGGCATCAGGTCGGCCAAGAGATCAACGACATCAAGGAGCGTGTCAAGGGAATAGCTGAGCGACGTGACAGGTAATTACCACATTCATATCGACCTCAAACACAAATGCATTTGGTTTATATTTTTTCTGGAATTTCCTATAACCATGGCGTGGTTTTGGAATTTTGCATTGTTTCCTCGGACAGGTACAAGGTCGATGCTACTACTCCTGTCAAAACTGTTGATGTTGACCCTCGCATAACACATCTGTACACTAAGGCAGCTGACCTTGTCGGCATGGATGATTCAAGGGATGAACTAATCACGAGGTTGACCATCGGAGAGACGATACGTCTATGCAGAAGCAGAGGATAGTTTCCGTTGTTGGATTTGGAGGACTAGGCAAGACAACGCTTGCCAAAGTAGTGTATGACAAGCTCAAAGGGCAGTTCGATTGCACGGCTTTTGTTCCGGTTGGCAGGAATCCTGACTTGAAGAAGGTTCTCAAGGACATATTGATCGATCTTGACAAGAAATACATGAGTCCCGACTTTGCATCACTGGATGAAAGGCAACTGATCAACGAATCACAAGAATTTCTGGAAAAGAAGAGGTGTGTGTCAATAAATGTTCCTTTTCCAACAAAAGGTCATGGTAGTTCTGCAATTAGCACTTATACCTTGCACCAGTTATGTTCATCTGTGCACTTTACTTTATCTTTGTGATATTGGATTTTTCTATGTTTTAAAGTATTTGTTTACTTGTTTTACATGTCCATTTTCTATTTTTGACATGATGCATTAATTTAATTCCCAGTTGCTTATGCGATTCAATTAATCACAAATGATTGCCTCTTGCCCAAATTTAAGCTAGAACTTTATTTCTAAAAAATGATTGTAGGTACTTCATTGTTATTGATGACGTATGGGAGATACGGTGTTGGGAAACAATCAAATTGGCTCTTGTTGAGAACAATAGTGGAAGTAGAGTAATCGTAACTACTCGAATTCAAGAAGTTGCCGAAGAAGCTGGTGAGTTTTACAAACTACAGCATCTGTCAGATGATAACTCTAGGAAGTTGTTCAGAGGTGCATCACTCTATTGGTTTTGCCAATAAAGGAAACTATCAAGTAGAGAACACCGAGAAGATAATATCTTTTAGCTACTATGACCTACCTTCTCATCTAAGGACATGCTTATTGTATCTAAGCGTGTTCCCAGAAGATTATTTCATTGAGAAAAGGACTCTGGTGTGGATGTGGGTAGCCGAAGGTTTTGTTCAAGAGAAACAAGGAATGACCTCATTTGAGATTGGAGAGGGATACTTCAACGAGCTTGTAAATAGAAGCATGATCCAGATGGCAGAGAAGGAGGACATGTTAGCGAGCCGCCACTTGGTTATAACGACATGTGGTTGTCGTGTTCATGACATGGTACTAGATCTTATCTGTTCCATTTCATCTGAAGAGAACTTTGTCACTATATTAGAGAAGAATGGAGGGGAATCGTCATCATCACAAGGGAAAGTTCGTAGGTTAGTCCTCCAAAATGATAGAACCTTGAAGGCCAATATGGATATACAACAAGTGAGGTCATTCATTTCGTGGGAATGGGATGTTGACAAGGGGATCTCGCCTCTGAGCTTTAAGCTTGTACGTGTGCTAGCACTACATGGAACTTACTACTCCTACTACAGCGATCTGGAGGTGCCTTTCCGAAATTTACTTCACTTGAGGTACCTCCGTGTAAGTGCTGCCAGCATTGTGTTCCAAGCAGAAATAGGAACTCTAAAGTTTCTGCAGACACTGGACGTGGGACAAGCATATGGCATGACTCCTACAGTGATGACAATGAACGTGGGACTTCTAACAAAATTGTTGTGCCTGCGAATCAGAAACTACATCGAGACGATGCCAGATGGATTTGGAAAGCTGACGTCCCTGGAGGACCTCGAGATGCATTATCAAGGTCGTGAAGAAGCAGCATTTAGGCGATTTGTGAAGGAGTTGTGCGGCCTCAGGGAACTCAGGGTGCTCCACCTTCATATTCCTCATTGGTGGAGGGATGAGAGAGAAGTACAGAACGATATGGTGCAGTCCCTGTGCAGTCTCCAAAACTTGGAGATCCTGTCACATCATGGACGAGCGGGACCTGAGAATCCTCGGCAGGTTGCCCCAGCTCTGTTCCCTTGTCATGAAGGTGACCTCTGTTGCAGAGGTGGTATTCAACGACACCAGATCCCATGACGATGCCCGCTTATTCCAGAAGTTGAGGCGCTGCACCATGATGTGTTATAAGGGGGTCCGGTTCCTGCTGCCAAACCAGGACTCCGACAGCGTTTCGTTTCTGATGCGGGAGGTCGAAGCTTCTATGGTCTTGGGCAGCTCCGAAAGGTTGGACACCGTGCACAAAGGTGCAGGCGTCGCCCCGACCCCGATGCCAAGCTTCCAGAAGCTTTCATTTACACTATACGTGCAGGAATTCATTAAGGATCGCAACCAAGACAATGGCTGCCTCAGCCTGGCCTTGCAGTACTTCGCCTCGCTTCAGAATGTCCAAGCATTGATCCACTGCGGCGATGGAACATCTGCTGCGGAGGTGGGGCAAGTGGAGGCAGCGCTGCGCCGCGCAGCAGACGGCCATCCCAACCGTCCCACGCTTGAGGTGATGAGGACTGGAAGAAACTCTGCTTCAACGCCCACAACGTGATCAAAGGTTGTTTCATAATAGTAGATACCAACATCAAACGTTCTCCATTTCCTTCTGTTCTGTATTCCAACAGGAGAGTGTTCCAACCATGTTGTATGTATATGAGTATATTCGCCATTTTACTTCCCCTTTTCTGAAGAAAAAAAAATTCTTGTGTTGCGTTGAAATTGTTAACACTACGGGAGAATGGAAATTCCCCGAGTGCCTCGGCTTCCCCGAGTGCCAAATATCGGGCACTCGGGGAAGAAACTCTTCCCCGAGTGTTGCACTCGGGAAGAAATGCACTCGGGGAAGAGGGTCTTCCCCGAGTGCCCGATGGTCCATGGCACTCGGGGGAAGAGAGGCACTCGGGGAAGACCCCCTTCCCCGAGTGCATTTTTTTAGCACTCGGGGAAGCCAACCTCTTCCCCCGAGTGCCTCACCCTAGCACTCGGGGAAGCAAGCCTCTTCCCCGAGTGCCTCATCCCAGCACTCGGGGAAGGGCCTCTTCCCCGAGTCCTAGGGTGAGGCACTCGGGGAAGAATTTTTTTGTTTTTTGTTTTTTTTTGCCTCATTTTTTTTGTGAAGCCATCCCACATTATTTTAAACTCCTTGCTCAAATTTGGGGTTATTTTGATTTTTTTGTATATTTCATTAGTTTTTTTCATTTTGTTGATTTTTTTAGCATACTTCAAATTTGAACTGCAGGTGCATGAAGTAATGAAATTTCTTAATTCAAAAAATGATATTCATTATATTTGGTGTATGTTCAGGCCATATCTAGGAAGCCACATGAAATTTTGAACATATTTTTTCCGTAACATGACGAACAACTAGCGGGGAAAAGTGTTTGTAAATTATATAAAATCCAAACGAAGTCCGAAAATCATGAAACTTGTCTGGGTGTCATGTTATGGCATGTAGAGGTTGTATGCAAGAATTGAGAAGATTTCGAGCAAGTTGGGACGTCGGATGCCTCAAACCCAGACATCTCCACACATGATATCACTTGATCATGTGTGGAGATGTCTGGGTTTGAGGCATCAGACGTCCCAACTTGCTCGAAATCTTCTCAAGTCTTGCATACAGCCTCTACATGCCATAACATGACACCCAGACAAGTTTCATGATTTTCGGACTTCGTTTGGCTTTTATATAATTTACAGACACTTTCCCTGCTAGTTGTCCGTCATGTTACGGCAAAAAGATGTTCGAAATTTCATGTGGCTTACTAGATATGGCCTGAACATACATCAAATATAATGAATATCATTTTTTGAATTAAGAAATTTCATTACTTCATGCACTTGCAGTTCAAATTTGAAAAATGCTAAAAAATTCAACAAAATGAAAAAAACTAATGAAATATACAAAACAAATTCAAAATAACCCCAAATTTGATCAAGGAGTTTAAAATAATGTGGGATGACTTCAAAAAAAATGAGGCAAAAAAAACAAAAAAACAAAAAATGGTTCCCCGAGTGCCGTTTGTCTGGCACTCGGGGAAGAGACGCTTCCCCGAGTGCCAGGAATACGGCTCTCGGGAAGACCCCCGGCGGCCCATTTATTATGGACGGCCCATTTAATCCGGCCGGCCCGGCCAACCAAACCCTAGTGTATAAAACCCCAACCCCCCCCATCTCCTCGGATCCCCCCCCCCCCCCCCGCCACCGGCCGGCCCCCTCTCCCCGGATCTCCCCGGCGCGGCGGGTGGCGGAGCGGCGGGCGGAGCGGCGGGCGGGCGGCGGGCGCGCGCGGGCGCGGCGGCGGAGCGGCGGGCGGGCGGCGGCCGGGCGGCGGCGCGGCGCGCGCGGGCGGCGGGCGGGCGGCCGGAGCGGCGGGCGGGCGGCGCGCGCGCGGCGGAGCGGCGGGGCGCGGCCGGAGCGGCGGGCGGGCGGCGGCGGAGCGGCGGCGGGAGGCGCGGGCGGCGGGCGGGCGGCCGGCGCGCGCGGCGCGCGGCGCGCGCGCGCGGCGGAGCGGCGGGGCGCGGCCGGAGCGGCGGGCGGGCGGCGGCCGCGCGGCGGCGCGCGGGCGGGCGGGCGGCGCGCGCGGCGCGCGCGCGCGCGCGCGCGGCGGCGGCGGGCGGGCGCGCGGCCGCGAGCGGCGGGCGGGCGGCGCGACGGGCCGGAGCGGCGGAGGGCGGAGCGGCGGCGGCCGGAGCCGGAGCCGGAGCGGCAGCCCTTTACTTTTTTAAAAAAAAAATTCACAAATCTTCCCCGAGTGCTTCGCGCCTCTCGGTGAAGCCTTCCCCGAGTGTGCGCTTTTTGGCACTCGGGGAAGGCGGCTTCCCCGTGAGCCTCTTCCCCGGACCCTCTTCCCCGAGAGTTGCACTCGGGGAAGCCTTCCCCGAGTGCAAGCGGTCCTTCCCCCGAGTGCCGTTGGCACCCGGGGAAGAACCCGCCGCCGTAGCGTAAGTTCCGTGGATAGATAACTCAATAACGTCGGCGTTGGCTTCCGAACACAAGTTGCAAATTTCAACTAGAAGTTCCACGTATAATTTTTTTGAAAATATATTTCTGGTATTTTCCTCAAAAACCTGTAGGTGACCGAGACATTACTTGGATAGGTAGGTGAATCTTGCCGACGAACAGAAATGGCTGCGGTAATCATGTGGTAGCCGATGCATGAACAGAGCAGAAACGATGCCAATCGCGCTCCAAAGACTTGACTCCCCCGCCCGAGCATATATGATCGCTCTCTGCAGGTAGTGCAACGCGGGACCCCTCGCCCGCCCGCCACTAGAGAAAGACATGCATGCTTCTTCGCCATCTTCCCTTCCCTATAGCTAGACCCCCAAAGAATGGGATGTTAAAAGGCTGAAATATGATGGGCTACATCGGGCCGCATGGGGCCGGGGCATTTTCGGGCTGTGCCCGTTCCGGGCTGCCGTGCCGAGGTGGCGTCCCGGGCACGGTCCGACAGCCGTGCCGTGCCGGGTCGTGCTCGTGCCGTGCTTTTACGGGCAGTGCCCGTGCCGGCCCACCGGGCCCGGCCCATCCGGACTTGTATAAATGCCACATAAGTAAGAGGTTTGATTACTCTACTAGACGACTTATACGACAACTCATTATACAAGTGCTCTGTTAAGTCAACACAATATTACGTGTTAATACATGGGATGACCTATCAGATAAGACCAATGTAGCTGATGGGAAGAAACAGAGCAGGAACGATGCCAATCGCACTCTACTCCTTTTGCCAATTTGCCGATCAAGCTTGACCAACCATCAGCAGTGCTCTACCACCACTTTTGGTGCAGCTCCAGAGCTCTGATCCATTCATCCATCAATCGTTCGTTCTCTCCGGCCTGAATTGAAGCACACGAGGAACTGAACCAGCAAGGTGCGTCCCTGATCTACCAGCTTTCTTTCTCTCTTCTTTTAAGCCAAAAATGACCCCAGATCATTGTCGTTGAAGTCACAGCCGGCTATTCTAGCAGTTAAATTCTCCCTTAGAGCTGTTTATTCCTGCTGAGGACCTTGAAATTTTCAAGTGGGTTTTGTGTATAAATACAATATCAAGAACCTTAGATCTCCCATGCAATTTCTAATCCACATCCTCCATCGATCGATGAAGATCAGGGAGGTACACACACTACCTGCCCCTTGCTGCGACACTCAACAATCAAGCAACCTGCTGGACAGGCCACGGAGTTCGCCACGGGAGCACTGGGCACTCTGCTGCCCAAGCTCGGCCAGCTCCTCCAGGACGAGTACAACATGCAGGCAGGCGCCAAGAAGAACATCAAGTTCCTCACAAGGGAGCTCGAGAGCATGCACGCCGCCCTGCACAATGTCGGTGATGTGCCACGGGAGCAGCTCAGCGAGCTGGTCAGGATCTGGGCGAGCGATGTAAGGGAGGTGTCCTACGACATGGAGGACATATCGTCGACACCTTCCTGGTGCGTGTCCAGGGCCCTGAGGAACCCAGCAAAAGTAGCACCAAAAGGTTCGTTAAGAAGATGAAGAATGTTTTCACCAAGGCTCCAGACTCGGCATGAGATCGGCCAAGAGATAGAGGACATCAAGGAGCGTGTCAAAGAAATTGCTGATCAGCGTTTTTTTAGAAAAGGGGTAACCCGGTCTCAGCTACCATTGCTGGTAGCTTGCAACCAAAACATAACACTACTCGCATGCTACAACTATGTGTGCATGCACAAGGATGAAATCCCAAGACACAAAATTAAAACAAAACTGCCAGTACAAGCAGTCCACAACTCTAATTGTTAATCCTGCGCACCGCAGTCCAACCATACTTGCTGAAGATCTCAAGGGCTAACACCTCCAGAGCGCGGCATCCCTCATTCAAGCATTCTCTCTCTTTCTCTTTAGATAAGATAGCCCAACTCCGGATCCAGTACGCCGATCTAAAGATGACCTGCAAACAAGAGTTAGGCTTTGAACGCAAAAAAACAACATCATTTCGACAAAGCCAAATAACCCAGCAAAACGCTGCTATACCAATCCACACATTATTTCTTTGCTTTGGAGGAAAACTTCCAATCCATTCCCCCAAAAGATCATTAACACTTATAGGCTTTGATATGTCAAAACAAATACTGACCACATTCCAAACCAGACTGGCCACATGACATTCAAAAAAGAGATGTTGAATTGATTCCTGCTTCCCACAGAAACAACAATCAGTACCTCCCTTCCACTGCCTCTTAGCCAAATTATCTTTAGTAAGGACCACCCCTTGTCTTAAATACCAGAGAAAAATTTTAATCTTCAGGGGAACCTTAATTTTCCACAAATAAAACATCACTAGGCACACCCTGCTCTATCATGACTTTGTTGTACATTGAACTTACAGAAAAAGTTTTACTTTTCAACCACAGAAACGAATCACTACCTTCACCGAGTTGCACCTCCAGCAAACTTCCCACTAATTTTAGCCAATTATCCCAATTTTCTCCCACAATTGCACGCCTAAAACTCACATTTAGTGGACAAGTACTTAGCACCTGAGCCACGGTAGCATTCTTTTTCCTTACAATTCGATAAAGAGAAGGGTATGCTAGCATCAAGGGTTTCTCTCCTAGCCACAAATCCTCCCAAAATCTAATATTATTACCTTCTTTAAGTTGAAAGCGGCCCATGCTGAAAAAGAGGTCCTTAACCTCCATCAAGCCTGACCAAAAATGGGAGTCACCTTTTTTCTTTTGAACTTGTGATAAAGTCTTGTTCTGTAAGTATTTTCTCTTTAAGATACTTTGCCATGCTCCATCCTCATTCATTAATTTAAAAAGCCACTTACTCAGTAGACACTTGTTTTGTAAATCTAGATCTAAAATCCCCAAACCTCCCACACTTCTTGGTTTCCGGAGAATACTCCACCTTGCGAGCCTATACTTCTTTTTGTGTTCATCACATTGCCAAAAGAATCTTGATCTATAATAGTCTATCTTTTCAAGAACACCTTTAGGTATTCTAAAGAAAGACAACATATACATTGGTAAGCTTGAGAGAATTGAGTTAATTAAAACAAGTCTACCCCCTGAGGACAAGAGCTTGCCTTTCCAGCTGCTTAACTTCTTCTGAATTCTTTCCTCTATGATACTCCAGTCTTTATTTAAAAGCTTCCGCGTGCTCATCGGGATACCCAAGTAGCGAAACGGCAAAGCTCCTTCCTTACACCCAAAGAGCTCTACATAAACATTCGCCCTGTCCTTTGTTTCCCCAAAACAAAATAACTCACTTTTGTGAAAATTGATCTTCAGCCCAGATATAAGTGCTGAAAATTAAGGCTGATCAGCGTGACAGGTAAGGATCATATCGACCTCAAATATAAGTGCATTGGTTTTTTTTTTCTGGGGTTTCCCGTATGGTTTTCGAATTTGCATTTTTGCCCTGTACAGATACAAGGTCGATGTTGCAACTCCTACAAAACCTCTGTTGATCCTCGCATAGCAGCTCTATACAATAAAGCAAGGAAAGAACTAATTATTAGGTTGACAAAGGACGATGGCAAGTCTGCACAACGAAGGATAGTCTCTGTTGTTGGATTTGGGGGACTAGGCAAGACAGCACTTGCTAAAGCAGTATATATGACATGATTAAAGGGCAGTTCGATTGCACAGCTTTTGTTCCAGTTGGCCAGAATCCTGACTTGAAGAAGGTTCTCATCAGGGACATATATATCACTCGAACTTGGCTTGCCTTTAATTTTAGAATTGGATGAAAGACAACTCATCGGCAGCCTCCGAAAATTCTTCGAAACAAGAGGGCAAAATAGGCGAGTTCGTCCCTGAACTCTTGTCAAAGGGTCGGTTTCGTCCTCGAACTTTTGAAAAGGCCAGTTTAGTCCCTGAACTCTTGTATTTCGACTCAGTTACGTCCTCCATCCAAATTTCCGTCAACGCCGTCCTTTTCACCGTCACACAACCGTAACGGAAGACGGGAGCGCGTACGCCGTACCGTCTCCCGTACCCTTGCCTTCCAGACGTCGTAGGATCCACTCTGTCCGCCGCCACCCGACGCCTCCAAGCCGCGCGACCGCGCGGCGGCGCGACAACGGATCCCGCGGCAACCCCCTGACGCCTCCAAGCCGCGCCTCGCACCGGCGCCTCACGTCGGCCACCAGACGTCCCGGCGCCTCCTTCAGGACATCCCGAGCGGCCCCCGGCGCCCGCCACCGGGACGTCCCGGGGCGCCTCCCCGGCCGGTGACGACCCCGGGCGGCTTGTACCCGAGGCCTCCCGCCGGCGACGACCCCAGGCGGCTCCCACCGGCCGCGGCGCACCGGCGACTCCCACCTCGCGTCGCACCTTCTGCAGGAGGTAAGCAAATGGCAGCAAACAATGCATCTCCCATTTTAATTTCAAGATCCAGATTTCGGTGTTTGATATTAGAAAACATAATGTAGGCAAAAAAATGGGAGATTCAGAGGTACTGGCTGTTCGGTTTCATTTCAATGGGGTATTTGTTGTTGATGGATCTTTGTTGAACTATTGCAATGGGGATGAGGGGATTTCACACATAGAGAAGGATAAATTGTCAATCCCAGAGCTGGAAGGTCACTTATTGGATCACACAATATTTAGGAAGTCTGTTAGGATGTATTGGTTGCCATGTGGTGCAGCTGTGCATACTGGAATGATGATGCTTATTGATGATAAGTCATGTCTTGACATGCTTGATGCAGTAGGATCTGTTGGGATTGTTGACATTTACACAGAAGAAATAGATGTGGACATGGCTGCAATGACTGATGTAGTGGAAACAATTCGAGATGAAGATGTGTTTGACGTGTTTAGAGATGAAAATGTTTTGAATTTAGATGGTCCACCCACACATGAAGATGCACAGAATGGTACAGAAGATGAAGAGGATGATCTAGAAGATGAGGGAATTGAATGTGAAGCCACGGGATTTACATCTGATGAGGATGATGAAGCAAAAGAGATAAGGACAAAGTACAAAGCATATATGTCTAAAAGAAAGAAGAAGGAAGGCATCCCATTGGACACCCCAACATCAATGGATCAGCCAACAGTGAATGACAGTAACATTATGATTCCAGTAAATGATGGGGTTCCATATTTTGACTCGGATGAAGATTTTTCTTATGATGATGACAGTGAAACTGATGCCAAGAGAAGGAAGTGCAGGTTCCCTATATTTGATAGGCATGCAGAGACACCTCAATTTGCTCTTGACATGTGCTTCAGAGGCAGGAAGGAATTGAAGGATGCTATAGCAAAGTATGCACTGAAAATGAAGGTAAATATTAGGTTTCCTAAGAATGACAACCAAAGGTTGAGGGCTGTTTGTTCATGGAAAGGTTGTCCTTGGCTCTTGCATGCTTCTTACAACTCCAAAACTGATTGGTTTCAGATTGTTACATATAATCCCAACCATGCTTGTTGCCCTGTCTTGAAAAATAAAAGGTTATCAACTGCTAGAATATGTGACAAATATGAAAGTACTATCAAGGCTAACCCGGCATGGAAGGCTAGAGCAATGAAGGAGACTATACAAGAAGACATGGGTGTGGAGGTTTCTTTGACAATGGTGAAAAGGGCAAAAGTCAAGGTTATAAAAAAGGTAATGGATGCTCGAGTGGTGAGTATGCTAGGCTGTTTGACTATGCTCTAGAGCTGAAGCGTAGTAATCCCGAAGTAGTGTGCACATTGCCCTTGATCCTGAAGAAGAGGAAAATGTTTTTCACAGAATGTATATATGCTTGGATGCATGTCGAAGGGGCTTCTTACATGGATGCAGGAGGGTTATAGGGCTTGATGGCTGCTTCTTGAAGGGTCCTATGAAGGGAGAGCTTTTGTCAGCTATTGGAAGAGATGCAAATAATCAGATTTATCCTATAGCATGGGCTGTTGTGGAATATGAGAATTTAAGTTCCTGGAAATGGTTTCTTGGCCACCTACAAAAAGATTTGAATATCCCATATGGTGCTGATGGATGGGTGTTCATTACGGACAAACAAAAGGGTTTGTTGAAGGCAATTGAGCATTACTTTCCAATGGCGGAACATAGAATGTGTGCACGACACATTTATGCCAACTGGAGGAAAAAGCATAGGCTACGGGAGTATCAAAAGAGATTTTGGAAGATTGCAAAGTCAAGCAATGATATGATGTTCAATCATTACAAGAACAAGTTGGCAGCAAAAACACCTAAAGGATGGGCTGATTTGGAAAAACAAGATCCAGTTCATTGGTGCCGAGCATGGTTCGGGATTGGGTCCAATTGTGAGGCGATTGATAACAATGTTAGTGAATCATTCAACGAGTTGGATTATAGATGCAAGATTTAAACCTATCATAGCCATGTTGGAGGAAATACGTATCATGGTGACTAGAAGGATTCAAGAGAACAAGAGTAATAGTGAGAGATGGACAATGCCTATATGCCCCAACATTCTCGGGAAGGTAAATAAGATAAGGCATGGAACTCGGTATTGCCATGTCTTATGGAATGGTGCTTCTGGTTTTGAAGTGAGGGACAAAAAATGGAGGTTCACGAGTTGATCTAGTGGAGAAGACATGCTCCCGAGATATTGGCAAGTATCGGGTATCCCATGTCGACATGCTTGTGCAGCCCTATTCACAATGTCAGATGAGCCTAATAAATATGTAAATGCATGTTTCTCCATTGAGCAATACAAGACAACTTACCAGCATGTTCTGCAACCAGTCGAGCATGAGTCTGCATGGCCTGTGTCCCCAAATCCTAGGCCATTACCTCCTAGAGTGAAGAAGATGCCAGGTCGACCACAAACAAAAAGGAGGATGGATCCTTCAGAACGAGTGAACTCCAATACTAAGTCCTCAAGAGTTGGAATTCAGATTAGATGCGGATGTTGTCATGGCACTGGACACAACAAAAAGACATGCTCTGTGGATCTGGTGTTTACACATTTCAACTTATTCATCTTTATTTCTCACTTTAACTACTTTGACATGCCTCTAACTATTTCCCTTTGTTGTACACTAGCAGAACTCAGGAGAGGGCCGTTCTCATGTGCCTTCTTCTCAGAATAATAATGCTCAGTTGGCAATTGAACATGCATCATCTAAAGGAAAGGGTCCAGCTACATCTTCGAGCACAAAGTCAACTAAGAGGAAGACATTTGAGGGCTATGGATTGTATTACAGTGAACGTACTGGCTCATCATTTATTCAGGTTAGTAAATATTAATGTGACAGCCATTAATCTCTATGCATTATTCCATGAAATTTATCTAAATGCACTTGTTTTGCAGACCGGTCAAAAGAGAAGATTGCTGTCCTTTGGGCCATCCAAGTCTGAAGCTAAAGCATCTGCTGTTGGGAATGCTTCTGTGGTCATTGAGACAAGTGCAGGCCATCCCACCTCATCTGCAAGAGCAACCATCAATGTTACAGGCGGTCGTGCAAGTGCAAAAATTAAGTCTACTTCAACTGCGCAAGCCAACAAAAAATCAGGATAGAATCATGCATTATCTGAGATCATGTAGTGACTTTAAGTTTGTAATGCCTTGAACCTGAGATGTGTGTGACTATAATGCCTTTTCTTTCAAGACATGTGTGCTGAAATGTCTTCTTTAATCTGTGACATGTGTGCTGAGACATGGATTTGGAATTAATATTAGTATCTGGACTTCATCTCATTACAGTTCGCTTTAATGCCATGTGTGTTTTGAACCTGAGACATGGATTTGGAATTAATATTAGTCTCTGTGACATGTGTGTTTTATTATCTGCTGAAATGCCATGTGTTTGGAACCTGAGACATGACCTTGGAATTAGTCTCTAAACTTCATCTCATTACAGTTCTCAAATTTTTCTTCCTTTTGGTCTATTTGACAAACTGAATTCATGAAAAATTGACATACTCATTTCATGCAAATTTTACACAGACATTTCATGTAACTTTGACATCCTCAATTCATGGATTGCATTCATGTAATTTTGACACCAGCATTACATTCATGGATGGCAGATGGAGAAGACATGCTCCTACAGGGTACATATGCCATTACACCAGCATTGCATTCTGCTACATGCTTACAACATCAGTGAAAGGCAACATGCCATTACAACAGCAAAACACAGCAGGATACATATGCAACTAAGTTGTTCACTGCAAATGGTTTTCAATTTGTGACATTATTGTCGTGCCTCTTGTCTGGAACCAAGAAGTTCATCCCATTGCCCATGAAAATGTTGTAGAAGCTCTGACAAACTCCCATTCATAGACACCAGGTCCTGAATCACACGGTTTGCTCTCCCAGAAAACTGAGGGTCAATCCAATACTTAAAATCACAAGGATTGTTCACATTTGAGCATTGCAAGAACCTCCTCCCTGCATCCACACCATTCCAACAGCAAGCCAACCGTGGGAAATTTCCATGCCGGCAAGTAATCCCTGTCCTCACCACCATTCCTTCCGAGTGTTGTTCCAGCAAACATTCAAGCGCGCGGCGGGGAGGCGGGCGCGGTGGACTGGGCAGCGGCCGAGCGGATAAGATTTTTCTCTGGCCGTGAGGGCCTTCTGACCTGAGGGCAAACAAGTCTTTTCCTCCTCTCCGTTACGGTTGTGTGACGGTGAAAA
Source organism: Cenchrus americanus (assembly GCA_947561735.1). Taxonomy (NCBI): domain Eukaryota; kingdom Viridiplantae; phylum Streptophyta; class Magnoliopsida; order Poales; family Poaceae; genus Cenchrus; species Cenchrus americanus. The sequence goes on from OX387239.1 coordinate 848,424, forward strand.
GGACGGCGTTGACGGAAATTTGGATGGAGGTCGTAACCGAGTCGAAATACAAGAGTTCAGGGACTAAACTGGCCTTTTCAAAAGTTCGAGGACGAAACCGACCCTTTGACAAGAGTTCAGGGACGAACTCGCCTATTTTGCCAAACAAGAGGTGTGAGTCACCAGCCACCAAGTGATTCTTTTCGACATATATGAAATTAGTACTTTCCTTCCAATTTTTATGCTTGGGCAAAGTTTTAGGAGTAGTACTTAACATGCACCAAATAGTTTGTTGGTGCTTCATACACACCCTTTACTTTATTTTGTGATAATATATTTTTTTGTTCATTTTCAACTGTTTGTATTGCATATTGACTTTTTTGTTTATATGTGAAATGAATTATTTTATTTCTGCTAGGATTGAGTTATTAATTAATTAGGAATGCCTCTTGTACCAATTCTGAGTTAGGATTTTTCCTGAAATTTGATTTATTCATTGCAATGTTTATGGAATCAAATTATGATAGCTTATATATATACTCCTCCATCCCAGAATATAGCTTGGTTTAGACTTTTTCAAAGTCAAACTTTTTCAACTTTGACCAAGAATATTCTTGGTCAAAGTTGAAAAAGTTTGACTTTGAAAAGTGTAAACAAAGCTATATTCTGGTACAAAGGAAGTATATGTGTTATCCTAACTATTATGTTAGGAAAAATAAATTTCCTCATATTTTCAATCATTCCAAAATATCAAGCTTCTACCTACCTTACATAATAACACTAAGTAATGGACATAATAAGAGAGAAATAGAAAGTTACTTGTTTTGGGTTCTTTGTCTCCAATGGTAGAGAAATGGGAATTTTAAGCGGCGCATCACTCTTGCTTACAGATTGTGCTTGACCGATCCTCTAGATACTTTAGCTGACTGATGGCTCTGCTTTATGTTTGTGGCAGGTACTTCCTTGTTTTTGATAACGTATGGGAGACAAAATCTTGGGAGATAATCAAATTGGCTTTTGTTGAGAACAATAGGGCAAGTAGAATTATCACGACTACTCGTAATCATGAAGTTGCTGGAAAACTCTAGGAAGTTGATGGTGAAGTATTTGATAAAATAGTAATGAAGTGTGGTGGCACACCACTAGCTATCATTACAATGGCTAGCCTGTTGGTGGGTAAACCTTGCGAGGAATGGTTAGATGTGTATCACTCTATCGGTTTTGTCAATAAAGGAAACCATCAAGTAGAAAATACTGAGAAGATAATATCTTTCAGCTACTATGATTTACCATCTCATCTGAGGACATGCTTATTGTATCTAAGCATGTTCCCAGAAGAATATTTAATTGAGAAAAACACTCTGGTGTGGATGTGGGTAGCCGAAGGTTTTGTTGAGAAGAGACAAGGAATGTCTTCATTTGAGATTGGAGCGGGATACTTCAACGAGCTTGCAAATAGAAGCATGATGCGGATAGTAAAGCAAGACAAGGACTGGTGTGATATGGTATGTGGCAGTCAGGTTCATGATATGGTACTGGATCTTCTCTGTTCCATTTCCTCTGAAGAGAACTTTGTCACTATATTAGGCAAGAACAATGAATTTGGCGGCAGAGTTCGGAGGTTAGCCCTCCAAAATGATGCAACCGTGAAGGCCCATATGAACATGCAACAAGTGAGGTCATTCATTTCATGGTGGTGGGATATTGGCAATGGGATCTCACTTCCAAGCTTTAAGCTTGTACGTGCGCTAGCACTACATACTACTTCCTACTCCAGCTGCAGCGTTCGAGACCTGCAGCTCACCACCACCCCCTCAAGGTTTCTGCTCCACTCTGCATCCCCACCCTCCCATTTCCTCCGCCTCCCTCCTTGGGTGCTGTCGGCGGAGACAGACGGTTTTGGGCCCGTGTGGCTCAGATCCGGTGTCGACCCTTCCCGGTCTGGCACCTAATATACCGCGACTTTAGGGGCCTCCTCTAACGGCTCTTGGGTCGGGTCAACCTCCGCTGAGTCGATGCTGCTCCTCGTCGGTTAGCCGGGTCGCGCCCCACCTCGCCGACGAAGCTATTCTGTTGCCGCATGTCTTCTGCGGGTTTCCCATGGTGTGAGTAGGCCATGGTTGTCGGGACGTCATGAGTGAGGGCTCTGTGGACTCCGACGTTGTTGTGGCTCTGTTGTGTGAGTGTGGAGGCTGCCGCCGCACTCTTCTTGACGGCCGCAACCGTGGGCATACGGCATGGTCGCTTACTGCCGGCAATCACACCAATACCTCTCGCTATGGTCACATTTGTGGATGACCGTGATGGCGGTGCGGGCACCCCTTCCTTGGGTGCTTCGTCTTCCTGACTGGTGCCCACCTATTGAGCTTTGCCTGAAGATCGTTGCGATGTGCAATGAAAGTACCGCGCCCAGTGCGTGGGAGGTTCCCCACCTCCACTTCGGGAGGTGCCATGCCTCTGCACAACTATGCTCTCTTGGCATTCTTAGGCTTGCTTGCCGCCTTATAGCTACTAGGTTGGTGGTGGATTGACAGCAAAAGCGTCGCGCCTGGTGCGTGGGGAGGTTCTTGCCTTCGCATCAATCCACTCCTGAGCCAACCTGCAGCCTTGTCTTCTACAACATCAGGTATTTGTGAGTGCTTCATGTCTCTCCCAGTGTTGTATCTTGGACTTGCTATGTCTTTGGTGTCTGGCCTCTTCCGTGGCTTGAAGAGTGTTCTCCCTTGACACCTCTGCCCGTCGACGCGCTCCTGTTGGTGTTGCCATCACATCCGTTGTTGTAATAAGCGAGCAAGTCGCTTGATGGAGTCATGACATGAAGATCGGGAGTCGTCTTTCACCTTTGTTGTAGAAGGTCCTAGATTTGTGTTTCTCTTCTCATGACCGTTGTGTTCATTTTCTTTATTCCTTGGATGTGTCCAATTATATCCCTTGCTTCATGTACCTGTACATGCACTTGTGGTTTGCCATTTTTAATGAAGAGTTCAGACCCGGCTTCTTGCCTGCCATAGTCCCTTAAACATAATCTAGAAATCTCAAAATGAGCTATAATTTGGAATGGTAAGAATAACTTATAATTTAGGCATATAGCTTTATAATCATTCATTGCCACACAAGCTGATCTAACTCTGCACTGTACAGTGTACCCATATGAATATGCATACTACACCATGGATACATGGCCAACCTCATACTTTATACAAAGCTTTCTTGGAGTGCATGTCTTGGCTGGCTGTAAATTTGTAGTTAGCTTCTCCCTTGTTTTTCTCCACCGCAGCACTAATTAATGGACCATTGCAACTCTTCCAAACCTGATTACACTCTATCTTATATATTGTATTTGCTATTACTGTTGTCAGTAAAGTATGAATGGTATGAACAGAGGGCATGCTGTGCCTACACTTTGTCTGAAATACTCTTTTCTTTGGCATAGGAGGGCGTGTACACTAAACTACGATATGACAGCACAAATATGGCTGACAGGATCCGGGTTGGGCGGGCCAAGGCGGATGAAAAACAAACGGATGCATGCCATCGAGGCTTTCCACATGGCTAGCTGCACGTGATACAGTGGATGCATGGTACGAGGTAAAGCATATGCCCGTTGCCGGCGGGCGGTCCCTTGGTTTCGACAAAGGGATATAGTATTCCAAATGGACTCGGCACGATTAGCGGCACAAGTCACGGCACTAAAAAGCACCAAGCATGTTCGGTTGGGCCGGTGGCCGGTGGCCGGTGCTTGGTTTGTTCCGAGAGAAGAGTACTGCTTGGCCGTTCTTGCCGGTGGCCGGTTTGTTCCGAGAGAAAAGTCTTCGCCGGGCCGGTGGGCGATAAGCCAAGCGAACAGCCGCACGTCCCTAGCACGGTCCGAGGCACGATTAATAGTGCTTAGTACCGGCACGACACGATAGGTTGATAGTACCTAGGCCGCCACTTCGGCTAATGGAAAATGACAGGATTGTACGTACATCAACTTCATACCCACAACTATTGAAAAAGGTTTAAAAGGTTTAAAGATAATGAAAATATTCCAAACTATAGTTTAAAGTTCACGAGCATGGATATGCTTTCAACAAGAATAAATGTGGACACGTACCTATCGGGTAAAACATTGTTGACTTCACAATTTCTACACTTTCACTCATTTTACGATCATTTAATAATAATTCATATTTATGTTTCATAAATTGTATACGAGTCACAACACACGTCGGATCCGTAAAAGAAAAAAGGACAAATTTTGGATTTATCAAAATCCGTGATATTTTGCTATTGATTGAGTAATTCTACCTTTTTAAGTAGAAAGCAGCTACAAAATTTTCAACACTTACATGCATGCTACAAAACCTACATTGAATTAAAAATATTTTCCATAGTGTCCATCAAAATAATTTACCAGTGATATCTGACATCAACTGTAACATGGTCCACAAAAATAAAGCAAATCATGAAACACATAAAAACAAATAATACATTGGTGGAACCGTTACATATAATGATCTGAACAACTCTTAGTTATTAATTATTAATTTATAAATCATAAACTAACCGTCGTAATTTTAAATGCAAATATTTACACGGTTTAATTCCGTCTCGACGCACCCATATACTCAAATTAAATTATCTCTTGATTATATTGGGAATAAACTGTAACAAGAAGAAGATAAGGAATACTAAGATTTGTGTCTTATTATTGTGGTAGATCTTTTAGATAAAACAGAGTTTATTTTACCTATTATTTTTCAAGCATATTATGCAACACAATCTTATAATTATAATTGTTGGGGAATTCGGAAAACCCGTCACCCTCGAAACGTTGAGTTTAACAAAGTTCTCGAAGCATGTTTTTCAGGAGCAGGGAATTCACGATTCTCGGAAGCCTGGAACCTGTGAAGCCTCGAATTCGCGAATGTGCAAAGTTCGGGGATCTTGATTCGGTGAAGAAGTGGAGTCACGAACATGCGGAAGCCCGGAATCTCGAACTGTCGATGGCCCGAACTTCGGAGAACGGCCAATTCGGGAATCTGTCGAGGGCTGAGTTCGGGAGTCAGGCGCGTGGACATGCGCGAACCAGCGGAGAAGCGAAGGCCAATTCGGGAAACTGTTGAAGACCCTGTTCGGGAGTTTCATGCGAAGACATTCACGAACCAGGAGAGAAGCAAAGTCAAAGTTGTTGTCCCAAAAAGTCCGGGTTTAGAGTGTGAACTAGTGGCAGATTTGTAAATATGTTAGATGAAAAAGACAATCCTGTATGCGTTCACACTAGGAATATTCTCTGAGGCTAAGGGTGTTATCGGTATGTAAAAGTCCCTTCGTCTCCCTATAAAAGGGGGCGCAAGGGCACGTGTAAACGGATTCACACTCTTTGGAACTTGTGCTATTTGCGAGAGGGAATCACGATCTCTTTGCGCTCTCACTTTGTACTTGAACGTGTTGAGAACTCTCGCTTGTGTTAGGGTAGTCATCCGAATTTTTCGGGTAACCCCCAACAATAATGATCTCTCTCAAGTAATGCTGACCAAATGTCTTATATTTGCAGTCTATGTTGCAAAATTGTGTGAACCTTATTATGATACTCTTAATAAAAGTAAATAAGAATTATTAATAATTAAAGTAAAGTGCTAATCCGTGTGGAGGCACGGGTTGACGAACTAGTTTTCTAAACAGGTAGGAACGTAGCTTACTATCAATTGTTGGAGTGGAAGTCTGGATGGCTTTCGAACAACTATACAAATACTTAAATGCTTTTTATATTTTCAGACACACATTCATAATGTTATTTATACTAATTTATCACTATTGTTATTTTATTTTTATGTTGTGGTGTAGAAAAAAATATAAAAAAAGTAAAATAAATATTTACAAAATCATTGAACAACATTATAAAAGATAAAACTCATCATTATGAATGTGTGACTATAAGATTCACTTAAATTGGAGATATGATAGAAAATTGTAATCATTTTGACATATGAGGACTAAAATGTAAACAAAATGATTAAAATTGTTCTTGGATCTTAAAATGGTTACTATATTTTTCTCATATCTCTAAACTAAGTGATTCCTATAGTCATGCATTCATAATGATTAGTTTTAATCATTTAAAATGTTGTTCATATTATTTTGTAATTGCTTATTTTACTTTTCTTTTATTATTATTTTTGGGCCACAACATATGAATAATATAGCAAAAAACGATAAAATAGTCAAATAACATATGAAAATAAATTCACCGTTATGAACTACTTTTAATGGCCAAGCGGTCAGACCGTGTTTACCAGACGGTCTGACCGGGTGCACTTTAGCTGGTTCGGCAAGAGCGCCAAGCGGTTTAACTACCTCTCGGGGCCGGTTAGACTTGCGTCCCCCCGAGTCCGATTAGAATTAGGGAGTCTTGGTAGATCTTGAATTATAAATTGATTCTTTGTGGCGCAAGACCTCCCCACCTTATAAATATAAAGCGCCGTGGCCAGTTGAGGATCTATCACCCAATCAATCATCAATTTAGCCAAATTATAGCTCATTTTCGCAAGAGTGGTAAGAATAACTTTATAATTTAGCCATCTAAATTTATTATTATTCCATGCCACACAAAGCTGATCTGATCTAATTGTGCACCTCATATGAATATGCATATACTACACCAGCCTCGCTTTTACAAAGCTTTCTAGGAGTGCATGTCTTAGCTGGCTGTAAATATGTAGTTAGCTTCTCTCATGTTTTCACTACCGCAGCACTGCCAATCGACCGTTGTAAATTTGTATTTCCTCTTACTGTTGTGAATAAAGTATGAATGGTATGAACAGAGGGCATGCTGTGTCTACACTTTGTCTGAAATACTCTTCTTTGGCATAGGAGGGCGTGCATACTAAACTACTGCTACAGCATGCAAGAAAGCCGTACCAAAGTTCAGACTTTTTATACCAAGAAACAGCAATGCAAGTGCACAAAGGTATAAATTGAACTGTCTTACCGCACATACCTCAGAGCACAAATGGACGGGCCAAGGCAGATGAAAAACAAACAGATGCATGTATGCGATCGAGGCCTTCCACATGGCTAGCTGCATGTGATACGAGGTAAAGCATATGCCCGTTGCCGGTGGTCTCATATCCTGACAAAGGGCAAAAAAAAAAAAAAACCTGCACATCTCTAGCTACGAATTGATCAAGCTCATCGTCCATCGATAAAACAAGGGCAGTAGTGTAGCTCCTCCACGTACGGCCACCCCACCTTCCGCCACTTTCTCCGCAACCGTGAGCCATGGAGTTCGCGACGGGAGCCCTGGGCACACTGCTTCCCAAGCTCGCCCAGCTGCTCAAGGATGAGTACAACCTGCAGAAGGGCGCCAAGAAGAACATCGAGTTCCTCACAAGAGAGCTCGAGAGTGTCCACGCTGCCCTCCAGGATGTCGGCGAGGTCCCGCCTGAGCAGCTCAGCGAGGTCGTCAAGGTCTGGGCCCGAGACGTCCGGGAGGTGTCCTACGACATGGAGGACATCGTGGACACCTTCCTAGTGCGTATCCAGGGCGCTGAGGCACCCAACAAAAGGAGCGCAAAAAAGTTTGTTAAGAAGATGAAGGATATTTTCACCAAGGCCAAGACTCGGCATGACATCGGCCAAGAGATCAAGGACATCAAGGAGCGTGTTAAAGAAATTGCTGAGCGCCGTGACAGGTAAGGATCGTATTGACGCATAAATGCATTCGAAGTGTTCTGTTTTTCTCTGAAATTTCCTCTTGCTGTATGGTTTTTTCTCTGATGAAATTTCCTGTTACCGTAGTACTGGTTTTGAAATTTGCATGGTATCATTGCACAGATACAAGGTCGATGTTGCAACTCCTCCTAAAACCTCTGTTGATCCTCGCATCACAGCTCTGTACAATGAAGCCACCGACCTTGTCGGCATCAATGAGGCAAGGGAAGAACTAATCATGAGGTTGACAAAGGATGATGACAACTCTGCACAGCAAAGGATAGTATCTGTTGTTGGATTCGGAGGACTAGGCAAGACAACACTCGCTAAAGCAGTGTATGAGAAGCTTAAAGGGCAGTTTGATTGCACAGCTTTTGTTCCTGTTGGCAGGAATCCTGACCTGAAGAAGATTCTCAAGGACATATCAGTCGATCTTGGCATGCATTTAAATTTTGAAATATTGGATGAAAGGCAACTCATCAACAAACTCCGAGAATTTCTGGAAAACAAGAGGTGTGAGTCATCAGCCACCAAATAATTCTTTTCTAACATATATAGATGAAATTAGTACTGTCCTTTCACTTGTTATGCTGGGAGAAGATTTAGGAGTAGTACTTAAATTGCACCAAACAGTTTATCAATACTACGCACTCTTTACTTTATTTTGTGATAATAGATTTTTTGATCATTTTCAATTGTTTGTATTGCATATGCTGACTTCTTTGTTTGCATAATGAATTATTTTATTTCCACTAGGATTGAGTTAATTAATTTATTAGGAATGTCTCTTGCCCGATTCTGAGTTAGGACTTTTTCTGAATTTTTTTATTCATTGCAAAGTTTGTTGAGATCAAATTCAGATAGCTTATATGCATCTACCTAAAAGCTCAAGCTAGCTGCTACCTACATTACATGATAATGGGTTCTTTTTCTCCACTAGTAGAGAAATGGGCATACTTAACCTGAGACGTGAACCAGTACTGTTGTTTATAAGCCTACTTCTCCAATAGCATTTGGCACACTTCTTTAACCTACTATAGATCCTCTAGATAGTTTATCTGACTCATGACTCTGCATTATCCTGGTGGTAGGTACTTCCTTGTAATTGACGACGTATGGGAGATTAAACCTTGGGACATAATGAAATTGGCTTTTGTGGAGAACAATAGGGCAAGTAGAATTATCACAACTACTCGTAATCATGAAGTTGCTGGAAAAGCTGGTGAGGTTTACAAGCTACAACCATTATCAGATGATAACTCTAGAAAGCTATTCTTTGCAAGGATATTCGGTGGTGAAAGTAAATCTTCTGATCATCAATTGGATGATGATGTAGCTGAAAAAATTTTAAGGAGGTGTGGTGGCATACCACTAGCTGTCATCACAATGGCTAGCCTGTTGGTGGGTAAACCTGTGGAAGAATGGGCAGAAGTGCATCGCTCTATTGGTTTTGGCAATAAAGAGAACCAACAAGTAGAGAACACTACAAAGATACTATCATTTAGCTACTATGATTTACCTTCTCATCTAAGAACATGCTTATTGTATCTAAGTGTGTTCCCGGAAGATTACTTCATTGAGAAAAACACTTTGGTATGGATGTGGATAGCCGAAGGTTTTGTTCAGGAGGGACGAGGAATGTCCTCATTTGAGATTGGAGAGGGATACTTCAACGAGCTTGTAAATAGAAGCATGGTCCAGATGGTAGTGAAGGAGGGCTTCTTTATTAGAACGGTATGTGGTTGTCGGGTTCATGATATGATCCTGGACCTCATTCGTTCTATTTCATCTGAAGAGAACTTTGTCACTGTATTAGGCAACGACAACGACTTAGGGGACAGAGTTCGGAGATTAGCCCTCCAAAATAATAGAACCGTGAGGGCCCATATGGAGATGCAACCAGTGAGGTCACTCATTGCATGGCAGTGGGATATTGACAAGGGAATCTCACTTTCAACCTTTAAGCTTCTACGTGTGCTAGCACTACATACTAGTTCCTACTCCAGCAAGCAGCACCAAGTGCAGGTGCCTCTTCGGAATTTACTTCATTTGAGGTATCTGCAGAGAAATGTTGAGCGAATTGTGCTCCCAGCAGAAGAAATAGCAACTCTAAAGTTTTTGCAGACACTCGACGTGGGACGAGGTGGGAATCAGATGATTGATCAAGTGGTGATGACAAGCGTGGGGCTTCTAACAGAATTGTTGTGCCTGCGAATCAGAGGCTGGATCAACATTCTGCCAGATGGGATCGGAAAGCTAACATCCCTGGGGGAGCTCCATATACATTATAAAGGTGAGGAAGAAGAAGCATGGAGGCGATTTGTGAAGGAGTTGTGCGGCCTCTGGGAACTCAGGGTGCTCGTCCTTGATGTTTATCAAGCGTCGACAGATATGAAAGAAGTACAGAACGATAAGGTGCTGCAGTTGCTACGCAATCTCCAAAAGTTGGAGATCCTGTTACTGACGACGTCCTCCTCATCTACAGTGCATGCAGATGCAGTGGCGTGGGAAGTTGAGGGCGTCCTTCTCCCTCGGCGCCTCCGCCAATTGTCTCTAACCTGGGTGAGGTTCTCTCGGTTGCCATCATTCTGCATCAACCCGTCACGTCTTCCCAACCTCTCCCACCTGTCCCTGAATGTGGATGCCATGGACGAGCAGGACCTGAGAATCCTCGGCAGGTTGCCCCAGCTCCGTTTCCTCATGCTGGATGTGCTGCATGTGCAATCCATTGCAGTGGTGGGCTGCAACAACACCAGAACTGAAACTGATGGCGATGGCTGCTGCTTATTCCAGAAACTGAGGTGCTTCAAAATAGAGTGTAGGGAGGTCCGGTTCCTGCTGCCAATCCAGCAGCATAAGCTTTCGATTTGTATGCGGATGGTTACAGCTTCTATGACCTTGGGCTCTGAAAGGGAGAACACTGTCTGCAGAGCTGCCGGCGTCGCCCCAACCCTGATGCCAAGCGCCCAGCAACTTTTGTTTACGATAGACGATGTGCAGGAATTCATCAAGGATGGCCACCACGACGATGACTGCATCAGCCTCACCTTGGACTACTTCGCCTCACTCCAGAATGTCAATGTATTTATCCACTGCTATGAGGACTCATCTACTGCAGAGGTGGAGCAAGTGGAGGGAGTGTTGCGCAGTGCAGCTGATGGCCATCCCAACCGTCCCACACTACATGCGATGAGGTTACAGAGAGCCCTCCCACCCCCGCACATCTCGCCCGTGTATGCGGCCTTCCGCGCACCATAAGGAAAGGGAGGTGGGGGCGACCCCCGTGTGATGCTTGTTGCGGCTTGTGTGTTAGCTAACCAGCCTCCCAGTGTTGTTCAGGCCGGTTCAGCTGTCTGTCGCCCGTCGGAGGCGCGTGTTCAGGCTCTTGTGCCTTTGTCTCTCTGTAGGGTTGTTCTTCTTTCCAGTTTGTCGTGGTCATGTCCAGGTTTAGGTTTAGGTTTAGGTTTAGAGGTGGCCGGCGTGATGTACACTCTCATGTTGTATCATGGTGAATGTTATGTGTTGTTCCAATAGTACAGAAGGAGCCTTTGGTACACCTTTTTAATGTCGGTTCATGGTGAATGTTATGTGTTGTTCCAATAGTACGAAGGAGCCTTTGGTACGCCTTTTTAATGTCGGCTCAACTTTGCGGCCTGGACTAAACGGGTTTCATCGACATGACCCGAAATGTGTGCGGGACTACTTCGAACGGGCCTTTCACTACCGGAATCCGAGGCTTTGCCTAGAGTTCGTTTCGTGCCGAGAGCTAAATAAAAAACTCTCGCCAAAGAAGGCTTTGCCGAGAGCGAAATAAAAAACTTTCGGCACGTAAAAAAAACACTCAACACGAGAGGCTTCTTTGCCGAAAGCCAATTAAAAAACTCTTGGCAAAGAAAAAACACTTGGCAAAGATTTCTCGGCAAAGAAATTTTAAAAAATCACTTTTTTACCTTCAATTTTTTTTTTTCTATCCTCAACATACACTTGATTAAAACTTATGCTCGGATTTGGCACAATTTTAACTTTGTTTGCTATATTTAACAATTTTACTTCTTTCTAGATATTCTTTTCGCATACGTTCGATATGAACTACAAGTGCATTAAATTATATAGTAAAGTTGGTGAAAACATGATATTCATGTTCATAGACATCTCTAAGACCATGTACATGAAATCAAGCTAAATTTCCGGCATTTGGTTCTCTAATCATGATGAAGATCGTAAGGTACAAAGGTTTTAAAATTGTATAAAATTCAAATGAAGTTTGAAAATTGTGAAATTTGTCAAGTTGTCATGATATCATATTTGGAGGTTGTGATAAAAAATTGAGAATGTTTTGAAGATTTTGACACGTACGCTCGTTTAGAAACCGGAACATCTCACGAGAAGTTTCTAAGAATTTGAACTAATATCACTAAGTTTGGAGTGTTAGAGAAATTCAAATTTGAGTTTGACTACAAGAGTTTTTATATAAGTAATATACAACATAATTAATGTCATTTTAAATTTTGGATAATTTTCATACCATTTTGCTATTTTTAAAATTAAATTTGAGTGAAATTGCCTGTGCCGAGAGCTTTACTCTCGGCAAAGAGCTCTTTGTGCCGAGAGCCAGGCTGGCAGCCTCTCGGCAAAGCCCACCGCCCCACGAACCACCACCTTGTGGCACATTTACCAACCGGCCCAAAGAACCGCTACATAATCCACCCCCTCCCCTCTCCCAACCCTAACCCGGCGCCTCCCCACTCCCTCACGCACCGCCTCCACCGGCCTCCCGTCGTCCCGCCCCGCCGCGCCGCCCCTCCCCGCCCGCCGCTCGCTTCCCCACGACCATCTCACCGGCGCACGGCGCCTCCGTGCGCCCCTCCTCCCCCCCCTCCGCGCGCCGCCCCTCGTCTCCCCCTCGCGCGCGCGCCTCTCGGCCCAGCGAGAGGAGCGGCGGCGGGGCGAGATGTGGTGGCGCCTTAGCGGCGGGGACCCGGCGGTGGAGCTCTCCTCCGGAGTGGTGACGCGGATCCAATCGCGGTTGTAGCGGAGGAGGAACCGGCGGTGGCGGATCTACGTGGCCGCGGCGGGCGGCGACGGATCCGCCGGCGAGGACGACCTCGAGGCGATGGCGGATCTACGTTCACCGGGTTCTCCCTCTCTCTCATTTCCCTCCTCTCTCATCTCGCTCTCTCTTTCGATGCCCCGATGGTGGTGGTGGCGGGCGGCGGTGGTGGCGGCGGGTGGCGGTGGAGGGCGGCGGTGGTGGCGGTGCTCGGTGGTGGTGTTTGCGGGCGGTGGGGGGTGTCGAGCGGCGGTGGTAGCACCACCGGTGGTCGGCCGGTGAGGCGGTGGGCCAGCAGGTGGGGTCCGTGGTGGCCCCGGTGTCTTTTTTTGTTTTGGAGATTCTCCTTCGCAGAGCCATATGGGGTTACTCGGCACCTCCGTGACGAGAGTATTTACTTTGCCTCTCGGCAAAGAGGCCTTTGCCGGCCCGGGGCCGGTGCCGAGTGGGCCGTGCCAAGAGTATTTGGGCTCGTGCCGACAGGAGCTCGCTCTCGGCACAGCCCCGCATTCCGGTAGTGTTTACTCCCGGTAGTAATATCACCCACGACTAATGTCACTCGAGACTAAAGGTCGCACCCTATAAATCGAGCTTCTTTTTCCTCCTCCTCCTGTCCGAGCCATTCTTCCCCTAGAGCTGAAGGTCCTTGGCACCTCAACCTTAGGGAGGTGCTGCTAAATTTTTTCTTCATAGATTTCTGAAGATTTCTCTCCTCCAAAGTGTTGCCAAGATTTGATTCTTCATACTCCCTTCATTAGCTGTGATTAAATTTTTCTTTTATGTTTTAGAGATGGTGAAAAATAAATTTTAATTTATAGGTAGGAGGAGCTAACAAGAGATGAAGTTTTTTATATACTGTCATCCCTATGGAGGTTCGTCACCCTGCGAAGACTGTTCTTGTCGACACAGCATACCGGACCAAACACCTCAAACAACCTCTGGATAGCCGCCTCGTTTCAGTGCTCTGGCGGGTAGTTTGTGGCCGCGACCTGCACTAGGCAACATAATGAGTAGATGACCCGGAACTCCGCCTCCTCGTGACGGATGAGGGTCCGCCACAAGCCACCAAAGTCGATGGGGCCCGGGCGTTAGGTCATCTTAGCGAAGTACGCGTGCTTGAACACGACCATCATACACTAGGCCGTAAACGATTTGTCGTGGCACTAGTAAATTAGCGTCCTGACGGTGCAACTATCAACCGCTAGCAAAGTGGGGCGCGGGGGCAAAGAACCGCCGCATTGAAGCATCATCGCTTAGCGGGCTACATAATCCGCCCGCCAAAGACAAATGGTACCATTTATACCGGCGGACGAGTTATGTCGACCGCCAAGACGAGAAGGTTTAGTGGGGGCGGCCAACATAAGCCAACCGCCAAAGACAAATGGTCCCATTTCTGCCGGCGGGTGGCTTATATTGACCGCCACCAGGGATCTTTAATACTAGCGGCTTTCATATGCACCCGCCAACACCGTGAAGCCGAAAATAGCTTGAAATTGATACAAGTCACCATTATTTCAACATGCATGGACAGCAACAACAAGTAAAAATTCAAACTGAAATATCAACACAAACAATACCTTAGAAAGGTTTATTTCACACAAACGACATGCATGATGACAAATGTTTCAAAGCACACTTAAAACCAACACAAATTAAAGTTCACTACAATAGGGGCCTCACTCACAAATCAACACAACTTTGCCTCACTCAAATTTCTTTGACAATCCGGCCGTGATATAGCTACCAAGCACTAAACCTATTATCAAGACCACAACAGCGATGATGGTGCCCCGCATGCGAGAATCCTTGATTTTTTTTTTCGCTTCTTCCGATAGCCGATTTCCGCCATAATGTCAATAAGTTGCCCTCTATGGTCTGCAAGTTCAAGCCTTGTTTCATTACTTGCTATCTTCAAATCACTCATCCCCACCTTCGGATCGAAATGACACACTTCATCCGATTCCATTGTTCCGAAATTCTGAATTTGCTAGTGGTGGCTCCCGCATCCGCCTCGGCGGATACACAACACTAGACGGTTGTGCCGCTCCTTGTCCGGTGTTGCACCAACTAAACTCGCCGAACGACCGATAGTTTGGCGGCGGCAAAATGAGAGTGAAAATTTTTCAAATGGTTGATGTATTGATTTTCAAAATAAACTTCCTGACATGAATTAGGGTCCCCCTAAAAGAATAAACAACAAATGTGACTTCCATCAATAAATTGGATAATTCTATAGACATAAAATTATATCAACCAAATCATTAATAATCAACAATTGTGGATAATTCTATATCTACCAAATCAATAATAATCAACAATTCTACTAATATTATATCAACCAAATAAATAATAATCAACAAATCCTACTAATATTATATCAACTAATAATCACTACTATTATATCAACCGAATCAGTACTAATCAAATGAATTAGGGCATGGGATGAAAAACAAACCAAGTGGTTGTTCGGGCACTTGTAGATGATGCTATTTGCCTTGGTCTTGTACCAAATTAACCGGAGCCGACACGACGGGCGGATCGCTAGGGGGAGAGGCACGAATTGGCTAAGGTTCAGCGCGACGGAGCTGCTCGCCATGCGACAGCGGTGAACCTGCTCGACGTCGGTCGAGAAACTGGTTAAGGTTAGGCAAGAACTTCACCCACAACCACGTCCTAATGGTAAGCGGTATCTTCCACCTCGCTAGCTTCAACTTAACACAACATGAGAGGTTGGCTATCCGCAAATGCTTGCGCGGGCCGAAAGTGCCAACCGGTTTCTCATCCAACATCCGATCATTGGTCTCGTTGAAGGACATGACGCTTACGATTGTAACTCTCATGACTCGTCATGTGATGATTATTGTATTTATCGCGATTGCGATCCGAGCCGTCAAACCAAAGGTATTCCTTAAGATGGTCATCACAAGGATGGGCTATTTTTTCAACGTCATTTCGCGAAAGTGGTAGATTGTGTAGAGTTGGCAAGGCTTCGACCGTTTATGTCGAAACTCGAGCCCACCCTCGAGATGTGCTTCCCTCTCGTCATTTTTTGATATCATGGAACATCCAATGATCCACATGGCCGAGCAAATTACCGAACTAGGACCTATGTACTTTCATCGATGTGGATGTACGAACAGCTTCATGTCGATTCTCAATGGATCCATGAGAAACAAGGCATTTCCAGAGGGAAGCATGATCGAGAGCTACCATACAAAAGAGAGTGTTGATTGTTGCATAGATTACATAAAATATAAGAGGGCCGGGATGGCTTGTGGAGGGAGATCGACGGGCGGCGGCGGTCCGCGGCCGAGGCGGTACCGGTAGTGGCGGTGGGAAGCTCGGGAGAGGGAGGGAGACGACCCGAGAGGTGTGTGGTGGGGTGGAGAGCGGCGTCGGGCTATATATAGCCGACGGAATGGCGGTATCCCGACCGGGGTGAGCATGCGGAGCTCGTGCTTGCCTCGTTCATGGCGGTTCGGGCAGCTCGGCCGGCCGGATTCGCGACGAGGAGTCGACGCGACGCGACGGCCACTACGGGAGAAGCAATCTTTCCCGAGTGCCATGCACTTCCCCGAGTGCCAAAAATCGGGCAAGTGTTGCACTCGGGAAGAATTGCACTCGGGGAAGATGGCCTTCCCCGAGTGCGGGCCATCTTCCCCGAGCGCAACACTCGGGGAAGACGGCGCATGAAAAAGAAAAGTTGCATTTGACGGCAGCATTAGACAGAGCCGTTTACAAAAAAATTGAAAAAACTCTTCCCCGAGTGCCTAGACCTAGCACTCGGGGAAGGTGACCTCTTCCCCGAGTGCCTTGTCCCTGGCACTCGCGGAAGGACCTCTTCCCCGAGTGCATAGTCACCGCACTCAGGGAAATATTTATTTTTTTTGTTTTTTTCCCCATTTTTTTGTGAGGCCTTCAAACATTATTTAAAACTCCTTGGCTGAATTTGGCTTACTTTTGAATTTTTTTGTTATATTTCGTTAGTTTTTTCTTTTTCTTGAATTTTTAGGCACACTTCAAATTTGAACTATAGGTACATCAAATCTTATAATTTGGTGATTCAAAAAATGATATTCATGATATTTGGTGTATATTGAGGCCTTATCCAACAACTCACATGAAATATCGAGCATCTTGTTGTCGTGACGTGACTAACAACATACGGGAAAAGTGTTTCTGAATTACAAAAAATCCGGACGAAGTCCGAAAAACACGAAACTTGTCGGGACATCGTGTTATCACATGTAGAGGTTGTGTGCAACAGTTGAGAAGATTTCGAGCAAGTTGCGATGTGTGATGCCTGAAACCCAGACATCTCCACACGTGATCCATGTGATAACACACCGGGAGATGTGTGAGTTGTAGGCATCAAACGTCGCAGACTTGCTCAAAATCTTCTCTAGTCTTGCACACAACCTATACATGTGATAACACAACTCCCCGACAAGTTTCGTGATTTTCGGACTTCGTCCGGATTTTTTGTAATTTAGAAACACTTTTTCCGTATGTTGTTAGTCATGTTAGGACAACAAGATGCTCGATATTTCATGTGAGTTGGTGGATAAGGCCTCAATATACATCAAATATTATGAATATCATTTTTTCAATTGCTAAATTATATGATTTCACGTACCTGTAGTTCAAATTTGAACTTTTCCTAAAAATTCAAGAAAATGGAAAAACTAATGAAATATAACAAAAAAATTTAAAAGTAAGCCAAATTTGGGCAAGGAGTTTTAAATAACGTTTGAAGGCCTCACAAAAAAATTGGGGCAAAAAAACAAAAAAAATAAATATTTCCCCGAGTGCCTGGTCCTAGCACTCGGGGAAGAGGTCACCTTCCCCGAGTGCTAGTTGAACGACACCCGGGGAAGAGACCCCCACGGCTCTCGGGGAAACCCGGCAGCCCGGCTACCCGCCGGCCCATTTACTAAACCTAACCCATCCTAACCCCGCCCCCCACCCACCCACCCGGCCACCACTCGCACGCCGCCGCCACCCCACACCCGCACTCTCCCTCCTCTCCCTCGGATCCGCCCCCCGCAACGCCGCCGCCGCCGCCGCACATCCCGCCACCGCGGCGACCGACGAGCCTCGCTCCCGCAGCACGCCCCTCCACCGTAGGCGATCGGCAAGCCCCCGCCGCGAGCGTGAGGTCCCCACGGCCGGCGAGATCTCCGGCGGCCGGCGGTTGAGCCCCCGCAGCCGGCGTGCCCCGCCCCCGCTCCCGCCCCCGCCGGCGCATGGACGGCGGGGGGCCTCGAGCTCCTCCCCCTCGGCGCATGGACGGCGGGGGCCTCGAGCTCCTCCCCCTCGGCGCATGGACAACGACGGCCTCGAGCTCCTCCCCCTCAGCGCATGGACGGCGGCGGCATCTGCTCCGGTGAGCTGCTTCTCCTTTCCTGCTGCATCTGCTCTGATGCACCTACAACATTCAATGCCCCGTTGCTTGAAGTAATTTTTGCTGCTTGAAAAATGGTAGGTATACAGATCGTCTGTTAGATTAAAACAGTCTTGATAGAAGCATTTAGCCTTTGCCAAAAGATAATGCCTTTTATTGTGTGTTCCCTTGTCAGTAATCTGGAATTTGTGACAGTTATTCCTCGATGGAGATTTTTGAAACCAAACGTCTCAGCCATTGGGCTAAAATGAATCTGCATAATGATTAGTCACAGAAAAAAGTTGCGATCGAGCATAGTACTAAAAATAATCTAGTATGTCAGCGAGTATATGCATATGTGATAATCTGGCTGTTTTCTTCATTTCCCAACTAGTAAAAGTAAAACGACTCCTGACTCCTGTTTTTTCGATTCTAGAAGCAATTCCGTGTAGACCGGCTCTATGCGTCTGGACTTTGAATTCATCATGTTTCTATGACTCAGAAATTCAGGAGTGATTCTAGATGATTACCAGGTTCCAGGGATTTCTTAAGGGGGTCTAATGAGATGTTAAAATTTTGAATTTTAGACTTTCAGTCGTCGGAGTTCAGTTGCCTTGTCCAGTCATATATATTAGTCAGTCGTGTTCACTGATAGCTATATATGAGTACTGATCAGTTCTCCGATTCTTAAGAAGCTATATATATATACTAAACCATGATCGTGTCAGTGACACTGTGTAACAGTAGAACTTAGTGCCACCCGGCCCCTTCTTGTTTCAGTCAGGCTAGGGGATAATTGTTGGAACGTCAACGCATTTACTTGTTACAATGGTAGTAAGCATTAAAAGACGTAATTGTGAATGAGTTGCCGTCACACCTCTCAATTTTTTTGCACTGTCTTAAATGTATGCATAAGCAAACTGGCAGGTCGTCCTCTAACGAGGGCGTGGGTTCAAATCCCACTTCTGACAATTTATTTTTTTATTTTTGTGGATTATCATTATATGGAAAGTGAAACCAGAACTTAAAACTTTTGCCCTGCGAAATAAATTGATGTGGTTCATTTTTCAAGTAACTTAGGTAATTTTTGTGTGTATGTGTGTGTTACAGACAGATTGATAACGTTGATACGCTTCTAATTGTTTTACCAATGTCCCTTTACTAGGAAAGGAAATTAAGGCAAACATAATCCCAGTTTCTCTATATCTGTTGAACAGGTAATTACCTCAAGTTCTACAATGCTATAAGGCAGGCATATCCAGATATTCAAATGATTTCAAACTGTGATGGTTCATCGAAATCACTTGATCATCATGCTGATTTATATGACTTCCTTATAGCATTGTAGAACTTATTAAAGCACAAAAATGATGGATGTTAGGTCCTCTTTCGATTTGTTGCCCTTTCTAGCCTGACATTTGTTGTAGTTTTCCTCTTTACATTTCCTACATCTCTTTTATCAGTGCTAAGTTTTTATCTATGATTCTAAAAAATGTGTGTGCCTGTCACATGATGACTTTAGATCTGTAAAATGTATACTTGATGGAGTTGTCATGCAATCTTTCATAAGACTTTATTAGATCTAATAGAATGTATATTTAGTGAATTATTTATTTATTTATTTTATTCCAACAGCTTGATGAATGTCAATTTGATCTGTATGTAACATGTAAATAGAATTATCAGACGACGACTCATCTACCTCGACGACCACCTCCGCCGGCACGGCGGCGGGCGCCTGCCTCCGCTGCTGCATCTGCTGCCATCGCGCTCTGCGGCGATCCTCGCTGCTGCCGCCGCCGCCGCCGCCGTCGCCGTCGCTGCGGTTGCGGTTGGTGGCCTCCTCCTCTTCCTGCTCCTCCACCTTATTGCAGAGGAGGCAGGCAATGACGATCGTGACGAAGAAGATGAAGAACATTACCATGGCCGAGGATTGGCCAGACGTGAGGCGGCCGCCGCCGCCGCCGCCGGAGCCATTATGCTGCGCCGGCGACAACTGCGGCTCGCCGTTGGGCGCTAAGGGCGGGTCCGGGAGGTTGTAGACGAGACGCCGGCGTCCTCCCGCTGCGGACAGGATGGGGTTGGTGGGCGTGGCCATTGATGCGTCGGTCAGGCGTGGCAGCTGCCTCGCTTGGCGTCGCCGCCGTTAGTTGCTCGGCTGGATCGCCGGACCACCGTATACCGCTGTTGAGATCTTCTCTGTTCGGTTACGTTGCAAAGATCAAATATAAGGGATATGAATGCAGCTCCTTGCAGATTTCATTCCTAATATAATTTCGGCATGCAATATATACCTAACCTTAATTAGTTAGACAAGTGTTCAAGAGTATAGAAAGTAATATATATTGTTGCTAGCTTGCGACAATATATATGCTGTTTGTGGATCTATCGCCCAAAGCACGATATTTTGGCACCGTGATGCGCACGCCGCCCACTCGTCGACGCACTCATGCATGCATAGAGAGGTGTGCTTCCCGTACGTGTGCATTTCATGGGAGAATTTGTAAATTTACCCATTCCAAAAAAAGGAACTTATACCTTGTACCACCACCTGGTGGTATGGTGCACATAAAAGAGTATAAAAATAAGCTAACCTAGCTCTTTGCTTGCATGGAACAAAAGTCTAGCCTTCCCGAAAATATAAATTAAATGGTATCTTCCAATGGAAATTTTATGAACTTCTAACGTTATCTTGATCCATCGGGGGACGGGGGACAGCTGTAACGGCGTCGCTTGGGCGCCATCAATTGGATTCTTCGCCAAGAGCCCGGACTCCCCGGCACTCGGCGAAGAACATCCGCACCGTGGGCCGGCCCTTCGCCGAGAGCCGGTGCCCCCACACGCTCCGGACACCTGTGCCGAGAGCCGGGCCTTTGGCTCCGGACGAAGCGGCGGGCCCACGGTGAAGGCTCCGTTTCCCGTAGTGTACCGAAAACCAAAGGAAATCCTTTTCCTGGAGATGAGGTGCCTGCTCACAAGTTAATGTGTTGTCGCGTAGAGAAGATCACGGAGGGGGGTGCCCGGGTGGGTGTGCTTTCCGTCCATTGGAGAATCGATGCCCGGGCTCATGCATGTGCTAGCCGATGGACGAACGCCAAAGAGATGCCAATCGCGCTCCAAAGACTTACTCCTCGCTGCATATATATATATATATATATATATATGTGTGTGTGTGTGTGTGCTCGCTCTCTGCAGGTAGTGGAACGCGGGACCTCACCCTGCCCGCCACTAGAGAAAGACACAGACACGCATGATTCTTCTGCTTTTGGCATCGCCACCTTTCCTTCCCTGATTGATGAACCTGACCAACCATATATCAGCACTGCCGCCTCCTTCGATGCTCCAGTGGACGCTGTATGCAGCGTGGATCGGCACTAGCTAGCGCCCTGTGCCATCCTGTAGCATACGCGTCGTCTCCTCAAGACTCCAATGGCTATCTCGCTCGCCAGAAGCCATATATAGCGCCATAGCTAGACCTCCCAAAGACTTGACTTGCAGGAGCTTCAATTCCCTGCAGCTCTAGAGCTCAACCAAAGCTCATCCATCCATCCATCCTTCCTTCGTTCTCTTCTCTCTGGCCTGAAGCACACGAGGAACTGAACCAGCAAGGTGCGTCCCTGATCTACCAGCTTTCTCTTTCTTTCTTCTTTGAAACTAAAAATGACCTCAATTGATTGTGCTTGAAGTCATAGCCGGCTAGTCAGCAGTAAATTCTCTCTTAGACTTGTTTATTCCTGCTAATAAGGACCTTGAAATTCAAGTGAATTTTGTGCATATCAAGAACCTTAAATCTCCCATGCAATTTTTCTTTATTCCCTATTAGAGTCCGTGTACACATGGAGTATACTTTACTGACACACTGCCAATAATCACATCCTCCTCCATCGATGGAGACCAGGGAGGTACACACTACCTACCGCTTGCTGCAACACTCTCAACAATCAACCAACCTACTGGCGTGGACGAGCCATGGAGTTCGCCACGGGAGCACTGGGCACTCTGCTGCCCAAGCTCGGCCAGCTCCTCCAGGATGAGTACAACCTGCAGACAGGCGTCAAGAACAACATCAAGTTCCTCACGAGGGAGCTCGAGAGCATTCAAGCTGCCCTCAGGGATGTCGGCGAGGTCCCGCCGGAGCAGCTCAGCGAGCTGGTCAGGGTCTGGGTCCGAGACGCCCGGGAGCTGTCCTACGACATGGAGGACGTCGTGGACAAATTCCTGGTGCGCGTGCAAGGCCGCGACGAGCTCCCCAGCAAAAGTAGCATCAAAAGGTTCTTCAAAAATATGGTGAAGGATGCTTTCACCAAGGCTCCCACTCGGCATCAGGTCGGCCAAGAGATCAACGACATCAAGGAGCGTGTCAAGGGAATAGCTGAGCGACGTGACAGGTAATTACCACATTCATATCGACCTCAAACACAAATGCATTTGGTTTATATTTTTTCTGGAATTTCCTATAACCATGGCGTGGTTTTGGAATTTTGCATTGTTTCCTCGGACAGGTACAAGGTCGATGCTACTACTCCTGTCAAAACTGTTGATGTTGACCCTCGCATAACACATCTGTACACTAAGGTAGCTGACCTTGTCGGCATCGATGATTCAAGGGATGAACTAATCACGAGGTTGACCATGGGAGACGATACGTCTATGCAGAAGCAGAGGATAGTTTCTGTTGTTGGATTTGGAGGACTAGGCAAGACAACGCTTGCCAAAGTAGTGTATGACAAGCTCAAAGGGCAGTTCGATTGCACGGCTTTTGTTCCGGTTGGCAGGAATCCTGACTTGAAGAAGGTTCTCAAGGACATATTGATCGATCTTGACAAGAAATACATGAGTCCCGACTTCGCATCACTGGATGAAAGGCAACTGATCAACGAATCACAAGAATTTTTGAAAAAGAAGAGGTGTGTGTCCTCAGCCACCAAATTAATAATTTTTTGATGTCAATAAATGTTCCTTTTCCAACAAAAGGTCATGGTAGTTCTACAATTAGCACTTACCTTGCACCAGTTATGTTCGTCTTGGTTTTTATACCAATATTTTCTTGTAGTCCTCATCTGTGCACTTTACTTTATCTTTGTGATATTGGATTTTTTTATGTTTTAAAGTATTTGTTTACTTGTTTTGCATGTCCATTTTCTACTTTTGAAATGATGCTTTAATTTAATTCCCAGTTGCTTATGCGATTCAATTAATCACAAATGATTGCCTCTTGCCCAAATTTAAGCTAGAACTTTATTTCTAAAAAATAATTTATTCACCACAAGTTCGTAGAATGAAATTTAGAGGTAGCTGGTGTGTATTATTGTTACTATTATTTTCAGAATAATAACAATAATTTCATCATATTTTCACATCAATTTCATCGTATTTTCCATCTGTCCAAACGACTACGTAACATATAAAAGAAGAAAGGAGTAGAAAGTGACTATTTTCTATCTTTATTATCTCGACTAGTAGATATATAAATGGGAATTTGAACTAGCATATCATTCCTAGCTAGAGATGAACCTGTAGTGATGTTTTACGAGCCGAGCCGTGTTAGCTAGAGTTAGCTAGAGATGAATCTAGAGCAGCTTCTGTCATAGTTATTTTTTACAGTTCTACTCTAGATACTTCTGTTGACTAATGACTTCTTCTCTACCATGATGGTAGGTACTTCATTGTTATTGATGACGTATGGGAGATACGGTGTTGGGAAACAATCAAATTGGCTCTTGTTGAGAACAATAGTGGAAGTAGAGTAATCGTAACTACTCGAATTCAAGAAGTTGCCGAAGAAGCTGGTGAGTTTTACAAACTACAGCATCTGTCAGATGATAACTCTAGGAAGTTGTTCTTTGCAAGGATATTTGGTGGTGAAAGCAAATCTTCTGATCAGCACCTGGATGATGATGTATCTAAAAAAATTTTGAGCAAGTGTGGTGGCATACCACTAGCTATCATCACCATGGCTAGCCTGTTGGTGGGTAAACCTATGGAAGAATGGTCAGAGGTGCATCGCTCTATTGGTTTTGCCAATAAAGGAAACTATCAAGTAGAGAACACCGAGAAGATAATATCTTTTAGCTACTATGACCTACCTTCTCATCTAAGGACATGCTTATTGTATCTAAGCGTGTTCCCAGAAGATTATTTCATTGAGAAAAGGACTCTGGTGTGGATGTGGGTAGCCGAAGGTTTTGTTCAAGAGAAACAAGGAATGACCTCATTTGAGGTTGGAGAGGGATACTTCAACGAGCTTGTAAATAGAAGCATGATCCAGATGGCAGAGAAGGAGGACATGTTAGCGAGCCGCCACTTGGTTATAACGACGTGTGGTTGTCAGGTGCATGATATGGTACTGGATCTCATCCGTTCCATTTCATATGAAGAGAACTTTGTCACTATATTAGATGAGAATGAAGGGGCACCATCATCATCATCACATCGGAAAGTTCGTAGGTTAGCCCTCCAAAGTAATATACCTACCTTGAAGGCTCATATGGACATGCAACTAGTGAGGTCATTCATTTCATGGGAATGGGATGTTGACAAGGGGATCTCGCCTGCCGAGCTTTAAGCTCGTACGTGTGCTAGCACTACATGAAACTTACTCCTCCTACTACAACGATCTAGAGGTGCCTTTCCGAATTTACTTCACTTGAGGTACCTCCGGCTAAGTGCTTGACAAAGATTGTCTTGCAAGCGAAGAAATAGGAACTCTAAAGTTTTTGCGGACAATCGGACGTGGGACGAGATAGGATGAATCTTAAAGTGGCTAAAATGAGTGTGGGACTTCTAACAAAATTGTTGTGCCTGCGAATCGAGACTACATCAAGACAATGCCAAATGGATTTGAAAAGCTGACATCCCTGGAGGACCTCGAGATGCATTATCAAGGTCGTGAAGAAGCAGCATTTAGGCGATTTGTGAAGGAGTTGTGCGGCCTCAGGGAACTCAGGGTGCTCCACCTTCATATTCCTCATTGGTGGAGGGATGAGAGAGAAGTACAGAACGATATGGTGCAGTCCCTGTGCAGTCTCCAAAACTTGGAGATCCTGGCACTGACGATTTCCGGTTTTGCAGACGGTGCTTCATGGGTGTGGGAAGCACCACCACAGGGCTTCCTTCTCTCGCGACGCCTCCAGCGACTGTCTATAGATTGGATAGTATTCTCTCGGTTCCCATCATTCTGCATCAACAAGTCGCACCTTCCTCACCTCTCCCACCTGTCCCTGCAAGTGGGTGCTATGGACGAGCGGGACCTGAGAATCCTCGGCAGGTTGCCCCAGCTCTGTTCCCTTGTCATGAAGGTGACCTCTGTTGCAGAGGTGGTATTCAACGACACCAGATCCCATGACGATGCCCGCTTATTCCAGAAGTTGAGGCGCTGCACCATGATGTGTTATAAGGGGGTCCGGTTCCTGCTGCCAAACCAGGACTCCGGCAGCGTTTCGTTTCTGATGCGGGAGGTCGAAGCTTCTATGGTCTTGGGCAGCTCTGAAAGGTTGGACACAGTGTGCAAAGGAGCAGGCGTCGCCGCGACCACGATGCCAAGATTCCAGAAGCTTTCATTTACACTATACGTGAAGGAATTCATTAAGGATCACAACCAGGACGATGGCTGCGTGAGCCTGGCCTTGCAATGCTTCGCTTCGCTTCAGAATGTCCAAGCATTGATCCACTGCGGCGATGGAACATCTACTGTGGAGGTGGGGCAAGTGGAGGCAGCGCTGCGCCGCGCAGCAGACGGCCATCCCAACCGTCCCACGCTTGAGGTGATGAGGACTGGAAGAAACTCTGCTTCAACGCCCACAACGTGATCAAAGGTTGTTTCATAATAGTAGATACCAACATCAAACGTTCTCCATTTCCTTCTGTTCTGTATTCCAACAGGAGAGTGTTCCAACCATGTTGTATATGAGTATATTCGCAATTTTACTTCCCCTTTTTTGAAGAAAAAAATTCTTGTGTTGCGTCGAAATTGTTAAGTTCAGTGGATAGATAACCAATAACTGTCGGCGTTGGCTTCCGAACACAAGTTGCAAATATCAACTAGAAGTTCCACGTATAATTTTTTGAAAATATATTTCTGGTATTTTCCTCAAAAACCTGTAGGTGACCGAGACATTACTGGATAGGTAGGTGAATCTTGCTGACAGAACAGAAATGGCTGCCGTAATCATGTGGTAGCTGATGCATGAACGGAGCAGGAACGATGCCAATCGCGCTCCAAAGACTTGACTCCCCGCCGAGCATATATGATCGCTCTCTGCAGGTAGTGCAACGCGGGACCCCTCGCCTGCCCGCCACTAGAGAAAGACATGCATGATTCTTCGCCATCTTCCCTTCCCTATAGCTAGACCCCCAAAGAATGAGATGTTAAAAGGCTGAAATATGATGGGCTACATCGGGCCGCATGGGGCCGGGGCATTTTCGGGCTGTGCCCATGCCGGGCTGCCGTGCCGAGGTGGCGGCCCGGGCACGGTCCGACAGCCGTGCCGTGCCGGGTCGTGCTCGTGCCGTGCTTTTACGGGCGGTGCCCGTGCCGGCCCACCGGGCCGGCCCATCCGGACTTGTATAAATGCCACATAAGTAAGAGGTTTGATTACTCTACTAGACGACTTATATGACAACTCATTATACAAGTGCTGTGTTAAGTCAACACAATATTACGTGTTAATACATGGGATGACCTATCGGATAAGACCAATGTAGCTGATGGGAAGAAACAGAGCAGGAACGATGCCAATCGCACTCTACTCCTTTTGCCAATTTGCCGATCAAGCTTGACCAACCATCAGCAGTGCTCTACCACCACTTTTGGTGCAGCTCCAGAGCTCTGATCCATTCATCCATCAATCGTTCGTTCTCTCCGGCCTGAATTGAAGCACACGAGGAACTGAACCAGCAAGGTGCGTCCCTGATCTACCAGCTTTCTTTCTCTCTTCTTTTAAGCCAAAAATGACCCCAGATCATTGTCGTTGAAGTCACAGCCGGCTACTCTAGCAGTTAAATTGTCCCTTAGAGCTGTTTATTCCTGCTGAGGACCTTGAAATTTTCAAGTGCGTTTTGTGTATAAATACAATATCAAGAACCTTAGATCTCCCATGCAAATTTCTAATCCACATCCTCCATCGATGAAGATCAGGGAGGTACACACACTACCTGCCCCTTGCTGCGACACTCAACAATCAAGCAACCTGCTGGACAGGCCACGGAGTTCGCCACGGGAGCACTGGGCACTCTGCTGCCCAAGCTCGGCCAGCTCCTCCAGGACGAGTACAACATGCAGGCAGGCGCCAAGAAGAACATCAAGTTCCTCACAAGGGAGCTCGAGAGCATGCACGCCGCCCTGCACAATGTCGGTGATGTGCCACGGGAGCAGCTCAGCGAGCTGGTCAGGATCTGGGCGAGCGATGTAAGGGAGGTGTCCTACGACATGGAGGACATATCGTCGACACCTTCCTGGTGCGTGTCCAGGGCCCTGAAGAACCCAGCAAAAGTAGCACCAAAAGGTTTGTTAAGAGGATGAAGAATGTTTTCACCAAGGCTCCAGACTCGGCATGAGATCGGCCAAGAGATCGAGGACATCAAGGAGCGTGTCAAAGAAATTGCTGATCAGCGTGACAGGTAAGGATCATATCGACCTCAAATATAAGTGCATTGGTTTTTTTTCTGGGGTTTCCTGTATGGTTTTCGAATTTGCATTGTTGCCCTGTACAGATACAAGGTCGATGTTGCAACTCCTACAAAACTTCTGTTGATCCTCACATAGCAGCTCTATACAATAAAGCAAGGAAAGAACTAATTATTAGGTTGACAAAGGACGATGGCAAGTCTGCACAACGAAGGATAGTCTCTGTTGTTGGATTTGGGGGACTAGGCAAGACAGCACTTGCTAAAGCAGTATATATGACATGATTAAAGGGCAGTTCGATTGCACAGCTTTTGTTCCAGTTGGCCAGAATCCTGACTTGAAGAAGGTTCTCATCAGGGACATATATATCACTCGAACTTGGCTTGCCTTTAATTTTAGAATTGGATGAAAGACAACTCATGGGGAGCCTCCGAAAATTCTTCAGAAACAAGAGGTGTGAGTCACCAGCCGCCAAGTGATTCTTTTCGACATATATGAAATTAGTACTTTCCTTCCAATTTTTATGCTGGGCAAAGTTTTAGGAGTAGTACTTAACATGCACCAAATAGTTTGTTGGTGCTTCATACACACCCTTTACTTTATTTTGTGATAATATATTTTTTGTTCATTTTCAACTGTTTGTATTGCATATTGACTTTTTTGTTTATATGTGAAATGAATTATTTTATTTCTACTAGGATTGAGTTATTAATTAATTAATTAGGAATGCCTCTTGTACCAATTCTGAGTTAGGATTTTTCCTGAAATTTGATTTATTCATTGCAATGTTTATGGAATCAAATTATGATAGCTTATATATATACTCCTCCATCCCAGAATATAGCTTGGTTTAGACTTTTTCAAAGTCAAACTTTTTCAACTTTGACCAAGAATATTCTTGGTCAAAGTTGAAAAAGTTTGACTTTGAAAAGTGTAAACAAAGCTATATTCTCGGTACAAAGGAAGTATATGTGTTATCCTAACTATTATGTTAGGAAAAATAAATTTCCTCATATTTTCAATCATTCCAAAATATCAAGCTTCTACCTACCTTACATAATAACACTAAGTAATGGACATAATAAGAGAGAAATATAAAGTTACTTGTTTTGGGTTCTTTGTCTCCAATGGTAGAGAAATGGGAATTTTAACGGCGCATCACTCCCGCTTACAGATTGTGGTTGACCGATCCTCTAGATACTTTAGGACCGATGGCTCGCTTTATGTTTGTGGCGGTACTTCCTTGTTATTGATAACGTATGGGAGACAAAATCTTGGGAGATAATCAAATTGGCTTTTGTTAAGAACAATAGGGCAACTAGAATTATCACGACTACTCATAATCATGAAGTTGCTTTGGAAAAGCTGGTGAGGTTTACAAGATACAATCATTATCATATGCTAACTCTAGGAAGTTGTTCTTTGTAAGGGTATTTGGTGATAAAAACAAATCTTATGAGCAACAAGTTGATGATGAAGTATTTGATAAAATAGTAATGAAGTGTGGTGGCATACCACTAGCTATCATTACAATGGCTAGCCCTTGTTGGTGGGTAAACCTTGCGAGGAATGGTTAGATGTGTATCACTCTATCGGTTTTGCCGATAAATGAAACCATCAAGTAGAAAATACCGAGAAGATAATATCTTTCAGCTACTATGATTTACCATCTCATCCGAGGACATGCTTATTGTATCTAAGCATGTTCCCGGAAGATTATTTAATTGAGAAAAACACTGCGGTGTGGATGTGGGTAGCCGAAGGTTTTGTTGAGAAGAGACAAGTAATGTCCTCATTTGAGATTGGAGCGGGATACTTCAACGAGCTTGCAAATAGAAGCATGATCCGGATAGTAGAGCGGACAAGGACTTGGTGTGATATGGTATGTGGCGATCGGGTTCATGATATGGTACTGGATCTTCTCTCGTTCCATTTCCTCCGAAGAGAACTTTGTCACTATATTAGGCAAGAACAATGAATTTGGCGGCGAGTTCGGAGGTTAGCCCTCCAAAATGATGCAACCGTGAAGGCCCATATGAACATGCAACAAGTGAGGTCATTCATTTCATGGTGGTGGGATATTGGCAATGGGATCTCACTTTTAAGCTTTAAGCTCGTACGTGTGCTAGCACTACATACTACTTCCTACTCCGAAAACAACGTTCGAGACTGCCGCTCACCACCACCCTCTCAAGGTTCCTCGCTCCACTCCGCATCCCCACCCTCCCATTTCCTCCACCTCCCTCCTTGGGTGCTTGTCGGCGGAGACGGACGGTTCGGGCCCGTGTGGCTCAGATCCGGTGTCGACCCTTCCCGGTCTGGCACCTAATATACCGCGACTTTAGGGGCCTCCTCTAACGGCTCTTGGGTCGGGTCAACCTCCGCTGAGTCGATGCTGCTCCTCGTCGGTTAGCCGGGTCGCGCCCCACCTCGCCGACGAAGCTATTCTGTTGCCGCATGTCTTCTGTAGGTTTCCCATGGTGTGAGTAGGCCATGGTTGTCGGGACGTCAGGAGTGAGGGCTCTGTGGACTCCAACATTGTTGTGGCTCTGTTGTGTGAGTGTGGCGGTACGCTGCCGCTGCACTCTTCTCGACGGCTGCAACCGTGGGCATACATCATGGCTGCTTATTGCTTGCAATCACACCAAGACCTCTGCTTTGGTCACATTTGTGGATGACCGTGATGGCGGTGCAGGCACCCGTTCCTTGGGTGCTTCGTCTTCCTGACTGGTGCCCACCTATTGAGCTTTGCCTGAAGATCGTTGCGATGTGCAATGAAAGTACCGCGCCCAGTGCGTGGGAGGTTCCCCACCTCCACTTCGGGAGGTGCCATGCCTCTGCACAACTATGCTCTCTTGGCATTCTTAGGCTTGCTTGCCGCCTTATAGCTACTAGGTTGGTGGTGGATTGACGAGCAAAAGTGTCGGGCCCGGTGCGTGGGGAGGTTCTTGCCTTCGCATCAATCCACTCTCGAGCCAACTCTGCGGCCTTGTCTTCTACAACATCGGGTATTTGTGAGTGCTTCATGTCTCTCCTAGTGTTCAATCTTGGACTTGCTATGTCTTTGGTGTCCGGCCTCTTCCGTGGCTTGGAGAGTGTTCTCCCTTGACACCTCTCGCCCCGTCGACGCACTCCTATTGGTGTTGCCATCACATCCGTTGTTGTAATAAGCGAGCAAGTCGCTTGATGGAGTCATGACATGAAGATCGGGGAGTCGTCTTTCACCTTTGTTGTAGAAGGTCCTAGATTTGTGTTTCTCTTCTCATGACCGTTGTGGTCATTTTCTTTATTCCTTGGATGTGTCCAATTGTATCCCTTGCTTCATGTACCTGTACATGCACTTGTGGTTTGCCATTTTTAATGAAGAGTTCAGACCCGGCTTCTTGCCTGCCATAGTCCCTTAAACATAATCTAGAAATCTCAAAATGAGCTATAATTTGGAATGGTAAGAATAACTTATAATTTAGGCATATAGCTTTATAATCATTCATTGCCACACAAGCTGATCTAATCGTACCTTTGTACGGTGTACCCATATGAATATGCATACTACACCATGGATACATGGCCAACCTCATACTTTATACAAAGCTTTCTTGGAGTGCATGTCTTGGCTGGGTCCGTAAATTTGTAGTTAGCTCCTCCCTTGTTTTACTCTACCGCAAAGACTAATTAATGGACCATTGCAACTCTTCCAACCTGATTACACTCTATCTTATATATTGTATTTTCTATTACTGTTGTCAATAAAGTATGAATGGTATGAACGAGAGGCCATGCTCGCCTACACTTTGTCGGAAATACTCTTTTCTTTGGCATAGGAGGGCGTGTACACTAAACTACGGATATGACAACACAAATGGCCGACAGGATCCGGGTTGGGCGGGCCAAGGCGGATGAAAAACAAACGGATGCATGCCATCGAGGCTTTCCACATGGCTAGGCCGCGCGTGGTACGAGGTAAAGCATAGGCCCGTTGCCGGCGGTCCCTTCCCTTGGTTCCTGGCAAAGGGCTATAGTATTCCAAATGGACCGGGCACGATTGGCGGCACGAGCCACAGCCCTAAAAAGCACAGCTCTAGCACCGCCTGAGGCACGATTAATAATAGTGCTTAGTGCCGGCACGGCACGATAGATTGATAGTACCTAGGCCGCCACTTCGGCTAATGGAAAGTGACAGGATCGAACTATTTAAAAAGGTTCAAAGATAATGAAAACATTCCAAAGTATAGTTTCAAGTTCACGAGCACAGATATGCTTTCAACAAGAATAAATGTGGACACGTACCTATCAGGTAAAACACTGTTGACTTCACAATTTCTACACTTTCACTCATTTTACGATCATTTAATAATAATTCATATTTATGTTTCATAAATTGTATAGGAGTCACAACACACGTTAGATCCGTAAAAGAAAAAAGGACAAATTTTGGATTTATCAAAATCCCTGATATTTGGCTATTGGTTGAGTAATTCTCCTTTTTAGTAGAAAGCAACTACAAAATTTTCAACACTTACATGCATGCTACAAAACCTACATTGAATTAAAAATATCTTCCATAGTGCCCATCAAAATAATTTACCAGTGATATCTGACATCAACTGTAACATGGTCCACAAAAATAAAGCAAATCATGAAACACATAAAAACAAATAATACATTGGTGGAACCGTTACATATAATGATCTGAACAACTCTTAGTTATTAATTATTCATTTATAAATCATAAACTAACCGACGTAATTGTAAATGCAAGTATTCACAAAGTTTAATTCCAGCCTCTAATGCACCCATATACTCAAATTAAATTATCTCTTGATTAGTGCTATATTGGGAATAAAGCGTAACAAGAAGATAAGAAATACTGAGATTTGTATCTTATTGTTGTGATAGATCTTTCAATAAAACAGAGTTTATTGTAGCTATTATTTTTCAAGCATATTATGCAACACAATCTTATAATTATAATGATCTCTCCCAAATAATGCTGACCAAATGCTAATTAATGTCTTATATTTACAGTCTATGATGCAAAATTGTGTGAACCTTATTATGATTCTCTTAATAAAAGTAAATAACAATTACTAATTATTAAAGTAAAGTGCTAGTCCGTTGGGAGGCACGGATTGACGGACTAGTTTTCTTAACGAGTAGGAACGTAGCTTACTCTCAATTACACACGATATATAGGAACAATTCAGAAACCTCCAAAAAGAATGTGTTCCAATCATGGGTTTCAGTATGTTCTCCATTTTAGTCGTCTTTTGGAAAAAATCGTCTTGTGTTGCATTCAAATTGTTAAGTTCAATAGAGGCCTTGATTGTTGGAGTGGAAGTCTGGATGGCTTTCTAACAACTATACAAATACTTAAATGCTTTTTATATTTTCAGACACACATTCATAATGTTATTTATACTAATTTATCACTATTGTTATTTTATTTTTATGTTGTGGTGTAGAAAAAAATATAAAAAAAGTAAAATAAATATTTACAAAATCATTGAACAACATTATAAAAGATAAAACTCATCATTATGAATGTGTGACTATAAGATTCACTTAAATAGTCAAATAACATATGAAAATAAAGTTCACCGTTATGAACTACTTTTAATGGCCAAGCGGTCGGACCGTGTTTACGAGGCGCTCTTACCGGGTGCCCTTTAGCTGGTTCGGCAAAAGCGCCAAGCGGTTTAACTGCGTCTCGAGCCGGTTAGGTTGCGTCCCCCTGAGTCCGATTAGAATTAGGGAGTCTTGGTAGATCTTGAATTATAAATTGATTCTCTGTGGCGTATGACTTCCCCACCTTATAAATATAAAGCGCCGTGGCCAGTTGAGGATCTATCACCCAATCAATCATCAATTTAGCCAAATTATAGCTCATTTTCGCAAGAGTGGTAAGAATAACTTTATAATTTAGCCATCTAAATTTATTATTATTCCATGCCACACAAAGCTGATCTGATCTAATGAATATGCATATACTACACCAGCCTCGCTTTTACAAAGCTTTCTAGGAGTGCATGTCTTAGCTGGCTGTAAATATGTAGTTAGCTTCTCTCATGTTTTCACTACCGCAGCACTGCCAATCGACCACTGCAACTCTTATATTTTGTATTTCCTCTTACTGTTGTGAATAAAGTATGAATGGTATGAACAGAGGGCATGCTGTGTCTACACTTTGTCTGAAATACTCTTCTTTGGCATAGGAGGGCGTGCATACTAAACTACTGCTACAGCATGCAAGAAAGCCGTACCAAAGTTCAGACTTTTTATACCAAGAAACAGCAATGCAAGTGCACAAAGTATAAATTGAACTGTCTTAACGCACATACCTCAGAGCACAAATGGACGACAGGATCCGGGTTGGACGGGCCAAGGCAGATGAAAAACAAACAGATGCATGCGATCGAGGCCTTCCACATGGCTAGCTGCATGTGATACGACATACGAGGTAAAGCATATGCCCGTTGCTGGTGGTCTCATATCCTGACAAAGGGCAAAAAAAAAAACCTGCACATCTCTAGCTACGAATTGATCAAGCTCATCGTCCATCGATAAAACAAGGGCAGTAGTGTAGCTCCTCCACGTACGGCTACCCCACCTTCCGCCACTTTCTCCGCAACCGTGAGCCATGGAGTTCGCGACGGGAGCCCTGGGCACACTGCTTCCCAAGCTCGCCCAGCTGCTCAAGGATGAGTACAACCTGCAGAAGGGCGCCAAGAAGAACGTCGAGTTCCTCACGAGGGAGCTCGAGAGTGTCCAAGCTGCCCTACGCAATGTCGGCGAGGTGCCGCGAGAGCAACTCAGCGACCTGGTCAAGATCTGGGCTCGCGACGCCAGGGAGGTGTCCTACGACATGGAGGACATCGTCGACACCTTCCTGGTGCGCGTCCAGGGCCCTGAGCCCCCCAGCAAAAGGAGTGCCAAAAGGTTCGTTAAGAGGATGAAGCATATTTTCACCAAGGTCACGGCTCGGCGCGAGATTGGCCAGGAGATCAAGGACGTCAAGGAGCGTGTGGAGGAGGTGGCCAGGCGACGTGACAGGTGAGGATCATATCAACCCCAAAACATTGATAAATAATTTAGTTTGTTTCCTGATGAAATTTCATCTTACCGGATGGGTTTGGCGATTTGCATTGTTTCCTTGCGCAGATACAAGGTCGATGTTGCAATAATTCCTGCCAAAGCCTCTCTTGATCCTCGCATAGCAGCTCTGTACAATAAGGTAGGTGACCTTGTCGGCATCGAGGAGGCACGCAGAGAACTAATCATGAGGCTGGCAAAGGGTGATAACAAGTCTGCACAGCAAAGGATAGTCTCAGTTGTTGGATTCGGAGGCCTAGGCAAGACAACACTTGCTACAGCTGCGTACGACGAGCTTAAAGGGAAGTTCGATTGCACGGCTTTTGTTCCGGTTGGCCGGAATCCTGATTTGAAGAAGGTTCTCAAGGCTATATCAGTAGATCTTGGCATGTATATAGATTTTGAATTATTGGATGAAAGGCAAATGATCAACAAGCTCCGAGAATTCCTGCAAAACAAGAGGTGCGTGAATCATCATCACGAAATTATTACTTACCTTGTGCTCGTTGTTCCGGGTGATGTTTTAGGAGTAGTACATATAGTACTTAGAACAACTCCAAAAGCTCCTTTATATCATTTTGGATCAGTAAAAAAAGGGAAATAGTCGCCAAAACACGGATCCAACAGCCACATATAACCTTTCCCTCGCCATCTTCCACGCAAAACTCTCCCATGCGTCAGCCATATTTGGCGACCTGGTTCCCCTAGAAATCACGCACCCCGTGCACCAATCATTCGAGCCCTCCCACCCCGTCCTTCTCGCGCAAAATCGCCTATGGCGCCATCCCGCTCGCGCTCCCACGCGGCTCCGGCCAACACCGGCGGCGGAATGGACGGCGCGAGACGGCGGAGCGAGCCGCAAGGAGCGGTGGAGCGAGAGGCACTAGGGTCGTGGAGCGAGCGGCGCCGAGCCATGGAGTGAGCGTCACGCGGTGGTGGAGCGAGCTAGCCGCGCGGGGGTAGCGAGAGAGAAGTGGAGTGGGAGGCTGGTGGGGCGACCATGGGGAGCGACGGAGGATGGCTGTCACCGCCATGCCCCCGACGTCGTGGTCGAGTCCTCCACGATCGGGGGTGGAGGGGCCGACGCGGGTGGAGTCGAGAATGACTGTTGTCGCCGTGGCCTCGACGGGGAGCGCGTCGCCGACGCGGTGGAGGCGAGAGATGTGCCGCCGTATGTCGTGGCCTCGACGGGGGATGCGTTTCCAACACAAGTGGAGAAGACTCGGTGTGTAAAAGAGAATTGGATTCCTGTGATAACTAAAAAGTAAAAACTAATTGAAAGTAATGTTGTGCGTCATGAGGAAGAACAATTTGCAAGAAGTAGATTGGGAAAGGAAACTTGCTAAGGGGCTGGTGTCGTCGATAGGAAGTCTCATGCATTGACATATAATCTTGGGTCGACCGAACATACAACCTATACGGTGAGTTGTCCTGTAATTTGTATGGTAGAGTTATATGATTCCTTAATTTGTGCACATAAAGGAATATTATGAGTTGCATGTCAACAACAACTCATACAATGGTTGTGAAAAAGCAAAGAGCGGCGGCGGGAACGACCGAACGAGTGAACAACAAGCGGGGAGCCGGGGAGTCATGAGAATGAACGAACGAGTTTGGATCCAACGGTTAACATGCTAACGGGTGACGTGGCGCTATCGGGTGCGGGAGATTGGACCAAGGATTCGGTATATAGAGATTTTAGCTAGGCTGCTAGAGTTGCTCTTAACTTGTACCAAACAATTTGTCGGTGCCTCATACGCACCCTTTGATTTACTAACTATTTTATTTTGCATGTTAATTTTTTATATG
Source organism: Cenchrus americanus (assembly GCA_947561735.1). Classification (NCBI taxonomy): domain Eukaryota; kingdom Viridiplantae; phylum Streptophyta; class Magnoliopsida; order Poales; family Poaceae; genus Cenchrus; species Cenchrus americanus. The sequence goes on from OX387239.1 coordinate 885,054, forward strand.
AAATCAATCATTTCATTTCTAATACAATTGAGTTAATTAAGTAGGAATGATTGCACCTCGGGCTCTTGCACCTGTTTGAAGTTAGAATTTTTTCCCCGAAATGTAATATATTTCTTTGAAAAGTTTATGGGATCAAATGCAAGCAGCTTTATATGTATTATCCTTACTATTATTTTCAGAAGAAATATATAATTACTTTATATTTTGTACTGTCTAAAAGCTCAAGCTGCTATCTACCGTACATGATAAAGCACCACGTAACATATGTATAATAAGAGGGAAATGGGTTCTTTGTCTCCATGCATGTAACATATCACTCTCCTGATTGATGAACCAGTACTGATGTTAATAAGCCTACTTCTCTAATAGTGGCTAGCACACTTCTTTGACCTAGCTATTATAGATCCACTAGATAGTTTAGCTGACTCATGACTCTGACTCTATCGTGGTGGCAGGTACTTCCTTGTTATTGATGACGTATGGGAGACTGAATCTTGGGATATAATCAAGTTGGCTTTTGTTGAGAACAATAAGTCAAGTAGAATTATCACAACTACTCGAAATCATGAAGTTGCTGGAAAAGCTGGAGAGGTTTACAAGCTACAACCGTTGTCTGCTGATAACTCTAGAAAATTATTCCTTGCAAGGATATTTGGTGATGAAAGCAAATCTTGCGAGCATCAAGTTGATGATGAAGCATTTGATAAAATTTTAAGGAAATGTGGTGGCATACCACTAGCTATCATTACAATGGCTAGCATGTTGGTGGGTAAACCTATGGAAGAATGGTCCGAGGTACATCGGTCTATTGGTTTTGCCAATAAAGAGAACCAACGGGTAGAGAACACCGAGAAGATAATATCTTTTAGCTATTATGATCTACCCTCTCATCCGAGGACATGCTTATTGTATCTAAGCCTGTTCCCGGAAGATTATTTCATTGAGAAAAGCACTGCGGTATGGATGTGGATAGCTGAAGGTTTTGTCCGGGAGAAACAAGAAATGTCCTCATTTAAGATTGGAGAGGGATACTTCAACGAGCTTGTAAATAGAAGCATGATCCGGATGGTAGATTCAAAGGAGGATGGGGGAGGGAACAATGGTATGTGGTTGCCGGGTTCATGATATGGTGTTGGATCTCATCCGTTCCATTTCATCTGAAGAGAACTTTGTCACCGTATTAGGCAACAACAATGAATTAAGGGGCATAGTTCGGAGGTTAGCGCTCCAAGATGAAGGAACCTTGAAGGCCGCTGTGGACATGCAACTTGTGAGGTCATTCATTTCATGGCGGTGGGATAGTGACAAGTGGATCTCACTTTCAAGCTTTAAGGTTGTACGTGTGCTAGCACTACATCGTAATCAGGACCATCTGCAGGTGCCTGTTCGGAATTTGCCCCACTTGAGGTATCCGCAGCTACGTGTTCGCAGCTTTGAGCTCCCGGCACAAGAAATGGGATGTCTAAAGTTTTTGCGGACACTGGACGTGGACGTGACGGGATATGGGAAGTGTGATCTAGAGGATATGAATTTTGTTTGCCCTCTAACAAAATTGCCGAGTGTTAGGCCTCTAACGGAGATGTTGTGCCTGCGAATCAGAGGCCGGGTCAACACGGTGCCAGATGGGATCGGAAAGCCGACGTCCCCGGAGGAGCTCGAGATGCGGTACGGAGGTCCGGAGCGAGAAGCATGGCGGCGGTTTGTGAAGGAGCTGTGCAGCCTCAGGGAACTCAGGTTGCTCCGCCTTGATGTCAGTGAAGTGGAGGATGGTGTAGTGCTGCAGTCTCTGCGCAATCTCCAGAAGTTGGAGGTCCTGTCACTGACGACGGCATTACCACCATCTGGAGTTGCAGATGCAGCGGCGTGGGGAGCAGATGTCTGCCTTCTCTCGCGACGCCTTCGGCAATTGTCTCTAACCGGGATAAGATTCTCTCGGTTACCACCATTCTGCTGCATCAACCCCTCGCGTCTTCCTCACATCTCCCACCTGTCCCTGCGAGTGGTTGCAATGGACGAGCAGGATCTGAGAAACCTCGGCGGGTTGCGCCAGCTCCGTTTCCTCCACCTGGATGTGCACTCCATCACTGCAGAGGTAGACTGCAACAACAGCAGGACTGATGACGATGGCTGCTGCCTGTTCCAGAATCTGATTCGCTGCAGCATAAAGTCTAGGGTGGTGCGGTTGCTGCTGCCAAGCCAGGAGGGCTCCAGCAGCAGCGTTTCGTTTTGTATGCTCAACGTGGAGGCTTCTATGCGTCTGGGCTCTGAAAGAGCTGACAGCGTCTGCAAAGCCGCAGGAGTCGCCCCGACCCTGATGCCAAGCGTCCAGGAGCTTTCCTTTTTAATCTACCTGAAGGAATTCATTGAGGATGGCAACCAGGACCAAGACCGCGTCAGCCTCGCCATGGAGTACTTTGCCTCGCTCCAAGATGTCAGTGTATCCATCGACACCAATGATTACGTGTACAGAGATGATGCAGACGAGGAGCAAGTGAAGGCAGCGCTGCGCCACGCAGTTGACGTCCATCCTAACCGTCCCACACTTCGGACGAGGGGGACACTTCTGACGAGGATGGAGTGGTGGAGGCAGCGCAGGGAAAGCTTGAGGTGACGAGGATGGGAAAGCTTCAACGCCCGCAGAGTGATCAAAGCTGTTCCATTAGCAACCCGTTGTTCCACCGCAGAGTGATCATTCTGTATTTCGTAAACAGGTAGGAACATATATAGCTTACTCTCAATTACACACGGTAGGAACAGCATATACCACCGACAGCCCCATGAAACCCTAAATCCACTCATTCTCCCCCAAACGACCGCAGCTCGGAGAATTAGTGCGTGTTGGGGGTATCCGAAAATCCGGATGAGATCCCCGAACACGAGAGAAGTAATAGTGAACGCGTTCAAGTACAGCAATGACGCAAAAGGAGACAAAGAATCTCCTAAAGACTGCTAACACCTCAAAAGTTGTGAATGCTTTTACACGTGCCCTCGTGCCCCCTTTTATAGGGAGACGAATGGACTTTTACATTCCGAAAATACCCCTCGGACCCAAGGAATATTCCTAATGTAAACATGTACATGCATGTCTTTTACATCTCATACATTTACAAGTCTGCCACTAATTCACACGCGAAACCCGGACTTTTTTGAGACGACGTCTTTGACTTTGCTTCTTGCTTGGTTCATAAATCTTCTCATTCGGCAGATTTTCGCGCGTCGTGACTTCCGAACTTGTCCTCCAGCAGATTCCCGAATTTTGCGGATTCCCGAATTTTGCGGACTCCCGATTTTCGTGGTTTCACGGGTTCATGACTTCGGGTCTTTACAAGTTCGCGACCTCGAAGCTTCGCGGGTTCGAGATTCCGGACCCTCGCACGTTTCGTGGATGCTGGGGGTGGTGCCCGCGGGGTCATATCTCTGTTGCCTCGTCTTGCCTCGTTCCGTTCGGCTACCCTCTTGCGGTGGTCGTCATCAGACAGAATGTAATCTTCCAATTCTCGAAATAGTTCTTCAACTGTCTCAGGCTTCTTTCTTGTGAGGTGAGAAGCCGTTGGCCCTGGGGTGAGACCTTTGATCAATGCCTTGATCGTTGTCTTGTCATCAGCGTCGGGGATCTGAGACCTCTGTTGCATGAACCTTCTCACGAAGTTCCGCAGCGGTTCTCTGTCCTTCTGCTTGCAGTTATACAAGTCTGAGGCTTCGGCTGTTGTGTCATGGAACATCTGAAACGCTTGCATGAACTTTGTCTTGAGGTCTACCCAGTGTAGATCGAGTGTGGAGGCGGCGGTGAGTACCAAATCGATCGGTCCTTCGCAAGCTATGATGAAGGATTTGGCCAGCGCGACATCATCTCCTCCTGCCGAGTTCACAGCTGACTCGTATCTCATGAGAAACTGCCTGGAGTTTCCGAAACCGTTGTACTTGGGAAGAGAGACAGGCTTGAACTTCGGCGGCCAAGGTGCTGTTTGCAGCCCTATTGACAGCGGCGATTCAGAATCCACGAAGTGTGAGACTCCGTTTCCCGCGAAGAAGTTTTCTTTCGGGGATTCTCTGGCAGGTGCAGGGTTTTGACGTGGTGACTCCTGCCACAAGGAACTGTTCTCTTGTTCTTTCATTTCATCAATTTCTTTTTGCATCGCTTCTATCTGCGCTTTTGCTTTGTTCAGCTGCTCTAGCTTTTCGGAGATTTTCCTCTTTGCTTGTAACTGAGCTGCGAACTTTTCTTTGTCTTTCTGCAGCTGCTGTATCTTTTGCTGAACCATGGCTAGCTCTCTGTCTATGTCATCATCATCATCATTGACATTATCAAACTCCTGTTGCTCAGCGGGCTGTTCTTGGATGTGAGCTGTCTTTTCTGCTCTTGCCTTCATGAGGGCCTCGAGTTTTTCTCTCCGTTCTTGGTCTGTTGTGTTCGAGGATTCGGGAACAAACGAGGTTTCATTCCCTTGGGTGAGATGGCGATCGTCTCGGTTAGCCTGTGCTGGAACAGTTTTCTTGGACTTCTTCTGAGGTGGCATCGTGAGTTTCTTTTCGGCTGGAACACGGTGGGCGCCAATGTTGGGGGGTTATCCGAAAAATTCGGATGACTGCCCTAACACGAGTGAAAGTTCTTAACATGTTCAAGTACAAAATGAGAGCGCAAAGAGACTGTGATTCCCTCTGCAAGTTGCACGAGTTCCAAAAAAGTCTGAATCCATTTACACGTGCCCTTGCACCCCCCTTTTATAGGGAGATGAAGGGACTTTTACATACCGATAACACCCTTAGCCTCGAGAGAATATTCCTAGTGTGAACGCATACATGATTGTCTTTTTTTATCTAACATATTTACAAATCGGCCACTAGTTCACACTTTAAACCGGACTTTTTGGGACTACAACTTTGACTTTGCTTCTCCCCCGGTTCGTGAATGTCTTCGCATGAAACTCCCGAACTTGGTCTTCAACGAATTCCCGAATTGGCCCTTGCTTCTCGGTGGTTCGCGCATGTCCACGCGCCCGACTCCCGAACGGGGTCTTCAACGCATTCCCGAATCGGCAGTTCTCCGAAGTTCGGGCTATCGACAGTTGAGATTCCGGGCTTCCTCACGTTCGTGACTCCACCTCCTCGCCGAATCAAGATTCTCGAACTCTGCACATTCGCGAATTCGAGACTTCACAGGTTCCAGGCTTCCGAGAATCGCGAATTCCCTGCTCCTGAAAAACATGCTTTGAGAACTTTGTTAAGCTCAACGTTTCGAGGGTGACGGGTTTTCTTGAATTCCCTAACACAAAGCAGAGTAACCAACACTCCTGCTTCCTCTGTTCCACTCCACTCAATCGCCTCGCCACTATCGCAGTCCCTGCCGGCCACCGCCTCCCTTAAACGACCTTGTTAGCTCCATGGACAGCAATTGTTTGCTCAAACCAAAGCAATTTCAGGTCCCCAAGGATTTGAAAACTGGAGCCAGTTTCGTATCGGTCATTCCGAAAGTGCTGCTCGGCTTCCAACCTAAGAGCAACTCATTACTCTGCTCTATCCTGGTGGAAGGTACACTTAATCTTGCTCGGAGCACGTATTAATTGATTATTTAGTAAACTGTCCTGCAAGTAACCCACAAAATATTCGTGCCACACAAAGCCATCAATCGCCTCGGTGCGTGCGTCAATAATTTCTGAAAATAGTTTGAAGTAAAAAAAAAAACTCTGCAGCTAATTTTGAGTTGTCCCTTCTTCCGACTAGGTGCAAACGAAACAGAAGAGCAACCAACCAATTACCAACAGTCCAACACTCTGCTCACTCTCTCCCTTCGAGATGAACTGTTAGGATAGGAATAATAGAATGCCGACCACAGTGTGCTTCTCTCGTAGCTGGAACCTATCAATGTGCTTGCAGCGTCTTCATTTCTTATGGATTCCGACTTTGCGATATACTCCCTCCGTCCCAAGATACAAGGCGTAACTACCTTCGGTTCAAAGACCAAGAAACACATTTAATTCTCTCTCCAACACTATTACTACTGTATCAATATACGTGCCTCTAGAGAGAGCACGCCTTATATCATGGGACATGAATAAAAAGTGGTTAGGCCTTATATCGTGGGACGGAGGGAGTATATGTTAGGTACAGACAAATTCTGATCGAGGTAGTTAAGAGCAATGTTGCGCAAGTCTTTTATCTTATAATTTCGTAATTCTTTATCTATCATATTTTATCTATCTTAAGGAGTAGTGTAGTGCTGAATCTGTTCGCGTTACTTCCTGACACAGCAGTACTGTTTTAATTTTATCTCGAGCTACAGAACTCCAAATTAAGTAAAACCAGTGGGGTTAGTTCACCAATTTCATATCTGATTTTCTGTCAAAAATTCAGCTATATCCAATTAATATTCTGGGAGTTATGGACGAAACATTGAGCTAACAGAAATCTGTCAATTCCTGCTGACATACCTGTCTTCATTATTTTATATCTCGAGTTGTAGACCTCCGATTGAGGCAAAACCAGTTGGGTTAGTTCAGTAATTTCATACACCATATCTCCAGAAAAATTCGTGAATTTTGGTTACTGGAACAGAAAGATATCTTGGTTTCTTTACAGCTATCAGAATCTGTCTTATTCTGGAATTCAGCATTATTATCTTTTCAGCTTTTCAATTGTTATCATCATCTAAATCGGTGTTTCTAACGCTCGGATGGTAAACACCAGGTCCGGATCAGGGGTTGATCAGCCTCCGGTGGTTCGCCAAGGTCGAGGCAACAGTTCGAGCAGTGCACCTCCACCTCCACCGCCACCCATGGATCCTATGCGGCGGTTCTTTCGGAATCGAGTGCAGCTCGCTGCGAACCTGACGGACACTGTGGCCAATCTGCGAGCTCAAGCTAACAACCCGCCACCACCACCGCCACGGCAGCCGGCGCCTATGAACAGGCACCGGGAGTTCATGAGCCATCGTCCACCGGTCTTCACACATGCTGCGCATCCTCTTGACGCCGATGATTGGGCCGAAGACCGTGGGCAAGATGCTCACCACGGCTCAGTGCGATGACAGAGAGAAGGTTCTGTTTGCTGCCGGTCGACTCCAGGGATCTGCAGGAGCGTGGTGGGATGCTTACACCACCGCCCATGCTGCACCCAACACCATCACTTGGCAGGAGTTCACCGAAAGCTTCCGGAACCATCATATTCCTGCTGGGGTCATGAGGCTTAAGAAGAAGGAGTTCCTCTCTCTCAAGCAGGGAGGGATGTCGGTGGTCGAGTATCGGGACGGGTTCATTGAGTTGTCCCGCTATGCACGGAGGAGGTAGCGGATGATCCGAAGAAGCGGGAGCGCTTCTTGGAGGGCTTGGCCGGACCGCTTCGTTACCGGTGACGTCACACACCTTCCGGACTTTCCGGCGGTGCTCGACAAGGCTATTGTTCGGGAATCCATGCGCGAGAGAGTTGGGGGAGTTGAAGAGGAAGGCTACTACTCCGGGGGCGGTCCGGGAGCCATACTCGCCCCCGTTTTACCTCACCTGCGGGAGCCCCGTTCCGTCCGGAGGCCCGTCGGGGAGGTTATGGCCGGCGGCAGCAGTGTCGGTATCGCCCGCGGCGGTTCCAAGCGGTTCCAACGCACTCCACGGCGGTTTCCGCGCCCAGGACCGCAGACTCCACGCCCTGCTTACCCGCAGCATCGTCCGATGACTCCTATTGGTACGCCCGTGAGGCCAGGCGCCCCACACACTCCCGCGAGGCAACACTTGTTTCAAGTGTGGAGAGGTCGGGCATTATGCTAATGCTCGTCCTAAGAGGCACCCCCCCGTGCACCCCCCGTGCGGAACCGGCGGAGATGCGGCGGTTGAGGAGCGGGAACCGGACTCGGCGCAGGCAACAAGAGGCCGCGAGAATCGGGGCACCGGCGGGGTGAATCACGTGAGTACCGAGACCGCTCGGGGAGAATCCACACGTGGTGCTTGGTATGTTCTTTGTCAACTCTATCCCCGCATCGGTATTATTTGATTCGGAGCCTCCCATTCATTTATATCTGCTCGGTTGTGGCAAAGCATAGCATACCCATGTGTCCCATGAAACAAACCATGCTAGTTAGATCACCGGGGGGGATATGAGGTCTTTATACATGTGTCCTAATGTTAGATTAAAGATCATGGGAGCAGATTTTTGGGCAAACTTGATAGTCTTTGAGTCGAAGGATCTTGATGTTATACGGGTATGGATTGGTTGGGCACTCATGATGCAACGATACAAAGGTGCTAAGCGGACCGTTCTTCTCCCTGGTCCTAGCGGGGAAAAGATTGAACTTGTGGCCGATCCACCGTCGGATGCGGGAGGTTACGTACGGCAGCTGGATGGCGAGCTTTGGAGGATATCGGGGTGGTTAATGAGTACCCGGACGTGTTTCCGGAGGAGTTGCCGTGTATGCCACCCGACCGAGATGTTGAATTTGTTATTGATCTATTACCCCGGTAATCGCTCCTATTTCTAAACGTCCATATAGAATGTCTAGTACACAATTGATAGAACTTAAGAAACAGATTAATGAATTGTTGGAAAAGGGGTTTATCCGTCCTAGTTCATCACCTTGGGGAGCACCGGTTATCTTTGTTGAGAAGAAGGATGGTACTCGAGAGGATGTGTGTGGATTATCGATTGCTTAATGAGGTCACTATCAAGAATAAGTATCCATTGCCCCGCATTGAAGACTTGTTTGATCGGATGAGAGGTGCTAAGGTGTTCTCTAAGATTGATTTGCGTTCGGTTATCATCGATGAAGATCGATGGTCGGATATTCCTAAAACCGCATTCACCACCGGGTATGGACCGTATGAGTATACTGTTATGTCCTTTGGGTTGACAAATGCACCTGCCTACTTTATGTATCTGATGAACAAGGTGTTTATGGAGTACTTGGATAAGTTCGTTGTGGTGTTTATTGATGATATCCTGGTTTACTCTAAGACTGAGGAGGATCATGCAGAGCATTTGAGGCTTGTTTTGCAGAAGTTGAGAGAGCAGCAGTTGTATGCCAAGTTCAGCAAATGTGATTTCTGGCTGAAGGAAGTCTCTTTTCTGGGGCATATCATCACAGATGGAGGTATCGCAGTTGATCCGGCTAAGGTAGAAGATTTGTTGAAGTGGGAACCGCCGAGGAAGTTAAGGAGATCGGAGTTTCCTTGGACTTGCGGGGTACTATCGACGGTTCATCGAGGGGTTCTCTAAGATTGTGAAGCCTCTCACCACCTTGCCGGAGAAGGATAGAGAGTTCAAGTGGACCGATGCTGTCGGCGAGTTTTGAGGAGTTGAAGCGAGGGCGACGACCGCTCCGGTGCTTGTGATGCCGGACTTGCGAAGGGCTTTGATATCTACCGTGATGCATCGAGGCAAGGTTTGGGTTGTGTTCTTATGCGGGAGGGACACGTCATAGCTTACGCATCAAGGCGCTTGAGGAAGCATGAGCGAGAACTATCCTACGCATGATCCGGAACCGGTACCGTGGTTCATGCTTTGAAGATTTGGAGACATTACATCATGGGGACCAAGTGCCGCATCTACACGGACCACAAGAGCTTAAAGTACATCTTTACTCGAAGGATCTTAATCCGAGACAACGCCGATGGTTGGAGCCGATCAAGGATTACGATCCGGACATACGGTATCATCCGGGGAAGGCTAATCTAGTTGCGGATGCTTTGAGTCGGAAGGGACGGGCCAATGCGGCTTTGGCGTTCCGGATACTCGACGAGCCGATGAAGGAGTTCGAGAGACTTAATTTGGGAATGGTCGCTCACACCGAGGGAGTCACTTTGGAGGTAGAGTCTACTTTGGAGCGACAGATTCGTGAAGGACGGTGAAGGATGAGGAGATCAAGGAGATCAGGGACACCATGGAGAGGGGCAAGGCCCCGGATTTCACTGAGGATGATCAGGGAACGATATGGTTCAAGAATCGGATCTGTGTGCCTGATGTGGGAGATCTCCGGAAGACGATCTTGAGAGAGGCTCATGATTCAGCTTATTCCATTCATCCAGGCAGACAAAGATGTATCAGGACTGAAGCAGAGGTATTGGTGGTACGGGATGAAGAGGGATGTAGCCGCTCACGTTGCATTGTGTGACACGTGTCATCGCGTTAAGGCCGAACACCGAAGCCGGCGGGATTGTTGCGGCCGTTGAAGGTGCCCGAATGGAAGTGGGAAGAAATTGGTATGGACTTTATAGTTGGGTTACCACGGACACCACCGGGTATGATTCGATATGGGTTATAGTGGATCGCTTGACTAAGGTAGCTCACTTCATTCCAGTTAAGACTACTCATTCAGGAGCGAGGTTGGCAGAGTTGTACATGTCTCGTATTGTGTGCTTACATGGTGTGCCTAAGAGGATTGTATCTGACAGGGGTACTCAGTTCACATCGCGTTTCTGGGAGAAGCTTCATGAGTCCATGGATACGAAGTTGCATTTCAGTTCAGCCTATCATCCACAGACAGATGGTCAGACTGAGAGAACGAACCAGATTCTGGAGGATATGTTGAGGGCGTGTGCTCTTAAGCATGGTGGTAGCTGGGACAAGAGCTTGCCGTATGCTGAGTTCTCTTACAACAACAGCTACCAAGCCAGTCTGAAGATGGCACCCTTCGAGGCCTTGTATGGGAGAAAGTGCAGAACACCGTTGTACTGGAGTCAGACAGGTGAGAGTCAGTTGTTTGGGGCGGACATCATCAAGGAGGCGAGAGAGGCGGTGTTCGGATCATCGAGAGAGAACTTGAGAGTTGCTCGGTCCCGGCAGAAAAGTTATGCGGACGGGAAGAGGAGAGATGTATCTTTCCAAGAGGGCGATTATGTGTATCCGAAGGTGTCACCTATCGAGGTTTGCGCGAGTTTAAGGTGAAGGGCAAGTTGTCTCCTCGCTACATCGGACCTTTCCCGGATCTTAAAACGAGTGGGAGAGGTAGCGTACCGACTTGAGTTGCCGGCGCGGCTGCGGATGTGCATGATGTGTTCCATATCTCGCAGTTAAAGAGAGGTCTCAAGCCTCATGATAAGGAACCGTTGCCTATGGATGGGTTGGATGTGAAGGAGGATCTCACCATCACCGAACGGCCTATTAAGATTCCGGGACGGATTGACACGGGTTACAAGAAACCGGACTTTTATAATGTGCAAGGTGCGGTGGAGTAATCATGCGAGAGGATGAGGCAACTTGGGAGAGAGAAGAGGAGTTGAAAGCGAGAATATCCACATCTCTTTGATCCATCCGAATCTCGAGGACGAGATTCATCTTAAGGGGGGTAGGATTTGTAACACCCTAAATTTCAACTTCGAATTTAATTAAAATTTGCTTAGCAACATTTTGATCTCGCTTAAGGAATATAAGGTTGTTGTGCTTTTATAGGCATTTAATTGTTTTTATTAATTAATTAATGAAATATAGGAGTTCTTCGTTGCATACATCTTTGGTGCATTGTTTTTGGTTGTTGGATTCAAATCCTGGTTTGAATTCAATGGTTGTTTGTAGTTTAAATTTATTTGGAAAAAGATTTGGATTTGAAGAAGGAAAAGGAAAAAAAAAAGAAAAAAAAAAGAAAAACCAAACCCGCCGCGCAGGCCGGCCCACCTAAGCCTTTCGGCCCCGGCGCGGCCCGGCACCCCCACCGCGGATCCGCGCCGCCCGCCGACGCCGACAAGCGGGGCCCGCCCGTCCGGCGTCCCCTTCCCCGCGCCTCCGCCGTCTCCGGCTCGGCCTCGAGCCCGTGTCCGACCCGCGCGCCGCCGCCGCGGCCCGCGTGCCGGCGTCCGCGCCACCCCCCTATTTAATGCGCCTCCACCCCCCCGTGCCGCGCCGCCCCCGCAACCCTAAGCGCCCTCCGCCGCCGACGCCTAACCCTAGCCGTCCGCGCCGCCGCCCTCGGGCTTCGCCGTCGCCGCCCTCGGTTCGCGCCGCCGCCGTCGTTCGTCGCCCATCCGTCGCTCCCCGTGCATCCGCCGTCGGGTAAGGAGTCCACCGGTGCGGTCGGGATTGGGTCCCCGTGCGCCGCGCCACCGTCTTCGCCGACGCCGGTCGTGCGGCCGCCGCCGTGCCTCGCCGGCGCGGCGTCGTCCCTCATCGCCGCCGCCCGTGAGGACCGCCCGTGGATTCGCCCCCCGCGCGCGCTCGTCGTCTCGGTGTGTTTCCCGTGCGAGTTGGGGCACCCCGGCCTCCGATTCGCCTTGCGCGCCGCTCGCCGCCGCGCACCGCGCGCGCGCGCTCGCCGCCGGCCGCCTCGCGCCGCCCCGCCTCGCTTGCGCAACTCCCGGATCGTCGGATCCTCATCCGGCCGCCGCCGCTCGCGCCACGCCGCCGGTCAAACCGGCGACGTACCGGTCAACCTGGCCCTCCCGCGCCCGCTTGTTTCCCAGCCGCCGGATCGCGATCCCACGGCCAAGATCCGTCCCCGCCGGTCAAACCCGCCTGACCGTGGCGCTTTTGCTTAAGAAACCCTAGGTTTTTCTAAAATTGCAACCCGGTCCTTCCACCGTATAAAACTTTCACAGATTAGTCCTGTTTTCTTCTGTTTTAACCCTTAGCCCTAAAATTCTTTGCAAATAAGTCCTAAAACTTGTTTTAATCATAACTTCGTCGTTTTAACTCCGTTTTCAGCGTTCTTTATATCCACGCGATCGTCTCGACGAGTAGAATAGTTTCCTGTCGTTTTTGTTACTGTTTGAGATGATTGGTGTACTGTTTCTTATTTATTTCCATTGCTTGCTTGTATGTGATGTGTGGAGCGTAGCGTACGAGCAATTCGGGGACTTCGCTGCTGTTGAAGAGTATCAAGACCCTGAGCAGTTTCCGGTGCTGGTAGAAGGCAAGTCCTTGCTGCATTCCCGTTAAATTCCTATTACAACATGCATTTTAATTACACCGTTGTTTACTTTTGCTATGCATTAAATTGATGGGTCCTATTGCTAAGGTTCGACTAGTTTTGTTATCCTACGCCTTGATCAACCGGGTTTACTTTATGTTGGGTAGCATATGCTAGCGCTTTACGTGGTTTTGGGATGGTTTAATGAACACTTGTTAATATGGCTTTACTTATGCTATCATTTCATGTAATGCAAGAACACTTTACTTTGTTAATCGGAACATGGAGCGACCACCCAGGAAAACAATACTACCACAAGACATATGGCTCTGTCTTGGCTTATTAATTAGTGAACTAGATGTTAGGTATGCTTTACCTGATAAGGGTTGGGGGCTGGCGGGTAGTGACGTATGGACCTGCTCGGGCGCGAGGGTGTGGGCTTAGCTAAGACACGGTACTCGTCCGGGAGCTTTATACGTTGCACCGACCGGGTAACCTAGCGGGCGAGCCTTCATCCGGGGATCTTTGTAACGGCCTCGTAGCGTCCCTATGCAATCACACCTCGGAAGTGTGGTATGGTGCCTTGCAAACACCGCATGGTTGGGTCCAAAACTCTTTTGAGTTTTTACGCGACTTGTGGGTAAAGATGTACAACCTCTCGCAGTGTAAAACTAACTAGTTAGCCGTGCTCACGGTCAAGAGCGGCCTGGACCCTCACATGATTAATTCTATGGAAGATGGAACTTTTAAACTTGTGCATTACATTTTATGGATCTGTTGCATTTTATTATCTGGGTTTGGTATATACTTACACTGCTAGTAACTGTTGCTTAATAAAACTTGACCAACTAAAATGCTGACTTGCTTATGAGCCAACAGCTTCCACCATAAAGCCTTGCATGTTGTTGTAGAACTTTTTCCTTGCTGAGTACGACATGTGCTCACGCTTGTTGTTTATGTATTGCATCTACACTACCCGGCTGCTGCTCAGATGGACGTTTTGAAGACTACAATGATGAGTTTGATGGGTTCTAGGCGTCCGTTCTCCAGTCAGCTGCCTGTGGAGGACTTCTACGTGTGTTTCTTTTCCGCTGTTAGCTACTCGAACGATTGTTTAGTTGAGACATTCGGTCATGTAATAACTGTTTAATACTCTCTTTACGCTTTTACACTGTGTTTTGGTATTCACTGCGTCGATGCATGTGTGTAACTTGATCCTGGCGCACATGTATTCTTGCATTCGGGTTTGTCCTTAAATCCGGGTGTGACAGAATCCTCGGCAGGTTGCCCCAGCTCTGTTTCCTTGTCATGAAGGTGACCTCTGTTGGAGAGGTGGTATTCAACGACACCAGATCTGATGCCTGCTTATTCCAGAAGTTGAGGCGTTGCACCATGAACTATTATAAGGGGGTCCGGTTCCTGCTGCCAAACCAGGACTCCGACAACATTTCGTTTTTGATGCGGGAGGTCGAAGCTTCTATGGTCTTGGGCAGCTCTGAAAGGTTGGACACAGTGTGCAAAGGTGCAGGCGTCGCCCCAACCCCGATGCCAAGATTCCAGAAGCTTTCATTTACACTATACGTGCAGGAATTCATTAAGGATCGCAACCAAGACAATGGCTGCCTCAGCCTGGCCTTGCAGTACTTCGCCTCGCTTCAGAATGTCCAAGCATTGATCCACTGCGGCGATGGAACATCTGCTGCGGAGGTGGGGCAAGTGGAGGCAGCGCTGCGCCGCGCAGCAGACGGCCATGCCAACCGTCCCACACTTGAGGTGATCATGACTGGATGAAACTCTGCTTCAACGCCCACAACGTGATCAAAGGTTGTTTCATAATAGTAGATACCAACATCAAACGTTCTCCATTTCCTTCTGTTCTGTATTCCAACAGGAGAGTGTTCCAACCATGTTGTATATGAGTATATTCGCAATTTTACTTCCCCTTTTTTGAAGAAAAAAATTCTTGTGTTGCGTCGAAATTGTTAAGTTCAGTGGATAGATAACTCAATAACTGTCGGCGTTGGCTTCCGAACACAAGTTGCAAATTTCAACTAGAAGTTCCACGTATAATTTTTTGAAAATGTACTTCTGGTATTTTCCTCAAAAACCTGTAGGTGACCGAGACATTACTGGATAGGTAGGTGAATTTGCATTGTTGCCCTGTACAGATACAAGGTCGATGTTGCAACTCCTACAAAACCTCTGTTGATCCTCGCATAGCAG
Source organism: Cenchrus americanus (assembly GCA_947561735.1). Lineage (NCBI taxonomy): Eukaryota > Viridiplantae > Streptophyta > Magnoliopsida > Poales > Poaceae > Cenchrus > Cenchrus americanus. Next base: position 900,094 of record OX387239.1, read on the forward strand.
CTCTATACAATAAAGCAAGGAAAGAACTAATTATTAGGTTGACAAAGGACGATGGCAAGTCTGCACAACGAAGGATAGTCTCTGTTGTTGGATTTGGGGGACTAGGCAAGACAGCACTTGCTAAAGCAGTATATATGACATGATTAAAGGGCAGTTCGATTGCACAGCTTTTGTTCCAGTTGGCCAGAATCCTGACTTGAAGAAGGTTCTCATCAGGGACATATATATCACTCGAACTTGGCTTGCCTTTAATTTTAGAATTGGATGAAAGACAACTCATCGGCAGCCTCCGAAAATTCTTCAGAAACAAGAGGTGTGAGTCACCAGCCACCAAGTGATTCTTTTCGACATATATGAAATTAGTACTTTCCTTCCAATTTTTTTGCTGGGCAAAGTTTTAGGAGTAGTACTTAACATGCACCAAATAGTTTGTTGGTGCTTCATACACACCCTTTACTTTATTTTGTGATAATATATTTTTTGTTCATTTTCAACTGTTTGTATTGCATATTGACTTTTTTGTTTATATGTGAAATGAATTATTTTATTTCTACTAGGATTGAGTTATTAATTAATTAATTAGGAATGCCTCTTGTACCAATTCTGAGTTAGGATTTTTCCTGAAATTTGATTTATTCATTGCAATGTTTATGGAATCAAATTCGATAGCTTATATATATACTCCTCCATCCCCGAGAATATAGCTTGGTTTAGACTTTTTCAAAGTCAAACTTTTCAACTTTGACCAAGAATATTCTTGGTCAAAGTTGAAAAGTTTGACTTTGAAAAGTGTAAACAAAGCTATATTCTGGTACAAAGGAAGTATATGTGTTATCCTAACTATTATGTTAGGAAAAATAAATTTCCTCATATTTTCAATCATTCCAAAATATCAAGCTTCTACCTACCTTACATAATAACACTAAGTAATGGACATAATAAGAGAGAAATATAAAGTTACTTGTTTTGGGTTCTTTGTCTCCAATGGTAGAGAAATGGGAATTTTAAGCGGCGCATCACTCCTGCTTACAGATTGTGCTTGACCGATCCTCTAGATACTTTAGCTGACTGATGGCTCTGCTTTATGTTTGTGGCAGGTACTTCCTTGTTTTTGATAACGTATGGGAGACAAAATCTTGGGAGATAATCAAATTGGCTTTTGTTGAGAACAATAGGGCAAGTAGAATTATCACGACTACTCGTAATCATGAAGTTGCTGGAAAAGCTGGTGAGGTTTACAAGATACAATCATTATCATATGCTAACTCTAGGAAGTTGTTCTTTGTAAGGGTATTTGGTGATAAAAACAAATCTTATGAGCAACAAGTTGATGATGAAGTATTTGATAAAATAGTAATGAAGTGTGGTGGCACACCACTAGCTATCATTACAATGGCTAGCCTGTTGGTGGGTAAACCTTGCGAGGAATGGTTAGATGTGTATCACTCTATCGGTTTTGTCAATAAAGGAAACCATCAAGTAGAAAATACTGAGAAGATAATATCTTTCAGCTACTATGATTTACCATCTCATCTGAGGACATGCTTATTGTATCTAAGCATGTTCCCAGAAGAATATTTAATTGAGAAAAACACTCTGGTGTGGATGTGGGTAGCCGAAGGTTTTGTTGAGAAGAGACAAGTAATGTCCTCATTTGAGATTGGAGCGGGATACTTCAACGAGCTTGCAAATAGAAGCATGATCCGGATAGTAGAGCGGACAAGGACCGGTGTGATATGGTATGTGGCGGTCGGGTTCATGATATGGTACTGGATCTTCTCTCGTTCCATTTCCTCCGAAGAGAACTTTGTCACTATATTAGGCAAGAACAATGAATTTGGCGGCGAGTTCGGAGGTTAGCCCTCCAAAATGATGCAACCGTGAAGGCTCATATGGACATGCAACTAGTGAGGTCATTCATTTCATGGTGGTGGGATATTGGCAATGGGATCTCACTTTTAAGCTTTAAGCTCGTACGTGTGCTAGCACTACATACTACTTCCTACTCCGGCCGCAACGTTCGAGACCTGCAGCTCACCACCACCCTCTCAAGGTTCCTCGCTCCACTCCGCATCCCCACCCTCCCATTTCCTCCACCTCCCTCCTTGGGTGCCGTCGGCGGAGACAGACGGTTTTGGGCCCGTGTGGCTCAGATCCGGTGTCGACCCTTCCCGGTCTGGCACCTAATATACCGCGACTTTAGGGGCCTCCTCTAACGGCTCTTGGGTCGGGTCAACCTCCGCTGAGTCGATGCTGCTCCTCGTCGGTTAGCCGGGTCGCGCCCCACCTCGCCGACGAAGCTATTCTGTTGCCGCATGTCTTCTGTAGGTTTCCCATGGTGTGAGTAGGCCATGGTTGTCGGGACGTCAGGAGTGAGGGCTCTGTGGACTCCAACATTGTTGTGGCTCTGTTGTGTGAGTGTGGCGGCTGCCGCTGCACTCTTCTCGACGGCTGCAACCGTGGGCATACATCATGGCTGCTTATTGCTTGCAATCACACCAAGACCTCTCGCTATGGTCACATTTGTGGATGACCGTGATGGCGGTGCGAGGCACCCCTTCCTTGGGTGCTTCGTCTTCCCGACCGGTGCCCACCTATTGAGCTTTGCCCGAAGATCGTTGCGATGTGCAATGAAAGTACCACGCCCGGCGCGTGGGAGGTTCCCCCACCTCCACTTCGGGAGGTGTCATGCCTCTGCACAACTATGCTCTCTTGGCATTCTTAGGCTTGCTTGCCGCCTTACGGCTACTAGGTTGGTGGTGGATTGACGGCAAAAGTGTCGGGCCCGGTGCGTGGGGAGGTTCTTGCCTTCGCATCAATCCACTCCGAGCCAACCCGCAGCCTTGTCTTCTACAACATCAGGTATTTGTGAGTGCTTCATGTCTCTCCCAGTGTTGTATCTTGGACTTGCTATGTCTTTGGTGTCTGGCCTCTTCCGTGGCTTGAAGAGTGTTCTCCCTTGACACCTCTGCCCGTCGACGCGCTCCTGTTGGTGTTGCCATCACATCCGTTGTTGTAATAAGTGAGCAAGTCGCTTGATGGAGTCATGACATGAAGATCGGGAGTCGTCTTTCACCTTTGTTGTAGAAGGTCCTAGATTTGTGTTTCTCTTCTCATGACCGTTGTGGTCATTTTCTTTATTCCTTGGATGTGTCCAATTGTATCCCTTGCTTCATGTACCTGTACATGCACTTGTGGTTTGCCATTTTTAATGAAGAGTTCGAGACCCGGCTTCTTGCCCGCCATAGTCCCTTAAACATAATCTAGAAATCTCAAAATGAGCTATAATTTGGAATGGTAAGAATAACTTATAATTTAGGCATATAGCTTTATAATCATTCATTGCCACACAAGCTGATCTAACTCTGCACTGTACAGTGTACCCATATGAATATGCATACTACACCATGGATACATGGCCAACCTCATACTTTATACAAAGCTTTCTTGGAGTGCATGTCTTGGTCGGTCGTAAATTTGTAGTTAGCTCCTCCCTTGTTTTACTCCACCGCAGCACTAATTAATGGACCATTGCAACTCTTCCAAACCTGATTACACTCTATCTTATATATTGTATTTGCTATTACTGTTGTCAGTAAAGTATGAATGGTATGAACAGAGGGCATGCTGTGCCTACACTTTGTCTGAAATACTCTTTTCTTTGGCATAGGAGGGCGTGTACACTAAACTACGGATATGACAAGACAAATGGCCGACAGGATCCGGGTTGGGCGGGCCAAGGCGGATGAAAAACAAACGGATGCATGCCATCGAGGCTTTCCACATGGCTAGCCGCGCGTGGTACGAGGTAAAGCATAGGCCCGTTGCCGGCGGTCCCTTCCCTTGGTTCCTGGCAAAGGGCTACGGATTTCAAATGGACGGGGCACGGTTGGCAGCCACGAGCCACAGCCCTAAAAAGCACAGCTCTAGCACCGCCTGAGGCACGATTAATAATAGTGCTTAGTGCCGGCACGGCACGATAGATTGATAGTACCTAGGCCGCCACTTCGGCTAATGGAAAGTGACAGGATCGAACTATTTAAAAAGGTTCAAAGATAATGAAAACATTCCAAAGTATAGTTTCAAGTTCACGAGCACAGATATGCTTTCAACAAGAATAAATGTGGACACGTACCTATCAGGTAAAACACTGTTGACTTCACAATTTCTACACTTTCACTCATTTTACGATCATTTAATAATAATTCATATTTATGTTTCATAAATTGTATAGGAGTCACAACACACGTTAGATCCGTAAAAGAAAAAAGGACAAATTTTGGATTTATCAAAATCCCTGATATTTGGCTATTGGTTGAGTAATTCTCCTTTTTAGTAGAAAGCAACTACAAAATTTTCAACACTTACATGCATGCTACAAAACCTACATTGAATTAAAAATATCTTCCATGGTGCCCATCAAAATAATTTACCGAGTGATATCGACATCAACCGTAACATGGTCCACAAAAATAAAGCAAATCATGAAACACATAAAAACAAATAATACATTGGTGGAACCGTTACATATAATGATCTGAACAACTCTTAGTTATTAATTATTCATTTATAAATCATAAACTAACCGACGTAATTGTAAATGCAAGTATTCACAAAGTTTAATTCCAGCCTCTAATGCACCCATATACTCAAATTAAATTATCTCTTGATTAGTGATATATTGGGAATAAACTGTAACAAGAAGATAAGAAATACTGAGATTTGTATCTTATTGTTGTGATAGATCTTTCAATAAAACAGAGTTTATTGTAGCTATTATTTTTCAAGCATATTATGCAACACAATCTTATAATTATAATGATCTCTCCCAAATAATGCTGACCAAATGCTAATTAATGTCTTATATTTACAGTCTATGATGCAAAATTGTGTGAACCTTATTATGATTCTCTTAATAAAAGTAAATAACAATTACTAATTATTAAAGTAAAGTGCTAGTCCGTTGGGAGGCACGGATTGACGGACTAGTTTTCTTAACAGGCAGGAACGTAGCTTACTCTCAATTACACACGATATATAGGAACAATTCAGAAACCTCCAAAAAGAATGTGTTCCAATCATGGGTTTCAGTATGTTCTCCATTTTAGTCGTCTTTTGGAAAAAATCGTCTTGTGTTGCATTCAAATTGTTAAGTTCAATAGAGGCCTTGATTGTTGGAGTGGAAGTCTGGATGGCTTTCTAACAACTATACAAATACTTAAATGCTTTTTATATTTTCAGACACACATTCATAATGTTATTTATACTAATTTATCACTATTGTTATTTTATTTTTATGTTGTGGTGTAGAAAAAAATATAAAAAAAGTAAAATAAATATTTACAAAATCATTGAACAACATTATAAAGATAGAACTCATCATTATGAATGTGTGACTATAAGATTCATTTAAATAGTCAAATAACATATGAAAATAAATTCACCGTTATGAACTACTTTTAATGGCCAAGCGGTCAGACCGTGTTTACCAGACGGTCTGACCGGGTGCACTTTAGCTGGTTCGGCAAGAGCGCCAAGCGGTTTAACTGCCTCTCAGAGCCGGTTAGATTGCGTCCCCCTGAGTCCGATTAGAATTAGGGAGTCTTGGTAGATCTTGAATTATAAATTGATTCTCTGTGGCGTATGACTTCCCCACCTTATAAATATAAAGCGCCGTGGCCAGTTGAGGATCTATCACCCAATCAATCATCAATTTAGCCAAATTATAGCTCATTTTCGCAAGAGTGGTAAGAATAACTTTATAATTTAGCCATCTAAATTTATTATTATTCCATGCCACACAAAGCTGATCTGATCTAATGAATATGCATATACTACACCAGCCTCACTTTTACAAAGCTTTCTAGGAGTGCATATGTCTTAGCTGGCTGTAAATATGTAGTTAGCTTCTCTCATGTTTTCACTACCGCAGCACTGCCAATCGACCACTGCAACTCTTCCAACCTGATTGCACTCTATATATCTTATATTTTGTATTTCCTCTTACTGTTGTGAATAAAGTATGAATGGTATGAACAGAGGGCATGCTGTGTCTACACTTTGTCTGAAATACTCTTCTTTGGCATAGGAGGGCGTGCATACTAAACTACTGCTACAGCATGCAAGAAAGCCGTACCAAAGTTCAGACTTTTTATACCAAGAAACAGCAATGCAAGTGCACAAAGTATAAATCGAATGACTGTCCTACCGCACAGACATCACAGCACAAATGGATGACAGGATCCGGGTTGGACGGGCCAAGGCAGATGAAAAACAAACAGATGCATGCGATCGAGGCCTTCCACATGGCTAGCTGCATGTGATACGACATACGAGGTAAAGCATATGCCCGTTGCTGGTGGTCTCATATCCTGACAAAGGGCAAAAAAAAAAACCTGCACATCTCTAGCTACGAATTGATCAAGCTCATCGTCCATCGATAAAACAAGGGCAGTAGTGTAGCTCCTCCACGTACGGCTACCCCACCTTCCGCCACTTTCTCCGCAACCGTGAGCCATGGAGTTCGCGACGGGAGCCCTGGGCACACTGCTTCCCAAGCTCGCCCAGCTGCTCAAGGATGAGTACAACCTGCAGAAGGGCGCCAAGAAGAACGTCGAGTTCCTCACGAGGGAGCTCGAGAGTGTCCAAGCTGCCCTACGCAATGTCGGCGAGGTGCCGCGAGAGCAACTCAGCGACCTGGTCAAGATCTGGGCTCGCGACGCCAGGGAGGTGTCCTACGACATGGAGGACATTGTTGACACCTTCCTGGTGCGTGTCCAGGGCCCTGAGCCCCCCAGCAAAAGGAGTGCCAAAAGGTTCGTTAAGAGGATGAAGCATATTTTCACCAAGGTCACGGCTCGGCGCGAGATTGGCCAGGAGATCAAGGACGTCAAGGAGCGTGTCGAGGAGGTGGCCAGGCGACGTGACAGGTGAGGATCATATCAACCCCAAAACATTGATAAATAATTTAGTTTGTTTCCTGATGAAATTTCATCTTACCGGATGGGTTTGGCGATTTGCATTGTTTCCTTGCGCAGATACAAGGTCGATGTTGCAATAATTCCTGCCAAAGCCTCTCTTGATCCTCGCATAGCAGCTCTGTACAATAAGGTAGGTGACCTTGTCGGCATCGAGGAGGCACGCAGAGAACTAATCATGAGGCTGGCAAAGGGTGATAACAAGTCTGCACAGCAAAGGATAGTCTCAGTTGTTGGATTCGGAGGCCTAGGCAAGACAACACTTGCTACAGCTGCGTACGACGAGCTTAAAGGGAAGTTCGATTGCACGGCTTTTGTTCCGGTTGGCCGGAATCCTGATTTGAAGAAGGTTCTCAAGGCTATATCAGTAGATCTTGGCATGTATATAGATTTTGAATTATTGGATGAAAGGCAAATGATCAACAAGCTCCGAGAATTCCTGCAAAACAAGAGGTGCGTGAATCATCATCACGAAATTATTACTTACCTTGTGCTCGTTGTTCTGGGTGATGTTTTAGGAGTAGTACATATAGTACTTAGAACAACTCCAAAAGCTCCTTTATATCATTTTGGATCAGTAAAAAAAGGGAAATAGTCGCCAAAACACGGATCCAACAGCCACATATAACCTTTCCCTCGCCATCTTCCACGCAAAACTCTCCCATGCGTCAGCCATATTTGGCGACCTGGTTCCCCTAGAAATCACGCACCCCGTGCACCAATCATTCGAGCCCTCCCACCCGTCCTTCTCGCGCAAAATCGCCTATGGCGCCATCCCGCTCGCGCTCCCACGCGGCTCCGGCCAACACCGGCGGCGGAATGGACGGCGCGAGACGGCGGAGCGAGCCGCAAGGAGCGGTGGAGCGAGAGGCACTAGGGTCGTGGAGCGAGCGGCGCCGAGCCATGGAGTGAGCGTCACGCGGTGGTGGAGCGAGCTAGCCGCGCGGGGGTAGCGAGAGAAAGTGGAGTGGGAGGCCGGTGGGGCGACCATGGGGAGCGACGGAGGATGGCCCGTCACCGCCATGCCACCGACGTCGTGGTCGAGTCCTCCACGATCGGGGGTGGAGGGCCGACGCGGGTGGAGTCGAGAATGACCTGTTGTCGCCGTGGCCTCGACGGGGAGCGCGTCGGCCGACGCGAGTGGAGGCGAGAGATGTGCCGCCGTATGTCGTGGCCTCGACGGGGGATGCGTTTCCAACACAAGTGGAGAAGACTCGGTGTGTAAAAGAGAATTGGATTCTGTGATAACTAAAAAGTAAAAACTAATTGAAAGTAATGTTGTGCGTCATGAGGAAGAACAATTTGCAAGAAGTAGATTGGGAAAGGAAACTTGCTAAGGGGCTGGTGTCGTCGATAGGAAGTCTCATGCATTGACATATAATCTTGGGTCGACCGAACATACAACCTATACGGTGAGTTGTCCCGTAATTTGTATGGTAGAGTTATATGATTCCTTAATTTGTGCACATAAAGGAATATTATGAGTTGCATGTCAACAACAACTCATACAATGGTTGTGAAAAAGCAAAGAGCGGCGGCGGGAACGACCGAACGAGTGAACAACAAGCGGGGAGCCGGGGAGTCATGAGAATGAACGAACGAGTTTGGATCCAACGGTTAACATGCTAACGGGTGACGTGGCGCTATCGGGTGCGGGAGATTGGACCAAGGATTCGGTATATAGAGATTTTAGCTAGGCTGCTAGAGTTGCTCTTAACTTGTACCAAACAATTTGTCGGTGCCTCATACGCACCCTTTGATTTACTAACTATTTTATTTTGCATGTTAATTTTTTATATGAAATCAATCATTTCATTTCTAATACAATTGAGTTAATTAAGTAGGAATGATTGCACCTCGGGCTCTTGCACCTGTTTGAAGTTAGAATTTTTTCCCCGAAATGTAATATATTTCTTTGAAAAGTTTATGGGATCAAATGCAAGCAGCTTTATATGTATTATCCTTACTATTATTTTCAGAAGAAATATATAATTACTTTATATTTTGTACTGTCTAAAAGCTCAAGCTGCTATCTACCGTACATGATAAAGCACCACGTAACATATGTATAATAAGAGGGAAATGGGTTCTTTGTCTCCATGCATGTAACATATCACTCTCCTGATTGATGAACCAGTACTGATGTTAATAAGCCTACTTCTCTAATAGTGGCTAGCACACTTCTTTGACCTAGCTATTATAGATCCACTAGATAGTTTAGCTGACTCATGACTCTGACTCTATCGTGGTGGCAGGTACTTCCTTGTTATTGATGACGTATGGGAGACTGAATCTTGGGATATAATCAAGTTGGCTTTTGTTGAGAACAATAAGTCAAGTAGAATTATCACAACTACTCGAAATCATGAAGTTGCTGGAAAAGCTGGAGAGGTTTACAAGCTACAACCGTTGTCTGCTGATAACTCTAGAAAATTATTCCTTGCAAGGATATTTGGTGATGAAAGCAAATCTTGCGAGCATCAAGTTGATGATGAAGCATTTGATAAAATTTTAAGGAAATGTGGTGGCATACCACTAGCTATCATTACAATGGCTAGCATGTTGGTGGGTAAACCTATGGAAGAATGGTCCGAGGTACATCGGTCTATTGGTTTTGCCAATAAAGAGAACCAACGGGTAGAGAACACCGAGAAGATAATATCTTTTAGCTATTATGATCTACCCTCTCATCTCGAGGACATGCTTATTGTATCTAAGCCTGTTCCCGGAAGATTATTTCATTGAGAAAAGCACTCTGGTATGGATGTGGATAGCTGAAGGTTTTGTCCAGGAGAAACAAGAAATGTCCTCATTTAAGATTGGAGAGGGATACTTCAACGAGCTTGTAAATAGAAGCATGATCCGGATGGTAGATTCAAAGGAGGATGGGGAGGGAACAATGGTATGTGGTTGCCGGGTTCATGATATGGTGTTGGATCTCATCCGTTCCATTTCATCTCGAAGAGAACTTTGTCATCGTATTAGGCAACAACAATGAATTAAGGGGCATAGTTCGGAGGTTAGCGCTCCAAGATGAAGGAACCTTGAAGGCCGCTGTGGACATGCAACTTGTGAGGTCATTCATTTCATGGCAGTGGGATAGTGACAAGTGGATCTCACTTTCAAGCTTTAAGGTTGTACGTGTGCTAGCACTACATCGTAATCAGGACCATCTGCAGGTGCCTGTTCGGAATTTGCCCCACTTGAGGTATCTGCAGCTACGTGTTCGCAGCTTTGAGCTCCCGGCACAAGAAATGGGATGTCTAAAGTTTTTGCGGACACCGGACGTGGACGTGACAGGATATGGGAAGTGTGATCTAGAGGATATGAATTTTGTTTGCCCTCTAACAAAATTGCCGAGTGTTAGGCCTCTAACAGAGATGTTGTGCCTGCGAATCAGAGGCCGGGTCAACACAGTGCCGGATGGGATCGGAAAGCTGACGTCCCTGGAGGAGCTCGAGATGCGGTACGGAGGTCCGGAGCGAGAAGCATGGCGGCGGTTTGTGAAGGAGCTGTGCAGCCTCAGGGAACTCAGGTTGCTCCGCCTTGATGTCAGTGAAGTGGAGGATGGTGTAGTGCTGCAGTCTCTGCGCAATCTCCAGAAGTTGGAGGTCCTGTCACTGACGACGGCATTACCACCATCTGGAGTTGCAGATGCAGCGGCGTGGGGAGCAGATGTCTGCCTTCTCTCGCGACGCCTTCGGCAATTGTCTCTAACCGGGATAAGATTCTCTCGGTTACCACCATTCTGCTGCATCAACCCCTCGCGTCTTCCTCACATCTCCCACCTGTCCCTGCGAGTGGTTGCAATGGACGAGCAGGATCTGAGAAACCTCGGCGGGTTGCGCCAGCTCCGTTTCCTCCACCTGGATGTGCACTCCATCACTGCAGAGGTAGACTGCAACAACAGCAGGACTGATGACGATGGCTGCTGCCTGTTCCAGAATCTGATTCGCTGCAGCATAAAGTCTAGGGTGGTGCGGTTGCTGCTGCCAAGCCAGGAGGGCTCCAGCAGCAGCGTTTCGTTTTGTATGCTCAACGTGGAGGCTTCTATGCGTCTGGGCTCTGAAAGAGCTGACAGCGTCTGCAAAGCCGCAGGAGTCGCCCCGACCCTGATGCCAAGCGTCCAGGAGCTTTCCTTTTTAATCTACCTGAAGGAATTCATTGAGGATGGCAACCAGGACCAAGACCGCGTCAGCCTCGCCATGGAGTACTTTGCCTCGCTCCAAGATGTCAGTGTATCCATCGACACCAATGATTACGTGTACAGAGATGATGCAGACGAGGAGCAAGTGAAGGCAGCGCTGCGCCACGCAGTTGACGTCCATCCTAACCGTCCCACACTTCGGACGAGGGGGACACTTCTGACGAGGATGGAGTGGTGGAGGCAGCGCAGGGAAAGCTTGAGGTGACGAGGATGGGAAAGCTTCAACGCCCGCAGAGTGATCAAAGCTGTTCCATTAGCAACCCGTTGTTCCACCGCAGAGTGATCATTCTGTATTTCGTAAACAGGTAGGAACATATATAGCTTACTCTCAATTACACACGGTAGGAACAGCATATACCACCGACAGCCCCATGAAACCCTAAATCCACTCATTCTCCCCCAAACGACCGCAGCTCGGAGAATTAGTGCGTGTTGGGGGTATCCGAAAATCCGGATGAGATCCCCGAACACGAGAGAAGTAATAGTGAACGCGTTCAAGTACAGCAATGACGCAAAAGGAGACAAAGAATCTCCTAAAGACTGCTCACACCTCAAAAGTTGTGTTGTGAATGCCTTTACATGCCCTCGCGCCCCTTTCATAGGGAGACGAATGGACTTTTACATTCCGAAAATACCCCTCGGACCCAAGGAATATTCCTAATGTAAACATGTACATGCATGTCTTTTACATCTCATACATTTACAAGTCCGCCACTAATTCACACGCGAAACCCGGACTTTTTGAGACGACGTCTTTGAATTTGCTTCTTACCGGTTCATAAATCTTCTCATCCAGGAGATTTTCGCGCGTCGTGACTTCCGAACTTGTCCTCCAGAGATTCCCGAATTTTGCGGACTCCCGATTTTCGTGGTTTCACGGGTTCATGACTTCGGGTCTTTACAAGTTCGCGACCTCGAAGCTTCGCAGTTCAAGATTCCGGACCTTCGCACGTTCGATGTTCCTGAAAACTCATTTCACGAATTTCATAAACCTCGACGTTTCGAGGGTGACAGATTTTCCTGAATTCCCCAACACTAGCCCCTCGGGAAAATGGGTTGACTCTGACGATCCGATTCCACGAAAATCTTTGAATTTCAGTAAAAAACGTCACCCTCGAAACGTCGGAGGGGACACGCGTCCTCCGGCAATCTTGCAACGGTCGAATCGAAGCATGTTCGCGGAACTGCCCCCCCCCCTATAAATAGAAAGTTGTCAGTGTTAAAAATTTTTCACCACTCTCAAGCTTTCTTCCGAACTCTAGCTTTCATTTTTCGCAGAAAAGGGCCTCGCGATCAAGTGCTTGCGGCTTCAAGACTTCCTCGAATTTTCTACGGTATTGCTTTCTTTGTTACTCAATTCTTGTTTCTACTTTTCATCATCTTGTCTTTGTTTTGCGAATTTTATTCATGAATGTCGTCTATGTTGTTTCTTACTTGTATTACTTGTCGAATAGGTGGCTCGAGTTAAAAGTACCGCAAGACCCATGATGACCGAAGAATTGGCCGTAGCAATGGCCTTCCGGCCGAACCGGTGAGTCCGGAACCCCGAGATCGCAAAACTCCCATAAGGGCACTCATCTCCTACGCCAACGGGTCCGGGAGTCACAAAGATGGGGAGGTTTGGTCGGACGATGAAGGCGTCGGAGACGTTGACGCCGGCATCAAGGATTTGATCACGGCCAAACAAGTAAGGGCCTCTTTCTTCGTCTCTTGTTTTCGGAGAATCTAAGGTTACGGCCAACATGATCGGAGATTACGAGGCCGCCGATTTTTTCTCGTGGGTACCGGGCATGCTCCACTAGACGAGCAAACTCCTACTCCCGAAGCTGATGAAGTTGTTGTATTCCGCGATTTCTTCACCCGTGGACCGAGATTTCCTTGCGATCCTCGTCCTTCCTTCTATTTTGGATGCTTTTTCCGTGAAGATTCATCGGCTTTCGCGGACCTCCTTCTTTGAAGTGTCGAAGTTCATTTGGATCATGAAGACCTTCGGCCGCAACCTTATCACCGATGCTTTCGCCCGATTCTTTGAGTTGTTCATTGTTCCGGATGTTATTAAAGTCGATGACGATCGGTTCTACGAGGCTCACTACACGTGCCGCACTTTCAACACTCGTCGACGAACACGCGAAAGGGGATTACGTGAATTCAGATCGCGCCCTGCTGCAAAACCAATTTCACCGAAGACTGGATCTCGTACTGGTTCTATGTCAAGGTTGACATGTCTACGATTCCTGGGTATGAAGGACCGGCTCATCCTCTTTCTTCGCCTATTGAAGCCTTAACTGCTGTGAGCACTATGGACTATAATCATAGGGCGGTCGGGATCAGGAGCTGCGAGAATGCTTTTCACCTTGCAAGTACTATCCTTGGAGGCTGCGACATCATCGAAGAATTCGTTGCTGCTCGAATCTGGCCGATTTCTTATGGTTGGGCCCCGACTCAAATTATGAACTTCAATGTTAACTCGGGCAATGCAAGAGGTTTCTTTCCCGAAGTTCGGCATTCAACTTAGGGATGGCTAGAGTGCCGACGATTTCATGCTTGAAATCGAAAGAAGAGTGAACCTCATGGTTGGCGAATATACCATGAATGAGTATGAAGCATATAAGGCTTTGGTGAAGCACAAGAGGAGGATAAATCATGTGTTCTCTGAAGTTTGCGGGGACAAATCTTTTCACTCTCGACGTCCGGGTCGCAAACGAAGATTCCCGCGGTTCTTTGTTGCCGCTTGCTCATTGCTCCCTCAAGAGCTACACGAAGAAGATCTTCCAAGAGCTGCCTCGCGACCGCCGATGAGACTACATCCTCCGTCGTGCAACCCGCGAAAACAAGGTCTTTTGAATCGTCGAAGTGCAAACGCAATACTTCCGAACAAGTTTCGGACGCCGAACTTCGAGCAGCCCTCTAGCCTTGCTCGATGAGCCGGAAGAAAGCCAAGAAGGTCGTTAAAAAGGTTGTCTCTTCCGAAGTTCGGCGGGTTCCTTCGCTTTTGACGACGAAAAGGTTCTCTCTCTTGGCCCTTGTTGAGATTCAATTTTCGTGAATAGTGCCCATCGGGTTCGAGAATGAATTTGTGGATATTGATTCATTTTCGATGCTACCCCCGAAGTTCGAAGGAAATTATTCCCGACGCCGCCGCCGAGCCCCCCGTTGCCGCCGATGATACCTTGCGTTCCCCGCTTGTAACATCCCGGGGTTTTTCCCGAATGTTAGCAATGCAAAAATGTGGATTTCAAAATTTCGATTTGAGATTGAGTGCATAATTAAAATATAAGGGTGTCTTCTATGATCCTTCCCTGAAAATCTTAGATTTAATTTGAGCAAAAACATAAATTTAGGAATTATAAATTGTTAGTGTGAGAACCTTGGAGTTTGATGGGATTTATTTTGCATCTTAATTGTGTGGGATTCAAATTTGAAATTCTAAATTCAAATTCGAATCATAGTTTAAATAGGAGCTAGGGTTTAAGAAAAATGGGAAAGGGACCTTTCTTTGCTTGGGCCTCAACTCAATGCTCTAAGTCCTTTAGACCACCCTCAAGCTTTCCTCTCGGATTCACCAAACCACCGGCCCCCGCCCGTGCATTTCGAGCCCACCATAACCAGTGGCCCGCCAAACCCCCGACCCCACTTACGTGTGGGCCCCGGCCCGTCGCAACCTTATCTCTTTTTCCCCGCCTCTCTTTCTTCCCCACCGTGACGCGCGCGAGGGGCGAGCCGCGCCGGCCCCATGGCCGACGCCGCCCATGACGGCCCCCCTCCCCGCCGTGCCGGTGCCGCGGATGGCCTCCACGTGCCCCTGAACGGAATCCCAGCCACCCATTCGCGCTCCCCAAACCCTAGGCGCCGCCCTACAAGTAGCGCCCAACCCTTCCTCCCTGTAGCTGCGCCGCCGCCCATGGGGGATTTCCCCTGAATCCGCCGCCATCCACCAAAAATCAGAAGGGGGGAGAAGGAGTGGAGGAAGGGAGGAGGCGCTAGAGGCGAGGGAGAAGCTGGGGGCCGCAAGGGTGCGTGGAATTGCGACGCCGTGCTGCCACCATGTTGCTGTTCGCGAAGGAGAAGACAGAAGGAGAAGGGGGAAAGAAGAAGGAGCCGGAGCAGTTCTAGCCGGGGTCGCCACGTCGCCGGACCCCCACGTCGTCGTCCGTCCTGCAGGTGAGGCCGCCTGAGGAAGGGGCGCCGCGCGTGGCTGCTGCGAAGATGGAGCAAGGTGCCCGGTCCCTTGCTCCCCTTGCCGCGCACCGCGACGCTGCCCCCGTCTCGCTTCCTCTTCCCCGAGCCCTTCAACACCGCCTCGCCGAACGCCAAGGAGCGGGGCTGCAGCACCGGAAGATGCCGCCGTGGAAGCCATGGACCGCGCCGCCCCCGCTTCCTCTCGCTCCGGCCGTTTCGCCGCTCGTCACCACCTCCTCGCCGCCGTGTCCGAGCGCGAGGTGAGCACCGGACCCTTCACCTTGCCGTGGACCCGGCCTTCGAGCCGAGGGCCGGACCGAGCCTTGTGAGCTCGCTGTTTGTGTGTTGACCGCCGTCCCCGCATCGCGCCGCCGCGCGGACCCGCCGTCGCTTGAGAGCCGGTCTTCGAGCCGAGCCGGTCATTTTGCAGTGCCGCCGCCGTCGCCGCCGCGCGCGCTCCCTTGCCCCGCAATTGTGTCGTACCCTCGTTCCGACGAGCGCACGCCGAGTTCCGGCTCGCCGTCGGCACCCACACACTGAGCACGCCACCGTCGAGCGAAGGCCCTGCCTTTTTGGGCCAGGAGTTGTGCGAGTACAGACCTTTGTCGTGTGCACTTCCCCGCTCGCTGTCGCCCTGTTTATGTCCCTGGTTGTGCACATGTTGTTGGCGTTGTGCCATCGCCACGGCTGTGCCGCCGACCTTTTACCCGCACAAACCAACACCGAGTCGAGGTCCCGTCCTTCCCGGCCAACCCCCGTGCACGCGCACTCACGAACACGCGAGGTCGTTCGCCGGCGTATGTCCCCAACCAACGCCCCCGGGCCGTTCCTCGTCGTTTTCCCTGTTCTCTGTTCCCTCGCCTAGAGCACGCCGTAAATTTCGTGTCGCTGCCATGGCCGAGCCGTCGGCATTCGGCACGCACACATACGCACGCAACCGAGGGGCCGAGCCCACGCTTCACCTATCTGTGACTGTGTTCGACGTTCCGCCGTGCCGTCGCCGCGAACCCCAACGCACCGGCGCACGTGTGTCCGTCGAGCCATCGACCCCAAGATAGAACCTTTCGGCCACTTCGACCCCGAACACCGCCTCGCCTAAATCGCTCGTTGAGCTCTTGTCTCCGTGTCGTCGCCGTGCACGCGCTCGTCGGTTTTGTGTCGCCCCCGTGGCCACGCCGCCGACGTTCGCACAACTCGCTAACACGTACACCCGAGGAGTCGAACCCCTCTCGCTCTCCTTGTCCAACCCATGTACGCCCGCCCGCCGCCGTGAGACTCGGCCTCCCTAGCCGAACGAGTGCACACGCCCGCACGCACGCGCGCGAGAGAGCGACCACGCCAGCGTGGACACCCTAGTCCTTGCCGTCATGTCGCTCCACTTCACCGCGCTACACCTAGTCTCACGGCTGCACAACGCGCGTGTCGCCCGTACCACGCCCTTGTGCTTGTCGGGCGAGCCATTGATGCTATGATTCGCATGCTGGCACTTTCACCTCTCATTCTGCCGTCTCGCCGGCACTTTGTCCACCGCCGGGGATCTCTGTCTCCCCGTCCAACCCGCGACCCCGTCGCCGAGGGTTGACGCCGGACAAGACCGCTCTTCTCTCTACCCTACCGGTGCCCTAGCGTCTCTTTTCATGCTCGGTGTCTTGCCTTGTCTAACCGTGCGCACACGTGCCCGTGTGAGGGACGTCGACGCCGCGCGAGGAACCGCGCCACCGAGCCGTCTTCGTCGCCGGGGCTTTGCCCTTGTCGCGACCGCGTCGCCGTCCTTCTTGCTATCGCCGTCGTGGCCGAGCCACCGGCACTCACCCGCGCCAACCCGGTCGTCGCCTTCCCCACCGCGAGCGAAACCAAAGCATCCGGATCGCGACTACCCCGTCTCTCTATTTCCACCGCCGAGAACGTCCTTCCGCCCGGACGCACGAGCGTCGGCCGGGTCGGTGCACGTGTTCGTCCGCACGTACGCACGCGGCGAACACCCCGGCGTGCCACCGCGGAGCTCGCCGCCGTGGCCAAGCCACCGACATGCCCGCGCGCTCAAGTGAGGACATGGACGCCGCCTTTGGCCGGCCAATGCTCACCACCGCACACACTTCTTCTCTCGCATTCAAGCGAAGCCAAGACGCGACCTAGCACGTGTTGTGGTGTTCGCGCCTCCGTTATCAAACCTCGCCGCCCGACCTTGTCCGCGTCGGACCGCTCTCTTTCGCCGCCGACGTTCGCTCACGCACACCCGTACCCGCGAGAGTCGAGCCCCGCTCTTCCCGTCCAAACGGTGCACGCGCATGTTCACGCGCACGCACGCCCTCGCAAGCGAGCCGCCACGCCGCCGCGGACACCCCGGGGCCGCGACGCCGCGGAGTTCGAGCCGCACCGAGCCGTCTACCTTCGCGCGCGCCGTGCTCGTCCGGGAGCTTCATCTCACCGTCGCACGCTCGTGCATGCGCTCGACCAAGCTATCGCCTTTGCTCTCCTCGGCTCGAGTCCGGTGAACACGTTCACGCGTGTGAGCCGAACCCGACCGTCGCCGCGCCTCGTCGCGACCGAAACCCCGTCATCAAGAGCATCCTTTCCGCCGAGGCGCGCGAGCGCCGGGCCAACCCGTGTACGCGTTCGCTCTCAGGCACGCGAGATCATACAACCTCATCGACGCCGACCACCCGAATCTTGTCGCCGAGACCTTCTGCTTTGCACCGCGCGCCAAGCTGCTCTCCATCACCGTCTTGCCGAGTTTCCGACCAAGGCAACCCTTTTCTTTGCCTATATGAATCCCTAGGTGTACCAGAGCCGCGTCGAGTTGCGTGAGGTCGAGTCACCGACCAACCTCGCCGCCGACGAGCCCCTTTCCACCTGTCGCTCCTCTGGGACTTACCATCGAGCACCTGGCGCCCACGCCAGAGCCCCGTAGGAAATAGATGCACACACGCGCCCGCACGCCTTCGTTACCGTAGTGGATCCTGTCGGATCTAGTGCGGTCGACCAACCTCAAAAGCACCACACCTCTGCCGCTCAGCTGCGAGCCGCAGCGGATCTGACCGAGGTCGTTTGTGGCAGCCACACCTTCAGCCATGTGGGCAGCCACTTGTGCATGGGTCAGCTTATAGCTACCTATGTGGCAGCCATGTGAGCTCGAAGAGCTAGCTTGCAACCAGCCCGTAGATAGCCTAGAGCCCTTTTGAGCCTCGCCGAGTTAGCTTATATTTAAGTGTATTGTGCATGCGTATTTTAATTTCGTAAATCTATTTTATCTTTGGAAAATCCTAGAAAACTCATTTCAACTCCGAAAATTGTGAAACCTTTTCCAAAGCTCTTCTAAAAGTATAAACTCCATGTTAGGCTAGTGTTCTCTCTCTTTTGGCTATTAATTGTTGTTCATTTGGAGTTAATTGCAATAGGACCCGCCTTTATTTTGATTACGCGTTAATAGGAGCGGTTGGAGCCCGGAGCTGAGCTCGGAGATCGACTACACCTACGACTACGCCGCCGACGACTACTCGCACGCGGTGTTCACGCCCGACTGATTCCCCGAAATACCTATTAGGCATTGCTATGTAGAATGCTAGCGCTTTACTTTAAATGCATGATGATGAACCTTGCACTGCCTACTTTTATTACCCTGTCCTTGATTGTCCTACTACTATATATGTGTATATAAGCGTGTATATGCGCTGAGCTTCGCGATGCATGTGTTTGGGATGGGAATAGTGGTTCTTGGCGTGAGTGGGGTAAAAACCGGCAGGAGAAGGCGTTTTGGGTACTTTGGCGGGGGTGAGCTCGAAACAACCGATCTGGGATCGGGGATAGGGGTGCACTCCTCAGTGTATCCCTACTTTGACGGTTTTCGGAGCCTAGGTGTTGGGGTTTTACTTGCGGATGGAGGACATGAGCTTGCCCCGGCCTGAAACCGAGTGGATCAACTTGTCGATAGGACTTTCGTACACACCACCTCGCCGAGAGTGGGGTTAGGGCCGAGTTGAGCTCGGCAAGTGCGGAACCATACCTCGCTAGGAAGGATAGAGGGTATCCGTGGGGGAGCGGTGGAGGTGAGACCACCCTCTCGGAGCGTCTCCCGTGTGGCCACACGGGAGCATTTCACGCTCCGGTGCGATTCCTTCGAGGGGGGATTCGTTTTGAGGGCCGGATGCGGATGGGACCGAAACTACCGACAGCGCTCGCACGGTAGGATGGGCTCGGTTGGCCGATCACCGTCGGGTACCATCCCGAGTTGGGTACGAGTGTACACGCTCTCGCAGTTTCGATCTATACGTATAGCCGCGTCCTCGGTCATGGACAAACCTTGAAGACATGTTCGTTCCTCATGTTTTGGGATTTCTACCTCCCCCCGTAGTTGAGAGTGTGGTGAGCCGTGGTTGCGCTCGGCTAGAGGAGAGTGGCTCCCTCTACCTCGTCGATCCGATTGCAATCATTGAGGTGCGAGGAGAGGAAGTTCTCGCATCGACCCTAGATGGAGATAGGTTGTGGAGACGGGACCCCGGGGTACCGTGTGGCTCCGAACTCGTGTCCGAGAGATTGGTTTGGGACCCATATGGAGATGATTTCGTTTATGCTTTGTCGCTCGCCGCATAGGAAACCCGAGCTTCTACCTTGCCTCTTTTCTTACCCTTTAGAAGATAGGCCACTTAAAGCCGCATACACTCGGTGACGTGAACCTATCCCACTCCTTGGGGATAGACTTTGAGCGTGCGAGTTATGAGTTCGACTTCGACAACAACACGGATGAATGGTACGACCGAGGGATACGTCGCTTCGCTCAAGGATGCCTCGTGGGCGTGAAGAACGAAGTTGGAGACCCTTCCGAGATGCTAGCTACCGCCGCGTAGAATTTTACTCTGATTCAGCCTTGAGGCTTGTAATGCTGTACTCCATTCTGGATATGTAATAAATTATGTACTAATATTTGTGCGATGCGATGTACGGTTGTGATTTACCTGCTGTGATGAGATCTGTACGCGATAGCTACTGATCCCGGGACTATCGCAAAGGTACAGGGACTCGGGTTTTCCTCACCGAAAATCCGGGGGTCATTTCGGGTGGTATCGAGCCGTACTTGACCGTAGCTCGTATCCCTAGAAATGGCCGATAGTAAATAAGGATTCTATACGTTCCCTTCCTTTATACAAACCCCTTGGATTATTTTATAAAAGCTTCCCCCCTTTGAAAAGCTTCTTTCTTACCTACGAGCTTCAACCATTCTCACGAGGACATGACCTTTGGTCGAGAACTTGTCCTGAACACGATGAAGTGGAGCAGTGTTGAAACACCATACTAGGCACAACCCCCTCGGAGACCTTTTGACGATAGACTAGATCGTTGATGTGCTCGCGACCTCGGAGGCCTGAGTCACCCTCGAGGAAGCTTATATGTGTATCTATCATGTTTGCTGAGTGTTTGGCTCTTAATGGAGTTAATTGTGTTTTAATGCATCTTCTCATTGAGTGATAGGATATATAATTAGTGATATTTTCATGGTTGTGTCTGACTCATTGGTTGGTGAGTGACGTTGTCTAGAGTTTTGCTTCCCCGGTCGTGTTTTCCAAAAGGATATCGATCCGAAGGTCGGGTCGCCTGCTGGCACGCTTTGAATAAGCTGCCAAGAAAAAGGAAGTTCCACAGGGTCGTGGGCGTGCCGCCGCCACCCGAGGACCCTGAAGTTGATGACGAAGAGGAGGAAGCTGAGCCCGAATCGGAGCAATACCAGCCTGAGCCGGAGCAGCTGCCACCGCCACCACCCGAATTGGTGGACGTGATGGCCCTGCAGACTCCGCTGATGTAGATGATGGTGGAAGCAATGGAGTACCGAGGAAATGGTGGAAACCGCAGTGCCCCGCTGGGGGAGGAACTCACGAAGAAATCGAGGAGTTCATCTGCCTGAAGTCCCCCACCATCAGCTACTCGGACCAGCCGCTCGATGCCGATGACAGGTTGGGGGTAATCGAGACCAAGCTCGACCCCACTATCTACACCGGAGAGGAGTGTGTTGCCAACACCGCGCACCCGCTGGATGGTTCGGCCAAGTCTTGGTGGGACAAATACGCCGCTAGCCGCCCGAACCCGGTTGTTCATCACTTGGCTAGGGTTTTGCAAGGCGTTCGCAAGCGATACACCGCCCAGCCGAGGGCCGATGGTCCAAACGACTCAAGAGTCCTGCACCATGACACAGGGTGCGATGAGAGTGAAGGAGTACGAGCGCCACGTCATGAAAATGATGCGCTACGCTCCCGAGGACACCAACCTCGAACGAAGAAGCAGCTTCGGTTCCCGAGAGGCCTTCACCACGGCCTTCGCCAAGGACTAAAGGCAGGTGAGCACAACTCTCTACGCCACCTTGTGATCCGCGCCATCGCACTCGAGAATGATGGAAGGAGTCGCGAAGACCACATAAAGGACATGAAGAGGATGGGAGATCGGGACCACTTTGACCGATCATCCCGCAGGCCGAGGGATGGGCCAACCAACATGACGAGAGGGAATTTCCGCTCGGGGATTAACCAAGATGGAAGCAATTTCGAAGGAGGCAACAACTACGCTCGGAGGAGGGAGCTTCAACCATCGGCGGTAGGACGGAGGATACAACCGCCCGTAGCCGAGCACTCCAAGACCCAACATCGGAGAGTTCACCCCGACTTGCTTCGCCCGTGGCAAGCTTGGGCAAGATCTTCCAAAGTGCCCCGACAAGAAGACCACGGCTATGCCCGCAAAAGCACCGACCCCGGGAGGAGGACCCCTAAGTCCACAAGCCGTGAAAGGTTTACCCATATAAAGAAAGGCAAAGCTACCAACGCTTCGTCACCGCGATCGGAGAGTTTTAAGTTGGATCGCATCGACTCTAACTCTTTTTGATGCTTTGGAGCAACTGGTTTCTTCGTTTTCTCATCTCTTCAAAAACCGGGAGTCAGCTCTTAATCTCGGGGACGAGATTCTTGTGAGGGGGGGAGTTCTGTAACATCCTGGAGTTTTTCCCGGAATGTTAGCAATGCAAAAATGTGGATTTCAAAATTTCGATTTGAGATTGAGTGCATAATTAAAATATAAGGGTGTCTTCTATGATCCTTCCCTGAAAATCTTAGATTTAATTTGAGCAAAAACATAAATTTAGGAATTATAAATTGTTAGTGTGAGAACCTTGGAGTTTGATGGGATTTATTTTGCATCTTAATTGTGTGGGATTCAAATTTGAAATTCTAAATTCAAATTCGAATCATAGTTTAAATAGGAGCTAGGGTTTAAGAAAAATGGGAAAGGGACCTTTGCGGCTCGGGCCTCAACTCAATGCTCTAAGTCCTTTAGACCACCCTCAAGCTTTCCTCTCGGATTCACCAAACCACCGGCCCGCCCGTGCATTTCGACCCACCATAACCGGCCGCCCGCCAAACCCCCGCGACCACTTACGTGTGGGCCCCGGCCCGTCGCAACCTTATCTCTTTTTCCCCTCGCCTCTCTTTCTTCCCCACCGTGACGCGCGCGGGGGCGAGCCGCGCCGGCCCCATGGCCGACGCCGGCCATGATGGCCCCCTCCTCGCCGTGCCGGTGTCGCGGATGGCCTCCACGTGCCCCTGAACGGAATCCCAGCCACCCATTCGCGCTCCCCAAACCCTAGGCGCCGCCCTACAAGTAGCGCCCAACCCTTCCTCCCCGTGCGCCGTGCCGCCGCCTTGGGGGATTTCCCCTGAATCCGCCGCCATCCACCAAAAATCAGAAGGGGGGGGGAAGGAGTGGAGGAAGGGGGGAGGCGCTGGAGGCGAGGGAGAAGCTGGGGGCCGCAATGGTGCGTGGAATTGCGACGCCGTGCTGCCACCATGTTGCTGTTCGCGAAGGAGAAGACGAGAAGGAGAAGGGGGAGAAGAAGGAGCCGAGCAGTTCTAGCCGGGGTCGCCACGCCGCCGACCCCCACGTCGTCGTCCGTCCCGGGTGAGGCCGCCCGAGGAAGGGGCGCCGCGCGTGGCCGCTGCGAAGATGGAGCAGCGTGCCGGTCCCTTGCTCACTTGCTGCGCACCGCGACGCCGCCCCTGTCTGCTTCCTCTTCCCCGAGCCCTTCAACGCCGCCTCGCCGGAACGCCAAGGAGCGGGGCTGCAGCACCGGGAAGATGCCGCCGTGGAAGCCATGGACCGCGCCGCCCTGCTTCCTCTGCTCCAGGCCGTTCCGCTGCTCGTCACCACCTCCTCGCCGCCATGTCCGAGCGCGAGGTGAGCACCGGACCCTTCACCTTGCCGTGGACCCGGCCTTCGAGCCGAGGGCCGGACCGAGCCTTGTGAGCTCGCCGTTTGTGTGTTGACCGCCGTCCCGCATCGCGCCGCCGCGCGGACCCACCGTCGCTTGAGAGCCGGTCTTCGAGCCGAGCCGGTCGTTTTGCGAGTGCCGCCGCCGTCGCCGCCGCGCGCGCTCCCTTGCCCCGCAATTGTGTCGTACCTTTGTTCCGACGAGCGCACGCCGAGTTCCCGGCTCGCCGCCGGCACCCACACACCGAGCACGCCACCGTGACCGTGTTCGACGTTCCGCCGTGCCGTCGCCGCGAACCCCAACGCACCGGCGCACGTGTGTCCGTCGAGCCATCGACCCCAAGATCGAACCTTTCGGCCACTTCGACCCTGAACACCGCCTCGCCTAAATCTGCTCGTTGAGCTCTTGTCTCTGTGTCGTCGCCGTGCACGCGCCGTCGTTGACGGTGAAAATCCGTCAACCTAGCCATGAGTTTACCTTCGGTGTTGGCATGAGTTTTATACCTTATCCATTGGTACTAACCCCCGTGGTATAACAAGTTCACGTGTGCATGTCGGTTTTGGAGTTTAATGTTTATGCGGGGATTTAGTGTTGAATGCAAGACTTTCGGGATAAGTTCATCAAGCACCTCATGACAAGACCTTGAAGTCCCGAACAAGTCATGCAATGAAGCAAAATTAACTCCAAGAAGCCGGGGACTTGATCCGAGAAGACGACGGACTCCGGGGACCCGACCGGAAAAGTGTCGAATCTTGCAAGACAAGGAGTTGAGTCCAATTCGGAGAGAAACCGACGACATGGACCTACATGCGAAGGGGGAAGCATCCGGAAGCAAGGGAACCGACCTCGGGCAAAGGAGCCCGCGGGCCGGGCCTAAATGGGCCCGGGCCGGCCGGCCCGGGCCGGTCGGCCCAGGCCCATTTTGGGCCCAAAACCGTCGCCCTTTGCCCTAGCCGCCAATCGGGCTATTTATAGTCCCCTGACCGAGAGCCACGGAGAGAAGATTTCGTCTTCGGCCGCCGAGAAGCAGAGAAGAGAGGGACATCATCTAGGAGAGGAGAGGGTCGAGCTAGTTGACTAGGGTTTCCCTAGCCGACGTGGGAACCTTGCAAGGAAGACCACGTCGGAGTTCCCGGAGCTAGAAGCAAGATCAAGGAAGGATCCCGGTGGTGATCTTGTGTATGTATCATTGTTATAGTTGAATTATCAAGTTGAATCTTTTCCCGCCGATCAAGTGTTTCCTCGAAGATTTCGTTTTTCGATCGGCTTTGCTTATTTCAATTCTATTCTCGAGATAGATTACATAGGGTGTTCTTGTAGCCGCGGTGGCTAGAGGTACACGCCGGATCTTCCGAAAGAATCTCGACTTGTCTTTTGACTCGCCCTAAGCTCCCCGCATGAATAGGGATACGTTGTGACGAACGGGGGTCTCGAAAGGCGGATGTTTTCGGATTTGGACGGGAAACCACGATTTAAAGAGGCTTTTATTAAGATTCGATTTGCTACTTCTTCTCTTGCTTGGAACTTCAACAAAAGGCTTACCCCCGATCCCTCTAGATCGGTTTATCTACCCAATCTTACTTTGTTTTCTCCGGTTTTTAGTAGATTAGATTCGTTTTGTGTCTTTTACTTAGATGCATTAGGTTCTTTATTGAAGATTGCAGTTATTTGGCTTTAATAGATTAAGTCTTGCGTCACACATTTGTTCCACGGATTCGATACCTTGGGTTCACCACTCGAGGGAAGAAGGGTCCCTTGACTACGACGGGAGACTTGTACGCTTGCGAGTCACGAACGAACTTTGATACAATTATTAACCGTCAACGGCCGTCGGTTTTGTGTCGCCCCCGTGGCCACGCCGCCGACGTTCGCACAACCGCTAACACGTACACCCGAGGAGTCGAACCCCTCTCGCTCTCCTTGTCCAACCCATGTACGCCCGCCCGCCGCCGTGAGACTCGGCCTTCCTAGCCGAACGAGTGCACACGCCCGCACGCACGCGCGCGAGAGAGTGACCACGCCGGCGTGGACACCCTAGTCCTTGCCGTCATGTCGCTCCACTTCACCGCGCTACACCTAGTCTCACGGCTGCACAACGCGCGTGTCGCCCGTACCACGCCCTTGTGCTTGTCGGGCGAGCCGTTGATGCTATGATTCGCATGCTGGCACTTTCACCTCTCATTCTGCTGTCTCGCCGGCACTTTGTCCACCGCCGGGGATCTCTGTCTCCCGTCCGACCCGCGACCTCGTCGCCGAGGGTTGACGCTGGACAAGACCGCTCTTCTCTCTACCCTATCGGTGCCCTAGCGTCTCTTTTCATGCTCAGTGTCTTGCCTTGTCTAACCGTGCGCACACGTGCCCGTGTGAGGGACGTCGACGCTGCGCGAGGAACCGCGCCGCCGAGCCGTCTTCGTCGCCGGGGCTTTGCCCTTGTCGCGACGCGTCGCCGTCCTTCTTGCTATCGCCGTCGTGGCCGAGCCACCGGCACTCACCCGCGCCAACCCGGTCGTCGCCTTCCCCACCGCGAGCGAAACCAAAGCATCCGGATCGCGACTACCCCGTCTCTCTATTTCACCGCCGAGAACGTCCTTCCGCCCGGACGCACGAGCGTCGAGCCGGTCGGTGCATGTGTTCGTCCGCACGTACGCACGCGGCGAACACCCCGCGTGCCACCGCGGAGCTCGCCGCCGTGGCCAAGCCACCGACATGCCCGCGCGCTCAAGTGAGGACATGGACGCCGCCTTTGGCTAGCCAATGCTCACCACCGCACACACTTCTTCTCTCGCATTCAAGCGAAGCCAAGACGCGACCTAGCACATGTTGTGGTGTTCGCGCCTCCCTTATCAAACCTCGCCGCCCGACCTTGTCCGCGTCGGACCGCTCTCTTTCGCCGCCGACGTTCGCTCACGCACACCCGTACCCGCGGGAGTCGAGCCCCGCTCTTCTCGTCCAAACGGTGCACGCGCATGTTCACGCGCACGCACGCCCTCGCAAGCGAGCCGCCACGCCGCCGCGGACACCCCGGGCCGCGACGCCGCGGAGTTCGAGCTGCACCGAGCCGTTTACCTTCGCACCGCCGTGCTCGTCCGGGAGCTTCATCTCACCGCCGCACGCTCGTGCATGCGCTCGACCAAGCTATCGCCTTTGCTCTCCTGGCTCGAGTCCGGTGAACACGTTCACGCGTCAGAGCCGAACCTGACCGTCGCTCAGCCTGTCGTGACCGGAACCCCGTCATCAAGAGCATCATTTCTACCGAGGCGCGCGAGCGCCGGGACCAACTCGCGTACGCGTTCGCCCTCGTGGCACGCGAGCGCATACAACCTCATCGACGCCGACCACCCGAACCTTGTCACCGAGACCTTCTCGCTTTGCACCGCGCGCCAAGCCGCTCTCCGTCACCGTCGTGCCGAGTTTCCGACCAAGGCAACCCTTTTCTTTGCCTAAATGAATCATTAGGTGTACCCGAGCCGCGTCGAGTTGCGTGTGGTCGAGTCACTGACCAACCTCGCCGCCGACGAGCCCCTTTCCACCCGTCGCTCCTCTGGGACTTACCACCGAGCACCTGGCGCCCACGCCAGAGCCCCGTAGGAAATAGATGCACACACGCGCCCGCACGCCTTCGTTACCGTAGTGGATCCTGTCAGATCTAGTGCGGTCGACCAACCTCAAAAAGCACCACACCTCTGCGCCGCCGGTCGCGAGCCGCGGCGGATCTGACCGAGGTCGTTTGTGGCAGCCACACCTTCAGCCATGTGGGCGCCACTTGTGCATGGGTCGGCTTATAGCTACCTACGTGGCGGCCATGTGAGCTCGAAGAGCTAGCTTGCAACCACTCTGTAGATAGCTTAGAGCCCTTTTGAGCCCGCCAGTAGTTAGCTTATATTTAAGTGTATTGTGCATGCGTATTTTAATTTCGTAAATCTATTTTATCTTTGGAAAATCCCAGAAAACTCATTTCAACTCCGAAAATTGTGAAACCTTTTCCAAAGCTCTTCTAAAAGTATAAACTCCGTGTTAGGCTAGTGTTCCCTCTCTTTTGGCTCTTAATTGTTGTTCATTTGGAGTTAATTGCAATAGGACCCGCCTTTATTTTGATTACGCGTTAATAGGAGCAGTTGGAGCCAGGGAGCTGAGCTCGGAGATCGACTACACCTACGACTACGCCGACGACGACTACTCGCACGCAGGTGTTCACGCCCGACTGATTCTGAAATACCTATTAGGCATTGCTATGTAGAATGCTAGCGCTTTACTTTAAATGCATGATGATGAACCTTGCACTGCCTACTTTTATTACCCTGTCCTTGATTGTCCTACTACTATATATGTGTATATAAGCGTGTATATGCGCTGAGCTTCGCGATGCATGTGTTTGGGATGGGAATAGTGGTTCTTGGCGTGAGTGGGGTAAAACCGGCAGGAGAAGTCGTTTTGGGTACTTTGGCGGGGGGTGAGCTCGAAACAACCGATCTGGGGTCGGGGACAGGGGTGCACTCCTCAGTGTATCCCTACTTTGACGGTTTTCGGAGCCTAGGTGTTGGGGTTTTTACTTGCAGATGGAGGACATGAGCTTGCCCCAGTCTGAAAGCGAGTGGATCAACTTGTCGATAGGACTTTCGTACACACCACCTCGCCGAGAGTGGGGTTAGGGCCGATTTGAGCTCGGCAAGTGCGGAACCATACCGCTTAGGAAGGATAAAGGGTATCCGTGGGGGAGCGGTGGAGGTGAGACCACCCTCTCGGAGCGTCTCCCGTGTGGCCACACGGGAGCATTTCACGAGTCCGGTGCGATTCCTTCGAGGGGGGATTCGTTTTGAGGGCCGAATGCGGGATGGGACCGAAACTACCGA
Organism: Cenchrus americanus; assembly: GCA_947561735.1. Classification (NCBI taxonomy): domain Eukaryota; kingdom Viridiplantae; phylum Streptophyta; class Magnoliopsida; order Poales; family Poaceae; genus Cenchrus; species Cenchrus americanus. The sequence goes on from OX387239.1 coordinate 928,549, forward strand.
GAGTTCGCACGGTAGGATGGGCTCGGTTGGTCGATCACCATCGGGTACCATCCCGAGTTGGGTACGGTGTGTACACGCTCCGCAGTTTCGATCTATACGTATAGCCGCGTCCTCGGTCATGGACAAACCTTGAAGACATGTTCGTTCCTCATGTTTTGGGATTTCTACCTCCCCCCCGTAGTTGAGAGTGTGGTGAGCCGTGGTTGCGATCGGCTAGAGGAGAGTGGCTCCCTCTACCTCGTCGATCCGATTGCAATCATTGAGGTGCGAGGAGAGGAAGTTCTCGCATCGACCCTAGATGGAGATAGGTTGTGGAGACGGGACCCCGGGGTACCGTGTGGCTCCGAACCGTGTCCGAGAGATTGGTTTGGGACCCATATGGAGATGATTTCGTTTATGCTTTGCTCGCTGCCGCATAGGAAACCCGAGCTTCTACCTTGCCTCTTTTCTTACCCTTTAGAAGATAGGCCACTTAAAGCCGCATACGCTCGGTGACGTGAACCTATCCCACTCCTTGGGGATAGACTTTGAGCGTGCGAGTTATGAGTTCGACTTCGACAACAACACGGACGAATGGTACGACCGAGGGATACGTCGCTTCGCTCAAGGATGCCCGTGGGCGTGAAGAACGAAGTTGGAGACCCTTCCGAGATGCTAGATACCGCCGCGTAGAATTTTACTTACGATTCAGCCTTGAGGCTTGTAATGCTTCGTACTCCATTCGGATATGTAATAAATTATGTACTAATATTTGTGTGATGCGATGTACGGTTGTGATTTACCTATCGTGATGAGATCCGTACGCGATAGCTACCGATTCCGGACTATCGCAAAGGTACGGGGACTCGGGTTTTCCTCACCGAAAATGCGGGGTCGTTTCACCCGCCTTCTCATCCCGAAGAAGAGGCATCTCCCGAATTTACGAGAGATCTTGACCTAACTCGTTCGGAAAATCAACGAGCCTATTCAAGATGTTGCCTTGCTTTTGACTCGCAAGATCTCCCCGAAGGCCAGGATCCTTCTCCTTCTGTAGCTGCCTTCAACAAAAGCTTCGGTACGTCGCATCGCGGTGAATTGCTAAGTGTTGGCTACAAAATGGCTAGAAACAAAGGTGGCGAACCTAGGGTTTTAACACTTTGGATCTCGTTTGCACTTATTGATGAAACAGGGGGAGGGGTTTGGAACAATCACTTCATTCTGTCAGAGAAGTTGATCGCGATTCCGGAAAGGAACCTCGCTCCTCTCTGAAGAAGACTTCCGCCTCTTTGGGTAAATCTTCTTCGAGTTCAGGGAAGAAAATCACCATACAAAATCTAAGCAAGCAAGGTTTATCTCTTTTCATTAACTCTTGTGCTTCTCAGCTTTACGATTTTCTGCTCATGACTTTAATCATGTAACTTTTCAGAGTTTAAAAATCTTCTTCGTTCGTACCCTCCGTCCAAACTTGCGAAGTACCAAGAGGATTATGATCTTAAATCTTCCATGCTTGGGAAAATTGCTGCTGAACGGCTTGTCGAACAAGAGAAGGTCAACAAGCAACTACCTCAAGAGTCTAAAGAACTTAAGCGCAACTTTGCTCTTGCTCAATGCGAATCTCGACGTTGAGAAGAAGGTAGCCCAACCGGCGGAAGCCCTCAAGCATTGCCAGGATGAGAAGAATGTTGCTGATGAGGCACTTGAGCAATCCAAGAGGGATTTGGAGAAACTGCAAAAAAACTCACGATGATGATCTGAGTTTGATTGAGAATCTTCGCAGAAATCACGACAAATCCTCAAAAATTGCCGAAGATCTTCGCGCTAACAACGCTGACCTGGCCAGATCCCTAAGCGGCAAGGAACGAAAAATTCAAGATCTCGAAAAGGCCTTGACTGAGCAGAGGGAGGCTTCAGGGAAGAAGGTTTCTGACATTATCGACCGGTTGAAGGTTTTATTTGAAGAGTACGAGAGATCTTTGAACGAATTCGGCGTTCGTCTCGTGCCGCTCCTTACCGACTTAGGACTTTCGAGTTCATGGAGTGGATCGACGCTGAATTCAAGGCGCTTCCCGAAGTTATCTCTGGTGCTAACGATTTTGCGGCGGCCATCTCTGCAGAGAGCATCTTGAAGCTTCTTCACGACTTCGACTGCGCGGACCTCTCGAAGTTTCGTGAGAAACTCCCGCATTTTCCCGACACCCTGAGCACCTCAAGACTTCGGCCAAATGAAGACGTTCAAGCTATCCGGTATAAGTTTGCGAGGGAGTTCTGGCTTGCTAGTGGGAAAGAAGCTATCAAGAGCATCGCGCGTGCTAAACTTGCCAAGGTTAATTTCCGAATGGTTCTATTCGCTTCTGCTAATTCGCAAAGTTTTCTCTTTTGATTTTTCTTACACCTTTTTCTCTGCCTCTTTTAGCTAATCGAAGAAGAGAAACGAGGAAAAGACACCACGCCTCCTGAGTCCTCTACCGAAGACGAAGAATCAAGCGACTCGGGTGAGGAGGACTCTGGCGACAGCAACAATGATGGCAGCGATTGCGACCATGCCTCCGAGCAAGAGGAAGACTCTCCGAAGGTTGACATCACGGGCTAAACATCGCCGAAATATTTGCCCTTCGTGGCTATTCGTGTAAATTTGTACATTCATTTAGTTGTAGTGTTTTGCCCGAACAAGTTGCTTTATAAACTTTAACCCTCGCGCAGTCCCGCAAGTTGGGCCGCGCGGAGACGTGACACCCGCCGCGAATTCATCGAGATAATAGAGTAATATACATGGTCGGTCCTTAAACTTGTCTCACCGTGTCACTTAGGTCCCTATACTCTCAAAATGCATATTTGGCTCCTTAAACTTAGGCTCGGGTGTCATTTAGGTCCCTATACCCTCAAAATGCAGATTTTACTCCCTAAATCGGCTTCGGGTGTTATATAGGTTCCGAATAACTTGGCATACGAAAGGCCGGATTCCGAATACCCCAACGAAGCCCCTCGATGGCGAGGCGTTCTCTTCGATGCAAACCAGAGCCAGCGAAAATCGGGGATCGAGAATCGAGGTGAAAGAAAACGTCTCCCCCAGCATCGGTTCCCGAGACTTCCGCTTGAATTACCAAAAAGCCCTCGGTTTTTTTACCGTTGAGTTCGAAAATTTCGACCATTGCGTTTCATCACCTATAAATAGAGGGGGGCCGACGCCGCTGTGAACCTGCTGCCACTTTCGCCTCCTCTTCTCTCGTTTAGATTTTTTATTGTCCCCCTTGCCTTCGCTCCCGCGCGAGTCGCTCCAGCGGAAACTTCGGTTGACCTGAGAGGTTAGTTTTCTCCCTGTTCCGAGTGCATGTTTTTTCTTTTTAACTTCCGCGATGATGCACTCGAGTCCTAATTTTCATAGACGTATGGCTTGCACCAGGCACACTGCTGCGGTCATGGAGGACGAAGGGTCATCATCAAATTGTGGAGAACAGGCCGCGCTGCCGGAAGCTACAGAGGCCATCGCGACATCTTCCACTTCAACATCCAGCTCGGATTCTGGTAAGATCTCTGGCCTGGATTGGTCAGCTTTCGCGAGAGTGGCAGTGCCTCATCCACCTCTAGTAGCAATAAAAGTAAAAGTTCGGGTGATAGGAGTTATGTCGAAATAATGCTGAGCGACACAGATGTTGGGAAACGTGATGCTGACGTGGAGGAGGGCGAGATTGGAGAGGAAGATGATGCAGTCACTGAGGAAACTACGGAAGGGTCTGGAGAGAACCTAGCAGGAGTGAAAGCTGACATCTGAGACCTAGTCAAGGCCTGGACTTGTTTTATTGGACGGTCCTTGACGACACAATTAGATCCGGATGCCCCGTGACTAGAAGGTTGTTTCGAGCCCGGAATCCGTCGGTTGCACGGGAAAGAGACCATGCCGAAACCCAAAAAAAATGAGAGCGTGATGTTTCGGGTTTTTTTCACCGCGGGGCTTCGTCGCCGCTCTCGAAGAAATTTGCTGACATCTTGGCAGCCTACAATGTTCAGATTCATCAGTTAACACCCAACTCCATTCCTCAAGTGCTGAAATTTTTGTGGGCTTGTCGCACCTTAGCCGGGGACAATGACATAGAAACTTTCGTTCGTCATTTCGAAATCCACTGGGCGAGGAAAACCATAACAATCGATGACGAAGAAAAAGAAGCTTAGTATGGCTGCTGTACTTTCAGACGCGACACTCCAGCAAAAACCAAGCTCCGGTGGAGTTAGCTCCAGCGTACAAGAACAAGTGGGCTAACCGATGGACCTCCTATTTGTTTTACGCCCCTATTGCAGTGGTTGGGCGAAACTCTAAGCAAGAAGAAGTAACATCATATGACCTAGCAAGTCGCATGATCAACTTATAGGTCGAGCTATCGTCGGAACTGACGAAGGCGAGCCGCACATCTGCCATCACGAGCGCGTTTTACCCGGCGACTCGTGTAATCACTACGTGGGACGCCCTCGAAAAATTTGTGGCTGCCGAAATTTGGCCGTATATGTATAGTATAGAACTCGAGCGACCGATATGTATATGTATAGTATAGAACTATGATGTAACACCCTAAATTCCAATTCCCGAATTTGAATAAAATTTGCTTAGCAACATTTGCGATCTCGCTTAAGGAATATAAGGTTGTTGTACTTTTATAGGCATTTAATCGTTTTTTATTAATTAATTAATGAAATATAGAAGTTCTTCGTTGCATGCATGCTTGATGCATTGTTTTTGGTTGTTGGATTCAAATCTTGGTTTGAATTCGAAGTGTGTTTGCGGTTTAAATAGGTTTGGAATAGAAATCAGAAATAGAAAAAAAAAGGAAACAAACCACCGCGGCCCACTCCTTTCCGCGGCCCGGCCCCGCCCCCGCCCGGTTGGCCCAAACCCGCCCAACCCGCGGCCGCCCGGCCGCTCTCGCCGACGGGCGGGCCCCGCCCGTCATCCCCGACCTTGGGTCGGAGGCGGACCGGGGGGCGAGCCCGACCCCGAGCCGGTTTGCCCCGCGCGCGTGTGGCCCCACCCCGGCCCGCACGCCGATGCGCCTCCCTCCCGGGCCCTATAAATGCCGCCGCCCCCCCCGCCGCGCCGCCTTACCCCGCCAAACCCTAGCTGCACGAGCGCCGCCGCCGCCCGAACCCTAGCCGGCCGCCGCGCTTGAGCTCCGCCGTCGCCGCCCGTCCGTCGCTCGTCCGCCGTGGGGGAAGCCGCCAAATCGAACCGGGTGAAGGTGAGGAGTACGCCGGTGGTTTAGCGCTCGGCCTCTTGCGTTCCGGCGCTCCCCTCGTCTTCGCCGGATTTGCTCCGCCGCCGCGGCTCGCCGGCGCCGCCGTCCCTCGCCGTCGCCGCCCCGAGAGGCCCCGGTCAAGTTCACCCGCGCGTGCTCGACGCCCGGTGCCGTCCCCCGCAGAGAAGGCGCACCCCGGCGTCGCGTGGCCTCCGCGCCGCCGCTCGCCGGCGTGGCGCCACCGCCTTGCTCGCCGCCCGTCGCGCTCCGCCGCGGCCTCGCGCATGCGCGTGATCTGAGCCGTCAGATCCCCATCCGACGGCCCCCCGCTCGCCCTAACCGCCAGTCAACCCGGGCGTACCGGTCAACCCTACCTATGCGCCCGCATGAGATCTGCGCCGCCCGATCGCGATCCAACGGATCCGATCCAATCCCTCAGCCGTAGCCGCGTGTTTTTGCAAATAAAACCCTGAGTTTTCCTGGATTTGCAACCCGGTCCTCCCACCTTATAAAACCCTTACGAATTAGTCCTCGTTTTCTTCGTTTTAGCCCGAAAACTTAAAATTCTTTACAAATTAATCCTAAAACTAGTTTTATCCATAACTTTGTCGTTTTAGCTCCGTTTTTAGCGTTCTTTATGTCCACGCGATCGTCTCGACGCGTAGAATAGTTTTCTGTTGCTTTTGTTACTGTTTGACATGATTGGTGTACTGTTTCTTATTTATTTCCATTGTTTGCTTGTATGTGATGTGTGGAGCATAGCGTACGAGCAATTCGGGGACTTCGCTGCTGTTGAAGAGTATCAAGACCCTGAGCAGTTTCCGGTGCTGGTAGAAGGCAAGTCCTTGCTGCATTCCCGTTAAATTCCTATTACAACATGCATTTCAATTACACAGTTGTTTATTATTGCTATGCATTAAATTGATGGGTCCTATTGCTAAGGTTCGACTAGCTTTGTTATCCTATGCCTTGATCAACCCGGGTTTACTTTATGTTGGGTAGCACATGCTAGCGCTTTATGTGGTTTTGGGATGGTTTAATGAACACTTGTTAATATGGCTTTATTTATGCTATCATTCATGTAATGCAAGAACACTTTATACTTGTTAATCGGAACATGGAGCGGCCACCCGGGAAAACAAGTACTACCACAAGACATATGGCTCTGTCTTGGCTTATTAATTAGTGAACTAGATGCTAGGTATGCTTTACACGATAAGGGTTGGGGGCTGGCGGGTAGTGGCGTATGGACCTGCTTGGGCGCGGTGTGGGCTTAGCTAAGACACGGTACTCGTCGGGAGCTTTATACGTTGCACCGACCGGTAACCTAGCGGGCGGCCTTCATCCGGGGATCTTTGTAACGGCCTCGTAGCGTCCCTATGCAATCACACCTCGGAAGTGTGGTATGGTGCCTTGCAAACACCGCATGGTTGGGTCTAAAACTCTTTTGGGTTTTTACGCGACTTGTGGGTAAAGATGTACAACCTCCGCAGTGTAAAACTAACTAGTTAGCCGTGCTCACGGTCAAGAGCGGCCCGGACCCTCACATGATTAATTCTATGGAAGATGGAACTTTTAAACTTGTGCATTACATTTTATGGATCTATTGCATTTTATTATCCGGGTTTGGTATATACTTACACTTGCTAGTAACATTTGCTTAATAAAACTTGACCAACTAAAATGCCGACTTGCTTATGAGCCAACGGCTTCCACCATAAAGCCTTGCATGTTGTTATAGAACTTTTCCTTGCTGAGTACGACATGCGCTCACGCTTGTTGTTTATTTATTGCATCTACACTACCCGGCCGCTGCTCAGATGGGCGTTTTGAAGACTACTATGATGAGTTCGATGGGTTCTAGGCGTTCGTTCTCCGGTCGGTACTGTGGAGGACTTCTACGTGTGTTTCTTTTCTGCTGTTAGCTACTCGAACGATTGTTTAGTTGAGACATTCGGTCATGTAATAACTGTTTAATACTCTCTTTACGCTTTACACCGTGTTTTGGTATTCACCTGCGTCGATGCATGTGTGTAACTTGATCTCGGCGCACATGTATTCTTGCATTCGGGTTTGTCCTTGAATCCGGTGTGACAAAGTGGTACCGAGCCGTGTTGATCGTAGGACGTTAGCCTAGTTAGAACTGGTCGAAAATTAAGGATTTTATAACATTAGAAGCCACACATAGTTAGCTTGCTTTACTTTATTTTATTATATCTAATCTTGGTTTAATCTTATCCTTGTTTGCTCTTGTTATCTAAGCTTGGTCTTGTCTCTTTTAGTAATCTGCACTTGTCTCATCTATCTTAGATGGTTCGCCGACCGAAGACCACGCGTTCGGTGCCTACCGCTTTCCCGTGTACCCGGAGGACCGGGACTTCTCTTGCTACTCCACCGACAAGTGAGGAGCACTAGGAAGCTTCGGAGAGGGAGGTGAAGGGCACTGCGCCCGAGCATGCTTCACCGCCCGCCGTCATTGAGTCGTCGGATGACGAGCCCGAAGAGCCGGAGGAAGAGCAAGAGCATGAGGAGGAGCCAAGCGAGGAGCCGCAGCAAGGAGGTGATCCGGATGACCCCTCGGACCCGAGGACTCCGACCCGTAAGATGGAGATGCCGAGGATCACCCCGCGCCGGAGAAGTGGAAGGTGGTCATTTGTCACCATGATGGAGGGCATGCACGCTTTCCATCCAAGTTGAGGAGGCTCTTCCAGCGTCTTCAGCTGCCTGTGACGATCGACTACGTTGGACTGAAGAGGACTCACCCTCGCCATCCAACCCAGTGGGATGTGTCTGTGCGCATCTTGGAGGATAACCCGCTGGATGGAGGGCTGTATGAGGTTGTTGTCCACCAGGCTCTAGCTACCAGAGCTACCTTCGCCGCCGGGAGAGATGATGCAGCTAGGAGGGCTCTATCCGCGTGGTGCTATGAGGAAGCTCATCACCTCACCAACTCTGTGTGGGGAGATCTACCCCGTCGTCGCTCTGGAGCCGTGGGCGGTGAAATTCTAATGGCCAATGAAACTTTGGGAGCGCGCTATGCCATGCAAGTGGGACACGTAGCAGCTCTCAATACCAACTTGGATGACACTCTCATGGAGCTTCAAGACCTCCGTGACCAGCAAGATGAAGACCGCAGAGAGATCAAGAGGCTCAAAGTAGTGATCGCGGGCCAAGATGAAGATGAGGTGCAGGAAGATGGAGAGGACTCGCCTGCCATGTCACCAAGACCCGCAAGGACAAGCTATGGGTCACTTGGATCCCGCACTAGGATCATTTGGCCATAGGAGTTAGGTGTTAGAAGTCTTTATCTTTCAGTTATCGAGTCTGTAAACGTTAGAACGACACGTTGGATCGATGTGTTAGATAGTGGTGTGCTTGAATGCTTGGTTTGTGAACATCTGTGAGTTGGATTTTTTTTGTTTGATTGCAATGTGTTGTGGATTAATGCCACAATGACATTGGTTTAGTAATAGAGTTTGATTAGTGGGTTTAAGTTCTGTTCCACCTATCTTTTATCTTATAAATTCGTAATTCTTATTCTATCATATTTTATCTATCTTAAGGAGTATTGTAGTGCTGAATCTGTTCGCGTTACTTCCTGGCACAGCAGTACTGTTTTAATTTTATCTCGAGCTACAGAACTCCAAATTAAGTAAAACCAGTGGGGTTAGTTTAGAAATTTCGTACCTGATTTTCTATCAAAAATTCAGCTATGTCCAATTTATATTCTGGGAGTTATGGACGAAACATTGAGCTAACAGAAATCTGTCAATTCCTGCTGACATACCCGACTTCATTATTTTATATCTCGAGTTGTAGACCTCCGATTGAGGCAAAACCAGTTGGGTTAGTTCAGCAATTTCATACACCATATCTCCAGAAAAATTCGTGGTTTTTGGTTACCGGAACAGAGAGATATCTTGGTTTCTTTACAGCTATCAGAATCTGTCTTATTCTGGAATCCAGTATTGTTATCTTTTCAGCTTTTTCAATTGTTATCATCATCTAAATCGGTGTTTCTAACGCTCGGATGGTAAACACCAGGTCCGGATCAGGGGTTGATCAGCCTCCAGTGGTTCGTCAAGGTCGAGGCAACAGTTCGAGCAGTGCACCGCCACCACCACCGCCACCAATGGATCCTATGCGGCGGTTCTTTCAGAACCGGATGCGGCCTCTTGCGAGACCCCCGACGGACACTGTGGCCAACCTGCAGGCTCAAGCTAATAACCCGCCTCAGCCACCGCCACAGCAGCCAGCGCCTATGAACAGGCACCGGGAGTTCATGAGCCATCGTCCGCCGGTTTTCACCCATGCTGCAGATCCACTTGATGCGATGACTAGCGAAGACCGTGAGCAAGATGCTCACCACGGCTCGGTGCGATGACGGGGAGAAGGTCTTGTTTGCTGCGGGTCGACTCCGGGGATGCGGGGAGCATGGTGGGATGCTTACACGACCGCCCATGCTGCACCCAACACCATCACCCGGCGGGAGTTCACCGAGAGCTTCGGGAACCACCATATTCTCGCTTTGGGGTGATGAGGGTCGAAGAAGAAGGAGTTCCTCTCTCTCAAGCGAGGGAGGGATGTCGGTGGCGAGTATCGGGACGGGTTCATTGAGGTGTCTCGCTATGCACCGGAGGAGGTAGCGGATGATCCTAAGAAGCGAGAGAGCGCTTCTTGGAGGGTTTGGCCGGACCGCTCCGTTACCGGTGACGTCGCACACCTTCCGGTCCTTCCGGCGGTACTGCTCGACAAGGCTATTGTATTGGAATCCATGCGCGAGAGGCGGGGGAGCCGAAGAGGAAGGGCTCGCTACTCCGGGGCGGTCCGGGAGCCACACTCGTCCCCGTTTTACTTCACCGGCGGGAGCCCCGTTCCGTCCGGGGAGGCCCGTCGAGGAGGTTATGGCCGCCGGCGGCGGTATCGGTATCGGCCGCGGCGGTTCCGGCGGTTCCGGCGCACTCCTCGGCGGTTTCCGCGCCCGGGACCGCGGACTCCACGCCCCCGCTACCCGCGGCACCGTCCGATGACTCCTCTTGGTACGCCCGTGAGGCCGGGCGCACCACATACTCCCGCGGGCAACACTTGCTTCAAGTGTGGAGAGGTTGGGCATTATGCTAATGCTCCGTCCTAAGAGACACCCCCCGGGCACCCCCGTGCGGAACCGGCGGATGCGGCGGATGAGGAGCGGGAACCGGACCCCGCAAAGCAACAAGGGGCGGCGAGTCGGGGCCGTGGCGGGGGTGAACCACGTGAGTACCGAGACCGCTCGGGGAGAATCCACACGTGGTGCTTGGTATGTTCTTTGTCAACTCTATCCCCGCATCAGTATTATTTGATTCTGGAGCTTCCCATTCGTTTATATCTGCTCAGTTTGTGGCCAAGCATAGCATACCCATGTGTCCCATGAAACAAACCATGCTAGTTAGATCACCAGGGGGGATATGAGGTCTTTATATATGTGTCCTAATGTTAGACTAAAGATCATGGGAGCAGACTTTTGGGCAAACTTGATAGTCTTTGGAATCGAAGGACCTTGATGTTATACCGGGTATGGATTGGTTGGGCACTCATGATGCAACGATACGGTGTGCTAAGAGGATTTGTTCTTCTCCTCCTTGGTCCTAGCGGGGAAAAGATTGAACTTATGGCCGATCCACCGTCGGATGCGGGAGGTTCGTGCGGCGGTTGGATGGCAAGGCTTTGGAGGATATCGGGGTGGCCAATGAGTACCGGACGTGTTTCCGGAGGAGTTGCCGGGTATGCCACCCGACCGAGATGTTGAATTTGTTATTGATCTATTACACAGTCTTGCTCCTATTTCTAAATGTCCATATAGAATGTCTAGTACACAATTGATAGAACTTAAGAAATAGATTAATGAATTATTGGAAAAGGGGTTTATCCGTCCTAGTTCATCACCTTGGGGAGCACCGGTTATCTTTGTTGAGAAGAAGGATGGTACTCAGAGGATGTGTGTGGATTATCGATTGCTTAATGAGGTCACTATCAAGAATAAGTATCCATTGCCTCGCATTGAAGACTTGTTTGATCAGATGAGAGATGCTAAGGTGTTCTCTAAGATTGATTTGCGTTACGGTTATCATCGATGAAGATCGGATGGTCGGATATTCCTAAAACCGCATTCACCACCGGTATGGACCTGTATGAGTATACTTGTTATGTCCTTTGGGTTGACAAATGCACCTGCCTACTTTATGTACACGATGAACAAGGTGTTTATGGAGTACTTGGATAAGTTCGTCGTGGTGTTTATTGATGATATTCCGGTTTACTCTAAGGCCGAGGAGGATCATGAGGACCATTTGAGGCTTGTTTTGCGAGAAGTTGAGAGAGCGACGAGTTGTATGCCAAATTCGGCAAATGTGATTTACGGCTGAAGGAAGTCTCTTTTACGGGGCATATCATCACGGATGGAGGTATCGCGATCGATCCGGCTAAGGTAGAAGATGTGTTGAAGTGGGAACCGCCGAGGACGATTAAGGAGATCGGGAGTTTCCTTGGACTTGCGGGGTACTATCGACGGTTCATCGAGGGATTCTCTAAGATTGTGAAGCCTCTCACCACCTTACCGGAGAAGGATAGGGAGTTTAAGTGGACCGATGCGTGTCGGCGAGTTTTGAGGAGTTGAAGCGAGAGGTTGACGACCGCTCCGAGTGCTTGTGATGCCGGACTTGCGAAGGGCTTTGATATCTACCGTGATGCATCGAGACAAGGTTTGGGTTGTGTTCTTATGCGGGGAGGGACACGTCATAGCTTATGCATCAAGGCGGTTGAGGAAGCATGAGCGAGAACTATCCTACGCATGATCCGGAACCGCGGCTCGTGGTTCATGCTTTAAAGATTTGGAGACATTACATCATGGGGACCAAGTGTCGGATCTACACGGACCACAAGAGCTTAAAGTACATCTTTACTCGAAGGATCTTAATGCGAGACAACGCCGATGGTTGGAGCTGATCAAGGATTACGATCCGGACATACAATATCATCCCGGGGAAGGCTAATGCGGTTGCGTGATGCTTTGAGTCGGAAGGGACGAGGCCAATACGGCTTTGGCGTTCCAGGTACCGATGAGCCGATGAAGGAATTCGAGGGACTTAATGCGGGGATAGGCTGCTCACACCGAGGGAGTCACTTTGGAGGTAGAATCGACTCCGGGAGCGGCCCAGATTCGCGAAGGACAGCTGGAGGATGAGGAGATCAAGGAGATCAGGGACACCATGGAGAGGGGCAAGGCCCCGGATTTCACTGAGGATGATCAGGGTACGATATGGTTCAAGAACCGGATCTGTGTGCCTGATGTGGGAGATCTCCGGAAGACGATCTTGAGAGAGGCCCATGACTCAGCTTATTCCATTCATCCAGGCAGTACAAAGATGTATCAGGATCTGAAGCAGAGGTATTGGTGGTATGGGATGAAGAGGGATGTAGCCGCTCACGTTGCATTGTGTGACACGTGTCATCGCGTTAAGGCTGAACATCAGAAGCCGGCGGGATTGTTGCAGCCGTTGAAGGTGCCTGAATGGAAGTGGGAAGAAATCGGTATGGACTTTATAGTGGGATTACCACGGACACCCGTGTGGTATGATTCGATATGGGTTATAGTGGATCGCTTGACTAAGGTAGCTCACTTCATCCCAGTTAAGACTACTCATTCAGGTGCGAGGTTGGCAGAGTTGTACATGTCTCGTATTGTGTGCTTACATGGTGTGCCTAAGAGGATAGTATCTGACAGGGGTACCCAGTTCACATTGCGTTTCTGGGAGAAACTTCATGAGTCCATGGATACGAAGCTGCATTTCAGTTCAGCCTATCATCCGTAGACAGATGGTCAGACTGAGAGGACGAACCAGATTCTGGAGGATATGTTGAGAGCGTGTGCTCTTAAGCATGGTGGTAGCTGGGACAAGAGTTTACCGTATGCTTTGAGTTTTCTTACAACAACGGCTATCAAGCCGGTCGAAGATGGCACCCTTTGAGGCATTGTATGAGAGAAAGTGCGGGACACCCTTGTACGAAGTCGGACAAGTGAGAGTCGATTGTTTGGGACGGACATCATCAAGGAGGCGAGAGAGGCGGGTTCGGATCATCGGGAGAGAACTTGAGAGTTGCTCGGTCCGGACGGATAAGTTATGCGGACGGGAAGAGGAGAGATGTATCTTTCCAAGAGGGCGACTATGTGTATCTAAAGGTGTCACCTATCGGGGGTTTGCACGGGTTTAAGGTGAAGGGAAAGTTGTCTCCTCGTTACATCGGACCTTTCCCGGATCTTGCAACGAGTAGGAGAGGTAGCCTACGGACTTGAGCTGCCCGCGGCACGGCTTGCGGATGTGCACGATGTGTTCCATATATCTCGGTTAAAGAGAGGTCTCAAGCCTCACGATAAGGAACCGTTGCCTATGGATGGATTGGATGTGAAGGAGGATCTCACCATTACGAACGACCAATTAAGATTTTGGACAGATTGACACGGAGTTACAAGAAACCGGACCTTCACGATGTGCAAGGTGCGGTGGAGTAATCATGCGAGAGGATGAGGCAACTTGGGAAAGAGAAGAGGAGTTGAAAGCGGAGATATCCACATCTCTTTGATCCATCCGAATCTCGAGGACGAGATTCATCTTAAGGGGGGTAGGATTTGTAACACCCTAAATTCCAATTCTCGAATTTGAATAAAATTTGCTTAGCAACATTTGCGATCTCGCTTAAGGAATATAAGGTTGTTGTGCTTTTATAGGCATTTAATCGTTTTTTATTAATTAATTAATGAAATATAGGAGTTTCTTGTTGCATGCATCTTTGGTGCATTGTTTTTGGTTGTTGGATTCAAATCTTGGTTTGAATTTGGAGTGTGTTTGCTGTTTAAATAAGTTTGGAATAGAAATCGAAATAGAAAAAAAAAGAAAGGAAAACAAACCACCGCGGCCCACTCCTTTCCGCAACCCGGCGGCCCGGCCCGCCGGTTGTCCCAAACCGGCCCAACCCGCGGCCGCCGGCCGCTCTCGCCGACGGGCGGGCCCCGCCCGTCATCCCCGACCTTGGGTCGGAGGCGGACCGGGGGGCGAGCCCGACCCCCGAGCCGGTTTGCCCCGCGCGCGTGTGGCCCCACCCGGCCCGCACGCCGATGCGCCTCCCTCCCCGGCCCTATAAATGCCGCCGCCCCCCCGCCGCGCCGCCTTACCCCGCCAAACCCTAGCCGCACGAGCGCCGCCGCCGCCCGAACCCTAGCCGGCCGCCGCGCCTGAGCTCCGCCGTCGCCGCCCGTCCGTCGCTCGTCCGCCGTGGGGGAAGCCGCCAAATCGAACCGGGTGAAGGTGAGGAGTACGCGGTGGTTTAGCGCGCGGCCTCTTGCGTTCCGGCGCTCCCTCGTCTTCGCCGGATTTGCTCCGCCGCCGCGGCTCGCCGGCGCCGCCGGTCCCCTCGCCGTCGCCGCCCCGAGAGGCCCCGGTCAAGTTCACCCGCGCGTGCTCGACGCCCGGTGCCGTCCCCGCGAGAGAAAGGCGCACCCCGGCGCCGCGTGGCCTCCGCGCCGCCGCTCGCCGGCGTGGCGCCACCGCCTTGCTCGCCGCCCCGTCGCGCCGCGCATGCGCGTGATCTGAGCCGTCAGATCCCCATCCGACGGCCCCCCGCTCGCCCTAACCGCCAGTCAAACCGGGTGTACCGGTCAACCCTAACCCCGCGCCCGCATTAGATCTGCGCCGTCCGATCGCGATCCAACGGATCAGATCCGTCCCTCAGCCGTAGCCGCGCGTTTTTGCAAATAAAACCCTGAGTTTTCCTGGATTTGCAACCCGGTCCTCCCACCTTATAAAACCCTTACGTTTTAGTCCTGTTTTCTTCTGTTTTAGCCCGAGAACCTAAAATTCTTTACAAATTAGTCCTGAAAATTGTTTTATTCATAACTTTGTCGTTTTAGCTCCGTTTTTAGCGTTCTTAATGTCCACGCGATCGTCTCGACGAGTAGAATAATTTTCTGTTGCTTTTGTTACTGTTTGACATGATTGGTGTACTGTTTCTTATTTATTTCCATTGTTTGCTTGTATGTGATGTGTGGAGCGTAGCGTACGAGCAATTCGGGGACTTCGCTCGTTGTTGAAGAGTATCAAGACCCCGAGTAGTTTCCGGTCTTTGGTAGAAGGCAAGTCCTTGCTGCATTCCCGTTAAATTCCTATTACAACATGCATTTCAATTACACAGTTGTTTATTATTGCTATGCATTAAATTGATGGGTCCTATTGCTAAGGTTCGACTAGCTTTGTTATCCTATGCCTTGATCAACCTGGGTTTACTTTATGTTGGGTAGCACATGCTAGCGCTTTATGTGGTTTTG
Organism: Cenchrus americanus; assembly: GCA_947561735.1. Taxonomy (NCBI): domain Eukaryota; kingdom Viridiplantae; phylum Streptophyta; class Magnoliopsida; order Poales; family Poaceae; genus Cenchrus; species Cenchrus americanus. The sequence goes on from OX387239.1 coordinate 944,104, forward strand.
GGATGGTTTAATGAACACTTGTTAATATGGCTTTATTTATGCTATCATTCATGTAATGCAAGAACACTTTATACTTGTTAATCGGAACATGGAGCGACCACCCGGGAAAACAAGTACTACCACAAGACATATGGCTCTGTCTTGGCTTATTAATTAGTGAACTAGATGCTAGGTATGCTTTACCCGATAAGGGTTGGGGGCCGGCGGGTAGTGGCGTATGGACTGCTCGGGCGCGGTGTGGGCTTAGCTAAGACACGGTACTCGTCCGGGAGCTTTATACGTTGCAGCGACCGGGTAACCTAGCGGGCGACCTTCATCCGGGGATCTTTGTAACGGCCTCGTAGCGTCCCTATGCAATCACACCTCGGAAGTGTGGTATGGTGCCTTGCAAACACCGCATGGTTGGGTCTAAAACTCTTTTGGGTTTTTACGCGACTTGTGGGTAAAGATGTACAACCTCTGCAGAGTGTAAAACTAACTAGTTAGCCGTGCTCACGGTCAAGAGCGACCTGGACCCTCACATGATTAATTCTATGGAAGATGGAACTTTTAAACTTGTGCATTACATTTTATGGATCTGTTGCATTTTATTATCTGGGTTTGGTATATACTTACACTTGCTAGTAACAGTTGCTTAATAAAACTTGACCAACTAAAATGCTGACTTGCTTATGAGCCAACAACTTCCACCATAAAGCCTTGCATGTTGTTATAGAACTTTTCCTTGCTTGAGTACGACATGTGCTCACGCTTGTTGTTTATTTATTGCATCTACACTACCTCTTGCTCGGATGGGCGTTTTGAAGACTACTATGATGAGTTCGATGGGTTCTAGGCGTTCGTTCTCCGGTCGGTACCGCCCGTGGAGGACTTCTACGTGTGTTTCTTTTCCGCTTGTTAGCTACTCGAACGATTGTTTAGTTGAGACATTCGGTCATGTAATAAGCTGTTTAATACTCTCTTTACGCTTTACACCGTGTTTTGGTATTCACCTGCGTCGATGCATGTGTGTAAATTGATCCTGGCGCACATGTATTCTTGCATTCGGGTTTGTCCTTGAATCCGGGTGTGACATATGATCACTTGGGCTGAAAATCCCATCCATCGTGATCAATATTTATAACGATATCTTGTTATCGTGATCAATTTTTACGTCCGTTTCCCCCCAAGAATTTCTTGAAGCAAAGAATTTGTGCCTCACGTCTTTGCCGATGGAATGAATCTCAAGATCCACGATTTTGCGATCCTTCGTGCTCAATGACTTGGCGAGGGCCGGCGTTGTTGATGCGAAGATCTTCGGCGATTTTTGTAGCTCGCTCTTGCTTTTGCCGAAGCTTTTCAATCACGCTCGGATCATCTTCATGAGATTTTCGAACTTTCTCAAGCTCCTTCTTGGATTCCTCGAGCGCGGCCTCGGCGACTTTCTTTTCATCGTGACTTCTTTTCAAAGCCTCCCTTGACTCGGCCACCTTCCTCTCGAGTTCCGGATTTGTGGATTGCGTGAGGGTGAAGTTGTGCTCTAGTTCTTTGGACTTCGAGAAAGTTCTTCATTAATCTTCTCCTGTTTAGAAAGCCGCTCTACGGCAACCTTCCCAAGCATTGAGTACTTGAGGGCATAGTCTTCGTGGAAGCGTGCAAGCTTTGAAGGAGAGTACAAATGCAACAGATTCTTGAATTCTGCGAAGTTCAGGAGTAAGTCTCAGACTAAGCTTCAACAACTGGGAAATGTATGAAAAGATAGCGAGAAGGAACGAACCTTCTTTAGAAAACTGCTGCATGGTAACTTGTTTGGTCGAACCTGAAGAAGTTTTCCCTCGAGGCGAAGGAGTGGTTTCGGAGACGAGAGAGAGGCCTTTTCTCGGAGCCTTGAGCGGCTTCTTCGGGTCGTTCTGGCACCTCCTCTCCTGTTTCATCAACAATGGCGGACGATTTCCACAGAGTTAAAAACTTGGACGTCTTGCCCCCGACGCCACTTGTCTCGAAACCAACACGCAATAGCTTGCCGCGATGAGACGTACCAAAGCTTTTGTTAAAAGCGGCTAAGGAAGGAGAGGGCGCCTGGTCTTCGGGGACGATCTCCCGAACTTCAACCAAAGGGACGTGTTCGGTACGATTGTCATCCCTTTGGATAGTGAGCTCAAGATCCGGGCAAATTCGGAAGAGGCTTGGTCGGCGGCGGGGACTTCGGCAACGAAGCTTCGGCGGCGGCGGGGGACTCGGCGGGGACGGCGGCATCGGCAACAACAACGGACTTTTCGGCAACGGCGGGGGATGTCTCCTTTCGGACTTCGGGAGCAGCATCTGAAAAGGAATCAACATCCACGAATTCATTCTCGGAACCGGGTGAGCAAGCTCGTCTCGAATGTTAAACGGTGGCCGAGAGGAAAACACCTTTAAGGCTATCGGTGTCCACGAAGGTGTCATCATCGAAGGCGGATGGGACTCGCCGAACACCGGTGGAGGAAAGCTTCTTCACCGCCTTCTTTGGTTTCTTGCGGCTCATCCGGGCAAGCCCCGAAGCCCGCGGCCTGGAATTCGACATCCGAAGTTCGAGGCTCGGAGGTCTTGCACTTCCGCTTCGACGATTCCGGCGATCTAGTCCTCGAAGGCTTGACTCCCGAAGAGGCCCCCTCACCGGCGGGTGACGAACCTCGTTTCAACGATCTTATTCGGGGAGCGTTGATTGGGGCGGCCGAGCGGTGGCCACGACGACGGCGGGAAGTTTCAACTTGGGACCAGGGCCTCGAGAGCTGAAAAATTTATCACCGCAAACTTCCGAAAAGACGCGGTTGATCTTCTTCTTGTGCTTCACCAGGGCCTTATACGCTTTGTACTCGTTCATGGTATATTCGCCTACCATGACTTTAACCCTTTTTTCCACTTCGTCCATGAAGTCCTTGGCACTCGGCCTTCGCGAAGCTTGATCCCGAACTTTGGGAAAGGCACCTTCGGTCCGCCGAGTTGACATTATAATACACGAGCTCGGGAGGGGACCAACCGTTCGAGATGGGCCGGACCGGCAACAACGAATTCTTCAATGATGTCACGGCCGCCAAGTATTGTCTTGGCCGGCCAGGTGAAATGCACTCCCGCGGCTTCGATTCCCAAGGCCCGCTAGTTGTACTTCCCTACGTTCACCGCGGCGAGAGGCGCGATGGGCATGACAGGCTTCGGCACATCGACCTTCAAGTAAAACCGGTAAGATTTCCAATCATCGGTAAGGTTGGACTTGCGGCGGGGAGCGATCCGGATTCGGGTGATTCCTTGTCGGGTGTTCCGGCGTCTCGTATTGAAGGTGCGGCACGCGTGCCGACGGTGGTAGAACCGCCCGTCTTCACCTTTCACAACTTCGGGGATGATCACCGGTTCGTAGAATCCGGTGAAGGCGTCGATGGTAGGACTAACGGCGAAGGTCTTTAGAATCCGGATAAACTTCGACACTTCGAGGAAGGATGTCGGGGGTAGGCCGGTGGATCTTCACCGAAAATGCATCGAGAATCGGCGCGGGGACGGGGTCACAAGGGAACCGTAGCCCACGGATGAAGAAATCCCGAAAAACCACAATCTCTCCGTCCTTGGGGGTGGGAAGCGGCTCATCAAGCGGGGCACGCCCGGTGCCGGGGGAGAAGAATCCGGCCTTCCCGTACTCGTGAATCGTGTTGCTTGTGACCTTCGACTCTCCGAAGGAGAGTGAGGGTGGCGGCGGGCCGGAGGTCCTTAACCTGATCAGGTCGTCAACACTGGCATCAACATCTCCGATGTTTTCGCCGTCGTCGGATTGAACCTCCCCATCCTCACGACTCCTGGAGCCGCTAGGGGAGCCGACATCTTCGGTAGGTACAGCATGTTCGGCACCTTCGACAGCTGGGTCAATTGGAAGACCAGCAGCGGTGAGCTCTTCGGTAGTCATGGGCCTAGCTGTGCTTTTGACGCGAGCCACCTAACCAACAGTTGCGAACATACAGACAGTTAAGAGTAATGTTCGAGAATAATACTCGTGAAATCGCGACATCACTACACCGAAGTTTAACAAGTAACAAATCGACAAGAGAAAGATGAAGGAATACCTTAGAGAAGCGCAAACAACACCTAGAGACTCGCCGGCTTTTCGGCAAGAAGACCAGAGTCCGCGAAAAAGAGAAATGCACGAACTGTGGAAAAAGCTGGAAGGTCAGTAAAATTTTTTCAACGGCGGCGGCCCGCTATTTATAGGGCCGGGGAGGGGGTAGTTCCGCGAAACACGCCTCGATTTAACCGTCCTTGGCTCCCCGGACGACGTGTGTCCCCCTCCGACGTTCCGAGGGTGACGTTTTTTTGCTAAATTTCCGAAGGATTCGTGGAATCGGATCGTCGGAGTCAACCCTGCTTCCCCGAGGGGCTAGTGTTGGGGAATTCGGGAAAACCCGTCACCCTCGAAACGTTGAGCTTAACGAAGTTTTCAAAGCATGTTTTTCGGGAGCGGGGGTTCGCGATTCTCGGAAGCCCGGGACTGTGAAGTCTCGAGTTCGCGAATGTGCGAGTTCGGGAATCTTGATTCGGTGAGGAGGTGGAGTCACGAACATGCGGAAGCCGGAATCTCAACTGTTGATAGTCCGAACTTCGGAGAATTGCCGATTCGGGAACCTGATGAAGACTATGTTCGGGACTCAGGCGCATGGACATGCACGAACCGGCTGGGAAGCAAGGACCACTTCGGGAATCTGTTGAAGACCTAGTTCGGGAGTTTTGCGCGAAGACATTCACGAACCAGGAGAGAAGCAAAGTCAAAGTTTTAGTCCCAAAAAGTCCGGGTTTAGGGTGTGAACTAGTGGCAGATTTGTAAATAATTTAGATAAAAAAGACAATCATGTATGTGTTCACACCAGGAATATTCTTTGAGGCTAGGGGTGTTATCGGTATGTAAAAGTCCCTTCATCTCCCTATAAAAGGGGGCGCAAGGCACGTGTAAACAGATTCAGACTTTTTTGGAACTTGTGCTACTTGCAGAGAGAATCACAGTCTCTTTGCGCTCTAACTTTGTATTTGAACGTGTTGAGAACTCATACTCGTGTTAGGGTAGTTATCTGAATTTTTCGGGTACCCCCCAACATTGGCGCCCACCGTGTCTCGGCCCGAAAAAAGAAGCTCACGATGCCACCTCAAAAGAAATCCAAGAAGAATGCTCCGGCACGAGGCAAACCGGGATGATCGCCTTCCTACCCAAGGGAACGAAACCTCGTTTATTCCCGAATCCTCGAAAGTAACGAGACCAAGAACGAAGAGAAAAGCTCGAAGCCCTCATGAAGGCAAGAGCGAGAAAAAACGACTCACATCCAAGAACAACCTGGCGAACGGCAAGAGTTCGAGAATGTCGATGATGATGATGATGCCATAGACAGACAGCTAGCCATGGTTCACCAAAAGATACAGCAGCTGCAGAAAGACAAGGAAAAGTTCGCAGCTCAATTACAAGCAAAGAGAAAAATCTCCGAAAAGCTAGAGCAGCTCAACAAAGCAAAAGCGCAGATAGAAGCGATACAAAAAGAAATTGATGAAATGAAAGAACAAGAGAACGATTACTTATGGCGGGAGTCACCACGTCAAAACCCCCACTTTTTGCCGGAGAGAATCCCCGAAAGAAAACTTCTTCGCGGGAAACGGAGTCTCACATTTCGTGGATTCGAATCGCCGTCGTCAATAGGGCCGCCAACAAGACCTTGGCCGCCGAAGTTCAAGCTTTGTCTCTCTTGCCAAGTACAACGGTTTCGGAAACTCCGAGCCGATTTCTCATGAGATACGAGTCAGTGTGAACTCGGCGGGAGGAGATGATGTCGCACCGGCCAAATCCTTTATCATAGCTTGCGAAGGACCGATCTGAATTGGTACTCACTTGCTGCCTCCACACTCGATCTACGAGTGGGTAGATCTCAAAACAAAGTTCATGCAAGCTTTTCGGATGTTCCATGACACAACGGCGAAGCCTCGGATCCGTACAACCGCAAGCGAGAAGGACGGAGAACCCCTTTGCGAACTTCGTGAGAAGGTTCATGCAACGGAGGTCTCGGATCCCCGACGCCGATGACAAGACAACGATCAAGGCATTGATCAAAGGTCTCACCCAGGGCCAACGGCTTCCCACCTCACAAAAAAGAAGCCTGAGACAGTTGAAGAACTATTTCGAGAATTGGAAGATTACATTCTGTTTGATGATGATCACTGCAAGAGAGTAGCCGAACGAAACGAGGCAAGATAGGGCAACAGAGATATGACCTGGCGGGCACCACCCCAGCATCCACGAAACGTAAACAGTGTTGGAAATCCTCAGCCGCAACAAGACAGCAGGCCAAGTGCCAGGGGAGGATTCAGTCCCAGAGGAAGGGGGAGAGGAAGAGGAACCCCGGGTCTCCCGAACCACAACCCAAGAGATCCCCACTTCTCTTGTCGGTATCATGGAAGAGGCCACGGCACCGAAGGGTGCCCAGAGACAAAGAAGAACATGGCAAGAATCCAACAAGAGAAAGCACTGATGAGCATTGCATCCTCGATGCCAACCCAGTTTCGGCCGAACTTCTGGCAACCGCAGTTCGCGAATCCGCAGTCAAGCTGCGTACCGGTTCGGCGAATTTCAACGGTCACAATCGGCATGGCGACCATCGCAGCAATTCTTCCCTCGGTCGCAAGCGATACGGTCAATGCAGCAACCACGGCCCATTCGGGAAATCTTGCCACCGCCTCCGAGAAAGCTCATCAAGGCCTCGGTCAAGTTCGGGACCTCGAGAACTCCAAAGCATTGCCATCGTTCGGGACTATCATGCCAATCACGGGCGGATGCGCTATGGAATTCGAGACAAAGAAGCGACGAAGCAATTACTTCGGATCCGTGAATACCATCATCAATGATGGCCCGCTGCCCGCCGGAGTGGGCGAAGGTGACAATCACCTTTACAGAAGAAGATTTCAGGTTGAAATCCGCGATTCACAATGACGCCATGGTGATCGAGGTCAATATTGCTGGGTGGGTCATAGGAAAAAACCTGGTGGACAACGGGAGTTCGGCGGACATCATGTTCCTGAAAACATTCGAGAAAATGAATCTGAGCCAGCACATGTTGGATCCACCAGAGTACCCATTGCAGGGGTTCGGAGGAAAGGCCATCAAGTCGGTGGGAAAAATATCACTCCCAGTTTCTTTCGGGGATCTTGAGAATTCCCGAACGGAGAACCTCACTTTTGATGTAGTTGACATATATCACCCGTACCTCGCGATCTTCGGCGAGAGGTTTCATGAATAAGTTTGATCTTTGTCATAAGGCAACGGTTCCTATGCATGAAGATGCCCGCACCCAAAGGGGTCATCACGGTGTTCGGCAATCGACGGGAGGCCGGGAACATAGAAAAGGGCCACACGCCGGCCAAACAAATGTGTACCGGTGAAAGCAGGTGATGAGAGGAAGGAAACCTATGAAGAGCCTAAGAGGGACAAAGAGAAAAACGAGATAGCCGCGAGAAGATGAAACAAAGAAAGTGTATTTGGATGACATGCCTGACAGAGCAGTCATAATAGGGGCGAACCTCAGCGCCGAAGAGGACGGTGAACTCATACGATTCCTGAATAAAAACAAGGATGTTTTCGCATGGTCAGCTAAAGACTTGCAAGGTGTTGACAGGGATATAATCGAACATGCCACGGAAACGGATGACAAAATACTACCAAAGAAACGAAACTTCGGAAAATGTCCGAGGAAAAAGTCAAAGCGATGGAAGCGAAGTTCGAGAGGCTTGCGGGGACGCCCAAGTAATCGAGAGAAGTCAAGTACCCGGTCGGCTAGCCAACACTTGTGCCGGTTAAGAAGAAAAATGGAAAATGGAGAATGTGTGTGGACTTCACCGACTTGAATAAGGCATGCAAGAAGGACGATTTCCCCTTGGAAAGGGTAGACAAAATCGTGGATGATGCGACCAACGGTGAGATGCTTTCGCTCCTGGACATGTTCTCTCGGGTATCATCGGATCGAGTTCGCAAAGAGGACGAAGAGAAGACAAGTTTCATCACTCCTTTCGGAACATTTTGTTTCGTAAGAATGCCGAGAGGGGGTCAAAGAATGCGGGATGCACGTTTTCGAGAATGATAGCAATAGTCTTTGCACCGACGGATTCGGAGAAACATTTTGGCATATGTGGATGACATAGTTGTCAAAAGTGTTCGGAGGAGAGACCATATCGGTGATTTGGCGAAAACATTCGCGAACATGAGGGCGACAAACTTAAAGCTAAATCCGGAAAAATGTGTGTTCGGCATTCACAAGGGGAAAGTTCTTGGATGCTTAGTTTCAACGAAAGGCATTGAGGCAAACCACGACAAGATAAAGGCTCGATGGAAATGCAAGAGCCAATCTCGGTGAAAGATGTTCGAAGTTCACGGGGAGAGTGGGCTGCCCTCAACGGATTTATCCCCGAGCCGCGAGAAAGAAGTTTACCATTCTTCCAAGTTCTCGAAGTGCCAAGAAATTCCGGTGGTCCGAACCTCGAAGCGGGCCTTTCGCGAGCCGAAGGACTACTTGTCCGACATGACCGGGCTCTGTCCTCCCGAGCCAAAATCGCCGCTTCGTTGTATGTGTCCGCATCAAATTCGGCGGTAAGTGCGGTGTTGGTACGGAAAAAGAAGAAGAAGGAAAGCTCGGGCAAACTCCCGTATACTTCGCCTCGAAGCATTGTCCGGTTCCAAGGTTTCCTATTGTGAATTGGAGAAGATTGCGTACGCGGTCGTTATGGCGACAAGAAAGCTAAGACATTACTTTGAGGGTCACGAGAATAAGAGTCATTACCAACCAACCGTCGAATGATTTGTTCGCAAATAGGGAAGCATCTACCCGAATCGTCAAGTGAGGTGCTTGAACTTTACGAGTATGTGGTAGACTTCGAGATAAGAAGTGCAATAAAATCGCAAGTTACGGCGATTTTGTCGTGGATTGGACTTCACCCACTCAAAATCTCGAGGAAAATATGCCCGAACCTTGGATAGTGCAGTGTGATGGAGCATGGTGTTACAAGGGGGTCGGAATTTCGGTACGTTGTAACATCCCCAACGGGCGTGGTCATAAGATACGCAGCGCGGCTAGTGTTCGCGAACAATGAACATTCCACGAACAACACAACGGAGTATGAAGCTCTCTTTCTGGCATTAAGAAAAATGAAAGCCTTGGGGCGACGGAGACCTTCATAATCGGGACGGATTCGAAAGTAATCCAAGAACATATTGAGAAGGAAAGCGAGGCCGAAATCCGAGTTCTCATGAAATATCTTGAAAAAGTCGAGAGAAATGGAAAAACACTTCAAGGGGTACTCGATCCGGCATATCCCAAGGGATGATAACAATGACGCGGATAAGGCGGCAAAGGCGGCGGCCGGAAATCAAGAGCTACCACGGACGTGTTCTTCGAAATCATCGAGAGAACCTTCCATCAAAGATTCGAGGGCCCAAATCGTGAATATGGTGGAAACTCCGGACCGGAGAGCGAGAAATCATGGCCTATCGAGGGGACATCACGAACCACAAGATGAATTGGAGGAAAAAAAGATTGAAGCAAAGGGCTCGGGGCTACATAGTAGTAAATGGAGAATTATACAAATCGGGAGTCACCGAGCCTGTCGCGCCGCATCACCTCCGAAAAAGGTCGCGAACTTCGAAAGAAATTCACGGCGGATTTTGTGGAGCACACATAGGCACCGAGCTTTGGGCGGTAAGGCGATAAAACGGGGATTCTATTGGCCCACCATAAACATCGACGCCAAGATGTTAGTTCGGCAATGTGAAGCATGCCGAAAAATGGGAAATCGGCGAGGATACGCCTTCAATGCCGATTCATCTAATTCCTCCAACTTGGCCTCTACGAGAGGTGGGGAATGGACCTAGTAGGCCCGTTGCCAACGGCTCGGGGCAACCGTCGATTTGCGGCCGTGGCGATCGATTATTTCACGAAGTGGGTAGAGGCAAAACCACTCGCGAATATCACGGCGGCAACGGTTCGAAATTCTTTTGGCGAACATAGTCCGCGCGGAGTTCGAGTCCCTAGAGAACGACGGTTGACAATGGCAAACGGTTTGACCGTTACACCTTCAAAGAATCTTGCGAGAACCTTAGGCACACGGCGAAGTTTTCATCGGTATATCATCCACGATCCAATGGTGCGGTTGAAAGAGCCAACGGCTTTGATCTTTTCCGGAATCAAGAAATGTTTGTTCGATCGAAAAAGGGGAAGTGGGTCGATGAACTTCGAAGGTGATGCGGTCTCACAACACCACGGTTTCAAGGGCAACGGAGTTTCACGCCTTTTCGTTTGCTTTTCGGGACCGAGGCTATGACACGGAGGAAATCGGGAATGAAAGCATGAGAGTCTCGAAGGGAAAAGAGATAGAGGAAATTGATAAGAAGGTGGAAAAAGACATGATAGAGCCGACAATCCTTGAAGCGACGAGAAAACATTGAGAAATACTAGAGAGAAACAAGGGCATGGAGGGACAAAAAGGTGGTCCGAAAGGACATTAAAACTGGTGATCTTGTCTTGAAAAGAAAGAAAAATTGGGAGAATCCAGGAAAACTTCATGAGTCATGGGAAGGGCCTTACATCGCCAGGGAAACAAATATGCCAGGGGCTTTTCGCCTGATGGAGCAAGCGGCGAAGAGTTGCCGTATTCGTGGAATGCCGATAGCCTAAAAAGGTATTATCCATGAAAACCCTAGTTGTAGATAGATGTAGCGGGTAGCGAGTTTTCGATTTTCGTAAGTTTGCACTTTAGGAAGATAAAAGCCCGAATCACGTGTCTATAAGTGATTTCGGAGCAAAGATTAGTTTTATCCCTTATAGTCGTACTAGAATAAGAAGGACCGTACTCTTTTCCTTGCAAAGGGGGCTCTAAATCAAGAGGCAAGGTTTTTAACGAGGCGGATCCCATGTAAATACTCTTTCTGATATATATATATGAAAAGAGTCTTCCCCCCAAATTGCGTGTTTCGTGTCTCGTGTCTCGGAAATTCCATCGTGAAAAAAGAAAAAAGTTCGTGAGAAAGGCTCCATGATAGCCGACATTCCATCGTGAAAAAAGAAAAAAGTTCGTGAGAAAGGCTCCGTGATAGCCGAAATTCCATCGTGAAAAAAGAAAAAAGTTTGTGAGAAAGGCTCGTGATAGCCGAAATTCCATCGTGAAAAAAGAAAAAAGTTCGTGAGAAAGGCTCCGTGATAGCCGAAATTCCATCGTAAAAAAAAAAAAAAGAAAAAAGTTCGTGAGAAAGGCTTCTGTTAGCCGAAGTCCCGTCGTAAAAAAGAGAAAGTTTGTGAGAAAGGCAGTGCGATAGCCGAGTTCAATCAATAAAAAAAGAGGCCCGAGACAACGACAAGTTGTGGCCTAGAAAATCCTATCCATCGAGGGATTCCCACCGAAAAGGCCTGAGACAACAACAAGTTGTGGCCTAGAAAAATCCCATCCATCGAGGGATTCCCACCGAAAAGGCTCGAGACAACAACAAGTTGTGGCCTAGAAAAATCCCATCCACGAAGGGATTTCCACCAGAAAGTTCGCATGATGATTTTGAGAAAATGAATGTCTAAGGGTGGCTGTGTATTCTCACTCGGTATAGATTGTTGAAAATTTTTCGGTATCATCATCGTAAGAAAAGGGCAAGGGGCTCCATCAAACGTTCGCGAAAAGATCTTGGTTGAAGCAGCGAGGGTTGCAATTTCAACCGAGGCAAGTCTGCCGTCGGGGCAAGTCCACAAAATTCGAAAAACAAATTTTGTCGACTTGCACAACGACGGTCGAAATTTTCAAAAAGTGACGAAGATTTCTCCTAAAAGATGCGCTCGAAATCCCGGAATAGTAAGATTCGCGAACCTGCCTTCGAGTTTTCATGCAAAACGGCAAGGTGGGGGAGGGTGACGTTTTTTCAAGAAAAAACGTATTCATTGCCTTATTCGCATAAAAACTCCCGAATAGTTCCTCGATAATTACAATAATCAGTGCGAAATTTAGAATGAAAGTTCTACAACATGTCCTGGTTTACAAACGTTGTTTTCAACCATGTCACTGGCGTAGGCGAAGTCAGGCGCGTCGGCTAAGGGGCTAAGGGGCTCCATCTTGGGAACCTTCGAGGGCGGCGGAGTAGACGACGCGGGACGAATCTTCTTACGAAGTAAGAAAAACAAGGAAAGATCAAAACAGCCTATAGAAAACTTGAGCGAGGCCTCAAGCCAAAAATCAGAAAAATCTTGTTCGGGATGTGCCCGCTTGAACAAACGCCACGCTTCACCACTAACGAACATATTATCCCGATGAATTCGCAGTGGTAGCACGTCTGCACGGCCCGGCTTGCGGGACTGTGCGAGTTAAAATATACAAAACACTTGTTCGGGGAAAGTTTCATGAATCTACATGAGTGAACAACCAATCTTGAATTCACCCAAAAATACGGGCATACCATTCGGTTTGTAGCATCCACCTTCGGTGAATCTTCCTCTCATTCGGGGATGTTTTCGCCGTCGTCGCCGTCATCGGCCGCTGCCGCCGCTGCGTCGCCACCGAGCCGTTTTCGCCGGACTCGCTCGAACCCTCGCCGGAGGTCGATCCTTCGGGAGACGCGGCGGTGCCTTCCCGGTTCTCCTTTTCCCTCAGCTGAGAAAGGAAGGAAAAAGCGAGGAAGGTTTAAGAAACTGGAACATCTGCGACAAACATAAATCACGAAATCGAGCAAAAGAAACTACCTCAGCAAGCTTTGCCTGCGCAATGGTCTTAACGATATCCTCCCCGCCAACCAGCCAGAACTCCTTCGCGAACTTCGTCTTGATAGCTTGAACGTCGGAGTTCGCTCGAAGTATCGCGTCACTAGTAATCTTCGGGGAACCGAGAGAGATTCGCGCGAAACTTCGCCAAATCCACACGATCATAATCGTGAAGGATCTTCGGGATACTCTCCACGAGAAAGCAACGGCGAAGTTGCTTTGGCGCCGAAGATCACCTCGGTAAGGGCCTTGAACTCATCCTCCGGCCAATCCATGAAATCGGGAATATCAATGTCATCCGGAGAGGGGTCGGACGAACACCGTACTCGTTCAAAGACTTCGGTACTCCACATAGAGCACCTTCGGCTTTGCCGGAGTTTCCAAAGTGTTCTTCTTCGAGGCTTCACCTTGTTCTGCCAGCGCCTTCTCAAGATCCACGATTTTGCGATCCTTTGTGCTCAATGACTTGGCGAGGCTGGCGTTGTTGATGCGAAGATCTTCGGCGATTTTTGTAGCTCGCTCTTGCTTTTGCCGAAGCTTTTCAATCACGCTCAGATCATCTTCATGAGATTTTCGAACTTTCTCAAGCTCCTTCTTGGATTCCTCGAGCGCGGCCTCTGCGACTTTCTTTTCATCGTGACTTCTTTTCAAAGCCTCCGCCAGCTCAGCCACCTTCCTCTCGAGTTCCAGATTCGTGGATTGCGCGAGGGTAAAGTTGCGCTCTAGTTCTTTGGACTTCTGAGAAAGTTCTTCATTAATCTTCTCCTGTTTAGAAAGCCGCTCTACGGCAACCTTCCCAAGCATTGAGTACTTGAGGGCATAGTCTTCGTGGAAGCGTGCAAGCTTTGAAGGAGAGTACGAGTGCAACAGATTCTTGAATTCTGCGAAGTTCGGGAGTAAGTCTCAGACTAAGCTTCAACAACAGGGAAACGTATAAAAAGATACTGAGAAAGAACGAACCTTCCTTAGAAAACTGCTGCATGGTGACTTGTTTAGTCGAACCTGAAGAAGTTCTCCCTCGAGGCGAAGGAGTGGTTTCGGAGAGAGAGAGGCCTTTTCTCGGAGCCTTGAGCGGTTTCTTCGGGTCGTTCTGGCGCCTCCTCTCCTGTTTCATCAACAATGGCGGACGATTTCCACAGAGTTAAAAACTTGGACGTCTTGCCCTCGACGCCACTTGTCTCGAAACCAACACGCAATAGCTTGCCGCGATGGGACGTACCAAAGCTTTTGTTAGAAGCAGCTAAGGAAGGAGAGGGCGCCTAGTCTTCGGGGACGATCTCCCGAACTTCAACCAAAGGGACGTGTTCGGTACGATTGTCATCCCTTTGGATAGTGAGCTCAAGATCCCGGCAAATTCGGAAGAGGCTTGGTCGGCGGCGGGGACTTCGCAACGAAGCTTCGGCGGCGGCGGGGGACTCGGCGGGGACGGCGGCATCGGCAACAACAACGGACTTTTCGGCAACAACGGGGGATGTCTCCTTTCGGACTTCGGGAGCAGGCATCGAAAAGGAATCAACATCCACGAATTCATTCTCGGAACCGGGTGAGCAAGCTTGTCTCCAAAGTTAAACGGTGGCCGCAGGAAAACACCTTTAAGGCTATCGGTGTCCACGAAGGTGTCATCATCGAAGGCGGATGGGACTCGCCGAACGCCGGTGGAGGAAAGCTTCTTCACCGCCTTCTTTGGTTTCTTGCGGCTCATCTGGGCAAGCCCCGAAGCAGCCTGGAGTTCAGCATCCGAAGTTCGAGGCTCGGAGGTCTTGCGCTTCCGCTTCGACGATTCCAGCGATCTAGTCCTCGAAGGCTTGACTCCCGAAGAGGCCCCCTCACTGGCAGGCGACGAACATCGTTTCGACGATCTTATTCGGGGAGCGTTGATTGGGGCGGCCGAGCAGCTGGCCACAGCGACGGCGGGAAGTTTCAACTTGGGACCAGGGCCTCGAGAGCTGAAAAATTTATCACCGCAAACTTCCGAAAAGACGCGGTTGATCTTCTTCTTGTGCTTCACCAGGGCCTTATACGCTTTGTACTCGTTCATGGTATATTCGCCTACCATGACTTTAACCCTTTTTTCCACTTCGTCCATGAAGTCCTTGGCGCTCTGGCCTTCGCGAAGCTTGATCCCGAACTTCGGGAAAGGCACCTTACGGTGCGCCGGTTGACATTATAATACACGAGCTCAGTAGGGGACCAACCGTTCGAGATGGGCCGGACCGGCGAGCAACGAATTCTTCAATGATGTCACGGCCGCCAAGTATTGTGCTGCCGGGTGAAATGCACTCTCGCGCTTCGATTCCCAAGGCCCGCTGGTTGTACTTCCCCACGTTCACCGCGGCGAGAGGCGTGATCGAGCATGACAGCTTCGGCACATCGACCTTCAGCTAAAACCAATAAGATTTCCAATCGTCGGTAAGGTTGGACTTGCAGCAAGGGGCGATCTGGATTCGGGTGATTCCCTGTCGGGTGTTCTGGCGTCGCGTGTTGAAGGTGCAGCACGCATGCTGATTGTGGTAGAACTGCCCGTCTTCACCTTTCACAACTTCGGGGATGATCACCAGTTCGTAGAATCTGGTGAAGGCATCGATGGTAGGACTACAGCCGAAGGTCTTCAGAATCCAGATAAACTTCGACACTTCGAGGAAGGATGTCGGGGGTAAGGCTGGTGGATCTTCACCGAAAATGCATCGAGAATCTCTCGGCGGGACGGGGTCACAAGGGAACCGTAGCCCACGGATGAAGAAATCCCGAAAAACCACAATCTCTCCGTCCTTGGGGGTTGGAACCAGCTCATCAAGCGGGGCACGCCCAGCGCCAGGGGAGAAGAATTCGGCCTTCTCGTACTCGCGAATCGTGTTGCTTGTAACCTTCGACTCTCCGAAGGCGAGTGAGGGCGGCAGCGGGCCGGAGGTCCTTAACCTGATCAGGTCGTCAACACTGGCATCAACATCTCCGATGTTTTCGCCGTCGTCGGATTGAACCTCCCCATCCTCACGACTCCTGGAGCCGCTAGGGGAGCCGACATCTTCGGTAGGTACAGCATGTTCGGCACCTTCGACAGCTGGGTCAATTGGAAGACCAGCAGCGGTGAGCTCTTCGGTAGTCATGGGCCTAGCTGTGCTTTTGACGCGAGCCACCTAACCAACAGTTGCGAACATACAGACAGTTAAGAGTAATGTTCGAGAATAATACTCGTGAAATCGCGACATCACTACACCGAAGTTTAACAAGTAACAAATCGACAAGAGAAAGATGAAGGAATACCTTAGAGAAGCGCAAACAACACCTAGAGACTCGCCGGCTTTTCGGCAGAAGACCAGAGTCCGCGAAAAAGAGAAATGCACGAACGTGGAAAAAGGCCGGAAGGTCAGTAAAATTTTTTTCAACGGCGGCGGCCCGCTATTTATAGGGCGGGGAGGGGTAGTTCCGCGAAACACGCCTCGATTTAACCGTCCTTGGCTCCCGGGACGACGCGTGTCCCCCTCCGACGTTCCGAGGGTGACGTTTTTTACTAAATTTCCGAAGGATTCGTGGAATCGGATCGTCGGAGTCAACCCGCTTCCCCGAGGGGCTAGTGTTGGGGAATTCAGGAAAACCCGTCACCCTCGAAACGTTGAGCTTAACGAAGTTTTCAAAGCATGTTTTTCAGGAGCAGGGAATTCGCGATTCTCGGAAGCCTGGGACCTGTGAAGTCTCGAATTCGCGAATGTGCAGAGTTCGGGAATCTTGATTCGGCGAGGAGGTGGAGTCACGAACGTGCGGAAGCCCGGAATCTCAACTGTTGATAGTCCGAACTTCGGAGAATTGCCGATTCGGGAACCTAATGAAGACTCTGTTCGGGACTCAGGCGCATGGACATGCACGAACCGGCTGGGAAGCAAGAACCACTTCGGGAATCTGTTGAAGACCCAGTTCGGGAGTTTTGCGCGAAGACATTCACGAACCAGGGGAGAAGCAAAGTCAAAGTTGTAGTCCCAAAAAGTCCGGGTTTAGGGTGTGAACTAGTGGCAGATTTGTAAATAAGTTAGATAAAAAAGACAATCATGTATGCGTTCACACCAGGAATATTCTTTGAGGCTAGGGGTGTTATCGGCATGTAAAAGTCCCTTCATCTCCCTATAAAAGGGGGCGCAAGGGCACGTGTAAACGGATTCAGACTTTTTTGGGACTTGTGCTACTTGTAGAGAGAATCACAGTCTCTTTGCGCTCTAACTTTGTACTTGAACGTGTTGAGAACTCATACTCGTGTTAGGGTAGTTATCCGAATTTTTCGGGTACCCCCAACACTGGCGCCCACCGTGTCTCAGCCGAAAAAGAAGCTCACGATGCCACCTCAAAAGAAATCCAAGAAGAATGCTCCAGCACAGGCAAACCAGGATGATCGCCTTCCTACCCAATGGAATGAAACCTCGTTTATTCCTAAATCCTCGAACGTAACGGACCAAGAACGAAGAGAAAAGCTCGAAGCCCTCATGAAGGCAAGAGCGAGAAAAGACGACTCACATCCAAGAACAACCTCCGTCGAACAAGCAAGAGTTTGAGAATGTCGATGATGATGATGATGCCATAGACATGACACTGCCTAGCCATGGTTCACCAAAAGATACAGCGGCTACGAAAAGACAAGGAAAATTCGCGAGCTCAATTACAAGCAAAGAGAAAAATCTCCGAAAAGCTAGAGCAAACGAACAAAGCAAAAGCGCGAGATAGAAGCGATATAAAAAGAAATTGATGAAATGAAAGAACAAGAGAACAGCTTCCTTATGGCGAGTCACCACGTCAAAACCCCCGCACCGCCGGAGAATCCCCGAAAGAAAACTTCTTCGCGGGAAACGGAGTCTCACATTTCGTGGATTCCGAATCGCCGCTCGTCAATAGGGCTGCAAACAAGGCACCTTGGCCGCCGAAGTTCAAGCTTCGTCTCTCTTCCCAAGTACAACGGTTTCGGAAACTCCGGCGGTTTCTCATGAGATACGAGTCGGTGTGAACTCGGCGGAGGAGATGATGTCGCACGGCCAAATCCTTCATCATAGCTTGCGAAGGATTCAATAAATGCTAGGGATTCAATCCCGCATTGAAAGCCAATGAGAATCTTAACTAACTTAAAGGGTGGACCAATGGTGGACCACTTGTGAAGTTGGTAAAAGGAGAAGGGCGTGACACACGCGCGCGCGCTCGCTCGCCTCGCCGCGCCGTGCCACGCCGGCCGGCCGTGGGCGTGGGCGTGGGCGTGTCGTGTCGTGTCGTGTCGTGTCGAGTCGAGACCGTGACCGTGATGCACTGTTTTTGTCATTCATGTCGGTCATTCATGTCAGCCATAATCCTCTGTATTAAAACGACCGTTACTGGTAACTGATGACGTTGAATACAGCAGTTACTGGTAACTGTCGTTTAATGAGAATTATGGTGGTCAGCAGCGTCCAGGTTCATTCCCTCCTCCTCTCCTCTGCGCCTATATAAGAGGACTCCTTCCTCTGGCACAGACACACATTCTCACACTCAGGTACTCCTGCTTAGGAGACCTCTCTCTTCTCCCTTTGTGTTGTTGTTCTCTGTCATTCCCAACGCAAGCTTTGTGCGCACACCGTTTGCGTGAGCGATTGCCTCCGAACCTCGTCCACCTAGCGATCCCGCTCGAGATAGGCGGGCGATAAGGTTTTTGGGAGCGTACCCGTACGCGCCCGCTCGCTCTTCCGTACGTCTACGTCCCCGTCCGCGAGAACGACTACTTCCGGTACGACTACGTCCTCCGCGAGAACGATTACTTCCGCACGACTATGTCCTCCGCGAGAACGACTACATCGAGCGTGAACGACTACTTCCCCGAAGGCCGTTCGTGGGACTTCACTGCAACGACTCGCCACTGCATCACCTCGTACGACTACACCGAACAAGGTCCCTCCACGACTAGCATGTCTAGTCCAAGGGATAACGGCGCACTGGTTGACTCCGTCAACCGTCCCGCCTTTGGGTACAAACTAAACCTTTTCTGTGTATTTTTGTTCGAGTTTTATTTGAGATTTAACTTGAACACAAGCACATGCTTTGCTCTCACAAGATCACTTATATTTATCATGAACATGTTAATAATTTCTGGAATTAAAATGTACCGAAAATTGCCTAGTTTTCTAACAATGATCACATAGGGCTAATGTGTGTTGGTTTGGTGGATACTTATGACGACACATGTGTTGGTTTGGTGGATACTTATGACGACACATGTGAGAACAAGAAGGAAAAAAAAAAAGAGGAAGAAGGTTTCCGTCCATGGTAGAATTAGATGCCTCGGCTCAGCTCCAAATAAAGAGACTGGTGAGCTGGAACGATGCCAATAATTGCTGTCCAAAGACTTGACTCCTGCTGTGCATATATGCTCGCTCTCTGCAGGAAGTGGAACGCGGGACCTCGCCCTGCCCGCCACTAGAGAAAGTCGCGAATGATTCTTCTGCTTTTGGCATCGCTGATGGATGAGCCAGACCAACCATATATCAGCACTGCCGCCTCCTTTGATGCTCCAGTTCACGCTGTATGCAGTGGATCGGCAATTGCCGTAGCGCTCTGTGTCATCCTGTAGCATACGCGTCTCCTCAAGACTCCAATGGCTATCTCGCTCGCCAAAAGCCATATAGCGCCATAGCTAGACCTCCCAAAGACTTCCTGCAGCTCATCCATCCATCCATCCTTCGTTCTCTCCGGCCTGAAGCACACGAGGAACTGAACCAGCAAAGGTACATATGCGTCCCGGCCCGATCTAGCTTCCCCCCTACCCATGTTTATCTCCACATGCTTCTCGATTTTGCTGGTTGCTGCTTGAAATTCATGCGGATCATTTTGTGCATAAATCAAGCACCTTAACTCTCCCATGCAATTTCTCTTTACTCCTTATTGTTAGTAGAGCCCCTACAGATCGAGCATACTTTACTGACACACTGCTAATCCACATCCTCCATCGAAAAAGACAAGGGCCGTACACACTGCTAAGTCCTGCTGGACGAGGCATGGAGTTGGCGACGGGAGCACTGGGCGCTCTGCTTCCCAAGCTCGGCCAGCTGCTCAGGGACGAGTACAACCTGCACAAGGGCGCCAAGAAGAACATCGAGTTCCTCACGACAGAGCTCGAGTGCATTCAAGCTGCCCTACGCAGTGTCGGCGAGGTGCCGCGGGAGGAGCTCAGCGATCTGGTCAAGGTCTGGGCACGCGACGCCAGGGAGGTGTCCTACGACATGGAGGACATCGTCGACACCTTCCTGGTGCGCGTCCAGGGCACTGACCATCCAAGCAAAAAGGGAGCCAAGAAGTTCATCAAGAAGATGGTGGGGTTTGTCACCAAGGCCAAGACTCGCCATGACATCGGACAAGAGATCAAGGACATCAAGGAGCGAGTCAAGGAAATTGCTGAGCGACGTGAGAGGTGAGGGATCGTATCGACGCCAAACACATAAATGCATTTCAGCTGCTCTTTTTTCTCTGAAATTAATTTCTTGCTACCGTATAAGTCGTTTCTTTAATCTGCAAATTTTTTATTTTCCTCGAACAGATACAGGGTCGATGTCGCAACTCCTCCGAAAACCTCCGTTGATCCTCGCATAGCAGCTCTGTACAATAAGGCGGCTGACCTTGTCGGCATCAGTGGGGCAAGCGAAGAACTCATCATGAGGTTGACAGAGGATGATGACAAGTCTGCACAGCAAACGATCGTCTCTGTTGTTGGATTTGGAGGGCTAGGCAAGACAACACTTGCTAAAGCAGTCTATGACAAGCTTAAAGGGCAGTTCGATTGCACGGCTTTTGTTCCCGTTGGCAGGAATCCTGACTTGAAGAAGGTTCTCAAGGACATATCACTCGATCTTGACATGCCTATAAATTTAGAAATATTGGATGAAAGACAACTCATCGACGAACTTCGAGAATTCCTGGAAAACAAGAGGTATGAGTCACCAGCCACCAAATAATTCTTTTTGACATTCATGAAAGAGTAAATTTCACCTACGGTCCTTAAACTTGTCACAAGCTCACTGGTCCCAATACTCACAAAATGCACATATTAGTCCTTCAACTTTTCCCGAGCTCTCATTTCGATCCTTTAAATTGTCCCAAGCTCTCATCCAGATTATAGTACTCTCAGAATGCACATATGGATCTTTAAACTTGTATCAAGCTCTTATCTCGGTCCTTCAACTTGTCCTTCACTCTCATCTTTAAGGATCCATTTGTGCATTTTGAAAGTATCGGGGCTTGGATGAGGGCTCGCGACAAATTGAAGGACTGAGATGAGAGTTCAAGACAAGTTTAAGGACCTATATATATGCATTTTGAGAGTACGGGGACCGGGATGAGAACTTAGGATAAGTTTAAGGACCGCCGTGAAATTTACTCTTCATGAAACAAGTACTTTCCGTCCACTTTTTATACTGGGCCATGTTTTAGTAGTAGTACTTAATTTGCACCAAATAGTTTATTGGTGCCTCATTCGTCATGCTTACCTTGCACTTGTTATGTTGGGCTATATGTATTAGTAGTAGTAGGGAACTTGTAATTAAATAGTTCATTAGTGTCTCGTAGGTACAATTTACTTTATTTTGTGATAATAGAACTTTGTACATTTCCAACTATTAGTTTTACATGTTAACTTTGTTTTTGTTTATCTATGAAATGAATTATTTTTATTCCAATAGGATTGAGTTAATTAATTATGAACACCTCTTCCCCCTATTCTGAGTTAGGATTATTTTTCCTAAATTTTGTTCATTGCAAGGTTTATAGAATCAATTTCAAATAGCTTTTATATATATATATATATATATATATATATATATATATATATATATATATATATATATATATATATATATTATCCTTACTATTTTTTCAAAAACACAAATAGAAATTAATCATATTTATATTACTCCCGAGACATGAACCAATAGTGATATTTATAAGCCAATTTTGCTACGCTTTTATATATAGACCCTCTGGATAGTTTAGCTGACTCATGACTTTGATCTATCATGGTCATAGGTACTTCCTTGTTATTGACGACGTATGGGAGATCCAATCTTGGGAAACAATCAAATTGGCTTTTGTTGAGAACAATAGGGCAAGTAGAATTATTGCAACTACTCGTAATCATGAAGTTGCTAGAAAAGCTGGACAAGTTTACAAGATGCAACCGTTGTCTGATGATAACTCTAGGAAGTTATTCTTTGCAAGGGTATTTAGCGGTGAGAGCAAATCTTCTGATTATCAATCAGATGATGACGTATCTGGTAAAATTTTAAGGAAGTGCGGTGGCATACCACTAGCTATCATCACAATGGCTAGCCTGTTGGTGGATAAACCTATGGATGAATGGTCAGAGGTACATCGGTCTATTGGTTTTGCTAACAAAGAAAACCAGCAAGTTGAGAACACCGAGAAGATACTATCTTTTAGCTACTATGATTTACCTTCTCATCTAAGAACATGCTTATTGTATCTAAGCATGTTCCCGAAGATTATTTCATTCAAAAAAGCACTCGGTGTGGATGTGGATAGCCGAAGGTTTTGTTGAGGAGAAACAAGGAGTGTCCTCATTTGATATTGGAGAGGGATACTTCAACGAGCTTGTAAATAGAAGCATGATCCAACAGCGGAGGATGACTTTTCGGATGGTGCGGAATGTGGTTGTCGGGTTCATGATATGGTACTGGATCTCATCCGTTCCATTTCATATGAAGAGAACTTTGTCACTATATTAGGCAACAACGTGAATTAGGGGGTAGAGTACGAAGGTTATCCCTCCAAAATAATAGAACCATGAAGGCCCATACGGAGATGCAACTAGTGAGGTCATTCATTTCATGGCCGTCGGATGTCGACAAGGGGATCTCACCTTCAAGCTTTAAGCTTCTACGTGTGCTATCACTACACTATGCCTACTCCACCAATGAGCACCATCAGCAGTTGCCTCTTCGGAATTTACTTCACTTGAGGTACCTCATGCTACGTGTTCCCGACATTGTGCTCCCAGCAGAAGAAATGGGAAGTCTAAAGTTTTTGCGGTAATCGTACTTGGGAGGACACGGATTGCTAATTTATGAAGAGGTGGCAGCGAGCATTGGCCTTCTAACAAATTTGTTGTGTTTACGATTCGCAGACCAAATTAACACGGTGCGGATGGGATCGGAAAGCTGGCGTTCTTGGAGGAGCTCCATATACATTGCAGCGTTAAGGAAGTAGAACCATGGAGGCGATTTGTGAATGAGGTGTGCGGCCTCAACAAACTTAGGGTGCTGAGCCTTT
The DNA here is from genome assembly GCA_947561735.1 of Cenchrus americanus. Lineage (NCBI taxonomy): Eukaryota > Viridiplantae > Streptophyta > Magnoliopsida > Poales > Poaceae > Cenchrus > Cenchrus americanus. The sequence continues at coordinate 967,134 of OX387239.1, forward strand.
ATATTCACTATCGGTCGTGGGATCCGATGGTAGAAGTGGAGCACGACGACATGGTGCCGAAGCCGCCGCGCAATCTCCAAGGGCGCGTTTGCGACCTTGTACCTAGCCGGCCTGGCTGGCCAGCCATGGCCTGGCCACTTCTAGCCCGGCTCAGATGGTGCAAGTCTTCGTGTTTGTCAACATGGCCAAACAGAGCCGAGCTCGATGAAGATTGTGTTTGTCTAGCCTGTAGACATGGATGCAATGACCCTAGACTTTGAACTTGGTAACATTACCTCCACACATTGTCGTTGCCATTTCATCGAACATGTTGCGAGCGAGCGTAGGGCGAGCGTTGAGCCGATGCCACTGCCCGCCGAGGTGCGCCACATCATGCTCACCGTCAGCAACGGGGGAAGCTTCCTGCTTTGGGAGCATTGAGCCAGCGCCGCTCCCCGCCGAGGTCGCCGCAACTCGCCGAAGCTCCGCGTCGAGCCAGGGCCGGTGCCTCCGAGATCCCGTCGGCGGAGCCGCCCAAGATCCGCCATGGCCTCGTTCGAGCTTCCCCTGTTGATGGCCGTCGGCGAGCCACTTCCCCTGTCTACGGCCGCTGCGGCTATGACGCATGGCTCGTCCTCCGGCTGGCGGCGAGGTTGCCCACGGACGGCGCACGACCCGTCTCCGACCAGCGGTGAGGTTGCGCGCGACTAGATCTGAGGCGGCGGCGGAGGAACAAGGGCCAGCGCCCGGGTGGATCTTGCCTGACAGAGGAACTCACCCCGCGCGCCGGCAGAGGAGCTCGCGGTGTGCACCGGCGGAGGAGCTCATGGCCAGCAGTGACGATGGATAAGAGGGGGCAGGAGGAGGAGCGGGAGACGGAGGGTGACGCGAGTCACTCCTGGGAGCCCACGCGAGCGCACGACGTGCTGCAGCGAGCCCGGCTCCGAGGAAATCGGCGTTTCTTCGCAGCCCGGCCGCGGCGTCATTTTTGGCTCTCGAGAGCCGGGCTCGCTCGCGAGCCAAGACCGCAAACAAAGGGAGCTTGCACCCCACGAGCGCATGGCCGGCCGAGCCACCCTCGCAAACGCGCCCCAAAAGTTGGAGATCCCGTCACTAAGGACGTCCTCAACTCCAAAATATGCGGATGCGAGCTGCGTGGGAAGCAGCGGGCTTCCTTCTCCCTCGGCGCCTCCGTCAATTGTGTCTAGGATGGATATTCTTCTCTCGGTTCCCATCATTGTGCATCAACCCCTCGCGTCTTCCTCACCTCTCCCGCCTGAACCTGCGTGTGGATGCCATGGACGAGCAGGACCTGAGAATCATCGGCAAGTTGCCCCAGCTCAAGTTCCTCTACCTAGCTGTGCACAACTCCATTGCAGAGGTGGACTGCAACAACAAGACCACAACGGATGACGATGGCTGCTGCTTGTTCCAGAAGCTGAGGAGATGCACCATATGGTACCGTGAGGGGGTCCGCTTCCTGCTGCCAAGTCAGGAGGCCTCCGGCAGCAGCGTTTCGTTTTGTATGCATAGTGTTAGAGCTTCTATGCAGTATGGCTCTGAAAGGGAGGACACCACCATCTGCAAAGCTGCTGCAGGCCTCAGCCCGACCCTGATGCCAAGCGCCCAGGAGCTTTGGTTTGAGGTACACGCGCAGGAATTCATTAAGGATGGCAACCACGACAATGACCGCGTCAGCCTCGCCTTGGAGTACTTCGCATCGCTTCAGAATGTCCATGTAAATATTTACGGAAATGGTGCCTCATCTGCTGCGGAGGTGGAGCAAGTGGAGGCAGCACTGCGCCGCGCAGCTGACGCCCATCCCAACCGTCCCAGACTGGAGATGGATCGATGGAACACAAGTGCTCTGTCTGACTCTGACTCTGACCAACACTCTGATTGCTCAGAGTAACCACTCTGTTTGCTCCCTTCTGTAACAATAGATGCCAACATTGACGTCTGCATTTCCTTAGTATATTCTCCATTTTACTTCCCTTTTAGAAAAAAAAAATCTTCTGTTGCATTCAAATAATCCTTGGCCTTGGCTTTCGAATACATGTTGCAAATTTCAACTAGAATCTCTACATATAATTTTTTTTTGAAAAAATAATATTTGTCGCATTTCCTCAAAAATCTATAGCTGACGGAACAGAGATGGCTGCTCTAATCTACACATAATAAAAAAAATCTGTGTTACCGAGAAGCATTAACTTCACGGGCACCAATTAGATTTACTCAAAAGAGTAACCAACACTCTGCTTCCAACCCAAGCACAAACGAAGCATATTAACCAACACTCTGCTTCCTCTGTTCAACCCAATCGACACTCGCCCCGCCGGCCACCGCTGCTAGCGCCTGGCGGCGGTGCTCTGACGCTCTGGAGCTGCCCGGAGGCAGAAGGTGTTACATGCGGACGAGGATCTCCTGGAGAGAGGCGGGGATGCTGAGGTCGAGGTGTCGGAGACGGTGGTGGTGCAGCGACGACACCGGGCTCGGCCGGAGTCCCCAAACACAAGAGTTACAAACCAGAATCACGAACGAGAGTGCACAAATCACAAAGAACGGGGAGACAAAGAATCTCCGAAAGGCCGCGCTCGCCTCAAAAGTTGTGAATCACTTTACACGCGCCCTCGCGCCCCCTTTATAGGGAGACGAAGGGACTTTTACGTCCGAGACTACCCCCCGAATCTATGGAATATTCCTAATGTGAACACGTACAAAAATATCTTTTACATCCCGTGATTTGCGGTGCTAATTTCATATATTTACAAGTCCGCCACTAGTTCACACTTTAAACCCGGACTTTTGAAGTGACGTCTTTGACTTGGCTTCTTCTTGACCCCCGAAGCTCATATTCATGAAAACCACCGCTCTCTATGATTCCCTAATTGAGACTCCGCCGCATTCCCCGAACTTCGCAGATTCATGATTCCCCGAACTTCGTCCGTTTCCACTTATCTTGAAATGGACAACGATTCGTGAACAGAAGCCTAATTCGGCTATTATTTTCACGTATTATTAGAAGGTCGGGAAAAATGTACGAGATTCATCGTGATTTCTTCATGAATGTTTCCTTCTTGCGAAACAGAACTTTCCATCTTGAAGGTGATTCACGAATTTATTCACGAATTCGGCAAATCCGACGTTTCGAGGGTGTAAGGTTTTTGCCTAATTCCCCAACATTGAACTCCATCAGGCACATCGCGCACGTCGGCTCGCTCCACTTCCGCTTCCGGTACCGGCACACCACCGCCGCCGAAGGAGACAACTACGCCTGCTGTACCTGCACCAGGTGCGTCCGCGACGTCGCCGTGCTAACCTCCGCGCAGCAGGACGCAGTGTCAGCGCCAGCAATCCCGCTCTCCTGAAATGGAAACAAGACAGAGCAACACTCTGTTTCCTCCTAAACAGAACTCGGTTTTGCGAAGCCGAGAAATGTCTGCTCCAATCCAAAGACGTGCTCGGCAGGTGAGCTGCAGTAGGCAGGCAGTTGCCCATCCCTAGCTTTCGCAGGATCAGATGGGGTCGAGCGGGGCGCGGTAGGGCGGGCATGTCTCGTGTGCGTGCTGCAGCCACTCGCCGACGCACTCGGCGTGGAAGTAGTGCATGCACGCCGGCGGCAGCAACCGGACGGCCTCGCCGTCGCCAAACTCCGCCAGGCACCCCTCCGCCCTCCGGTACGTGGACATATGGCATGGCGACGCTCACGAGGCATGGCTGGAGGCCCCAGCGGTATTTGTGTGATCAAAATCACTATTTTCACCATCTGCAACGTAAAACAAACAGGATCTGAACCTGAAACGTTAGAATAAACAATCTAGTTGATAGGTCCGGGAACAATGCACCTAGGGTTGTCCCGAGAACGGCGACCACTCGTAACTCCCCTCAACCGTCGTGGAGACGAAGGAGGAGAGCAAAGGAGGTTGGAAAAGCTAGGGTTTGGAGAAAATAAGATAAAACTTTATAATGACGATTGGATGATAGGTCTCAATCGGCCACGACCCTTTATATTTATATGGTGGGAGGTCTTGCCCCGGAAACCGTAATTTACAACTCGGAATTAAGCCAAACTCCTAATTCTACCCGAAATCGGGACACCCGTGTCGACCACCCCGGGGGGGGGGGGCGGTTAGACCGCCTAGCCCCTTCGCGCCGGACCGGCCACAAGCTACCCGGTTAGACCGCCACCGAGACCCGGTCTAACCGGCCCGCTCGGCCGCAGTCGGCCTTTGCCAATTTTGGGTGTCAACACATGCCCCCCCCGATTTTAGTAAAGCTTGTGTGCTAAAAAATAATTCTAAGGACGACAAAGCCGTTGCCGGCCATTTTTACGCTAAGGGCGATTTTCATAGAAACCGGCCATGATTCTTCAAGCATCCCGCCACATGCTTGGATAAAACTTCTTCGCATATCTTCCATTAAGTGCCCTAGGCAACCTCGTCCTTGCAATGATTCCACCATATAAGAATTTCCCGAGCAAACTCTCACAATCTTGTATGGACCTTCCCAACTTGGATACCACTTACCAAATTTGTTGCTCTTAGATCTTATAGGCAAAATAGTTTTCCAAACCAAATCTCCTACCCGAAAAGACTTAGCTTTAACCCTTTTATTATAAGCCCTAGCAACTCGCCTTTTATCCTTCTCAATCGCTTCCAAAGCTTCCAAACGCTTGTCGACACTTCATCAATATTATCCATCATGAAAGCATAATAAGTATCAACATTAAGATTATTTTGCTTTGCAAGTCTATAAGCGCCCGGGTAAAACGACCTCTTGACCATACACAAGCTCAAAAGGAGTAACTTTAGTAGCCCCATGTCTAGAGATGCGATGAGCCTATAAAGCTTCGGATAATACTTCATGCCATCTTTTAGGACTATCTTCTATATTCTTCTTAATAAGCTTAACTAGAGTTTTATTACTAGACTCGGCTTGACCATTAGCTTGAGCATAATATGGAGACGAATTAAGCAATCTAATACCATAGGATTTGACAAAATCACGCACCTCTTTAGCCACAAATGAAGTACCTTGATCCGTAGTTAAAGTTTGTGGAATGCCAAACCCGTGTATAATATGCTCCGTAATAAACCTAATCACCTCCTTGTGTGTCATATTCTTGAGAGGAATTGCTTCATCCATTTAGTAAAATAATCGGTCGCCACAATCACAAAGCAATGTTCTTTAACCGAGGGAGGATGTATCTTGCCAATGAAATCCAACCCCCAACCTCCGAATGGCCAAGGCTTGATAATTGGATGCAACAACGCAGCGAGGCACTAGCTGAACATTTCCATGCTTTTGACAATCTTCACATCCCTTGTAGTACCTAAAGCAATCAGCTATCATAGTAGGCCAATAAAAGCAAGCTCGCCTAAGAAGCCACTTCATCTTAGGAGCCGATTGATGAGTACCACAAATTCCTTCATGTAACTCCACCATAGCTAGCCTCGCTTGATCAGGACCTAAACACTTTAAAAGCAAATCATCCGTAGTCCGACGATACAATTCATTCTCATCTAGAATAAACTTAAGTGCCCATCGTCGGACTTTTCTCGTCACTCACACTTTTAGGATCCCGCAAATACTTAACCGCAGGTGTTCTCCAATCTCCCACCTCGTCCTCAACAATCTTGTAAGACACAACGGTCGAAGCAGAGTTACCCCCCGAGGGGCGGTCGACCGGGTACCGGTTTGACCGGCCGGCGAAGGCGGTTGAACCGGTCTTCCGGAACATAACCCTCGGCTTCATCAAACATCGGTTTTCGTTCTTGAAAATTTCTTCTTTGAACATTATAACCGGATGCTTGCGAGCAAGAGCATTAGCTTTAGGATTCTCCTCCCGTGGTAAATGATATATCACAAATTCATCCATACAAGATATAATGTCTAAACATTTATCAAGATAAGCATTTAAAGAACCATTTAGACATTGACAAACCTTAGATACTTGTTGTACCACCAAAAAGAATCACCATAAGCTTCCACATGTTTCACTCCCATATCATATAATATTTGCAACCCAAACAAAAGAGCTTCATACTCAATTTGATTATTAGTACATTTATGGTCCAACCGGCTAAGGGCTTCAAAAACAGCTCCACTAGGTGATATAATAATAATTCCAACACCACAACCACTTCTACAAGCCGATCCATCAAAATGTAATTTCCATGTAGTAAATGTTACTTCCGATTGCTTCCCTCACCGCTTCTTCTTGATGACCGAACTTTTGCTTCTTAGGATCATAGTTATAGCCCTTCTTGCCAATCTTGGAGAGCATTCTTGTGGTCTTCCTCATGTGAAGAGCAAGCTTAGCATCATTGCTCTCCACTTCACTTGAGTCACTTGGATCTTCACTTTCACTTGAGGATGAAGGAGCTTTTTCCTTGATCTTCTTGGACTTGCCCTTTTCACTTGCCTTGAGTGCAAGGTCTTTCTTGGCTCTTAAGTGTGAGGTAGATGATTCCATGTCTTCCATCATGAACATCTCGTGGGAGCGGATCTTGCTCACAACCTCGGTGATGGTGAGGGTGGTGAAGTCCTTCTCAAAGAGAAGTGCCTTGACGATGTTGTATTTGGCTTGGGGAGAGTTTGAAGGATTTTCTGGATGATTTCTCGCTCGGAAAGGTTAGCAACATCGAGAGCATTGATACTTTGAATAAGCACCCCCATCCTAGAATATATTTGCTCTACCCCCTCATCATCCTTCATTTTGAACTCATTGAGTTCCAACTTGAGCAACTCATATTTTCCTCACGGATCTTTTTGTTACCCGCATGGATTTCTTTGAGTTCCATCCACACCTCATGGGCGGTGGGCAAAGCAAAGACACGATCAAACATCTCTTCGTCTAGCGCCTCAAAGATGTGATTTCTAGCACGTGCATTCCACTTAGCCTCACTCTCGGTGGGAACCGAAGGCAACGGATACATGGTAGTGCGCCACGCATCATGATGTTGAGCTTGAAGATAGCTAGCCATTCTATGCGACCAAAAGATGAAGCGCTTCCCCGCCAACTTTGGAGCGCCATTGCCGCTTCCCCTTCCCCCATCTCCCTAGGCGGTTAAAAGCAAAAGGTAGCCTAGCTCCGATACCACTTGTACGATCAAGTCACATAGAAGGGGGGTTGAATATGGGACTTCTTTTCAAGCTCTAATGAAAGAATGAAAACCTTAACCTATCAACTAGTGTTGCCCATACTAAAAGGGTTCTTCCCTACTACTAGAGCACACTATCACAAGTTTCCTTGACAAATATCACACTAGGAGGCAATATGACAACCTAGGAAAGATATGAAGCACACAAGCGAAACAAGCTAGAACAAAGACAAAGAAACTTGAGAGCAGAAATAAAGTGCCGAAAGTAAGTGCTAGTAGTAAATAAGAGGGACAAGAGGCGACCGGATTTTTTCCCCGTGGTATCGAGAAGTTGACGCTTCCCCCTAGTCCACGTTGGAGCACTCACTTAGAGTATTGCTCCCCCTTGAGTCACTAAGACACAAGTGCTCACTAAGAGTACCCGTTCTCCATCTCCGGAACGGTGGGTCTCGAACCGTGTACACCAAGCTTGTCTTGAAGCTCCCACAATCTCCAAGAGCCGATCAAGAACCCCCAAGTCACCTAGACCGTCTAGGAACCGTCAAACTCCAAGAGTAACAAGCCCACACACCTTCACTTGACCTAAGCACTCGGCCTAGCCATGCATGCACCTTGAAACTCTAGCTCACTAAGAAAGATGTCCCTCAATTAAGAGGAAGAGAATCCCAATTGGTTAGAACACACTCTTCTTCTCTTCTTGGTTGCAATGGATCTTCGTAATGGCAAAGGTAGCTCTAGAGAGGCGGGGGGGGCTTATTTATAGGCCTAGCAAAGGAGGCTAGCCGTTGGAAAAGTCCCCCGAAAAAGTTGTACCGTCGGATGAACCGATGGTGCCCCCCGCCGCTCTAGCGTCGGATCATCCCGGTCACTCACGCGCCCAATATAGCCGTTGAACCAAGAAACCCGCACAATACACCGACGCTATACACCGACGCCCCGTCGGATCATTCGGTGCTGAAGGCACCACACTCGGCGGTATCGTATGATTTGAAATACACCGTCGGATGAACCGCGGAGTATACAATCCAAGCGTCGGTTCATCCGGTCTTTGAAGCGAGTTTTGGTGCGTCTCTCGTTGAATTTAAATGCAACCGTTGGATGAACCGATGGTCAAGGCGTCGGATCGTCCGATGCTTGAGTGCGACCCTTGACCGGAACCGTAGCCAAACCCTAAGGCGTCGCATGAACCAAAGCTCGTACCGTCGGTTCATCCGACAGTCCATTTTGAATCTGTTGGCTGCGTAACTCATCCGACGCGTGTTAATTACGGAGCAGCGTCGGATCATCCGACGCTATGAACTTGATTTCAACTCATCCAATTCAAAGCACCTTTGAGTTTTCCGTCGATTCTTTTGCTTCAACCTTGCTTCCATGAACTCTCTCGAGCTAGATAGCATCCAAGGAACTTGAGTGTGCATATTTTATGGCCGTTGAATGCATGGTCAAGCTACTAGCGTACGAACCCCTCTTAATAGTACGGTCGAAACTACAAACTAGTAATCCAACCGTCCTTCATCTCCTTTGTGACACTCGGAACTAACAAAGTCCTTAGCCTTGCGAGTCTTCAACCAAATTGAGCCCATTAATTCAAATTGAGGGGTCTCATTCCATTCAATACTCGTGACAATAACCCAACTAGAATTCCGCTTCATAACAAAGGTTAGTCACAAGCATAAGGTTGTCATTTATCACCGAAACACACCCTTACCACGGGTGCGAAAGGGCCTAGATCTCATCTCATCTCGATGCCCGTAAACTTACGGTTTGAGATGGGCTCAACAATCTTTTGTCTTGTCCTCATCCCATCTCGATGCCCATATACCGAGGGAGGTAAAACGTACGGGTTTGGAAGATGAGGGGCCTCGAATGCCGGTTTTGGACGGCAGGAGCGACCGAACTCGGCAAATACAAGAGGGGTGTCAAAAGGACTTAATCCTTTATTGTTTGATCTAGCTATACACTGATTTCACCTTGTGTCGTCCTATTCGATTTTTCTCTCCTTCGACATGTTGTTTTCTCTATCGTCAACATGATGTGCTTTTCCTCTTATTATCACCACAAGTATAATTATATGATCTTATCAACTAAAATCCAACAAGAAACCGTATATATTTTTTTTTGAAAATAACAAGAAACTGTATAATTATGTATTGTGGAAGTAGAAAAGGAAGTCTTGCAAATAGTTGCTTAATTACGTTTGTAGTATTAGGCGGTTCCAAATGTTCAACATGAACGGTTGAACATGCCTTCCAAAAAAAATTGCATGAGGTCTTTCATCGGTTTTTGTGTAGGTTCGTTACATCGAGCCTTCAAATTACTTCCCCACATAAAAAAAAGACAACAAAACAAGTCCAGAGACGGATAATTGCGGTGCAAAAAGGGAGTAAACAAAACTACTACAAAGGATAAAAAGTTCCATTCATGGTGCTCCTTTGAGCACACTTGATTGGGCCCAATCTTGAGTTCGCTTCGAGCCCATTGTTGGGGGGATACCCGAAAAATTCGGATAACTACCCAAACACGAGTGGAGTTCTCAACACGTTCAAGTACACGATTAGAGCGCAAAGAGACAACGATGCTCTCTCGCAAGTAGCACAAGTCCCAAAAAAAGTCTGAATCCGTTTACACGTGCCCTCGCGCCCCCTTTTATAGGGAGATGAAGGGACTTTTACATTCCGATAACACCCTCGGGCTCGGAGAATATTCCTAATGTGAACACACACAAGAACGTCTTTTCACCCCTTACATATTTACAAGTCCGCCACTAGTTCACACTCTAAGCCCGGACTTTTTGGGACTACAACTTTGACTTTGCTTCTCCCGTGATTCGTGGATGTCTTCGCCCAAAATTCCCGAATCGGTCTCTAACCGATTCCCGAAATGGCCTTCGCTTCTCCGCGCATTCGCGCGTATCCCGGCGCCGAGTCCCGAACGAGTCTTCACCGGACTCCCGAATTGGAAGATCTCCGAAATCCGAGCCGCCAACGCTTGAGGTTCCGGCTTCCGCATGTTCATGACTCCACGGCTTCGCCGAACCAAGTTTCCCGACTCCGCACACCCGCGAACTCGAGACTTCGCGGGTCTCGCAGTTCTCGCGTTCGCGAATCTCCCCGCCCCCGAAAAACATACTTTGAGAATACCATTAGACTTCGACGTTTCGAGGGTGATGTATTTTCCTGAATTCCCCAACACTAGCCCCTCGGGGAAGCGGGTTGACTCCGACGATCCGATTCCACGAACTTTTCGGAAATTTGGTAAAAAACGTCACCCTCGGAACGTCGGAGGGGACACGCGTCGCCCAGGGAGCAAATGGCGGTTGAATCGAGGCACGCTTCGCGAAACTGCCCCTCCCCGGCCCTATAAATAGCGTGCCGGCGCTGTTAAAAAATTTTTTACTGCTCTCGCGCCTTTCGTGATTTTCACATTTCTCTTCCTTCGCGGAACTAGCTCTCTGTGCTGGAAGACTTCCGAACTCCGTGCCTTTCTCGCGATTTTCTAAGGTATTCCTTTTATGTTTGCTATGTTGTTGCCTTAGTTCGTTTATCTTTGGTGTAGTGATGTTACGATTTTCGTAGCTCTTCTTAGACTCGTTGGTTCAAATTGGACTCGACCGGTTATGTTTGCTAGGTGGCTCGTGTCGAAATACGGCCCGGACCTATGACTACCGAAGAGTTGATCGGCTGCCGGTCTCCCACTCGACCAACTCCGCCGAAGGATCGGATCGTGCCGCTTTGCCGCGAAGATGCCGGATCACCTAGCGGCTCCCGAAGTCGCGAAGACGGAGAAGTTGGGTCCGATGGTGGCGACGACGTCGGAGATGTGGATGCTGGGGTGGAGGATCTCGTTATGCTAAGGACCTCTGGCCCCCTGCCGCCCTCGCTTGCTTTCGGAGAATCGAAGGTGACGAGTGACATTATTCGTGAGTACGAGAAAGCATGATTCTTCTCACCTGGGGCCGGGCGCGCCCCACTCGATGAAACAATTCCCAGTCCCAAGCCAGGGGAGATTGTGGTTTTTCGGGACTTCTTCATCTGTGGGCTGCGATTCCCTTGTGATCCAGTGCTACGGCGATTCTAGACGCATTCTCGGTGAAGATCCATCAGCTTACCCCGACGTCTTTTCTCGAAGTATCAAAGTTCATTTGGATTCTGAAGACTTTCGGGTGCAGCCCTACCATTGATGCCTTCACCGGGTTCTACGAACCGGTTATTATTCCGAAGTTGTGAAAGGCGAAGACGGGCAATTCTATCATAGCCGGCACGCGTCTTGCCGCACTTTCAATACCCGACGTCGAATACCCGACAAGGGATTACCCGAATTCGCATTTCTCCCTGCTGCAAGACCAACCTCTCAGATGACTGGAAGTCCTACTGGTTTTACCTGAAGGTCAATGTGCCGAAGTTGGCATGTCCGATCGCACCCCTCACCGCAATGAACGTGGGGAAGTATAATCAGCGGGCCCTAGGAATTCGGAATTGCGAGAGTGCATTCCACTTGGCCAGCACGATACTTGGCGGCCGCGACATCATCGAAGAATTCGTCGCCGCACGAATCCGGCCTATCTCGAAGGGCCGGTCCCCCCGTCGAAATCGTGGACTACAACGTCAATCGGCGGATCGGCGGGTTCCTTTCCCGAAGTTCGGGATTAAGCTTCGTGAGGGCCAGAGCGCCAAGGATTTTATGGACGAGGTTGAAAAGAAGGTTAACGTCATGGTAGGCGAGTATACCATGAATGAATACAAGGCCTACAAGGCTCTGGTGAAGCACAAGAAGAAAATCAACCGCGTCTTTTCGGAGATCTGCGGTGACAAATTTTTCAGCTCTCGGAGCCCTGGTCCGAAACTTAAACTTCCTGTCGTTGCCGTAGCCAGCTGCTCTGCCGCTCCAATCAATGCCCCTCAAATTAGATCCTCGAAGCGAAACTTGTCACCCGCCACCGAGGGAACATCTTCAGGAGTGAAGCCTTCGAAGACCAGATCACTCGAATCGTCGAAGCGTAAACGAAGGACCTCCGAACCTCGGACTTCGAAGCCGAACTCCGTGTCGCTTCCGGCTTGCCCGGATGGCCCGCAAGAAGTTGAAGAAGGCCGTGAAAAAAAGTTTCTTCCTCCGGAGTTCGGCGAGTTCCGTCCGCCTTCGACGACGACATTCCCAGGAAGCCAGACAATCCCAAAGGTGTTTTCCTCTGGCCATTATTTAACTTTCGAGACATTTGTCCTGTTGGCTCCGAAAATGAATTCGTCGACATCGGTTCCTTTTCAGATGTTGCTCCCGAAGTTCGGAGGAAGTCGTCTCCCCGCCGCCGCCGAGAAGCCCGCCGTTGTCGTCGAAACCGTTGCTCATCCCGAATCCCCCGCCGTTGCCGAAATTCCCCGCCGCCGATGTCACCGCCGCCGATCAAGTCTCCTCCGACTTTGCCCGTGATCTTGAGCGGACCATTCAAAGGGACGGCCATTCTTCCGAAAACATTCCCTTGGTCGAAGTTCGAGAGGTCGTCCCCCGAAGACCAAGCGCCTTCTCCTTCTTTGGCCGCCTTTAACAAAAATTTTGGTACGTCTTATCGCGGCAAACTGTTGCGTGTTGGTTTCGAGACAATTGGCGTCGGGGGCAAGGCGTCCAAGTTTTTAACTCTATGGAAATCGTCCACGATTGTTGATGAAACGAGAGAGGGTGCCTCGGAACAACCTGAAGAAGCCGCTCAAGGCTCCGAAAAGAGGCCTCTATCTATCTCCGACACTACCCCTTCACCTCAGGGGAAGGCCTCCTCAGGTTCGACTAAACAAGTCACTATGCAGCACTTCAGTAAGCAAGGTTCGTTGATTCTCAGTGCCCCTTTGCACGATTCGTGATTGTAGAATATTCGTCTAAGATTTATTCTTGAATTTTTTCAGAGTTCAAGAATGTGTTGCATTCTTATTCTCCCTCAAAACTTGCTCGCTTCCATGAAGATTACACTCTCAAATATTCTATGCTCGGGAAAGTTGCCATAGAACGGCTTCTCGCGCGAGGAGAAGATTAACGAGGAACTTTCTCGGAAGTCCAAGGAGTTGGAGCGCAAGTTTGGCCTTGCAGAATCCACGAACCTAGAGCTGGAAAAGAAGGTGTCTGAGCTGGCTGAGGCTTTAAAGAGAAGTCAGGACGAGAAGAAGTTCGCCGAAGCCGCGCTTGAGGATTCCAAAAAAGAATTGGAGAAGGTTCGGAAATCTCACGAGGATGACCTGAGTGTGATCGAGAAACTTCGGCAACAACAAGAGCGTGCTACCAAAATTGCTGAAGATCTCCGTACCAACAACGCCAATCTTGCCAAGTCACTTAGCTCGAAGGACCAGAAAATCGTAGATCTCGAGAAAGCGCTGATGGCAGAAGGTGAATCTTCGAAGAAACAAATTTCGGAAATCCTGGGAAGATTGAAGTTGCTTTATGCTGAGTACCAGAAGTCCTTGAATGAGTATGGTGTTCGTCCAGCTCCTCTTCCAGACGATATTGATATCCCTGATTTTATGGACTGGCTCGAGGAAGAATTCAAGGCTCTCCATGAAGTCATCGATGGTGCCGGCAATTTTGCCGTATCTTTTTCTGTAGAAAGCATTCTGAAGGTCCTTCATGACTATGGCTGTGCAGATTTGGCAAAGTTACGCGCAAACCTTTCTCAATTCCCAGGCGTTACCAGTGAAACTATACTTCAAGACAACCCTGACGTTATTGCTATAAAGCGAAAGTTCGCTAGGGAATTCTGGATGGTTGGCGGGGCGGAAATGGCTAAGACTGTTGGGCGGTTGAAGCTTGACGAGGTAATTCTTTAGCCTATTTCGTGACTTACGTTCGTCGTATGTATTCCAGTTTCTTAAGATTTCTTTACTCTTCTCTTTGTTTCGCAGCTGAGAGAAAAGGAGGAGCTAGAGCGCGCCGCAGCATCTCCCGAAAAATCGTCCTCCGGGGAAAGTTCGGGAGAATCTGGCGAGGACGGCTCGGGCAGCAGCAGCAGCAGCAGCAGCGACGGTGGCGACGATCGTGAACAAGTCCCTGAACCAGAAGGAGAGTCACCGAAGGTGGATGTAATGAATTAAACAACATGTTTGAACTTTTGAGTGGGGTCGGCTGTACGCTTGTGTAAATTCGTCAAACGTTTCTGAACAGATGTTTTGTATATTTTAACCTGCGCAGGTCCTGCAAGCTGGGCCTGCGCAGGACGTGCTACCACTACGAATTCATCGAGATAGAATGTTTGTTAGTGGTGAAGCATGGCGTTTATTCAAACAAGCACATCCTGAGCAAGATTTTTCCGACTTTTGGCTTGAGGCTTCGCTTAAGTTTTCGATAGGTTGTTTTGATCTCACTTCGTTTTTCTTGCTTCATAAGGATTGCCGTTCGCGGCCTCTACTTCGCGATCCACGAAAGCTCCGAAGACGGAGCCCCCTTAGCCCCTTAGCCGGTTTATCCGAGTTCGCCTATGCTAGCGATGTAGCCGACAACAACGTTTGTAAGCCGGACATGTAGTAGAATTGTCATTCTAAGCTTCGTGTTGATTGTTGTAATTCTCGATGAACTATTCGGGAGTTTTTATGCGAATAAGGCAATGAATATGTTTTTTCTTTGAAAAAACGTCACCCTCCCCCAGCTTGCCGTTTCGCATAAAAACTTGATTGCAGATTTGCGAACCCCACTATTCTCGAATTTTGTAGCGCATTTTTCTGAGAGTAGTCTTCCTTAGTTTTTGCGAATCTCGATTGCTAATGTGCAAGTCGACAAAATTTGTTCCGAATTTTGTGGACTTGACCTAATCAGCGGACTTGCCTCGGTTGATACAGCAACCCTCGGTTGCTTCAACCAAGGTTTTTCTGCGATCACCTGACTGAGCCCCTTGCCCCTTTTTTACAATGATGATACCTGAAAAAATAAAATTTAAACAATCTCTACCAAGTGAGAAAACACAAGCAAATCCTTAGATATTCACTTTTTCGAAATCATCATGCAAATTTTCTGATGGGAATCCCCTCGTGGATGGGATTTTTCTAGGCCACAACTTGTTGTTGTCTCAGGCCTTTTCGATGGGAATCCCTCGATGGATGGGATTTTTCTAGGCCACAACTTGTTGTTGTCTTAGGCCTTTTCAGTGGGAATCCCTCGATGGATGGGATTTCGGCTATCAGGAAGCCCTTCTCATGAACTTTTTCTTTTTTCACGATGGAATTCTGGCTATCACGAAGCCTTTCTCACGAACTTTTTCTTTTTTCACGATGGAATTCTGGCTATCACGAAGCCTTTCTCACGAACTTTTTCTTTTTTCACGATGGAATTCTGGCTATCACGAAGCCTTTCTCACGAACTTTTTCTTTTTTCACGATGGAATTCTGGCTATCACGAAGCCCTTCTCACGAACTTTTTTTTTTCTCACGATGGAATTCTGGCTATCACGAAGCCTTTCTCACGAACTTTTTTTTTCACGATGGAATTCTCGAGACAGAAAATAAGAAACACGCAATTTGGGGGAAGACTCTTTTCATATACATATCGGAAAGAGTATTTACACGGGATCCGCCTCGTTAAAAACCTTGCCTCTTGATTTAGAGCCCCCTTTGCAAGGAAAAGAGTACGGTCCTTCTTATTCTAGAACTACGATTAAGATATAGAACTAACTTCTTCCGAAGTCACTTATAAACACGTGACTCGGGCTTTTATTTTCCTACGGTATAAACTTACGAAATTTGAAAAACTCGCTATCTACTATACTTATGTACAATTAAGATCTTCACGGATAATACCTCTTTAAGGCGTCGGCATTCCACGAATATGGCAACTCTTCGCCGCTTTGCTCCATCAGGCGAAAAGCCCCTGGCATATTTGTTTCCTTAGCTATGTAAGGTCCTTCCCATGACTCATGAAGCTTTCCTGGGTTCTCCCAATTTTTCTTTCTTTTCAAGACAAGATCACCGGTTTTGATGTCCTTCCGGACCACCTTTTTGTCTCTCCATGCTCTTGTCTCTCTCTGATATTTCTCGATGTTTTCTGCTGCTTCGAGGATTGTCAGCTCTATCATGTCTTTCTCCACCTTCTTGTCAATTTCCTCTATCTCTTTTCCTTTCAAGACCCTCATGCTTTCATTCTTGATCTCCTCTGGTGTCATAGCCTCAGTCCCGAAGAGTAGGCGAAAAGGTGTGAAACCTGTTGCCCTTGAAACTGTGGTGTTGTGAGACCAGATCACCTTTGGAAGTTCATCCACCCATTTTCCTTTTTTCTGATCAAACAAGCATTTCTTGATTCCCGAAAAAATCGGGCCATTGGCTCTTTCAACTCGCTCTCCGTTGGACCGTGGATGATAAGCGACGAAAATTTCACTTGTGTGCCCGGGGTTCTCCGCAATACTCTTTGAAGGTGTAGCAGTCAAACCGTTTGCCATTATCAACTCGTCGCCTCTCTAGGAACTCCGAACCTCGCGGACTATGTTACGCCAAAAGAATTTCGAACCGTTGCTTTGCCGTGATGTTTGCGAGTGGTTTTGCTTCTACCCATTTCGTGAAATAGTCGACCGCTACGGCCCGCAAATCGGCAATTACCCTGAGCTGCTGGCAACGGTCCTACTAGATCCATGCCCCATCTTTGCAAAGGCCAGGTTGGAGGAATCAAATGAACTGGCATTGAAGGCAGACTCTGCTGATTTGCCGTCTTCTGGCATGCCTCACATTGCCGAACCAACATCTTGGCGTCGATGTTGATGGTTGGCCAATAGAATCCTTGTTTTATTGCCTTGCCAGCCAAAGCCCTGGTGCCTATGTGTGCCCCACAAAATCCACTGTGAATTTCTTTCAAGAGTTCACGACCTTTTTCGGAGGTAATGCAGCGTAACCAAGGTTCAGTGACTCCTGATTTGTACAATTCTCCATCTACCACAGTGTAGCCCCGAGCCCTTTGCCTCAATCTTTTTTCTTCTATTTCATCCTGTGGTTCGTAATGTCCCCTTAAGTAGGCCATTATTTCTGCTCTCCAGTCTGGAATTTCCACCATGTTCACGATTTGAGTTCGTGAATCTTTGATGGATGGCTCTCTGATGATTTCAAAGAACACATCTGGTGGTAGCTCTTGATTTCTGGCTGCTGCCTTCGCGAGCTTATCTGCTTCATTGTTATCATCCCTTGGGATATGCTGAACTGAATATCCTCTGAAGTGTCTTTCCATTTCTCTGACTTTTTCAAGATACTTCATGAGAACTGGATTCCTGGCCTCGCTTTCCTTCTCGATGTGTTCTTGGATTACTTTCGAATCCGTTCTGATTATGAAGGTCTGCTGCCCCAAGGCTTTCATTTTTCTCAGTGCCAGCAGTAGAGCTTCGTACTCCGTTGTATTGTTCGTGGAGTATTCATTGTTCGCGAATACGAGCCGTGCTGCATATCTTATGACCACGCTTTGTCGGTGATGTCACAACGTACCGAAATTCCGACCCCCTTGTAACACCATGCTCCATCACACCGCACTACCCAAGGTTCGGGCATGTTTTCCTCCGTATTCCGAGTAGGTGAGGTCCGGTCCACGACGAAATCTGCCAAAGCACTTGTGATTTTATTGCACTTCTTTTTTCAAAATCCACTACATATTCGAGAGAGTTCAAGCACCCCACTTGATGAT
Organism: Cenchrus americanus; assembly: GCA_947561735.1. Taxonomy (NCBI): domain Eukaryota; kingdom Viridiplantae; phylum Streptophyta; class Magnoliopsida; order Poales; family Poaceae; genus Cenchrus; species Cenchrus americanus. The sequence goes on from OX387239.1 coordinate 984,836, forward strand.
TCGAGTAGATGCCTCCCCTGTTTGCGAACGGGTCACTTAACGGTTGGTTGGTGACAACCCTTATTCTCGTGGCCCTCGAAGTAGTGTCTTAGCTTTCTTGTCGCCATGATAACCGCATACGCGATTTTTTCCGGTTCGCAGTAAAAAACCTTGGAACCGGACAAAGTGCCTCGGAGGCGAAATATACGGGGATTTGCCTCGGCTTTCCTTCTTCTTCCTTCTCCCCGCACCGGCCACGGCGCTTCTTGCCGAATTTGATGCGGACACATACGACGAAGCGGCGATTTGGGCTCGGGAGGGCGAGCTTGGTCATGCTTTGACGGGTAGTCTTTCAATTCGCGAAAAGCTTGCTTCGAGGTTCGGCCCACCGGAATTTCTTGGCACTTCCGAGAACTTGGAAGAATGGCGGACTTCTTCTCCAGCTACGGGAATGAATCCGTTAAGGGCGGCCACCCTCCCCGTCAACTTCGGACATCTTTCACCGAGGCCGGCTCTTGCATTTCCATCAAAGCCTTGATCTTGTCGGGGGTTCGCCTCAATGCCCTTAGTTGAGACTAGGCATCCGAGAACTTTCCCTTTGTGAATCCCGAACACACACTTTTCCGGGGTTCGGTTTCAAGTTCGCCGTCCTCAAGTTCGCGAACGTTTCGGCCAAATCACCGATATGGTCTTTTCTCTCGAACACTTTTGACAACTATGTCATCCACATATGCCAAGATATTTCTCCGAATCTGCCTTGGTGCAAAGCACTATTGCTATCATTCTTGAAAACGTGCACCCCGCATTTTTCGGCCCCTCCGGCATTCTCACGAAACAAAATGTTCCGAAAGGAGTGATGAAGCTTGTCTTTTCTTCGTCCTCTTTGCGAACTCGATTTGATGATATCCGGAGAACATGTCCGGAGCGAAAGCATCTCACCGTTGTTGTCGCATCATCCACGATTTTATCTACCCTTTCTAAGGGAAAATCGTCCTTTTTGCACGCCTTGTTCAAATCGGTGAAGTCGATACACATCCTCCATTTGCCATTCTTCTTCTTGATCGGCACGGTATTGGCTAACCAAACCGGGTACTTGACTTCTCCGATTACTTGGGCATCTTGCAATCTCGAACTTCTCGCTTCCACCGCCTTGACTTTTTCGTCGGACATTTTCCGGAGTTTTTGCTTTTTGGGTGGTATCTTGTCATCTCGTTTCGAGGACATGCTCGATTATGTCTCTCGTCCACGCCTTGTAAATCTTTGGCCGACCATGCAAAAACATCCTTGTTTCCGTTCGTAAATCGCATTAGTTCATCATCCTCTTCGGCGCTAAGGTTCGCCCCTATTATGACCGCTTCTCGTCGGGCATGTCATCCGGATACACTCTCTTTGTTTCGTCTTCCGCGGCTATGTTTGTTTTCTCTTTGTCCCGCTTTGGCTCTTCGTAGGTTCCCCTTGTCTCTTCGGTCGCTTTCGGTCGATACACGTTTGTTTGACCGGGCGTGTGGCCCTTTTCTATGTTTCGGGCCTCTTGTTGATTGCCGAACACCTGTGATAACCCCTTTGGGTGCGGGCATCTTCATGCAAAGGAACGTTGCCTTATGACAAGCATCAAACTTGTTCATGAAACCCCCGCCGAAGATCGCAAGATACGGGTGATATATGTCAACCACATCAAAGGTGAGGTTCTCGCTTCCGGCATTCTCGAGATCCCCGAAAGAAACCGGGAGAGATATTTTTCCAACGGCTTGATGGGCTTGCCGCCGAACCCCTGCAATGGGTACTCGGTGGGTCCAACATGTGCTGGCTCAGATTCATTTTCTCGAATGTTTTCAGGAATAAGATGTCCGCCGAACTCCCGTTGTCCACCAAGATTTTTCCTATGACCCATCCAGCAATGTTGACTTCAATCACCATAGCATCATTGTGGATCGTGGATTTCAGCCTGAAATCTTCTTCTGTGAAGGTGATTGGCACCTTCGCCCATTCCGGCGGGGTACCGGACCATCATTAATGATGGTATTCACGAATCGAAGTAGTTGCTTCGCTGCTTCTTTGTTTCAAATTCCATGGCGGATCCGCTCTGTGATTGGCATGATTGTCCCGAATGATGGCGGTGCTTTGGAATTCGAGGTCCCGAACTTGACCGAGGCCTCGAAGAGCTTTCGGTGGCGGTGGCAAGATTTCCCGAATGGGTTGTGGCCGCCGGATTGATCGTATTGCTTGTGACCGAGGGAAGAATTGCTTTGTGAAGGCTGCCATGTTGATTGCGATTGTGGAAATTGCTGAACTGGTACAGAGCTTGGCTGCGGACTCGCGAACTGCTGTGGCCAGAAGTTCGGCCGAAACTGGGTTGGCATCGAAGATGCGATGCTCATCAACGCCTTCTCTTGTTGGATTCGTGCCATGTTCTTTTTTGTTTCAGGGCACCCTTCGGTGCTGTGGCCTCTTCCATGATACTGGCAATAGAAGTGGGGATCTCTTGGGTTGTGGTTCGGAAGGTTTGAGGTTCCTCTTCCTCTCCCCCTTCCTCTTTGGTCGAATCCTCTCCCCGGCACTTGGCCTCGCTTTCTTGCCGTTGCCGAGGATTTCCAACATTGTTCACATTTCGCGGATCTTTGGGGTGGTGCCCTCCGGTCATATCTCTCGCCGCCCTGTCTTGCCTCATTCCGTTCGGCTACTCTCTTGCGGTGGTCATCATCGGACGGGATGTAATCTTCTAACTCCCGAAATAGTTCTTCAACCGTTTCGGGGCTTCTTTCTTGTGAGATGAGAGGTCGTTGGCCCTGGGGTGAGGCCCTTGATCAATGCCTTGATCGTTGTCTTGTCGTCAGCATCGGGGATCTGAGACCTCTGTTGCATGAACCTTCTCACGAAGTTTCGCAGGGGTTCCCTGTCCTTCTGTTTGCAGTTATACAGATCTGAGGCTTCGGCTGTTGTGTCGTGGAACATCTGAAACGCTTGCATGAACTTTGTTTTGAGATCTACCCAGCTGTAGATCGAGTGTGGAGGAGGGGAGTGAGTACCAATTCGCATCGGTCCTTCGCAAGCTATGATGAAGGATTTGGCGAGTGCAACATCATCTCCTCCCGCTGAGTTCACGGCTGACTCGTATCTCATGAGGAATTGCCTGGAATTTCCGAAACCGTTATACTTGGGAAGAGAGACAGGCTTGAACTTCGGCGGCCAAGGTGCTGTTTGCAGCCCTATCGAGAGTGGTGATTCAGAATCCACGAAGTGTGAGATTCCGTTTCCCGCGAAGAAGTTTTCCTTCGGGGATTCTCTTGCGGGCGTGGGGTTCTGCTGTGGTGTTTCTTGCCATAGGGAGCTGTTCTCTTGCTCTTTCATTTCATCGATTTCTCTCTGTATCGCTTGTATCTGTTCCTTTGCTCTGTTTAGCTGCTCTAGTTTATCAGAGATTTTCCTCTTTGCCTGCAATTGAGCCGCGAACTTTTCTTTGTCTTTCTGCAACTGTTGTATCTTTTGGTGGACCATGGCTAGGCGTCTGTCTATGGCATCATCATCGGCATCAACATTCTCGTGCTCTTGCTTTGTTCGGTAGGTTGTTCTTGGATATGAGTCGTTTTTTCTCGCTCTTGCCTTCATGAGGGCTTCGAGCTTCTCTTTTCGGCTGGCCGGTCCGTTACGTTCGAGGATTCGGCACAAACGAAGTTTCATTTCCTTGTGTGGGAAGGCGATCATCCCGGTTCGCCCGCACCGGAGCGTTCTTCTTGGATTTCTTTTGAGGTGGCATCGTGAGTTTCTTTTTCGGCTGAGACACGGTGGGCGCCAATGTTGGGGGGATACCCGAAAAATTCGGATAACTACCCAAACACGAGTGGAGTTCTCAACACGTTCAAGTACACAGTTAGAGCGCAAAGAGACAACGATGCTCTCTGCGCAAGTAGCACAAGTCCCAAAAAAGTCTGAATCCGTTTACACGTGCCCTCGCGCCCCCTTTTATAGGGAGATGAAGGGACTTTTACATTCCGATAACACCCTCGGGCTCGGAGAATATTCCTAATGTGAACACACGCAAGAACGTCTTTTCACCCCTTACATATTTACAAGTCTGCCACTAGTTCACACTCTAAGCCCGGACTTTTTGGGACTACAACTTTGACTTTGCTTCTCCCGTGATTCGTGGATGTCTTCGCCCAAAATTCCCGAATCAGGTCTCTAACTGATTCCCGAAATGGCCTTCGCTTCTCCGCAGATTCGCGCGTATCCCAGCGCCTGAGTCCCGAACAGAGTCTTCACTGGACTCCCGAATTGGAAGATCTCCGAAATCCGAGCCGCCAACAGTTGAGGTTCCGGGCCTCCGCATGTTCATGACTCCACATCTTCGCCGAACCAAGTTTCCCGACTCGCACACCCGCGAACTCGAGACTTCGCGAGGTCTCGCAGTTCTGCGTTCGCGAATCTCCCCGCCCCCCGAAAAACATACTTTGAGAATACCATTAGACTTCGACGTTTCGAGTGTGATGTATTTTCTGAATTCCCCAACACCCATCCCTCACTATCTTCATATGGATGCGCTTGTCCACAAAAGTAGGAGAGAGTTTTCTCGCGGCGGTGGGAGGTGAAAGGGAGGTAGAGTGTGATATTTGCCCAACTGGCCGGGAGTTAACAAATCGAAATGGGGAATCGAGATCTCACCCGTAGTGTTTCGTCAGGTCGGCAACGGTTCTAGACATTCTATTTACATCGGGGAACTTTCTTTGGAAACATTAGGCTGTTCAATCGGCAAATGCTTACCGAACTATTTTAGGTAGTATCAGGGAACATTGCACCAACTTTCCCTACACCAATCGAAGGTGACTTTCTGGTACACTCTGTTTGATATTTGTTTCTGATAGTGTATGCTGACATGCCTGCTGAAGTACCTTGTGTATACTAACCTACTCTATAAGGTGAGGCTTATCAAGTCATTGATAGATCCTTCTAGGCAGGCTCTGTTCTTCCCTATTTATTATTTGTATCTCCACATATTATCCTTTATCTCCTTGAATGAGTAAGTTACATTGCATATTTTCCTTAAAACATGTCACCACCTCATCAGATATTATGATCTTCCGGTACTTTGACTTCCTCCCCGATCTAAAAGAATCATAATGGCATCACACTTGTGGAAGTCTGCTAGCTTGTAATGGATGTTCTTAGAATAACTAAGTAAAACACCATGGCCATAATCAGCTACTCTGCTTTGCTATTTGGTTCACTTGGTGTCTTGTCTTTTGCTGAGTTGGTTTCCATTTTGTGAATCCACTATATGTGTAGATGTAGGTAGCCTCGGGCCTCGGCATGTGTTCATTTACTTTTGTACCGTGCTTTATTTGATCTAATAGAAGTTAAAGGGAAGAAACTTTTTAGTCTTATCCCTATCAAAGCTTTTGTCCAAGTTGGATCAAGCAGCAATGGTTGCGTTTTGTCGGTTCCATGCACTACCTTATTAATCAATTAGAAGAAAAATCTTATCATAATTTTACACAGGAGCAATTTCAACAAGTAGCTGTCTGCAAAAGTCCCAAGTGCTGTCCACTTATGTACACCTTTTATTTACCTTATCACACTTGTTGAATTTCTTATTTCCCACAACTTCTTCCTAGTCTTATTTGTTAGTGGGATTTAACTTTTTAATGAAATCCTAATGCTAATCAGCTTTATAGGAATCGAAAGATGAAATGATAGATCACTCACTCGGCACTAAGTCGGTTCAAAATTCGGTCGCTCATACCGATACATCTACGGTAGTCCAAAAGGCGACGACCATTATTGGCCGGCAAAAAGCTAACGCTTGTACATTTCGAAAGAAATAAGAGGAATTGCTTGTCACTAATTTTTCGACTTCGTTTCGCAGCTTACCCGTAAGACATGAGTGTGTACCGAGATCTCTGTTGGAAGAACTGAACCGAAGAACAAACGGACTTTTTTATTGCCGAGTTTTAGGACATGGAAATTCTAGTAGGGGCTAAATGAGAATGTAATAGACTTAGCCATGAAGTTTTAAGAAATGGTTCTGATCTATATTTAGAAACAAGCTCAAAAATTGAGAAATAAGAAAATGTGGTGTACATTTGTAAGCCTCTTAGTGAGCCTCAAATTATTTAGTGTGCCTTTATCCAAGACTTAGAAACTCGGGTCTAAATGTAACATTCAACTTCTAATCATATTGTATTGAATTGTAACCGCCAGCCACCGTATCACACGAGTTAATTGAATAGGAGAATATCCACGGATATGAATAAGTATCATGCATATAGAGCATCCTCATATTGCACAAACCGGTACAAACTATTATCACGGTACATAGATACATACATCATGAGCATACCACCAATATTACCGTACATTTTTAAAAATACGTAAATCCATATACCATATTAATGCAAACATGGCTAGTAAGTGCAAGTATCGCAAATGCGCTAGTGCGGATTGCCGAGTGACCCGACCTATGCTAGATGTATTCCTTTCACCTTCAATATTGAGGGACTTATTTACCATTACCAAATGATGGAGCCAACATCCCGATTTCTTCATCTTCCATCTTCCGGGATATCTCGGGGCATTTGTAATCCCACATAGCGGGTGGTGGGAGGGCGGTGGATACCGGCACATGTCTTCTCTATCTCTTCGGCAATGCCCAAGAAGGCGGTGCGGCGGTGCCTCGATTTCCCACCATATCCGGTCCATGGGATATGCATCCATGGAACTCGGGTGCAATCAAGGGCGCCGGTGACGCAGCTACTGCCATTGTAAGTATCACCACTACCCATCCCAATGATTGGAGAGGTGTCAAGAAGGCAGGATTGGTATGTCAATGAGGAGGATGAGGATGAAGGTGATATGCTCATCTTTCTCTCCCCGTGCTTTCTTTCTCATGTGTGTTCTCCGGTAGTTCTTGATCTCATTGTCCGTGCGCCCGGCGATCTCCGTGCTATCCTCGACCATCTATATGGAGAATTTGAGTCATTTTTATCTCAAACTAAATTTACTAAACAAGAAAAAGGCTACTCTAGAAAACCTCTTTGGATCAAACTCGTTCCCCCACCGAGCATGGAGCTCAACAATAAGGTTCTCCTCTTGCGGTGACATGCGGCCATGCTTGAGACTAGGGTGGAGGTAGTTCACCCACCGGAGGCGGCAGCTCTTTCCTGTCCTATTGAGGCCTACATGAAAACGTAGATAATGTATAGTATTAAGAGGTCTAATTAGACAAGTTAGAAGGATATATTGTATGGATTATATCCTTTTTGAACCGGGATGCACCCCATTTCCATTATTCAAAACAGAAATACGAGAGATTTAGATGCAAGCGAGAGACGAGGGGGGGGGAGATAGAACTTGATCTAGATGGATAGGCGAGACCTCGGAAAGTCTAACAAATTCTCAACCTGATAGATAAGACACCTCCCCTATATTGGGATAGATAAGACGGTTTGGGATTACATATCCAGCTTTTGGTAGGAAGCTGCCACCGCTCCTGTCTCTGGTATCCCCTCTTCCCCTCCTTTATAGCCCTATTTGGAAGCTCGATAATTGGTCCAAGACCCTTTGTAAATTACAGCCCTGCAAATTTTTCTATCATGGGCCAGAATTGATGTTTGGATGGCCGGTGAACCCACTAACTTTACCCTTGGTTTGGGCGAATACCGGCAGAAAAAAAGGGGAACCTATGTCTTCCGGAAGTTAGGAAGGTATTGAAACTTCCAATGTTTGAGATCCGTGCAACCAACCACAACCATTGGATCTAGCAACTAAACCCTACTCATCTTCTCATTCCACCTTCACCTACCTCCCGCCGTCGGTGCACCCCGTGTGGGGGTGCGACTCCCGCCGCCGCCGCGACCGTGCGGAGGCACCGTCACTCACCATGGCCGCCGCCCCCGACGCTACCCACTCCCCCCCCCTCCCGGACGCGCTCCGCCGCGGCGGGCCATGGCCGCACGATCCCCGGCGGCCCCGCGCGGCGCCGTGGCCGGCCGTCGCTAGCGGTGGCTACCGCGAGGCGGAAGACGAAGCAAAATAAAAATGTTGGAACATTTTCAAAAATGCGACCAACATTTTCACGAAAATGTTGTTGAAACCTTTTTTTTAAAAAAATGTTGGTTAATTTTTTTATGAAAAATGTTGGTTCAACATTCTTTTTGAAAAATGTTGTAACATTATTCTAAAAATGTTGCAACATTTGTTATATAATATTATGAGGTGTGATGATTGGAAAACAATAAACATTGCATTTTGATGGGTTTTGCTTTGAGCCGGAAGTTTCAACCCCATCCACCTTCCACAGGTCATATAGGAGAGAGAAAAAGAATCATGTGCTTCGGGTGCGAGAAAAAATACGACATCCATCCATCGGGCGGTGCTTCCCTTCAACCTCGCAAGTTGTGACTCTGGCAGCTCATCCCCGTCGACGACGCGAGGGAGCGAACCAGCAGATCTGGACAACCAGATCCGTCCGGGGCGAGCTGGTGGCTCACGGAGGATTATTACATATCTATTCCTAACCTACCGCAAAAGGACAGTACGTATTACATTTATGTTTGCGACTTTGCCGCCAAGGATTGCAAAACGGCTACTACTCCTAAGTTGTAGTTCCCCAGCCCCTCAAACCTGAGACTTGGGCAATGAAGTCCCAACGACGGTCACCCAACAGACGGACAGTGCCTACCAGTTGCATGTCCTCCTCCTCTGTCCATGGCCCCTTGCGCATCTCCTCTCTTGCAGTCACCATGTTACTGCCACTTTGACGTTGTGATTGTGGGAAGCTTCTGGGTTTGATCCTTGATGACCTCCAGCATGATAGGGTAAAGGTGCTATTTGGGGGAGGAAGCCACTAAGTGTTGAGCTGTGTACTGGACTGCTGGCTTTTGCCCCTCATTTATAGGCAAGCTGGGGAGGAGCCCTTCTGTCAGCACCCCACCCACCCCTACAAAAACAATAAAAAAAACTCTTTATATCCTAGCATTAATGCCCTAATCATATTATTCTTTGATAAGACGAATAGAAGTCCGAAATGGATCCCAGTTCTTGCTTTAGGTAACTCGTACCCAGTACACATGGTATATGTCTCTGCACTTCAGAAATGTCGAAATTGTTCAATGATTTTTTGTTTTCTCTTTTAGATGTTTCGTGGCATTTTTACCTACTCTTCATCTGAACTTCTTACTAGTGCTTCTTTGGCAAATTGAAAAAGGAAATGTTCATCTATCTGCTCTCCATCTGAACTCTTTATTTACCCGGTGAGTGATGATGCTTGCCATTTAAAAATTCTTGATTTCAATCTATGTGATTCATAGTGTGGCAAACTTCATCGAGACTGTTGCCAATTTCCTTTCTTTGAAGTAAAAAAGCATTTCTGACATCTTGGTTTGGTTGATTGCTGAGTGAGTGAGATGAATGATCGAATCTTTTTAAGCTCCTGGCCATCACTGTACCACTCATTACTCTCTCTTTTGCGTACCATTTATGTATGCATGGAGAAGAAAGATGTGAAATTTCAGGTTTCTAGACGGTAGGGCCTAACTGAGGAGGTTTTTTTTTTGCATCCTCAAGACCTAACTTCTCCATTGTCATGGAATTAGTTGTTCTGATCACGAAGGGTGAAGTTAAATACCATTTCCTGTGTGTGAGGGTCATGAGGCTGACCGACCTTGATCGAGTGGAGGCCACCAACCTGCAACCAGTATTAATTTCTGTCCACTTTGTGGTGGGGACGGCATCTCACTAACTTGTTATATTTATTGGCATCTATATATCCTGCTTTTCTTTTTCTTTTTCTTTTGAACCGGGCATCTATATATCCTGCTTTTGGGAGGCTCGCTCCCCCGTCGTACTCTGAAAACTGCTCAATAATTGAGAACCCAATCAGTCTTCCGATTTTCTGCATCCTGCTAGCATCGTTCTGTTTGGACAGTATTTGTCGTTTGTGCTGATCTTTTACCTGTTTCTGTGATCTTGCTGTAGTCTCTCTCTGACGGGCACCAATAATCAGAAGTGGCCGTAGCTCTTGCAAGGCACGTCGTACCTTCTCCACCCGAATCCACCGTCAATGATCGATCCAATGGCTAAAATAAACTCAAGGCCAAATCTTATCCGTCCCGGCGTTTTCACACCGGGGCCGGGGGGGAGTCCGTCCGTCCGCCCGCGGCCCGGCGCGGGGCGCGCGCTTCCTTCCCGCGCGTTGCGCCGCCCGGTCTCTCTCACGTGCCGCGCGCCGTGCACCCATCCGCGAGCGCGTCGTCCTCCCCTCCCCACAAGCCGCCGTGGTGTCCCGCGGGCTCGTGTGCTTTGCGCCGCCCTCTCGCTCCAAGTTGTCGTGGAGGAGAGACGACCGCCGACGCCGCCGCTTTGTCTCCCGCGCGCTCCACCCGGTGTTCGGACTTCGGCGTCGGCGTCCTTCCCGCTCCCAAAGGCCGTCGCGGCGCCCTAGCGGCTCATGCGGCCGCGCCGCCCTCCGCTTCGGGCCCGGTTGTAACTAGGTCTTGTCCGGTGCAAGCGGGGCTCATTCTCGTTGCAATTTGTTCACGTCGGGTTGCAACTAGGAGTCTAGTTGCAAATTGGTTCGTGTCCAATTGCGGCGAGTCGATTCGTTGTAATTAGTTCCGTCGAGTTGCAATTAGTGTAGTGTCACGGTTGCAATCGGTTAGTCTCTTTGTTGCAATTCGTTCGCGCCTAGTTGCGGTTCGAAAATTTGGGTCTAGTTGCAATTGGTTCGCGTTGAGTTGCAATTGGTCCGTCAAGTTGCAATTGGTCCGCGTCGAGTTGCAATTGGTCCGTCAAGTTGCATTTGGTTCGGTGCGAAGTTGCAACCGCGGGGGTCCGTGCATTTGCTTTGTACGTAATGCACCCGCGTGCATTTTAGTATTGCCATATATATATATATATATGTAGATATACATTATACAAGTAGAATTTGAGAAATTGGAGATTTTATTTTATAACAAAAAATGGAAAATAAAATATGATTACATGAAAGCATACAATATTATATGTTCACTTGTGTAGATCTACTCATTTTGAGTCTAACACAATTAGATTTTTCATTTTATGATTTTTCCGTGATTTACTATGATTTTTCAAAACTGTTATAGGGGGTAATTTGACCCGTTTTGCAAAGTTCGGGAGGTAATATAGATCGTTTCGTAGGTTGGGGGTTATGTAATCCAACCCGCGCGCGTGAGGGGGTGATATATACTTTTTCCGCGGTCCACCCCTCATAAGTGAGGGGGGTAGTATAGACTTTTCCATTTCGCACAACATGTTCCCAAAGTGGGCCAAGAAATTCACACATGCAACATCTCTATGTGATTGCCGAATTCCGAAAGACGTGTATTTCATTTGTTAGTATAAAACATTTGAACTTTTGCATGTTCCGACGAATTCAAATAGCAGTCACGCCGCCACCATTTTTGGTTCTCTGTTCCTGAACTCTTGTAAATGCCTTGGGCCCACCCAAACTGGTTGATCATTTTATTTTTTTAATTTATTTTGAAAAATAAATGATCGTTTCAAAACTTAGCAAAACTAACCTACCATAGTGACCCATGGCGGTTTGCCCCTACCGCCATGGGCCACGGCGTAGTATGTTAGTTTTGCGAAATTTTGAAACCATCGTATTTTTATGCAAAATGAATAAAAAAATAAATTAGAAAAAAAATAAAATTCCAACTTGTTGTAGGCATAAACAAGGCCCTCGCCTTGGGCCTCTTGTAAGTCTGCCGACCCAAATTAATGACCTTGGGCCTACTGTAATTAATAATTCCCGTAGTGGGCCTTGGGCTTACCCAAGCAGTGGGCCGACCCATTCGCACGACCCGTCGTTGTTTCCTCCCAGCCCAGGCCTACGTACGTACGACGAGGTCTCGGCCGGTCGTCCTCGTCCCCACTCCGGCCGCCGCCGCCGCCGCCGGCGAAGTAAGGCGCCGTCTCGTCCGCCCCGGCGACAACGAGGTGAGAAGACAAGGTACGCCACCTCCCTCCTTCCTGGAACGCATTTCTCATATATCGCGTATTGGTGATTGACATGTCATTTCGTCTGTATAATCGCTGTCGTAATAATCCCCAATCCGAGGCGGTAGTGTCGAGCTTGCGGATCCAGAATGCGGGTGCTGCAGTGAGCGCATTTCTTTCTCCTGCGGCAGCAGGAAAGAGTTCTCTACGGCGATGTGAGGGTCGGTCGGAGGGAAATCGAGATCTCATCCCTAGTGTTTCTGTTAGGTCACCTACGGTACTAGCTATTCTATTTTGGGGATGACAGGTACAAGCTATTCTAATGCTGTACCAATCTCTTTGTGGATGTTAGGCCGTCTCGTTTGGTCATGCTTGATGTTAACACGCAGTTCTGATTAGGTATACAGTCGCAGACTTGTGGGAGTAAGTTTTTAAATTCGAAGTGTGAACATTTCTGTAAAATAAATGAACTATATTTAACGCGGACTGGTCGAATTTAAGAATCCAGCTGTGCAAGTGCAAGTACAAGTCCTCCTTTTTATAAAAATGGTATGCATACAGAGACTGGAGCCTCCCCTGTTCCAAGTTGACATCAGGGGGCTTTCGTTGGAACGTTAAGCTGTTATATATCTGCAAACGCTTACCGAACTATTTTAGGTATTAGGGAGCATGGCAGCAACTTTTCCTACACCACTCAAAAGGTTAAATAGTTTATTAAGAAGTTCGTGAACTGACTTTCTGGTACACTCTGTTTGATATTTGTCTCTGATAGTGTCTGCTGACAAATGCCTGCTGAAAATCCAGTGTATGTGTATACTGGCCTATTCTATAGCATCAGTTTTTTTTAATGTTATCCCCTTTGCTGTGGCTTTTGGCTGTTGTAGCCTTGATATTCAGGAATGCTTCCTGCGCTTGGTATCTTATTTAGGACTCTTGCCGTAAGCTTGTCTAATTGAGTTTTTTTACCATGGGCTCTTCAAGTGATTGATGGATCCTTCTAGGCACGGTCACTTCTTCCCTATGTATTATTTTCTATCTCCACATATTATCCTTTATCTCCTTAAATGACTAAGTAACATTGCATATCTTCTTAAAAACATGTCACCAGATAATCACATCTTGTGATTTCTGGTACTCTTACTTCCTTCCTCACCCTGATCTAAAAGAATCATAATGGCATCACAGTAGAAGTTTGCTTGCTTATAATTGATGCTCTTAGAATAACTAAGTAAATCACCATGGCCATGATCTGGTACTCTGCTTTGCCATTCCATTTACTTTGTGTGTTGTCTTTTGCTGAGTTGGTTTCCATTTTGTGAATTCAATATACGTGTAGATGTAGGTAGCCTCAGCATGTGTTCATTTCCTTTTGTACCGTGCTTTATTTAATATAATAGAAGATAAAGGGACGAAACTTTTTAGTCTTATCCATATCAAAGCTTTTCTCCAAGTTGGATGCTGTGGAGTGTAGAGTAAAAGCAAGCAGCAAATGTTGCGTCTTGTCGGTCTATGCACTACCTTATTAATCAATTAGAAGAAAAATCTTATCTTAATTTTACAAAGAAGCAGTTTCAACAAGTGGCTGGCTAAAAAGGTCCCAAGTGCAGACCACTTATCTACACTTTTTGTTTGCCTTATCACGCTTGTTGAATTTCTTATTTCTTGCGTGTATGATCAGTAACTTCTTTCTAGTCTTATTTGTTAGTGTGATTTATCTTTTTTTATTAAATCCTAATGCTAATGAGCTTTATTGGAATCGAAAGATGAAATGATAGATCACTCACTCTGGCACTAAATCAGTTCCATTCTGGTGGCTCATACTGATACCTCTACTGCTCTACAGTAGTCCAAAAGGCTGCCTGACCATTATTGGCCATCAGAAAGCTAACAGTAGTGCATTTCTGAAAGAAATCAATTGATTTGATTGTTGCCAATTTTTCTGACCTGTTTCAGAGCTTGCCTATAAGGCAAGGTCTCTATTTGAAGAACTGAACTGAAGAGCAAACATATTGTTATTTGTGCTCTTTACTGCAAGTAACATGTGATCTTTGTTGCTCTGTTTTAGGATTTGGAAAGTCTAGGGTGTAGGGGGTAAAGCAGAATGTAATAGAAATAGACATGAAGTTCTAAGAAATGATTCTGATCTTTATTTAGGACAAGCTCAGGTTTTAAAAAATAAGAAAATATGGTATACGTATACCTTTCTATGGCTTAAGTGAGCCTGAAGTTATTCAATCTTCCTTTATCTGAGCCTTAGAAATTATGGCCTCGTCTGGTTTGATCCCCAAGGACACCACACCAATCGTTGGCGCGCCCCTGAGATTTTGATTCCTGCTTGGATCGATGCCAACATGCTGGCACACCAATGCCTCGACACCCGCAGCAGCACAGGTCCCATTGTTTCGCCCGACGACCGACGTTTGCGAAACGATGGTGGCGGAATCGGCTGTGCATTGGCATGCCCGCGTCTGGCAGGGCAACACAGGGCTAAAACCAAATGTACCCTAAGAGTCTAAATGTAACAGTCAACTTCTTATCATATTGTATTGAGTAATAACCGTGAGCCATATCAAACTGTTAATTGATCAGGAGAGTATCCACAGAGATGAATAAGTATATGCATATAGAGCGTCCTTGTATTGCACACTATTGTAAAACTGATACAAACTATTCGCACACTACATAGATACATACATCATGAGCGTACTTCCAGTATAACCGTAGATTTAAAAATACTGAGATCCATACTAATGCAAATATAGCTTAAGTGCAAGTACTGCAAATCTGCTAGGCAGATTGCTGAGTGACCTGACCTATAATAGATGTATTCCTTTTGCCTTCAATAGTGAAGGCCTTATTTACCATTACCAAATGATGGAGCCAGCATCATTATTTCTTCGTCTTCCATCTTCCAGAATATCTCAGGGCATTTATAATCCCACATAGCAGGTGATGGCAGAGGACAGGGGATACTGCTGCATGTCTTTTCTTTTCCTTCAGCAATGCTCAACAAGGCAGGTGCCTGCGGTGCCTCAATTTCCCTCCATATCTGATCCATGGGATATGCATCCATGGAACTCTGGGTGCTGCCAAGGGCACTGGTGATGCAGCTACTGCCATTGTGAGTATCACCACTACCCATCCCAATTATTGGAGAGGTGTCAAGAAGGCAGGATTGGTATGTCAATGAGGAGGATGAGGATGAAGGTGATATGCTCATCTTTCTCTCCTGTGCTTTCTTTCTCATGTGTGTCCTCCAGTAGTTCTTGATCTCATTGTCTGTGCGCCCTGGCAGCCTCCGTGCTATCCTCGACCATCTATATGGAGAATTTGAGTCAGTTTTCTAAATTTACTAACCGAGAAAAAGACTGCTCTCTAGAAAACCTCTTTGGGTCAAAGTCATCAAACCTGTTCCCCCACCGAGCATGGAGCTCAACAATAAGGTGCTCCTCTTGCGGTGACATGCGGCCATGCTTGAGACCAGGGTGGAGGTAGTTCACCCACCTGAGGCGGCAGCTCTTTCCTGTCCTGTTCAGGCCTACATGAAAACATAGATCACGTATAGTGTGAAGAGGGCTGGTTAGACAGTATTACATTTATGTTTGCGACTTTGCGCTAAGGATTGCAAAATGGCTACCTAAGTTGTAGTTCCCCAACCCCTCAAACCTGAGACTTGGGCAATGAAGTCCCAACGACGGTCACCGAACAGGCGGACAGTGCATACCAGTTGCATGTCCTCCTGCTCTGTCCATGGCCCCTTACGCATCTCCTCTCTCACAGTCACCATGTTACTGGCACACTAACGTTGCTCACTTCTACCTTGGATAGGCTGGGAACCAGTCTTGGTGCTCTTCTTTCTCTGTGTGATCGTGGGAAGCTTCTGGTTTTGATCCTTGATGAACTCCAGCATGATAGGAAGAAGGTGCTACTAAGGGAGGAAGCCACTAAGTCTTGCTGGTACTGGATTGCTGGCTTTTGCCACTCATTTATAGGCAACAGGGGAAGCCCTTCTGCCCCCCTGCCCCCCCCCCCCCCCCCAATAAAAAAACGGGAAGCACCTGTGTGATCACATGACGTTGTGGTTATGACTCAGCTAAGAGAACTGTTTTCCCTATGCTCAGACTCAAGCTGACTTTGTTCATAATGGATTCAGACTGATCATGTAATTCTTTTCTCTTATCTGTTATCTCTGTGACTGTAAGTTGACTCCACAAACTTTTGTGTAATAGCACAATCATTTTGATATAAATCAACGGAGAACTCTATTTCCTTTTTTTTTTCTGTGTAACGAGATGTTTTATTATGTTTTGTTATGGAAAAAGGACAAGCAGAAAGTGTTGTGGCTATCGTCATTTGGATATCTTGTAAGCCAGTAGCATTAATGCCTTAAGCATATTATTCTTTGATAAGACAAATAGACGTCTGAAGTGGATCCCGGTTCTTGGTTTAAGCAACCCATACCTAGTATCAAATATGTCAAAATTGTTCAATCATTTTTGTTTTCCTTTTTAGATATTTCTTAGACTTTTACCTACGTACTCTTCATCTGAACTTTTTACTGCTGGTGTTTTCACAAATTGAAAAAAATGTTCCCCTACTCTTCATCTGAACTTTTTACCGGTGAGTGATGATGTTTGCCATTTGAAAATTCTTGATTTTAATCCATGACACTCATAGAGTGTGGCAAACTTTCTCGGGACTGTTCCCCATTTCTTTCCCGGGAAGTAAAAAGCACTTGCTTTTCTATCAGCCGTAATCATTGGCACTGAGGACTCCATCTGTCTTTTCTTGTCAGCCATTATCCTAAGCATAGGGAAATATCTTAGTCATGCACATACCTTCCATAGAAGCCATGCACAAATCAGCAAAATGCATATTCTTCCACTGAGCATGCCATGTAAGAAATGTCGTTTTGGTGTTAGTTGAGCCACATAAAAGTAATCTTTGGTGTGTCTATATCGAGTACTAGGATGACTTGTGCTGTTTTATGCAGTGCATATATGATTTACTGATGGTACTACTGATAACATGTCTGCATGTGTTTTAGATGGAACGTATCGAAAGTGGGAGTGTTGAAGTTGTTTTTAACAAGGTAGCAGAAAGCAGCAGCGATATTTCTAGCAGAACATGTTCTGCAATATTTGAAAAATGCACATATCAACTATGTAATAAATTAGCTCATGTAATAACCAGCTTTCTTATGGTTGCAATTTTTTTTTTTGCGTTTCATATTCTGTTGACTGTGAATTCCAACTGGATAGTATGTTTTATTACCTGTATTCCAGTTGATAGAGTATAATAACTGAGTAATATCAACATATAACTGAGTTGCACTGCATAGTACTGTATGCTTTAGGTAAGTTGGCAGATACAGTGGCTGCCCAAGTATCGGTTGCTGCCTCCTCTCTGCTATAGCAATCTATTTGGAAAAAACAAAGTCAATCTTGGAGATTTGATTATTTGTTTTTTTTGAAGTGTGCATCCTTTTTCTTGGTCCAGTGTTTGCTTCATCAGAAGTGAACATGATTTATCATACAACATATGCCATCTTTGTTATATTTCTGACGTCTTGGTTGATTGATAAGTGAGTGAGATGAATGATTGATCTTTTTAAGCTCCTGGTCATCTTTCTACCACTCATTACTCTCTTTTGCGTACCATTTATGTATGCATGGAGAAGAACTATGTGAAATGACAGGTTTCTAGACAGTAGGGCCCTGAGGAGTTTTTTTATCCTCAAGACCTAACTTCTCCATTGTCATGGAATTAGTTGTTTTCATCATGAAAGGTTCCCTCACCATGAAGTTAAATACCATTTCCTGTGTGATGGTCATGAGGCTGACCTGGATCGAGCGGAGAAAAGTTATGGAAGAAGCTTTGCTGTGGAGGCCACCAAGCTGCAACCTGTGTTCCTTGTCCACTTTGTGGTGGGGACTGCGTCTCACCAACTTGTTATATTGGCATCTATCCTGCTTTTGGAAGGCTCTCCTGTACACTGAACACTGCTCTATTCTACTAATGGAGAACCCAATCAGTCTTCCGATTTTCTCATCCTGCTTCCATTGTTCTGTTTGAGTGTTTGTCGTTTGTGCTTCTCTTATCTGTCTCTGTCAGCTTGCTGTACTCTCTGACGGGCAGCAAGAGCTCATCTTACTCTCTTCTCTGGACGTGGCAGGATGTACTAACTTTAGGAATGATCAGTCGTCATGCGCGCGATGACACTTCTTTTTCACCCCTTTTCCCATGTTCATCAAATGCACGAATTTAAGTCACTTTCTCAGATATGTGTATCTATCTCTAGAATCCTTGGGATGCCCATCATACTAAGAAGAAGTGAAAATTCAGCTAACCTCTGTGATATTGATGCTTTGTCTTCGTATATCCATATACGTGAGTTTGGCACTATGTCAGTTTATTGACTTGTCTGAAACTTTGCACTCATGCAGAGAAATAATCTTTGGAATGCTTTATTTTTGTTGGGAGGATTCATGTACGTTGTGCATGATGTGCGGAATTACAAGCCATCAATCATCTTAGCCATCAACAGTCTGAAGATGATAATTCTCGCCGTATGATGATGGAGACCACCGTACCACAGGCTGATGGACCAGGCAGTACATTCCAGAAGCTCTAGTTGACAAATAATGTAAGTCTTGAGAACTTTTTTTTTTTACATCAGAATCTAATTGTTTGATTAGATGGAAGGAAAACCAGGGCTTCTTTACCGAGCGTGAACCCCCTGCTCTCTGCAAGTGCTCTAATCCCGTCCATGATGTAGATGCCTGCAGGCTGATGAGCCAACCGATTACCCCCAAAAGCATAAGGTGATAAGGGACATGGAATTTCACAGGTGATCCCGGTGACGGCAGCAGACGCCGACAGGCGACAGCAATGCCGCAGACGAAGGCGGAACCACCACCCGATTGGCGTGATTTGGTCTTCACCACACGGCACCACACACACTACACCTGGTGGAGCCTCAGGAGAGGGGGGGCCAAAGGTGATGGATGGATCAATCAAAAGCAGCACCCACTGGGAAATCCATGGACACAGAAAACTAATTAAGGTTGCTTTGGCCTGCTGTGCTCTGGCGGGGTGCAGTGGTTAGCACACGGTGAGCTCATGGCAACACTTGTCCTGCAACAGGGCGTAGTGGAGGTCAGTATTTCACCCTATCGTTGACGTGCTGGGCCACTATAGCGGGATGAGATGATGGGTGATGTTCAGCTTGTGGCCGGTATTCAGACATGTCGATGCCGATGAATACTAGTATATATACTATGTGTGTGTGTGTGCGCGCTGGATTTGATCGGAGATGCTGAATTCTGCTGGGTTTGTTTTGCAGGTACGTCCTGATGGATATCTTTGTGGGCCTGGGTCGTCGTGCTGATTGCTGAGGTTTTGTTTATGGTTTACAGTGGACGCGTAAAAGAGTCAGCCGTCACTTACCAAACAATGACCATTTATTTGGGCCCCAGTCCTCACATGAATAATGTAACAACCCAGGAATTTAGGTGTGTAAATTTTGCGAAAATTTAAAACTTTTTGACTGAAATTGAGTGCTATCAATTTTTGAGCCAAATTGCTAGCCCTTCTCTGAATTCTCCACCAGATTAACCCATGTATAAAAGCATATTTTCAAAATATGGTAAATTAGTGATTTGGTCTTTTCTGGTTTTATTGGATTTTATTGTGTGTTGTTTGAATTTGGAAGTAATCCAAATTCACACTTAATCCCTAGCTTCTAAATTCAAAATCCAATCTCAATGTTTTGAAACCTTAGTTGGGCCGGCCAACGCCAAAGCACCGAATGCGGCCCACCTAAACCTGCCGGGTCCGGCCCGTGTGCCCTTCCGCCCATTTACTCGGCGCGGCCCACCTCTTACCTCGCTATCTCCGACGCGTGGACCCCGCGTGTCGGCACCCCCTTATCCTCACCAACCCCGCCCCGACACCGAGCGGGCCGGCGCGCGCCGGCTCGCCGCACCGGCTCGCGCGGGGGCGGGGCGCGGCCGGCCACCCGGCCCGCACGCACGCCGAGGGCCCGCGCGTGCGCGCGGGCCCCGGATGCGACCGTGGGAAAGGCTAATGACGCATCCGCCCCGCTCCGCGAGCATCCGAGGCGTCCCCAAGCCGCGGCCACGAGCGCCACCGCCCCGTCCGGCGAACGGCCGGGGGTATGGAGGGTTTTTCCCCCTCGAGCCGCTCGCGGCGTCGATTCAAAAGGAGCGGGCCGGTGTGGCACGGAAGCAAAGCCACCCACCCCCTCTTGGGGTTTCCTCTTCCACCACCGCCCGTGTGCACCGGATTGGGGGAAGAAGCGGCGCGCGCGCCGCCGCGTCGCGCCGGTCGAGGAAGGAGCGGGGGGACGGACCGGAGCAAGGACCACTTCTCCGCCGGGACGCCGTCGACACGCCGAGGGGGCGCCGCGCCGCGCGCGGAAGGGGAAAAGACGTGAACCGGCGGGGACAAGGAGCGAGGAGCCGAGACGGACGACCACCGGCGTGAACTTCTACACCGCCTTGGTACACCACTCCACCGAGCCGCCACGACTCCACCGCCGCCCCGAAGTGAGCATCACCGCGGCCGCCTTATCCCTTTCCTCCCTCCATGGGCTCTACTACGTTTTGCGCCGACGGCGTTGGGGTGCGCCGTCGAGTCGCCTTGCCCGGTTGCGGCGGTCGAGCCGCGCATCGCCGCGTCGCGCTCGTGCGGAGCTCTCGGGCCACTCATGCCCCCGGCCCGCCGACGCCATGCGAGGACCGTGTGTGGGTGCGGCATTCGCGCCAAGCATGTTGTGCGGGGGCGT
This sequence comes from Cenchrus americanus, assembly GCA_947561735.1. Taxonomy (NCBI): domain Eukaryota; kingdom Viridiplantae; phylum Streptophyta; class Magnoliopsida; order Poales; family Poaceae; genus Cenchrus; species Cenchrus americanus. The sequence continues at coordinate 1,005,579 of OX387239.1, forward strand.
GTGCGCCGCCATGCGCGCCGCGCGCGCCGAGTTCACGGGGCATTCCCCGACCCGTGCTCGCCGCCGACGCGCGTGGAACGTTGGTTTGAGCCGGGCTTCGTCCCGTGTGTGCTTGCGAGGTGAGGGGGGAGGGGCGCCGCGCCGTGACGCGCGCGCGGCGGTGTCGGCGAGCCCGGTTCTCGGGTCGACGCGCCGCTCGCCGCGCGCGAGGCCACGGACGCGAGCGTGCGCACGGCGGTACACCCCGGTGCCGAGCCGCGGCATGCGCGTCAACCCGGTGGTGGTGGTCGGGCGATTGCCACCGGACCGAGCGCCGGCGACGCGCGCGCGCGGCCGCGGTGCCGCCGGGGCTTTTCGTCGAGCACCCGGAGTGCGAGTGTGCCCTGATCGTGCCAACCTAGGAGATGGGCCGCCGGGCCGGTCCGGGCTCTTAGCCCGGTTCGGCCGCCCCTAACGGCCGTCGGCCCAGCGCAGGAGTAAGCTGGGGGTGGAAAGTTAGACTTCCGTAGTGGATCGTGGGGTCGTTCGCCTAGTGCTTTTGTTGGGCCGGAACCCGGTTTCAAGCGAGGACCAAGTCCGGCCGGGCCACCCACGGCCCGGCGGCCGAATCCGGCCTTTTCGGCTGTTAACCACGGGACGCTGACGTCATGCTGACGTCAGCAGCCTATTTTCTCAAAATCCCCTTTTTCTATTCTGTTTTAAATTCCAGAAATGGATTTAACCTTTAAAAATTCATAACTAATTCCAGGGAGCTCAGAAAAATACAAAATTAATTTCTATAAATCTGTAATTTCGAAACCTTGCTGATTGTAGGTAGTTTGGGTTCTTTTGGATCTTCTAAATTGGTTCTTATTTGGAGTTATTGCTTAGTTGTGCACCGTAATCTTATTTTCGCGTCGAATCTCGTGCGCGGACCCGAGCTTCGACCGGAGGACGTGGAGGACCCCGAGTACACTCGCTCCGGACGGCGACCGCTTCAACGGCAACGAAGGTGTCATGTCACTCCCAACCATGTAGATCCCATGTTGTTAAATAGTCGCTAGTGCTTTACTTTAATGCATTGATCCGATGAATTGCATAACCCGTTTATTAGCCATGCCTTGATGCTTTGATATACCCCCGTTTCCTTGTTCTACTACCCCGGGACTAGCTACAGACCCCTAGCTAGTCCCTTACCTCAACTATCCATATTTTTGTTGCTTGATTATGGATGGTACTCTGGGCTTGGACTGAGATGTGGGTATCTCGGTGTGTTTCTAGCGTGCGTTCTGGGTGCGTATCTCCTTGCTGTGTTTTGGCGGGAGCGAGCCGCTTGGTTACTTGTGAACGGCTGCCGAGGGAAGATGCGATCTGGCCTCTTACCCGAGGGTCGTGTCGTGTGGGATGGAGATGGTGAGTGCTCGCTCTCGGCCCCTTAAGGACCGATCGTCAGTTGACCTTGTTTCGGATGACTATTTTCGTACAGACCGCCCGCCTTGTATTGGGCGGGGGTGCGGGGTGAGACTTGTAGTGGATAGCACCCCTCCTGTAGGAGGATCGGTGTGATCGTGTCGGGAGTGGTCTTTCCCTCCTTAGTAGACTTTGCCCCGGCGAGGCCGGGGAAGGGTTCCACGGCCTTCGAGGGACCTCTCGCGGGTAGTATGAGCTCGCCGCGGAGGGCCGGGCCGGGCTCGGAGACGCGGGAGGGTACTATCCACTTACTTGGCCTTCGGCCGTATGGTAGGGTCGGTCACCGGTGACGGCCGGTTCCGGTCCTATTCGGGCGGGTACGGTTGTACAACCTCTCGAAGTGTTAAACCTATAGCTATAGTCCGTGTCCACCGGTTATGGACGAGCCTCTCGATCTCTCACCCGACTAGATACACTTCTCTTGTGCTTCTTCTCTCCCCCCGAGTGTGTGAGCCGGCTTCGGCCCGTTGAGATGTGGGGATAGGAGCCGGTGGGCCCCACATCGCAGATGAGAGTTGGGTTCTGGATCGTGGTTGAGATCCGGAGTTTTGGTGTGGAATTCCTTGAGCGGGGTGTGGACCCCTGAGGTGTGGACCTCGGAAGCGGAAGTTTCCCCGAGGTGTGGACCTCCTAGCTGTATTCTGCTTACCTTGTACGTTGCTCTGCTGCTTTGCTTAAGCTTTCTACAGCCAGATTAGGGATGTCTCATGCATAGTAGAATATACACCGCTTTTGCCTCTTTGTTGGGAAGCTGACATGACCTACCCGCTTATCGGGTAGACCCTGGTGCCTCTGACGCAGAGCCGGACTACGACTTCGACAACGACGGTTGGGTGGACTAGAGCTCTTCCTACACTTGAGCTGCCTGCGGATATGGAGTTTCCCGCGCTTTCATGGAGCCGCTGCTAGACGTTTTATTTATGTTTGATTCAGTCCCGATGGACTTGTACCGGCATGTGCCGAAGAGATGTACTCTGATTAATGTAATAAAATAAATGTTGTACTCTACTTTACTTGTTTTTATCTTTCTGTATGGATTTTTGGCATCGGCCGAGACGGGGATTGCACGTGGTAGCCCTCCTGGGACTACCACCGAGGTGCTAAGATTCGGGGTTCCGTTCGCGGAAATCCGGGTCGTTTCAGTTGGTACCAGAGCCATGCTTTACTGTAGGACGAGCCCCAGGAATGGTCGATAGCATAGGAAGCCATTTTTGAACCTTGAAACTTTATATAAACCCCTTGGCTTCCGTATGTATATATCTATACTTATATATATGCATTACCTTGATTAATTTTCACTAACTACCTTACTAACTACGCTCTAACAACGTTGTGCAGATGGCGGAGAGAGCGTGGGTTCCTCTGGAGTCGGACGGCGGGGAGGTACCGAGGCTTCGCCGCTTGGCCGAGGGAGTGCCTGGAGGCAGCCGGAGTGGGGACCGACCGAGTCAGCTACAAGGGGAGGACCATGGGGCACATGGAGCGATCCTGCCACTTTTCCGACCGTTACGGCACGGCGGACCCACGGGTGCCGAGTTCAAGGAGGTCAAGGTGCCTTTGCTACGAGAGTTCGACCATGGAGGCACACCCGCCTAGCACACGCCGAGCTCTCAAGATGGTTTGTGTCCGGTGGGGGAGAAGCTTAAGGACACCCCGTTCGGCGTGTTTCCGACGAGAGTCTACGACCCGAGCCGCCGGGACACGAGCGACCGAGCGCGGTACCTTGAGGTGACTTCGGTGGAGGAGGACAAGATGATGCTCGGCGCCGGACGGTGCATCCCGGCTCGGGACCGGGCGCTTTTCCCGGGCGGATAGTGAGATCGCGTACCCGAGGTGGAAGTGGGATGGTAGTCGCGGCGGGTTCGGGACACCGGAGATGGAGAGAGAGGATCCGCTCGACCGCTTGGAGGAGTCACACCCGAGGAACGGAGAGCCGGGTACGGCTTGGATCGGCGGCGGCGGAGCCGGCACCGAGAGGGACGCCGGGAGGATCGCTACACCGGAGGCACGGGCGAGGACGGAGCAGGGAGTTGCACCGGGCTACGGTGGAGGCCACGCGTGAGGACAGAGTGAGGCTTGCGAGGCGAGGGACCGGATGGAGTCGGTTGGAGGCCGGCGGTGACTATCAAGTAAAGATGTGGGATCTCTAGGAGGCGAGTCGACACAACTACCACCACTTGTGTTACCTCGGTGGAGTGGTCTACGAGGAGAGAGACCGAGCAGCCAGGACCCGCACGGCCTGGGAGCGTTCCGACCAGCAGAGGCTGAGGGAGTTGGAGGAGCTCTCCGCGCGGCCTACCCCCTAAGAAGAGGCCACGACCGAGGACGAGAGACCTTCGAGCTACCCCCGACACTCCTACCACGTGTGTGCCCGTACCCGAGAGGTTCTCGGGACACGGCGAGAGATGGACCGTGCCCTTCGGGATACCCGAGACTACTACGGAGGACCGGCGATCGAGGTGCGGGTTACCCAGGGACTCACTCACCGCCGTTCTACTCGGTTCCACCAGACTCCAGCCCAGAGGCACCTCAGTGTACCCCGTGATGGGAGTAGAGATCTAGCAGTAGATTCTGAGTCGTTGTAATGAGTTAGATGTAATGCTACCGCTCATGTTGTCATGCCTGTAGTAGCTACCCCATGATGTACCATGCGTTAGCGTGATGTGTTGCCGTGCACCCTCGAAGGTCGTTGGAGTAAACCTCGAGGTGCACCCCTTTTGTATGGTGGCATTGATTGAGTGACATGGATCTTCATGGTTTCTTTCGGATTTCATGCTTCTTTTTGTACCGTATGAATTCTTTGACTGTTAGCAGGATTACTCCTTTATAGTTAATAACCTTAATAGATATATTCTCCCTACCACTACTGACTCTTGCAACTGGAACAGATGTCGGGAGCAAGGAGGTCCGGGCGGCTCTGGCCCGTTTCGAGGAGGTCGGCCGGGGACGACGGAGGGGAGGATGCCCCTAACCCAGCGGGAGCGAGAGGCCGCGGACGCCGTGGAGGTCACGCGCCACGAGGCGGGCTCCGCGGAGGCCCGGCGGCCGCGGAGGCCGAGGAGGCCGAGGTGGCGGTCGAGGAGCCGCGCACGACGACGAGGGAGCTCGGGAGCAGGAGCTCGAGCACGAGCGGTACCCCAACCCGAGGGAGGAGCGAGGCCGGGCCCGGGGACACGAGGTGCCACCACCGCCACCTCCCCCCCGAACTTGGACGACGTGATGGCGGTGCGGACCCGAGCCGATGCAAACGATCACCCGGTTGCTAGCTCGAACAACAACAACAACCACGGGGGTCGGCACCGCAACGCGCCGCAGGGTTTCCGGAAGAAGGTTGAGAACTTCAACAAGGCCGGCGACCGCCTACTTTCGACCACTCGGCGGACCCGATGGACGCGGACAACCGGCTACGTGAGATTGAGAAGAAGCCGGAGCCGACCGAGCTTACGAGAGGAGGAGTGTGTGACCGTGGCGGCGCACCGGTCGATCGGCACGGCCCGGTGCGTGGTGGGACAGCTACGTGACTCGCACCGGACCCGTTGCACATCGGGTGGGACGAGTTTGTGGAGGCCTTCGGGAGCCACCACATCCCGCAGGCGGTGATGGACGGGGAAGGCCGACGAGTTCGGGCACCTCAAGATGGGAAACATGTCGGTGCGGGGGAGTATGCCAACCGCTACCAAGAGCCGATGAGGTACGTGCCGACGACACCGACACGAGAGAAGAAGAAAGTCTCCTGGTTCGGGGAAGGGGCCGCACAAGGGGATGGCACACCACCCGTCCGCCCACGACCGCCCGACACTTCGCTCCATTATCGACAAGGCACCGATTGTGGAGAGGTCAAGGCTTGAGTACATGGAGGTTCGTGGAAGCAAGTCCAAGCGCACAGACCAGGCAGGACGCTCAGGTCCACCACAGAGGCAGAGGACAGGCTACGCTCAGGGCCACCAGACACAGCAGAGGCACCACGTCACTCGGTCTCGGCCCGCGAGCGAGAGCCAACCCAGGCGGGAGTGGAGGACAGAACAGCTGGAAACCAAGACCACCTCCGCGGTCGACGGACCGATCCAAGGTGACTTGCTTCAACTGCCGTCAGGTTGGGCACAAGTCGTTCGAGTGTCCACGAGCGGGCGCCACCGGGGAGTCGAACCGCGGCTCTCGGTTCCGGACCCCGGCCAAGCCACCGGCACCGGGAGGACAGCCACCCCGTACACGAGCGGAGAGGACCGCTCGGCCGCCGCCTACACGAGGCCGTCGAACCACCTCACCGCCGAGGATGCGAGCGGACGCACCCGACGTCACACTTGGTGAGTTCCTTGTTGACTCGGTTTTGGCAACCGTTTTGTTCGATACCGGAGCTCAGTTTTCGTATATTTCTACCAAGTTTGTTAAAGAAAGGTCTTTACCAACTAAGACTCGACCAAGGCCTATCTTGACTAGCTCTCCGCTAGGAGAGAAGAGGAGTACGTTAGAGTGCAGGGGAGTGAGGATGGTGTTTGAAGGGCAACATTTCACGGCAGACTTGACAGTTTTGGAGTCTACCAAGATAGACGTGATCCTAGGGATGGATTGGTTGGCAAAACACAACGGGATAGTCTCTTGCAACCCCAGAGTTATACAGCTAGAACACCCCAGTGGAACTATAGTGCGGATCGAGCCACAGAGTCCGAAGGCTGCTACGATGATGTGCAACATGAGTGGGAAAGAGATTGAAGAAATCCCAGTGGTCCGTGAGTTTCCGGACGTGTTCCCAGAGGAGCTTACGGAGTTACCCCCAGACCGGGACGTGGAGTTCGTGATTGAGCTGATGCCGGGGGCGGGGCCCGTTGCAAAGAGTCCGTACCGGATGTCGTCCGACGAGCCGGACGAGTTGAAGAAACGACTCAAGAAGTTGCTTGAGCAAGGGTTTGTACGGCCGAGTGCCTCACCGTGGGGTTCACCGGTGCTCTTCGTGGAGAAGAAAGACGGCACAAAGAGGATGTGAATTGACTACCGCACGCTCAACTCGATGACAATCAAGAACAAGTATCCGCTACCCGAATCGAGGACCCGTTGGATAGGCTCAAAAGGGCAAGGTTCTTCTCCAAGATCGACTCCGAGGTCGAGCTAGCACCGGATGAAGATCCGAGAGCAGGATATTCCCAAGACGACCTTCACCACATGTTACGGCTTGTACGAGTTCGTGGTGGTTTCCTTCGGGTTGACCAACGCCCCGCTTACTTCATGAACTTGATGAACAAGGTCTTCATGGAAGAGTTGGACGATTTGTGGTGGTGTTTATCGACGATATCTTGATCTACTGCGAGACCACGGAGGAGCACGAGGAGCACCGAGGGTCGTGCTAGAGAGGGCCGAGGCGGCGAAACCGTACGCCAAATTCGGCAAGTGCGAGTTCGGATGGAGAAGGTCGCGTTCTTGGGACACGTGTTGTCGGCGGAGGGGATAGCCGTGGATCCGTCCAAGGTGGAGTCGGTGACCAAGTGGGAGCAACCGTTGAACGTGACGGATGTCGGGAGCTTCCTTGGGTTGGCGAGGTTAATACCGGAGGTTCATTGAGAACTTTTCCAAGATCGCAAAGCCAATGACAGAGTTGCTCAAGAACAACACAAAGTTCGAGTGGTCGAAGCGTGTGAGAAGAGCTTCCGGAGCCGAAAAAGAGACTCACCACGGCCCCAGGTGCTCACCTTGCCGGATATCAAGAAAGACTTTGTGGTCTACTTGTGACGCTTCAAGGCAAGGACTCGGATGTGTGCTTGATGCGGAAGGGAAAGTTGTGGCTTATGCTTCCGGGCACCGAAGAAACACGAGGAAAACTACCCGACACACGACTTGGAGTTGGCGAGTACCGTTGTGCATGCACTCAAGATCCGGAGACACTACCCGATAGGGAACAAGTGTGAACTGTTTTCCGACCACAAGAGCCCGAAGTACTTCTTTACACGGACGAGTTGAACATGAGGCAGAGGCGATGGTTAGAGCCGATCAAGGACTACGACGTCGAGATCAACTACCACCCGTGCAAAGCCAACGTCGTGGCACATGCACCGAACCGGAAAACTTATTGCAACAACCTCATGGTAAGAGAAGAGCAACTCCGCTCGCACGAAGAGCTAGAAAAGGCGAGAATCGAAATTGTAGACCAAGGCCAAGTCAACGTGATGCAAGTGACATATGACCCGGAGGAACGAATCCGTACGACCCCGAAGGCGTGTGCGAAATCAAAGCTTTGCGAGAACTGATGAAGCAGGGTAAAGCAGAGGACTACGGGTAGATGAACAAGGCACCGTGTGGTTGAAAGAACGAATATGTGTACCACAAGACAAAGCACTCCGGGGGCAGATCATGAGGGAGGCTCACGATTCGAGGTACTCGATCCACCCAGGCAGCACAAAAATGTACAGAGATCTAAAAGTCAGATACTGGTGGAAGGACATGAAGAAGGATATAGCACACTACGTGGCCTGCTGCGACACCTGCAGCAGAGTAAAGATCGAACATCAGAAGCCTGCTGGTTTGTTGAAGCCGTTGGCTATTCCGGTTGGAAGTGGGAGGACATTTCCATGGACTTTGTGGTGGGACTTCCTCGAACACCAAAAGGAAATGACTCGGTTTGGGTCATAGTGGACAGGCCCGACCAAAGTGGCTCACTTTGTGCCGGTGAAGATCCGTACGCAACCGAGAAGTTGGCGTAACCGTACGTAGAGCACATACTCGGGCCGCACGGGGCACCCGAAGTATTGTATCCGATCGAGGGCCACGGTTGTCTCCAAGTTTTGGCGAGCTTCCACAAGCTTATGGGCACCACCCTTAGCTACGGCACGCTTTTCACCCACGGACGGATGGTCGGACGAGAGGGTCAACCAGGTGTTGGAGGATATGCTACGAGTGTGTGCACTCACCTATGGCACCGATTGGGAGAGCGGCTTGCCGTTTGCGAGTTCTCGTACAACAACAACTTTCAAGCAAGTCTCCGAATGGCTCCCTTTGAGGCCCCGTACGGGCGGAAGTGCGGGACCCCGCTAGCTTGGTCGAGGTGGGAGAACGAGCACCGTTTGGGCCGGCAATCATTGAGGAAGCGAGAGGAAAAAGTAGAGAAAGTTCGGGAGAACTTGAAGATCGCTCAAAGCCGTCAGAAGAGCTATGCCGACAAAAGAAGGAGGGAGTTGACTTTTGCAGTTGGCGACCGAGTGTACTTGAAGGTCTCTCCGCTCCGAGGGACTAAGAGGTTCTTGGTGAAAGGAAAGCTTGCACCGAGGTACGTAGGACCGTACCCTATCACCCAGAGGATTGGAAGTTTGGCCTACCAGCTAGCGCTACCCGAGGCAATGGCAGGAGTACACCCAGTGTTTCACGTGTCACGACTCGAAGAAGAGTGAGAAGGCAGTGGAGGCTAAGCAAGTGCCCATGGAGTTGCTTGACTTGCAAGACAACCTTGAGTATGCAGAGTATCCTGAGAAAATCTTGGACAGAGCTGTCAAGGAGACAAGGAGAACAACCATTCCTTTCTGTAGAGTGTTGTGGAGCAACCATACAGAGCGAGAAGCAACATGGGAGAAGGAAGCTGACCTCAGAAAAGAGTACCCTCACTTGTTCACGGAGGAGGTCGAGGACTAAATCTCGAGGACGAGATTCTCGGTGGTGGGGGAGAATGTAACAACCCAGGAATTTAGGTGTGTAAATTTTGCGAAAATTTAAAACTTTTTGATCGAACTTGAGTGCTATCAATTTTCGAGCCAAATTGCTAGCCCATCTCTCGAATTCTCCACCGCATTAACCCATGTATAAAAGCATATTTTCAAAATATGGTAAATTAGTGATTTGGTCTTTTCTCGGTTTTATTGGATTTTATTGTGTGTTGTTTGAATTTGGAAGTAATCCCTAGCTTCTAAATTCAAAATCCAATCTCAATGTTTTAAAACCTCGGTTGGGCCGGCCAACGCCAAAGCACCGAATGCAGCCCACCTAAACCCGCCGGTCCGGCCCCGTGTGCCCTTCCGGCCCATTTACTCCGCGCGCCCCACCTCTTACCTCGCTATCTCCGACGCGTGGACCCCACGTGTCGGCACCCCCCCTTATCCTCACTAACCCCGCCAAGACACCGAGCCGGGCCGCCGCCGCCGGTCTCGCCGCACCCGCCCGCGCGGGGCGGGGCGCGCGGCCGGGCCGCCCAGCCGCACGCACGCCGAGGACCGGCGCGTGCGCGCGGAACCGGATGCGACCGCGGGGAAAGGCTAATGACGCATCCGCCCCGCTCCGCGAGCATCCGAGGCGTCCCCAAGCCGCGGCCACGAGCGCCACCGCCCCGTCCGGCGAACGGCCGGGGGCATGGAGGGTTTTTCCCCCCCTCGAGCCGCTCGCGGCGTCGATTCAAAAGGAGCGGGCCGGTGTGGCACGGAAGCAAAGCCACCCACCCCCTCTTGGGGTTTCCTCTTCCACCACCGCCCGTGTGCACCGGATTGGGGGAAGAAGCGGCGCGCGCGCCGCCGCGTCGCGCCGGTCGAGGAAGGAGCCGGGGGACGGACCGGAGCAAGGACCACTTCTCCGCCGGGACGCCGTCGACACGCCGAGGGAGGCGCCGCGCCGCGCCGGAAGGGGAAAAGACGTGAACCGGGCCGGGGACAAGGAGCGAGGAGCCGAGACGGACGACCACCGGCGTGAACTTCTACACCGCCTTGGTACACCACTCCACCGAGCCGGCCACGACTCCACCGCCGCCCCGAAGTGAGCATCACCGCAGCCGCCTTATCCCTTTCCTCCCTCCATGGGCTCTACTGCTTTTGCGCCGACGGCGTTGGGGTGCGCCGTCGAGTCGCCTTGCCTGGTTGCCGGCCGTTGAGCCGCGATCGCCGCGTCGCGCTCGTGCGGAGCTCTCGGGCCACTCATGCCCCCGGCCCGCCGACGCCATGCGAGGACCGTGTGTGGGTGCCGGCCTTCGCGCCAAGCATGTTGTGCGGGGGCGTGTGCGCCGCCATGCGCGCCGCGGCGCGCCGAGTTCACGGGGCATTCCCCGACCCGTGCTCGCCGCCGACGCGCATGGAACGTTGGTTTGAGCCGGCTTCGTCCCGTGTGTGCTTGCGGGTGAGGGGGGAGGGGGCGCCGCGCCGTGACGAGCCGGCGGCGGTGTCGGGCCGAGCCCGGCTCGGGTCGACGCGCCGCTCGCCGCGCGCGCGAGGCCACGGACGCGAGCGTCTGCCCCGGCCGGTACACCCTAGTGCCGAGCCGCGGCATGCGCGTCAACCCGGTGGTGGTGGCCGGGCGATTGCCACCGGACCGAGCGCGCGGACGCGCCGCGCGGCCGCGGTGCCGCCAGGGCTTTTCGTCGAGCACCTGGAGTGCGAGTGTGCCCTGAACGTGCTAACCTAGGAGATGGGCCGCCGGCTGGTCTGGGCTCTTAGCCCAGTTAGCTGCCCTAGCAGGCCGTCGGCCCAGCGCAGGAGAAAGCTGGGGGTGGAAAGTTAGACTTCCGAAGTGGATCGTGGGCACGTTCGCCTAGTGCTTTTGTTGGGCCGTGAACCCGCCTTCAAGCGAGACCAAGTCCGCCGGGCCACCCACGGCCCGGCGGCCGAATCCGGCCTTTTCGCCTGTTAACCACGGGACGCCGACGTCATGCCGACGTCGCCGGCGTATTTTCTCAAAATCCCCTTTTTCTATTCTCGTTTTAAATTCCGTAAATGGATTTAACCTTTAAAAATTCATAACTAATTCTAGGGAGCTCGAAAAAATATAAAACTAATTTCTATAAATCCGTAATTTCGAAACCTTGCCGATTGTAGGTAGTTTGGGTTCTTTTGGATCTTCTATATTGGTTCTCATTTGGAGTTATTGCTTAGTTGTGCACCGTATTCTTATTTTCGCGTCGAATCTCGTGCCGCGGACCCGAGCTTCGACCGGAGGACGTGGAGGACCCCGAGTACACTCGCTCCCGGACAACGATCGCTTCAACGGCAATGAAGGTGTCATGTCACTCCCAACCATGTAGATCCCATGTTGTTAAATAGCTGCTAGTGCTTTACTTTAATGCATTGATCTGATGAATTGCATAAACCGTTTATTAGCCATGCCTTGATGCTTTGATATACCCTGTTTCCTTGTTCTACTACCTGCGGGACTAGCTACAGACCCCTAGCTAGTCCCTTACCTCAACTATCCATATTTTTGTTGCTTGATTATGGATGGTACTCTGGGCTTGGACTGAGATGTGGGTATCTCGGTGTGTTTCTAGCGTGCGTTCGGGTGCGTATCTCCCCGCTTCGTGTTTTGGCGGGAGCAAGCCGCTTGGTTACTTGTGAACGGCCGCCGAGGGAAGATGCGATCGGCCTCTTACCCGAGGGTCGTGTCGTGTGGGATGGAGATGGTGAGTGCTCGCTCTCGGCCCCTTAAGGACCGATCGTCGCCTGACCTTGTTTCGGATGACTATTTTCGTACGGACCGCCCGCCTTGTATTGGGCGGGGGGTGCGGGGTGAGACTTGTAGTGGATAGCACCCCTCCTGTAGGAGGATCGGTGTGATCGTGTCGGGAGTGGTCTTTCCCTCCTTAGTAGACTTTGCCCCGGCGAGGCCGGGGAAGGGTTCCACAGCTTCGAGGGACCTCTCGCGGGTAGTATGAGCTCTGCCGCGGAGGCTGGGCCAGGCTCGGAGACGCAGGAGGGTACTATCCACTTACTTGGCCTTCAGCCGTATGGTAGGGTCGGTCACCGGTGACGGCCGGTTCCGGTCCTATTCGGGCGGGTACAGTTGTACAACCTCTCGCAGTGTTAAACCTATAGCTATAGTCCGTGTCCACCGGTTATGGACGCTCTCTCGATCTCTCACCCGACTAGATACACTTCTCTTGTGCTTCTTCTCTCCCCCCGAGTGTGTGAGCCCGGCTTCGGCCGTTGAGATGTGGGGATAGGAGCCGGTGGGCCCCACATCGTAGATGAGAGTTGGGTTCGGATCGTGGTTGAGATCCGGAGTTTTGGTGTGGAATTCCTTGAGCGGGGTGTGGACCCCCGAGGTGTGGACCTCGGAAGCGGAAGCTTCCCCGAGGTGTGGACCTCCTAGCCGTATTCTCGCTTACCTTGTACGTTGCTCGTCGCTTTGCTTAAGCTTTCTACGACCGCATTAGGGATGTCTCATGCATAGTAGAATATACACCGCTTTTGCCTCTTTGTTGGGAAGGCGACATGACCTACCCGCTTATCGGGTAGACCCCGGTGCCTCCGACGCAGCCGGACTACGACTTCGACAACGACGGTTGGGTGGACTAGAGCTCTTCCTACACTTGAGCCGCCCGCGGATATGGAGTTTCCCGCGCTTTCATGGAGCCGCCGCTATACGTTTTATTTATGTTTGATTCAGTCCCGATGGACTTGTACTCGGCATGTGCCGAAAAGATGTACTCGATTAATGTAATAAAATAAATGTTGTACTCTACTTTACCGTTTCTATCTTTCTGTATGGATTTTTGGAATCACTGAGACAGGGATTGCACGTGGTAGCCCTCCTGGGACTACCACCGAGGTGCTAAGATTCGGGATTCCGTTCGCGGAAATCCGGGTCGTTTCAAATAATGTTTTTTTAGCTTCACATGGAATTAGAGAGCTAATGCATGCATACGTCCAACATGTATACTCGTGAAAAAAATATATTTTAGTGATAAACCAGCCGGTCATCTTTTTTATTTGGACCATGTTTTGCTTTGGGCTATTTGGATCCGGCCAGTTCGATTCACACACACATATATAGCTCTCTTTCGCTTCTGCTGAATTTGTGTTGCAGGTGTGTGTGTCTGTCTGTCTATCTATCTCTCTCTATGTATATATATTTTAGCCAGGTATATATGGTCTGCCAGGAATAGTAAACTATCCGTGTGTTTGGTTTGGAGGGGTGGAATGGGGATGGCCTCGTCCCTATTTTTCGGGAATAAGTCTTGTGTTTGGTCTAGAGAGATGGGTTCGTCCCAATTTTGTTTCGTATGTATGAGGGATTGAAACAGGATGGCATGAATGTTCATTTGACACCATTAGGCATTAGCTACAGTGTTGTATGGTATCCACTTGTCAGTTGTGAGACCTGCATGCTAGCCTCCCTGCTCCTTCTTCCTCCACAGCCTGCATATCTCTTCTTGACCCATGGAAGCCATGCCTCGCCGCCAGCCAAGCGTACCCCCCATTGCCGGCCACCTCCTCCTGCTCGGTCGTGAGGCTGATCCAGCGTGCACGTTGGCTGCGGTGGAGCTCGAGCTCGCGACCGACCGCCGGTCACGGCGGAGCTGGCCAAGCTTTGCCTATCTGATGTTGCCTGAGCTGACCCCGTGCAGAGGTCAGGGGCGTCGGTGCCGCGCCTCCTCCAAGATCGAGCTCACCAGCAATGAGTTCCCAGCAGGCCATGGAGTCTCGCACGGAGCTCCCCTACTGGACCCGTCGCGCCTTCGGGTGTCGACAACCCTCGCATAGAACTCCCCTCGTCGCCGTCGTGACCCCAAAATCAACCTCCCTCGGCCCCTGAGTGGAGCTCCCCGTCTACCGGCCATGGAGGCCCGCCTCCCTTCAAAGCATAGCGCGTGACGGAGCGAGACGCCATCCACCAAGGATGAGTGCGTCTGCCACATTTCGTGGGACGGGGGCTTCCCGAATCCGGAGGGTATATTCCATTTTGGGGACATCTCCATCCTACCTGCCTCTCTATCAAACATATCCTACCTGCCTCTCTATCAAACATGGGGACGGAGTATCGTCATGCACTACTGGAAATCCAGGCTTTGCCGAGGGCCTCAAACTCTTGGCAAAGGGCCTCAAACACTCGGTAACGCCTTTGCCGAGAGTAGCTCTCGGCAAAGGGCCGACGGGAATTTTTTTTTCGGCTACGATTCTTTGTCGAGCACCCTAGCTACGGTGCTCTCGGCACGGGTTGTGCCGAGAGCCCGCAGTGGGCCGTCGGCCAAAAAAAGTAGCCGTTAACGAGGGGTTAGGATAACGGTTTTTGAAAATTTCTTTGCCGACGGCCGCGAGACCGGCCGTTGGCAAATAGGGGGATTTTATTTTTTTTAGAAAATTCGATGCCGAGAGCCCGGCGAGAGCCGTCGGCAAAGATGGTTTTTTCTATTTTTTTTTAAAAAAAATCCCGTGCCGAGAGCCCCGGGCGAAGCCGTCGGCAAAGATGGTTTTTCTATTTTTTTTTTGAAAAAAATCCCGTGCCGAGGGTCCGGGCAAAGGCCGTTGGCAAAGCCGTTTTTTATTTTTTTAAAAAAAAAAATTCTTTGCCAAGCGCTTTTGGCAACTACGCTCGGCAAAGCCGGGAACACCCGAGCCGGGAAAATTTTTCCCGCGAGTTGCCGAGCGTAATCGCCAAAAGCCCTCGGCAAAGACCCCTTTGCCGACAACCCCTCTCGGCAAAGAGCCCACATTTTGTTTTCTTTTTTTTGCTTTCCACATTGACAAACATATATATATATATAGACACACACACATGACAATATCACATGCAACAATAGATAACACATATATATCACATCCACATGTTCATACACACCACAACTCCATCGAAACAAGTCCACAAATCCACAAAGTGTCTCGAATCCAACGAAACAAGTTCAGAACATGATCAACTAAGTCCAAGGGCCTACGGTGAGTGCTCGTGCGGTGGGAAAGGTGGGACGGGCGATTGGATGACTTGCTCACCACTCCGCCGAGAAAGGCCGCACAAAGGAGACAAGATTGCAAGTGTTAGACATGATTAGACAGAAAACCGTAAACTCTTTGGTATCATACTCACCGGAGTACCGAGGACTTGCTGTGTTGGAAACACCTGTGGAGGGGGGGCCGGAGTGATAGGAGCTAGGAACCCTGGTGGTAGAGTCATACCACCTGACGTTGCAAGGTACCTAGTAAGTTCCTCAAACTTACTCGCCATTGCCTGCTGCGATCGGAAATACTCTTGCTGCTCGGCCCGCTCCCCGTGCTAGGGGCCGGTCCGCTAGCCGCCGACGTAGAGCCCACTCCTTTGCTAGCTCGACCTACGACATTTGACTTAAGTGTTTCAGTAATGCAAATCTAAGAATGTGTTTAAACATTAATATAACATGACTAGTGCATACCTCAAGGGAGTTCAAACGGCCCATCCCCATCCTCGGTCGTGCTCGTATCTGGGGGTCAGACTTCGTCCTTTGTGCTTGGACGTCGTCAAGTCTCAGGACAGAACTGTCGATGATGCCGTCACCAATCCACAACCTCTCGTGCTTCTTTCCTCCTCCCAAGGCCATGACTATGTCTGTATCAATGTCATGCTCACTCGGGTTGTAATCTTCCTCGTACTTCTGCTTACAGGCCTCTGTGTACTCCGCGATGCGCCGGCCAAAGCTAGGGTTGCTGTATGCCTCCGGCCCGTCACTCACGCTGTAGGACACATCGGACGTCGCTTTGCCCTTGTGTGCCATGCACAAGGCATCGAAGTCCGAGCATTCCTGGCCAGGATGTGTCTTTTCCTACAAGAAAAGCAGGACGAAGATTAGTGTGATGAAACAAGTTTGAGCCTAAAAATAGATTAAAGACGACCGCGTACCCATAGAGC
The DNA here is from genome assembly GCA_947561735.1 of Cenchrus americanus. Lineage (NCBI taxonomy): Eukaryota > Viridiplantae > Streptophyta > Magnoliopsida > Poales > Poaceae > Cenchrus > Cenchrus americanus. The sequence goes on from OX387239.1 coordinate 1,021,575, forward strand.
CTTGTACTCTGGAAGGCTCCGCTGGCCTTGGTGGTGTGATGGGCCCTCCATCATCAAATGCCTCTCGCGTGCTCCCCGCCGGTACTCCTCCGTGAACCACTTGTCCACCTCCATTGCCCACGCGTTGGCTTTGGTGCGACTCCACCAAGGAGTCACCTGCACGTCACGTAGTAATTGATACATTAGAAGATCAAACATAACATAAGTAATATCAAAACATAGCTGGTATTCATGTACCTCAAGGAACTGCTCACGGGTCAACATCGTCCTTCTGGCTTCTTTCTTGCCTATCTTTTGACCAAGCACCAACGCGTAGTAGGTTATGACGGCCTGGTGCTTTACCTCGTGATGCATGTCGGTGACACGTTTCTTGCAGGAGTTCTTCAGGCACATGTCCGCTCTCTCCTCTTCGCCATCCTCACATCTGAAGAAGGTCTACATACAAATACGTTGTCAAATTCATTATTTTAAGATTGAGTCAAACGAATGTGATGTAACGAGAAAAAGGGAGCTAGAGTTACCCAAAACGTCATCAGCACGCGCTCCGCCGTGTGGGTGAAGTCCCGGTCGTCACCCTGGTAGTAGTGGCCAAACGTGTAGGCTGGCTCTGTCTGCCCGTGGTACGTGACAATGCTGGGGTAGTGCTGCCTACACAGAAGCCCGACAATGCCGTTGGGCTTGCGTGAGTCGCCACCCGACACAACGATCCAGTTCCTGCACATGTCGAACAAAATATTAGTGAATCTAGATAATCAAAATGGAGTTTGGCATGTAAATGAAGTTAGCCATCTAAATTTACTTACATTCGCCCTTGGGGGCGAATCACTGGGCGGTTCTGAGGGAGCGGGGGCTGAGGGAGTCGTGCGGGGCCTCGCAAGTAGACCTTCGCCGCCCTAGCGGCCTCCCCCGAAGAACCCGCACCCGAGGCGTCGTCCTCGGTCTCCGTCGGCTGGCCCTCACAACCGCCCTCGTCGTCGTCCTCCTCGGCCTCCCCCCGCAACATCCGTCGGCTCGGGAGGTGGCCTCCCCGGCCCTCCCGGGCCTCCTCTCTGACCCCTCCGCGTCGTCCTCGCCCATGTGAGGCGCTGTAAAAGGTGGACAAGGGCACCGACGCCGGCCGTCGTCCACCTCCACCTCCGGTGCGGCCGTCGTCCCGTGATCAACATATAAACAAAACAAAATTAGTATGACATGTATAATAATAATGAGACATGCATGACCACTACAAGAAACTATTTAATCCGTGACGAAATCATTCTGTCGCGGATCGTTGAAAATTCGTCGCAAATCAGTGTCCGCGACGATTTAAATTTTCGTGGTGGAATGAGCGTCATTGATTAAATCAGTCGATGTTTCTTCAAAAACGTCGCGGATTGAAGCGATCCGTGACGATCTTTTATGGTCACAGAACAGCCTGAAGCCCAATTAACTCAATCCAAAACCCAGTTTTCATGACGAAAATAACCGTCGCGGATTGCTGCTGACATGGACGATGATGTGACAACCTACATGGACAATGACATGGCAGCCAGGTGGATGATGACATGGCAGCCAAGTGGACGATGATGTGGCTGCCACGTGGACGGTGATGTGGCTGCCACGTGGACTGTGATGTGGCTACCACGTGGACAATGACACAACTGCTGCGTGGACGATGACGTGGCTGGTTACTTGGCCGCAATTGATGATGTCATCGCCAAGGTGGCTGTTTTTTTTAAAACGAGCAGGACCAGCCCATAAATTAAGGCCCACCACAACCCATTTCATATTACAATTCTAACCCATTAATCACATTTCATATTACGATTATAGCCCACAAAGCTCATTTCAGATTTATACTTTCAGTACAACAATGGTAAACCATAATGAGATCGTCATAATTGTGTACAAGTTTTGTAACCAGAACTCAAATGGAATCAAATCCAACAAATTACAAACACAACACATCTAGCATCACATGTTATAATTTATTTGAGCAATGCTTAACAACGTCCAAAGAGTCACCAAGAAGGAGCACATGATTCACTATATAGTCAGTCAGGTTTGGTCAAGCTGCTTAGCTTAAGTCTTTTCAGCACAATTTATTAGCCATGTCTCAAGCTATATTCCTCTAGTTTGGTATCTGTACAGTATGACAGATGAAAAGGAAAACTTATGGGGATTCATTAGCATTGCAGTAGAGAAAATAAACAAGCTTCAACAATGAGATATTTAGTTTAAGTGAGAAGTGCAAGTACAGTGTACAGATATCTCAACAGTTGTTCACAGCAGTTCAGTACTCAGAAATAAGAGACTTTGCACCTGTACTTCGCCGCTGTACCAATACTCTGAACACATGCTAATAAACAAAAATCATTACCCAACTACTATTAGACAGCTAAATACAACAACCACCAACCAGCAAAAGAAAAAAGGTTAATAAAATGATTCAGAATACATTGGGATGCCTGGATTATCATCATAAAAATGAATTATGTCAGTACTGTATTCACTATCATCGATTACACATTGGAAACTTCCTGCTAGGTCCTAGCAAAAACAGAAAGCGCAAAAACACAAATCCTAAGCTACCCGCAAGCCAATTCTCTGTATCTGAAATTGAATCTCAAGGTCTCAGTTTTAAAGCAATAGAATGAATCGATTTTTTTAGAAAATGTATCAACAAACCAAGCAGTGGGAACAACCTACAAGAAGGAGATGGGTGCAGGGTATTACAGGGCAAGTCAGGAGAATATGCCTCTTCATTACGATTTTGAAAGTCAAACAATTCAAAACAATCAAGTTGGTTTAGAAGCTAAGCATGATAGTGTATACTTCATTTCAATGAAAATGTTACCCTTCTTACAATATTATAGCATACATAAATCCAGAAACAGCAATGAATAAATTTTGTCTCCACAACTGACACAGTGTGGTTTAGAATAAATGTGCATCGCCTAATTTACATAGACAGAGAGAAGAGGAATCGTTAATTTTTTTTTCAAACTGCGCCAGCATCGTTCCAAATCTCAGATCTATCAATGAGCCCTTCTATCAAGATTTTCCATATCAGACTAAACAGCATACATAGGCGTGGATGCAAAAAGATGGAGGTAGCAGGAGGGATATCCAGTACCTGCATCCGCTTGGCCTAAGAAAAGTACTGTTGACGAGAAGCAACCATTGAGGAAAAACTTGAAGATCCCTTCAGTGCGTTGGGGAGGGCAAGAAGCAGGGCACCGAGGTGATGCAGACTGGGTAGAGCTTGATGTCGTGGAGGTGGATCTGGAGTGGCACCGCACCGCCCCCAGACCCGGCGCGCTGACTAGATGAGCTTGAGCGCCGCTCTCCTGCTAAAGCCCTGGCCCCTACCGCTGCTCGCCTCATTGTTGACATGCTGCACGCCTCCGGCCCCGGCTGCATACAAAAATGATTCAGCAGGCGCTGGTGGCGGAGGACGCTTTGCCATGGCACACCTCTAGGGTTCGTAGAAGGAACGAGAAGAAGAAGGGGGAAGAGGAAGGATGTAGGGCGAGGAAGGAGACTTATCTAAAATCTGATCGTCGAGTGCATCCAAGCCCAGGAGGACGCCGGATCTGAGAGCCACCGGCCGGCACGATAAGTTGCTTGTGCGACCATGAACAAACACAACAGGTCAGTGTGAGGTAGAGAAGGTAGCTAGAGGATAGCGACAACGGGGGGAATGGTTGGTACATGGGGGTCGCTGACGGGGTTGATGGTGCAGGGGGAGGCGAGGTGGGAGACCCCCAAGCATCCACGCGCGGCGTCGAGGAGCACCGCGCCATCGAGGAGGTCGCAGCGGAAGATGCGGAGGTGGCCCTCGCTGGCACCGGCGCTGGCGTCGAGCGCGAGGAGGTGGTCCATCTCCGCCTTGTCATCTGCAAGCCACGGCGCGATCTGATGACTGATAACCACCGCATCCGAAGCTAAGCAAACAACCACGGCATTGTTGCGTTCTGACCTGGGTTGAGGATGCGGCAGTGAGTGGAGAGGTAGCGGGGAGTGGCGCTGCGAGGGGAGAAGGGAGAGGAGGCGGCGGGATTGGAGGTGAGCCGTGAGGGGAGGGAGGCACTGGGGGGACTCGGTAGGGAGACAAGGGAGCTAGGGTTGCAGCCGTTTATATACTATATGAGCACGACTACAGCCATCGGATCGTGGATGAACGGCTAGATATAATCCGGCTCTTTGGGCCTTAACGGGCATTGCTTGCTTAATATTTTTCTTTTCGTTTACTTTTTTGCACAATTATGAAGTAACACATAAAAGTAATGATCATATATACACCAAGTAATTTTTTATACACACTACATCATATACATTATACCGTATGAGTGTATAGAATTTTCAAACATATTTTCTATTTTCGATAGTTTAATTGAATTTCTGCGTGCTTACCAAAAATATTTTCAAGTTGACTTATATGTACCTCCAATAAGATTGAAACAAATTCAAAAAAATTATACTTAGGCGTTTATGGTCCATTGTGAGCCACATCTAGGAGATTGATGAAAACTTCAATTGACTTGTAGAGAAAACTCGAACTTATACTAGTCGCCTTGTTATAAAATAATGAAAATAATATTTAATTTTGTTCGAAACATTCTACAAATTGACATGGAACCATATTTTAAGCATATAATGCTGCTACAAAAATTCAGATGATTTTATTAAAGTGAGATTATAGATGTTCACAAATAGTAACATCTCTCACAGTTTCTTATAACTATACTCAAACCTTTGAAGCCTGAACACCTCGTAACATTGTTGAAGTCGTATGCAGCTAAAATTTGGTCAAAATCTTATTTTAGTCCTAGTATGATAAAAATATGAAGGTACACTACCACTTGTTATGCAGAACAATTTTTTTCTATTTTTTAAACACCTAAATACCACACCCTTTCAAATAACTCAAAGTTTAGTTGTCTTAAATACCACCAATCCATTTTTCACATCTAGTGGGCAACAAATAAGTTGCAATCTATGTCGGGCATACTCCCCGGGTACCCATGCAAGGAAGGATGAAGACGGACTCCTACTAGAATTCCCCTGTAATCCTACTAGGACTTGTACCGTGTAATCCTACTAGGACTCCCGCCTTATAACCGACTAGGAACCCGCCCCCGGGACTATATAAAGGAGGGTCGGGTACCTAGCCGGCACCTAAACAACCCAACACCAAGCGCGGGCGCCATACTTGATCCCCCAAATAGGACGTAGGGTTCACCACCTTGGTAGCCCGAACCCGTATGAATCTTGTGTCCCGTGTCCTTGTGCATACCTTCGAGTTCTCGGTCTCCCGATCACGATCCTCACCGCACAATCTGCTACCTCGGGCACCCCCTTGGTAGGTTTGCCGGTCTAAAACACCGACAATCTAGGAGTTTCAGAATTTTTGGAATAGATTTGCTATTTTCTATCATTTAATTGAATTTCTGCGTGCTTACCGAAAGTAAGTCGAAGTTGACCTGTGTGTACCTCCAATAAGACTGAAAAAATTCACAAAAATCATATTTAGGCTTCTATGTTCCAGTCTAGACCATATTTTGGAGATTGATGAGAAATGCAAACTTTTATGTCAATAGTACAAGATAATAATCACAATAATATTTAAATTTGGTCAAAAAATTCTTACAAAATGACATAACAACATGTTTTTGGTCCACAACATTGCATACAAAATTTAAGTGGTTTGAAGGAAGTGACGACATACACTGCTCACAAATGGATACATCTCTTACATAGTCTCTTAGAACTCAACACAAACTTTGAGATTTGAGTGACGATTTACATTTTCAAAATTGTATGCATCTCAAACTTGGCTATAACCTTATGTTTATCATAACATTAGAAAATATGAAGTTATGTTACCATTTGTTATGAAAAAATATATTTTATTCACTCTCTATCAATACAAGACAATAAGTTGTATAAAACATATAAATGAAATAGCAATTAATATGCAAACGAACGATATTACATGAAAGATCGTGATTTTACCAAAAAAAACAAAAAAACAATGAATTTGGAGTTACTATGACCGAGAAACACTAGTTTCGAATTATAATTGTAGATTAAAAAGAAAAACGATTGGGGAAAACTAGCTCAGTTTGCGCCACGTGGTCCCGGTAAAACTACTCGACCAACCCTGTGCTGCCATGTGATCCCGAAGCTCCATCACTTGATATATGAAACATTTATTGCCATTCCAAATCACAAACATCGGCCTAGCGTAGTGGTAAGGCGCCTCAACCTTATCCGCGCAACCCGGGTTCGATTCCCACCGAAAGCAACCGAAAGCAAGGGGTTAAGGTGCTTTCAAATTTGTACTAGGCAAAAACGCGCTTTTGGCCGTGGCCACTACCGGATTCGAGGTCTTCGCCGAGAGTGGGATTCCTCATGGCGAAGGACCCTTTCCTCTCACCGAAGCCTTGCTCTCGGTGAAGGCCTCTCGGCGAACACCGTACCGTCGAAGGCCTCTTCGACGAGAGCCGCCGGTCCTCCTCACGGTGGATTTTCGCCAAGAGGCCAATATGGCTCTTGGTGAAGAAAATTTCATAACACAAAAAAAAGAAATGGTCGTGCACCGCGGGCCCACCGACCGGCCCACGGTGCCCTCCGCCGCCGCCACCTTCATCACCGGCCGCCGCCGCCGCCTTCATCATAGCCCGCCACCACCCGCCACCGCGCCACCTCCCCCGGCTCCCACCGACGCCACGGCCACCACGACGGCCACACATCGCCGCCGCTACCACCACCGCCCACCGCCGCCACCACATGCAATCACCGCCTCCACCACGCCACCACCACCGCAGCCGCCGTCCACCACCGCTCCGTCGTCCACCACCTATAGAAGAAACAGAGAGGAAGGGGGGAGAACCCGGAAGGAGCTTGTCTTCTCACCGAGGGAGGAGAAGGCGCGGCCGTGGGCGCTCCCCGCCGGATCCGCCGCCGAGTGGTCGCCGCCGCCGTGGCCGCGCCCGCCGGATCCGCCACCGAGCGCTCGCCGGATCCCCCCCCGTGGCCACGCCCGCCGGTTCGCTCGCCGGAGGGAGGGCACGACGCACCGAGCGCTTGGGGCTGCCCCCGACACCTCGCCCCGCCGCCGCTCTTCTCGCGAGGCCGAGAGGTAGCGAGCGGAGGGGGGGGAGAGGAGGGGCGTGTTGAGGGTGGCGGCGGTGGTGGGGGAGCACGTCGGTGAGGTTGGGCCGGCGGGATCTAGGTGGGGGGACCGCGCCGGCGGGATCTAGGTGGTGGTGGGGGGAGGGGGCGGCGGCGCCGAAATGGGGAGGGAGGGGGCTAGGGTTGCGGGTTGGGGGGGATGCGGTGCCCCTTATATACAATGTAGGCAATTTGGGCTAGGTGGGCCGGCGGGAACTGGGCCGGCCGGAAGTGGCCCGAGGCCAAAGCGGCTTCGCCGAGAGCCCAATAAACGGCTCTCGGCGAAGATTTTTTTTTTTGCAAATGCATTTGATTACTCAAAAAATAGCAAATAAATTCAAAAAAATCTCAAAAACTTAACATGACAAAGAGATATGTTGTGTATTTCTTCTAAAAAACTTGTTATGGTCAAACTCAAATTTAAATTTTTCTAATGTATCAAAACTAGTGACATTAGTTCAAATTCTCTCGAAACTTCTCGTGAGATGTTTAAGTTTGTAAACAACGTGCGTGTCAAAGTGCTCAAAATTTTCTCAACTTTTTACCACAACCTCGACATATGATATAAAGGGGGCTCGACAAAATTTGTGATTTTCAAATTTCATTTGAATTTTATATAATTTTAAAACCTTTCCGCGACACGATCTTCATCATGATCGAGAGGACAAAATGTTTGAAATTTAGTTTTATTCCGTGTACATGGTCTTAGAGATGTCTCATGAGCATGAATCTCATCTTTCCAACAACTTTACTCTATGATTTCATGCACTTGCAGCTCATATCGGATGTCTTCGATAAAATTGCCTAGAATGAAGTAAAATTTTTAAATATAGCAAACAAACATAAATTTGCGTCAAATTTGAACATGTCCTTTGTATAAGTGCATGTTGATGATAGAAAAATTGAAGGTGAAAATGTGATTTTTTAAAATTTCTTCGCCGGGAGCAATAAAAAACTCTCGGCGAAGAATTTTTTCGCCGAGAGCCGGCCGGCTTGCTCTCGGTGAAGAATTCTTCGCCGAGAGTATTTTTTTTGCTCTCGACGAAGAATTCTTCGCCGAGAGTTTTTTCTTCGCCGAGAATATTTTTTTTACTCTCGCCAAAGAGGTCTTCGCCGAGAGCTTGAGATTAAGCTCTCACGAAGAATATTGCTCTCGGCGAAGACTCGGTTTTCCCCTAGTGGGCTTTGTATGGCAGCCAACCCCTTTGGTTGGGTTGTTGGCTTTCGGCAAAAGCAAAAGCAGGGAAAAGCCCAACCAAAGACACCCTATATAGTAGACAATAATATTTCTTTTCTGGTACCTTTAACAATTCGATATGATCTCTACATTATTTATTGTACCCTACACACACATATATATATATAAATAAGTAACTCCACATGGTAGCCCTATTGATAATCGATACGAACGTAGGCGTTGAGTTGCTCTTGGATGTTCTGGGGCGGCTTATTGCTGTGTGGAAGCTTCCCTTCGACGAGGTTAGGCCGTCGATGACGAATATTAAAACCTTGCGGAATCTCGGCCCATGTGACAATGCCACATAGATCCACGGTCCGGAGGCATCTCAGGCTTGGTTCAGTGAAGACGCAGGAAGAAATTTTATCACCTTGCAGCTTCAGGTGGCCCAGATGATGCATGTTCTTGAGAGCATTTGCCATAGCCGTCCCGTGTTTCTCGTGCTCCAGCTCGGCCAGCTCCAGTGACCGGAGGTTGGGCATCTTGTGCAACGGGCTGTCCCCTTCCCAATTTCCCCTTTCCCGGCGTCACGCCGTGCAGCGTCATCAGGTTGCCCATTTCTTCTACGAGCGTCGCCGCCGCTGGGAGCATGAGCTTCTCTGTAAGCACATGCCGCAGAGTCTTGATCGTCCAGAACATGGCGTCGATCTCCTTCACCGTGGTTCTCCTTATGTCGAGAGTCTGCAGGTTGACCAGCCTGTTGATGCTGCACGGCAGCCCCGGGAGGACCTTGCTGTCGACACGTAGGTATCGCAGGTGGGTCATGCCGCCGATCTCGTCCGGCAGCTCCCTGAGGCGGAGACCCTGCACGCAGATCAAGCGAAGGAACTTGGACCAGCGGAGGAAGTTGAGGTTGTGGCAGCCATTGCGGCCTTGTGCTGGTCCTCCCTCTGTGTCGTCTATGCATGGGATCACGCCCTCCAGGCAGGAAAGCACGCCCGACCACCAGCTCTTCCTGCTACCGGTGGTGCTGCTAGTGGTCTGCACGATTGTGCCTCCGTCCTGGTTCCCGTCGTCCTGCTGCTCTTCCTCTCCTTCGGCCTCGACACGGCATATGAAGGTCCTCAGCTTGGGGAATTTGGTGGTGAATGGGGTGTATCCGTAGCCGTCGTCCTGAACGGAGAGGCGGCGAACCGACGCCGGCGCAAGGACGTCGTTCCTGCTGTGGACCTCCACGAAGCTGGCCTGGCGAGCCTCCGACTGCAGGAACTCCAGCAGGCGGCTGTGGACTATGAACAGCTCCATCCCTACTCTAGTGACCAGCCTCCGCGAGGCCAGCTCCAGCAGGTACACGTGGCCCAGCTCCTCAGGGGTCCTGCCATCCCGCGGCTTGACGAACCCCTCGGCCATCCACATCCTCACAATATGGTCGGCGGGCTGAGCGATGTTCTTGGTGTAGGCGGCGAAGTAGAGGAAGCACGACTTGAGGTCCTGTGAGAGGTCGTCGTAGCTCGCGGCGAAGATCTTGTCCATCGGGCATGGAGGTTTGAGCTGGTCCAACACGGCCTTCCGCTCGAGGTCGCTCTCCCTGTGCCGCACAAGTCCGGCCAGAACTGATATCGCCAGAGGATGACCACCCGTTATGTCATACACAATCTTGTCGTAGTCACAGCCATTTCCAATAGCAGTTATGTCGGCCACAGCCATTTCTTCCTGCTGCTTGTTGCCAACCTCGGAGGTGCCTTCCTGCTCGTTGCCAGCCTGCTTGTGGTTGTTGGAGGCCCCCTGTGTGTGGGGGTTTGTCACCATCTTACGGAACACGGCCAGTGTTCTCTCTCGGGACCAACGGGTCAACCAGAAGATGCTCTGGCTCTGCTGCCCCGGCGGGTTGCCGTTGAGGGCATCGGCACGCCGCGCAACTTCGACGCCATGAGCGTCTGGCTCCAGTACGAGCACCACACCCGGCTGCCACTGTCGTCGTCCGGCAGGCTGGCGGACACGCAGTTGAGCATGGTTACGGAGGATATGCCGGAAAGAACCATCATGTACCTCTTGCCGTCCAGCAAGTGACGGATCTTGGCAGCCACATCCTGGGAATCGGAACAATCTCCGTTTTGTGGCCCTACTCTCTTGCGTATTCTCTTATGGACTTGTTTCAAGAGATCCTCCGGGCTGGAATCGGGCGGCATGCTATACCAGACAAAAACTCGGGGCAATCTGTTCTTGTCTTGCCCATATTTTTCCTATCAGAGGCCAACATTTTACTGCAGAAATGGTTTACGAGTGTGCACTTCCCAGATCCACTCTCCCCCAACACAGAGATGAACTTAGCGCCCACTTCCTCTTGAAGCATTTTCCCAACAAGAGCACGACCACCATCCTCTTCCTCCATATCCAACTCCTCCTCCCGATCATCCCCGTTCATCGAGAGACCATCATCATTCTACCCAATGGATCGGAATATATATATATATAAAAGACAATGTAATCATATAATCTAGTTCTTTCGAGATGTTATAATTACAATTTCGTTCTTCATACCACATACCGCATCCGCGTATGTCGCATACTTATATATCGCATATGTAGCGAACATGGCCCCATTTGCCATTTGTTCGAGTTGATTTTGGTGATTCATGCTAACACAAGTAATGGGACTAACCTTATTGTCTAGCATGTCTTTGTAGGCATTCCTAGGTCCTATGGATGTTACCACAAGTTAACATACCATGCCCAAGCTAACATGTCATGCCACAAGTTAACACACCATGGACATGTTAGGTTACTTACAGCAAATTTGAGGACTTAGTATATATTTGGAGGCTATAAGTAATGGCATGTTAAGTATGTTAAGTATGTCGCATACTTATATATCGCATACTTCATCCGTATGTCCAAGACAACTGCTAGCATCTCGATCAAGTAACAAAAACTAGAAATGTAAGTGACTGCTACAGGGGGCCGACGCTAAGCAAAGGAGTATTACTGGGTGTTGTTGCCAGCCAGTGACCATTTAATGTCAGCCAATAACACCACCTAGTACAAAAGGGTGATATTTAACCCCGGGTGGTGTTATTGACTGGTATTTGGTGGCCGTAGGTCATGGGTTTGAATCTTTACGTCCTCACAGGCATTAAGCGTGTGAAAGAATTGCGCGACTTGTGCCCCGTGCTGTCCTCCTAGGGGTTCGTAATATTACTTGTGCCTTGTGCTGTCCTCCTAGGGGTTCGTAATATTTTTTCTATATTTTTTAGTGCAATAGCATTTAGTACCGATCAGTTTCGGTATGAATAAATGGCACATTTAGTACTGGTAGATCGTGCTGATTACAGGGTTGGAAGCTAGCTAGCTAGCTAGCTAGCTGGTGATCATATAGCTGGATATTCAAGACGGCCAAGGTACAGCTGTCAGCTGGTTGTTGTTGACAACTAGAATCGAATGACCTATGGAAAGGATGGAGCATATATATCTAGTGGTGCAAATTCTGAAACAATATCTTGTCGAACAAATATTGATAAGTTTATTGTGGATGCTTACCAATTTGCAAGTGATGTTGTTGAAGGCGTCCATATCGTTGATGGTGAGTGATTGATATTATACTTGCTTTGGTTACTCGAGATTTCGTCGAGGCTTTTCTTGATTTTCTCGATTTTTCTGGAAAGCAAATGCCCACTGATAACCTGAGACCACCAGCCAGTCAAATATATTTGCCATGTTTTCCACCTTCTGTAACCTTTACTTTCGAGGTCCGCCTGTGGTTGTTCACCAGAAAATCCTTGTGCTATTAACATATAAATGGCACATATATATATATATATGTGTTGATTACATTTGGAAGAACATATATTAATGCATATGATTCTACGGTTTTATCACAAACCATTTATTTGGACACAAAATCTTAGCTGTGACTAAGAAGTGGTACATATAACTTGGCTGTGACAATAAGCTTGTAATAAAAATCGAAAACAAATGAACAGGGTGAATATATATATAGCAGAGGATCGATGTCTGCAGACTGCACCTTGAGGTAGAAGTAGTCGAGGGTGTCCTCAGCTTCAAAGGTCACGTTGCGCGTCTGTCGCAGCCAGACGAGGGTGAAGCCGTCGGTGCCGGCTCGGCGCTTCCGGTCTGCATCGCGGATGAAAGCCTGCAGCCAATCAAGCCGGTCACGCAGGAGCATGACATCGTGGCCGACCTGAAGGAGCACCCCAGCCTCTCGCGTCGCGAGCTCCCCGCATTTGGAGAGCACCGTCGTGATTGCAGTCTCCGCCATGGGGGCTTGCTCGAGCAGCAGTTCTCTCCCTCCTCACACTCCCTTTCAAATTAAACACCTCAGCTCGCACCCTTGTGGACGTAGTAGCGTCGTGGTTAGAGCAGCTTTTATACAATTATGTGTCTGGCGTGAACTTTTATTCGAATTAATGAGGCATTTGAAAAGGAGATATATATATATGTATATATGTACTGGACGAGTTGTATATGAAACACGAGGAGGGGGCTTTTGTACCAGCTGAGAATCCCCCCTTAGTGCCCGCAGTTGCTCCAACCGGTACAAAATGCAAGAAATATTTAGTAACGGCTACTCCTCCGACTGGTACAAAATGCGCCGATCGCTGACCCATAATAAATGGTTTTGCACCAAAATATGTACAAAAATGTATATATTTTCAACCGCCTGGGAGGTCCGCAACGAAAAAAGCTTGGCTTGGAATATCTGACTTTCATCTCACCTTTCGAAAGAGATTTTAAACCTCGACTTTTCTGAAATAATAAAAATAGCATATGGAATATTCAAAGTACTTTTTGGATAAACTAACTATCTCATTGTGCAAAATGTTTCCTATTTTCAGAGGCGGCCAATACCAACACAACATATGTGAACAATGTGAGTGGTAACATGTGATTCATAGATCAAATCACTAGTCAAAAGTCAAAACCAGTGACCACAGTTAATAGAAGTGTTGTCCTCTTGGCAAAACATACATTACAAGGAAGGTGACCTGCCACTATTAATGAAAGCATTTATTGCACCTCTTAGGTTAAACATTCTTTTCCCTGACTATAGACCAGACCTAACCTATGACTTTTTTGCTTGCCAATCCCAAATCATGTGGCATGTACACAATACATGACAAGGAAGATTGCCTGTCACTGTTAATTAATCGAGGCTAATCTTGTACACGGAGAGGGAGAGGATGAGGAAGTAAGTAATGGTTGTGGGAACTGATGTGTTAGGTGGTAGCTGTTCACAAGGAGAGTTGCAAGAATCCTATTGCCAAACATTTGAATTATAGACATGTTGGATAAAAGGATGAGCATACTTATTTGTTCCGAAATGAGCAAGATATGTTCCATTGTCTTGTCAACAGAACCTGTCATTTGCTGATTTGGCTCCTCTGTTACCAGAGAACTTATTTGGCTCCCCTCGGGAAAATAAATTAAGCATGGTAGAACAGAGTTGATGATATTCATCTGGTCTCACATTTAGAGAATGATATTCTCACAGCCAAATTTCACGAATTAGAGGTAAATTAAAGAGGCAATTTTCAGTATGGAACAGAATAAAGCCCCAGCCCCAGGCAAGTTCCCGATTTTGATGGCTATATACAAAAGCCATTCTTGCCCGTTTTCTCCTAATTTCTTTTATTTATTTTTTATTTGAGAGATTTTTAAATACTCAAGGCATGAACTCTAATAAGTGTTGGTTGAGTGCAAAACACATGTAGAGGCCGGAATAAATTTTCTTTCTCTAGAAAAGTCTTCCCTCCATCTTTGTTTTGGGTTCGCTAGATATACATGAACTTTATGGTTTATCGTGGTAGATTATATATGTCCCAAATTAGCAAAGGGTATTTATATGTAAAAGCCAAAACGAATTGTAATGAGGCCGGCCGAGAGAATTGACGGCAAGGATTAAGCAGCAATCAACCAAGCAGACCTATTCAACTTCTAAAATAAAAGCGATAGCATGACTCTGCAATTTATCAGATGTATACAACGACGCATGACATTGACTCTGCAATTTGAGCACAGGATAAATAATTGTGTGGCTTAGTAGTTAGGTTGCATATCGCCATCATCCACATAGACAACCATAAATTAGGATGGATAGAGTATACGACAAGGAATAAGTACGAAATCAAGGAAATGGGTGATGTAATGACTCTGCAATTTGAACATAGCTAGGTTATATAATAATTTTGTCGCTTAGTGTAGCTGGTAGGTTGCACATCATCATCATCATCATCCATACATATAGACACAACCATAACTTGGGATGGATAGAGTAGACGACAAGGATTGTATAGGAAATCAAGCAATTCGGGTGCAAGGAATACTACTTCAAGAGTTTCATCCTCGTGGCACTTAGCTACTAGCACAGTTAAGTTTCTAGTTTTGATAATTGTGCAATTCTAAAACTGACCTAAGCGCAATTTGAAACCAACACCACCTATGCCTTGCTGTATTACATGGAAACCACTATATATAGAATATGGCTCCTAATGCACTACTCTATCACATGAAGGATAATCCTGAAATTTGAACAGTACAATTCAAGATATTGGACCACAAGTTAGCACAAGAAAATAAATGGAAGTGAGTAGTTAACAACAGAGGGAGAGTATACGGATAACTCTACGCATGTACGTATTGAAAGTTGATTGCATCGGATAGGGTAAGTTTATTGCCATTTGACAGATTATGCTCAATAATTCAGATATAGAAGTATGCATGTGACGCTTGAAGTGACATATGCATGTGATGCCTTCTAGTGACGTCGCAATTTGGATCTATATATCTATGACCCTTGGTACATAACATAATTATGGGCAGGTATGGAAGTGTGGGTGTGTATGCCTGTGACTGCTTAGAAAAGCTAAGTCTTTATACTATCGACAAATATGACAGTAGGTGCATGCATCTTGATGGGTTTGTATAGCAGGGAGTAGGTACACCACGTGAGAGGCGCGGTTATTAGGGAGTAGAAAAAGAAGAAATCCAGGTCTTGCACGAAGTCGATTTATATGCAACATACCGTATACGTAACCTAACGAGACATGGACAACATTAAACTCGAGTATATAATAGTTGGTTTGTATTGAAAAAGTGTAGTATCAAGTACATACTACCTCCGGTTTGGTAAATGAAGTCGTTTAGAACAGTGAGACGGTCTCCAAAGTACAACTTTTAACTTCTTATTTTTCTAAAATATTTATTTAAATTAACATATGTAAACTCTTATGAAAGTATTTTGCAAAAGAAACCTATTCGTGTAGTTTTGACATTTCCAAACTCAACGACTTAAAAGTTATTCATGATTTATATTCTCAATATTTGACTCAAACCGTGTCCAAAACGACTTCATTTACCAAATGGAAGAGAGTAGTTTAATTTTTATGATTTGGAGCTTATGGAAATTATTACTAGTGCCTTAGCTAGGCTGGAACTTCCGCGACATGGGCAAAGTTGGAAGTTCCCTATATATATATATATATATATATATATATATATATATATATATATATATATGTATGCACAAGACTCACTACTTAGTACTTAGTGTGCAATTGGAGACCATTGACAAACATCGGCAACTAGGCCTCAGTGGATATGGGGCGCCTCGTGATGACTTTGTTGGTGTGCCTCCTTTTCATACTCTTGGCTGCACAGGTGATTATTACACATACTGTGTTAATTACTATTGTTGTTTATAAATACTTGTATTACTTCTTTTTTATTCGCTGGTAATCTTTTAAGAACTTTCAGTTTCAATAAAGCAAATATTAATGCTCACTGCTGGTTCCAAACCAGCAGCATATATAAATACCGGTTCTGGATTTGGCAATATGCATGGTAGCGGCTAGCTGTAGTGTTATGCTATCAAGTATCAATTCTATCTGGCCACAGCTAGCAAACGGGCTTTAATTTGGTAACCAAAAGAAGGCTTGTGTATATATGGCATCTCTTCAAAAGAACTTAGCCCAAGGTTATGTTTCTCCAAAAAAAAAATCTGCTTTTTAAGAGAACTATTTGAGAAATCGTAAACGGCTTTTAATTAATTTTCTGGTAGAAAGGAACATGCAGCACAAATCGGCAAGGTCATTCTTGTAGTTCTCCAAATTAAAGCATGGTTCTTATTTTCATGAGCCGTTTGGCTAGGCTTCTCCAAGAAATTAACGGAGGCGAAGCCCCTCTAGAAGACCTGCAAAACTGAACCCAAGTATCACTGCTTGTGCTTCAATAGACATACAATCCCAGAATAATTAACAGTGTCAAATATATATTTTTAAGGAAATGAAGAATAGTCAAAGAAATAAGAAAAACAATGGTATTAAATGTTAAAAAACAAACCGTGTACTAGGCGACAAAACATAATCAACTTTCAGTTGTTGATAATTAAACGTAACGTATGCATATATGCAGGCCCTGACAACAGCTGCGGAGGGAGGATACTACGGAGGGGACACATGTGGTACTAGTTGGCAGAACTACTTCTCCGATATGTACAAGTGCACCGAGTAGCATTTGCTCTAATCACTGTCTCAAAAAAAAAAAAGCATTTACTCTAATGACTGTTGCCTTTAAATAATCAAAGGTTTTGTACACATGCACTGGCTCTAGTATACCAGTATATATACATGATGGTAAATTTGTAATCTCCATTTCTATATACATGGTAAATTTTGTTAAGTTCCTCCACTCTTGAAACATATGTTTGTCCAGTTGAACTTGTTAGTCTACAAATTAAGGTTGGTCATCAACGTTGGTCAGAAAAATAAAAATACCATAATAAACTTTTAAAAAATACTTTCTTATAAAATTAGAATATTGTTATCATCAACGTTGGTCAGAAAATAACAATATCATATTAAACTTAAAACCGAAAACCTTGTACTCCTCTAAATTAGAGAATGAAACTTTTACTTTGCAGCGGAAAACTGAATAAAATTCATGAAACATTTTAGTCAGAATCATTTCGGTCACTTTTCTACTCTTCAAACAAATATCTAGTTGGTTCAATTTGAGTAGAGATAAAAAAAGTACAAAGTATATCAAAATACAGACAATAAATCTTCTGAAAACAACTCAAACAAATAATAGACGTTCATGTGCGTTGTTTTAATTGTGGCTCAGACCAACAGTCGGCCCATGGCCACCTTTGTTACACGCCCTTGGGCCCGTGGCCCAATAGCCAATGGCCGGGCCGCGAACCGGCCCATCTCTAGCGCTCGATTGGGCTCAATCCAACCCGTGTACCGCCGGGCCGTTGCCGGCCGTACATCTTGATGTATGGTGGAGTGTCATCCTCGGAGGGACAAAAAACCCCCTCCACCGCGCGTTGGCCCTCGAAACCTAGCCCCATTTTACTCTTTCTCCCCCCTCGTTTCTCGCTCACAATTCTAGCGGCGGGGGTGCGGAGCGCGCCCATAGTTGGCGAGTTCGCCGTCGAGTGGCTCTCCGGCCCGGCCTCCCGCATCTTTCTTTCTCTTCCCCTCATCTTTCTCCATCCGCACCAAGGCGAGCAGAGGGCCAAGTTGTAGTACGGCGAGATAGAGGTGGCGGCACCACCGCAGCCCTCTCGTTGGCATATCCACCCATGGGTGAGCAAACCACCGTCGAATGGCTCGCGTAGGTGTCCTTAGCCCCGGCTCGTGGGTGTGGCATGCACAATGGCGTGGATCCCCTTCCCGGTCCGCTCGAGTCACTCCCCGCACGGCGTCAAGGCGACGGTGATGGCAGAGATGAGGTAAGCCCACCGGTAGGCTCCCTCCCATGCACCCTTTCTTTAGGTTAGGGTTAGGGTTTCTATTTTTTCCTCTTTTCGACTTCTTTTGACTTGAGATCCTAAGATTCCCCGGGTGAGTGAGAGGTCGGCGCCGCCAGAGAAGATCTCCAGCCGGGCTCCCTCATCCTCCTTTTCTTCGATTCGAGATTGAATCTTTTCTGTGTTTGTTTCCTTTTCCTCTTTTGATTCGACCTGAATCCTTTGCGTATTAATCTTTCGATTCGCTTCCAAATCTCATCCTTCCCCAACTCGAAGTCTGTTGTCACTATGCGGCAGTGCAGTGACAATCGTCGGTGAAACTCGCATCGTCCGGGGGCGGCGTCGGTGATCACGGAGCCGAGTCAATGGCCCGAGCAGACTGTTCGGTCCGACTAGGAGGAGATCAACCGAACACCCGGTAGTGATGCCGGCAAGTGGCACGCCGAAGAGGCAGCAAACGGACGCCGCGAGAGGGAAGGCGATCGCGGTAGAGGGCACGCCGCACACGGATGGGTTGGCAGCGAGGTCGCGGAGGGCAGAGCACGCGCAGGCGACGGCGGCCAGCGAGGGCGCCGTCAAGGCGGCGGAGGAAAGGGCTAGGACGTTGGCGTGGGCTCGTCGTGGCCGGGCGGGCACGGATGCATTGTGCCCCGAGCCTCTCTCGCCGACAAACCGGGTCCACATGAAAATAGAGGTTTGGACTGATTTTCCACCTATATTTTTTACAATCCGGCCTGCTGATGAGTTTTCAAGCTCAATTTGCTCTAACTAATGCATCCATACGTCCAACATGCTCGGAGGAAAAAATATATTCTATTGATGATAAGCTGGTGGCCGGTCATCTTTGGATTGCTGTCGAATGGTGACAGTGCGAACTACAAGATTGTAGTCTGAGTTGTACGTCGCATCGATCGATCTGGCGCGTATTTCCATTTCGGTGTTGTCGACGACGATGCAGCCTATGTGGTGGTGTGTTTTGCTCGATGAACGATGTCACCTACTCTATAAATATAACTAGGAATATGCAGGTGGACACCGCCTGATGCGAAACTTCTCTGTTCGTTTTTGACAGAGCTTGGTAAGATCATGGGAAGTTAGGAACTCCAAAACCTAGGGTGTTTTTGACAGAGCTTCAGCTCTTAAAAAACAGCTCCGCAGCTGCACATCCGCATACGGCTCCACCGTGGGAGCAGTTTCATCGTGGATCTAAGATTCAAAAAGTGTTTGATGTAGCTTCAATTTGTTAAATGCCGTGATATTTAGGGCCCACACATCGAGAAAAAAAAAAAAAATTCCCTAGCGGCGAGTTCCCGCGCGGTAGCGAGCGAGCTCCCCCCGCGACCTCGTGCGAGCTCCGTGGCAGCCCCCCGTGAGCTCCACCACGGGAGCCGGCAAGCTCAGCCACGACCTCGCGCGAGCTCCGTGCGTGCCACCAAGATGTGTTGGGGATCTAGGCAAGTTCGGACGAGCACGAGGAGGAAGGTGCGTGCGGTTTTGGAGTAGGCAAGCCATCCCTCGCGACGGTCCGCTCCTTCCCCTTTACGCGCCCGCTCGCCCTCGCGTCCCACTCGTGCGCGCACGCCGGCATGCCACGTCACATCGTGCGGCCGCACGCTCGGCCCCCAACCCCGACCGTCGCCGCACATGACGGTGGACCGGGTGGTCGGGGCCGGCGAGGAACCATTCGAGGAGGTTGAATCGACGGGGCGGTTCGACCGGTACACCGACGTACTAGGGCTCGGCTACATCAAGACGGTGTACCATGGCTTCGACCGGGTCGAGCGGATCGAGATGGCCAGGAACCGCGTCCGCCTTCGCGCGGCGGCGGACCGGGACCCGGCATGGTCGACCGCCTCCATGCGGTGCGGGAGTCGGCGAGCTACTCCCGCGGCACCGCACGAGCCGGCGAGCACCGTCGCGGCCAGGTGCGACTTCACGAGCTAAATGGAGCAAAGCCTCCTCACAAAAAGTTGGAAGCGTTGGAAAGGCAGAAAAGTAATTTGCATTGGTATGGTCACGAAGCTTTAATTTTTTTTCTCTTGAATACGCACATAGCGTACCAGTGTATTAAGACGGAGAAGAAATTGGTACAATGTTCGGTTACAATCCAAATGGAAGGACTCCAAATAGACACAAAGCTGGACCCCCGTACGTCTCAGGCGGTCACCCCTGTCACAATCTATCCTCCCGGCGCTTGGACCCCCGGCCCAACTCGTTGGTTTCAGACACCTGACAGCGATACATCTCCTTTTTAATTTGCAGCTTTATTTTCCGTACTAGGCAGACTTATAGTCAAGCAATAGCTCATAACATCGCACCTATACTATATATAGAAGAACATTGAGACCATGCATGTAGTCGCAACACAAGCAAATTACTGCAACTATATATATATATATATATATATATCCTGATCATATCCATCCTCTTCGTCTCTGCATCATCACCAAATAAATGTCGATACCATTGCTCTTCTTACTCATGACATGCCTTCTATCCCTTGATCATCCGCACGCCCGCAGGCACGCAGGCATCTCACTCGAGTCTCAACAGACGGCCCTTCTTGACCGGAAATCCACGCTCCGGGGGAACTTACCCCTCCAAATGAGCTCCCGGGAACGGCGCACCAGCCCTTGCAACCGGACCGGCATCGCGTGTAGTGCCGCCGGACGCCACGGCAAGAGCACGCGGTGGCACGTCACCAACATATCACTACCAGGTGCCGACATCTATGGCCGGCTCGGTGAGCTCAACTTCTCGGCTCTACCATTCCTCACATATGTTGACCTCAACAAAGAACGGCCTCCACGGCACCATCCCACCCAACATCGTGCCGTCCCTACCAAGACTCGTCATATCTAAACCTCAACAAAGAATTGGCTTACGGGACCAATACCGAACGAGATTGGTGACTTAGAGAGTCTAACGAGACTTGACCTCTCCAACAACAATTTGAGAGGACACATCCCCGCATCATTAGGAAATATTACTCATCTATCCCTTCTAAGTCCGCATCATAATGAGTTGTCCGGGCCGATACCACATCGCTAGGCTCTCTACAAAGCCTCTCGCAACTTTCTCTCTCCTTCAACAACAACCTCACGGGACAAATGCCCATCTCTCTTGGAAATCTAACCCGGCTAACTCTTTTGTATCTTGGTGCTAATGAACTATTTGGGCCAATACCCATGGAACTAGGAATGCTCAAAAATTTGCAAATTCTAGATCTCGGCATCAACAACCTCACAGCCACATCCCCGTATCATTGGGTAATCTAACCCAACTAACTCTTCTACATCTTAATGCTAATGCCCTATCCGGGCCGATACCCGCAGAATTAGGAACGCTCATCAAATTGCAATATCTAGATCTCGGCCTTAACAAACTCACAGTGCCACATCCCCACATCTCCGGGAAATTTGACCCAGCTAAATCTTTTACATCCGCATCCGTCATACAACAACCTCACAGCCAAATCCCTATCTCTCCGGGAAATCTAACCAAACTAACTCTTTTGTATGTTGGTGCTAATGAACTCTCTCGGGCCAATACCAATAGAACTTGGAATGCTCATCAACTTGAAATTTCTAGATCTCGGCATCCCCGTATCATCGGGCAATCTAATCCAACTAAGTCACCTAACTCTTCTATATATTAATACCGATGTCTCTAGGAAATCTAACCCAGCTAACTCTTCTATATATTAATGATAACCAAATCACAAGTTACATTCCTTTAGGATTATGTAGCCTATTACATCTGCAGCAATTGTCATTGGCTAGGAACAATATCTATGGTCGTATTCCTTCATGCTTCGGAAACCTTACCAACCTTCAACGTATGTACTTGTCCACAAATCTATTGTATGGCTCAATACTATAACTTTTTGGCAAGATTATGGAAAACATATAAAATCTGTGCTCACTCAGCAACAAATAATCTGTTCCATCCCACAAGTGATCTCAAGAGTTCGGAAAGTTCACAAGCATAGTTATTCTTGACTTTTGCATATGAGTTGCCTCCAATTTGTCTCATGCATGCACGGGGAGTACGGAACTCAGTAGCCATGTCAGCACCTAGTCAGCCAAGCCGTGTTGCTCTCATCCTATATATGATGAAGGTCGTCAGTCTCCTCCTGTCGATCATATCCTGATCGCCCTCAGTTAGTTTCTGACATTTATCACCAGCGCCATCATCGGAAGCTAGCAGAGATCGATATGATGCTGCCATTGTTTGCAATCTAATTAAGCTGCAAAACAAAATCTGTAGCAACTCAAGAAATAGCGTTCCAAGAAATAGAGTTTGGGCTGACACGGGCGCGCTTTCAGCAGTGAGACAAAAACACATGTCACCACCACCCAACCAGCTGGTACTCTTGGATATTTCGACCCAGAGTATGTAATTCACATGGAACAAAATTTGTGCGAGCATAATATATATATATATATATATATATATATATATATATATATATATATATATATATATATATATATATATATATATATATCTTGTGTGTATATATATGCATGCAGAAGGCTAATGCGTATGTTTGTCATGAGCAGGTATTATGCAGCCTCTTGTCTAAGCAAGAAGCTAGAGCGACGTGTACAGCTTTGGAGTTGTCCTCTTGGTGCTAGTCATCACTGCCCAGCCAGCTACTGTCACCATTGACAACGAGGGCAGCACAAACATCGTGCATTGGGGTAGGCTTTCTGAAGGAGATGTCGTTGAGAGTGTCACTGACCCAAGGATAAGAGGAGATTGCGATGTGAACTCTGTATGGAAGGCGGCTGAACAGAACTGGCTCTGCATTGCACAGAGCACGCGTGGCACGGGACCGCCCGGCCCACAACGACAGAGGTTGCGGAAGGGCTAACGGAGAGCTTGCAACTAGAGACGATGCAGGCGGCGCAATTCATCGATTGGTGCCAGTAGTTTAGCAGCCGCCGCCGATGCCGAATCAATTCGCCAGGTGGAGGCAGCAGAACGTATTGGAGAAACTCTGCCCCGGTGACACTGTCTTTTGTCCGCTGAGGAAGTGATGATAGTTACTACGCAATTTGGATGTATTTCTGCTCGCAGAAATATTGCGATTATATAAAAATATACGAGAACCTTTAGGGTCCGTTTGGCACAGTACCGCCTTTCACCAGCAGAAATGTTTTTTAGAAAACAACTCCATGAGCAACTTCACGAGTGGGGGAGAGAGCCATGTTTTGGCGAACACCACGTGCTTAACTCTCGTGAGAGTGAGTTGTCGAGAGAAGTTCTGACCAGAGAGTTCGTCAGAGAGTTATAGCTGTTTGGCTATTAAAGTTGTGAAGGCTTTTCGTGAAGCGCTCACACCGTGACCTGACCGGTCTTCCCCTGCGCCGACGCCGGGCCGGCGAGGAGGAGGCTGATGATGAGCGCGACGTCGACAGAGAGAAGCGCCGCCGCGGGTACGACGGCTACCGACGACGGCCTCCGGCGTGTGAGCAACGCCGCCATTGTTGTTGCAGATGATTAGCTTATTCTTGTGCAGAAAACTCGAGTGAGACGGAATTGGCAAGAGACAAATTGCAGCAGCAGCAGCAGCAGCATGCAGCCATTGTTGACTGGTATGAATGGTGACCATCAGAATGTGGGACCCATCACAGTTATGACCCTGTTGATTGGCTACTAGTCCACAAGCATCTCGATCGATCAGATTTCTTCCTGCACATGTCAACACAGAGTAATAAAGTTTGACCATTCAAATATTTTAGTGCCAACCCTGTTCGTTTGGTGGTGGTGATACCATTGGTCTTTGTTTGTTCCGAGAGAAAAGATTCTTGTATAGTTCTTTGGTGGTTGGTTTGTTTCGAGAGAAAGAAATCTTGTTACCACGGTGGATAAGCCGAAATAACATATATATAACACAATAGAATATCAAGCATATATATAAATTATTGGTCAAAGATAAATCCACACCACCTTGGATGACATGGGAACTACTGCTTGCGTTTGACTGGTCAACCTTTTCCGGTGATTTGACTAATAATACTAGTATTCTTTTTGTCTAAATGATTGACATGTTGACTTTTGGACACCACTATTTAAGAGATTTTTTATTTTACTTAGGAGTTCTTTTACCGATACTCCCTCCGGTTCTGTATTAGAAGTCGTTTAGACAGCGACACGGTCCAAAGCGCCATTTTGACTTCTCTTTTCTATAAAAACATTTATTGGAAATTAATATATGTATATTCTTATAAAAGTAATTTAAAGGCAGATATATTTATATGATTTTTCACATTTTCAAACTCGACAACTTAAAAGTTATTCATGATTTATATTCCCGATGTTTGACTCAAACCTCGTCCAAAACTACTTCTAACAATGAACCGGAGGGAGTATATATGCTAGTTAATTAGTGATGACTTGGTTCCGTAATGAATATATGTCCATTTATTTGTTTTAAAAGACAAACCATCTTATGTTTCATCGTATCGATATTTATTCTAGCAAGTTGCATTAGGTTTAGTACGAAATATATTTTTGTGGCATACTTATATAGTGTTATATAAAAGTTAATGAATTCTATTGTACATTTGGTAAAACTCAAAACAGTTTGACTTAGAACAAACTTAAAAGAGCTACTCTTTACCATTTGCCTGGTGCATGCTCAAAACACCAGTCGATCCAAAGATATCGATCATGCTGAGCTGTAGGCCTCGGGCTACAGTCCTACTAGCTACGGTGCCGCAACGTACAGTTGACATCGAGAACAGCTCATGCATGCATGCATACCATACGTGGCCACGGCCATACAGATACAATGCATGTTGACCACGCCACAAACATCACATCAATGCAAGTTAGAAGTCAAAATTAAGGGGTACCTCAAGAGCCTAGAACCAGAGGTCAACAACTCTAGTCTAAAGTCAAATTTTAGTTTGAAAACAAATGTCGTAATTTTACCGCTGCAAAAAAAAGGAAGAAAAAAATCATGATTCCTGAGAGTGACAAGGAGCAAAGCATTGATTTCCAAGGACGGATAGCACAGTGACACTCACAGGGTTTAATTTCAAGGCCATTTTCAGTGGAGATGTTATGAACACTATTACCTAGAATGACATATCATCTAAAAACATTTGAAACTATAATGAAACATCTCACTCCAAATGCATAGTTTCATTTATTGTTGTTTTTCTAAGTTGCATGCAAGACACAAGTTATCAGTATCTAGGTAATCGTAGAGAGTGTTTCATCTCCATGAAACCCATTTTACCTCTATCTTGATTAATACAACATACCCACATCATCAAAAGTCTTTACAGCGCGGCTATTTAATCTCTATGAAGCCCCACTAATTGAGGCCTCGGTCTGCAAACGTGTACTGAACAAGGAAGAACGAAGGAGGCCGACGAGCAACTGTGCATGGGCATGTATGGCCACCCAATGTTGACGACGACGCATCCGACACGGCGACGGGAATGTCTTGTGCCCATCGTCCACTTGTGATGACTTCGTTGGCTGGCGTACATCCAGCAAAGTCAATGCCACGCAAGCAATTTGGATTGCTCACCACCACCAGAATCACTCCGATCCGATCCATGGCGACGTTCCAGCGCCACCCACCTCTCCTGCTGCCAACGCTGCTTACCTTCGTTGCTGCACTGCTGCTCGTCCTCGCCGGCCCAGCCGCCGCCGGCAAGACGGAGGACCTCACCGTCTTCTGGGGCCGCAACAAGGACGAGGGCTCGCTCAGGGAAACCTGCGACACGGGCACCTACAACACGGTGATCATCTCCTTCCTCAACGTCTTCGGCCACGGGAGCTACTACTCTACCGACCTCTCCGGCCACGACGCCTCCCCCGCCGTCGTCGGCGCCGACGTCAAGCACTGCCAGACCGCAAGGAACGTCACCGTGCTCCTCTCCGTCGGCGGCGACGGCGGGCGGTACTCCCTCCCCACCGCCACGGCCGCCAGGGACCTCGCCGACCACCTCTGGCACGCCTACCTCGGCGGGGGACGCCGCGGCGTGCGCCGGCCGTTCGGCGACGCCGTGCTCGACGGCGTCGACCTCTACGTCGACCGCGGCGGGTCGGCCAACTACGACGCGCTGGCACGGCGCCTCGCCGGGTACAACAGGTACGGCGGCGAGAAGGCGAAGGCGAAGGCGGTGCTCCTGACGGCGACGCCGCGGTGCATGGGCGACGGCGGCGAGGGCGGCGTGGACGCGGCGCTGGCGACGGGGCTGTTCCGGCGCATCCACGTGCGCTTCTACAACGACACCTCGTGCTCCTTCAGGTCAGAGGACATGAGGTTCTTCTACGGGTCGTGGCTGGGGTGTGCGGAGCGGTTCCCGGCGGCGAAGATCCACGTGGGGCTCCCGGCGGCGCCGGACGTGGCGAGCGACGGATGGGTGGAGCCCACAGCGGTGGCCGTGGAGGTGATGCCGCTGGTGCAGGACACGGCCAACTACGGCGGCGTCATGCTCTGGAACAGGTACTACGACAAGAGGGATCGCTACGGCCTTCGCATCAAGCTCATGGTTTGATTTGCATCATCTGTCGTCTGATGTGTGAATTGGAGATGTCTATTCAAATTTGTTTGTGCTTTTTCTGTGATGAACTTAATTGTTTGGGATTTCCATTGTTAAATAAAACTTGTTTGTGCCAATCAATCAATCATATGCGCGCAGCTAGCTAATAATAATAAGCTGCAGGGGTGTGAACGGATAAACCGAGCTTCGAACTGATATTTAAGCTTCGAACCGATATTTAAGTCATCTTCAGCAGTGCTGCTCCGCCCTCCTCCCACCCCCCGCAGCACCTCTCCGCCCTCCCCTAACCCTTTTCTATAGCCGACCCCCGCCGCCGAGACCACCCACTGGGTGTATCTCTTTCTTATTCATTTGCCGCACCACGGGGGCGGAGACGGGGGGGCGGGGGGGCCCGCCCCCCCCACCCCAATCAAGGGAGATTTCAACTATAAAATTCAAATGTTGGTCAAATTTCAAATTTAGTTACACTAGTGCCCCCCCCCCCCCACATGAGAAATTTTGATTTCCGTGCTCCGCCCCCGCCGCACCACCGCCGGCGGCGGCCTCCACCACCGCGCGCGGCCGGCGGCACCTCGCCTTCGCTCCGCTCACATCCCGCCCCCACCGCGCCATTCCGCCCTTCCTAACCCCTCCAATCACCGACACCCGCCGCCGCACCGCCCGCAGGGGCCCCCACCACTCGGTGGGCGGCACCACCGCCACCGTCCTCACCACCCACAACCCACATACCACCGCCGGTTGTCCACCGCCACCGGTGACCTCCTCTAAGGCTGCCGGTCATGGATCCCCCCCACCTCCAACAACCCCAAATCTCTAACCCAACCCAAAAGGCCTCCACCACCGCCTGCCGCCGCCCGCAACCCGCCGATTCTCTTCTTTCTTCTCTGGCTGGAGGATGAAAACAATGGGTGATGGAAACGTTGGTGGGGAATGCGCCACACATCACCAGTTCGCTGCTATCAGCTAGCGGTACACGCACATCGTATAAGAATTTTGCTTCGACAAACTCATCAAAATAGGACAAGCTAGTACACAAATCTCAAAAGTTGAGTGGGGGGCATATTGCACTGATTGGCCCCATCTCAACATGTTATTGACTAGAAGCAATAACAAATATAAACGTGACTAGCGCACGCTATATTTCTCAAATAATAACCCCTTGAGTAATAGCTCTCTGTGTCATCTTAAAATGAGGCAAAGAGAAAAAAAAAATCGACCGTACCATACCTACATACCACCGACGGACCCTGCCAGCCAAAAATGTTTTAAGGAGACATGTTTTATGCACTTAATCCGATGCATTGTTGGGTGTTACAATGTTAGTGAAAATTAATATGCATGGAGTTGCATGGCTACATGCATGCAACAAAATCCACCACTGCTCTCCCTCTCAATTACTATTCATCTTCGTACTAACTCATCGCACAAATATTTTATATATTTTTTAAAAAAACAAAGGTCAAAATGTTTATTGCGCAGCAGCGAAGCCGTACGTGTTGTTTGGTCGTCCATGGTTTTCGCCCAAAGTTTGCGGCGTTATTGTATATATAATTAATACGCCGCATGAGTTGTCTCCCATTTATTTTTCTCTCCGCGTGTACGTAAGCCTCGCCACTGGGGAAGGGTATGGATAAATCCACTCTTACTCATATCCAAATCCAATTAATTATTATCCACTTCTTACACTCCCCAATCCCACCCATACCCAATGGATAATTAGTTTTGTACTAGATTATATACATACCCAATGGATTATTTGTACCACTACCGGAAACGAGTCTTCACCGAGAGCCGGAAGCTTCGGCGAGAGCCAAATCCGCAGCTCTCGGTGAAGCCCCCTCTTCGCCGAGAGCGCAAGGTCCGGCTCTCGGCGAAGGACCGGCCCACGGTGATCGGCACCTTCGCCGAGAGCTTTCTATCCTCAGCTCTCGGCGAAGGGTTCGGCTGACGGCTCAGCAGGAGCAGCCGTCACGGCCGCCTACGGCCGTTAAATTCGCCGAGAGCCTGTATGTTAGGCTCTCGGCGAAGAAAAAACACATGGCGTAGAGACACTTTCACCGAGAGCTTTATACCTTCGGTGAGTGTTTTTTTTTTGCTCACGGCGAATGTTCAAAAAAAAAATCACATTTCCGAGTCCAAACTTTCTCCTTGAACCACATACACACAAACAATATACATGTTCAAAATTGGCACCATTTTGTCTTTGTTAGCTATATTTAACAATTTCACTTCTTTCTTTGTATTTGTTTCTTATACGTCCGATATGAACTGCAAGTGCATAAAATCATAGAGCAAATTTGTTCGAAAAATGGTATTCATGTTCATGAGACATCTCTAAGACCATGTACATAAAATGAAGCTCAATTTTCTTGCATTTGGTTCTCGTATCAAGATGAAGATCGTGTGGTAGCAAGGTAAAAAAATTATATAAAATTCAAATGAAGTTGAAAAATCACGATTTTTGTCGAGTGGTCGTGATATCATACATAGAGATCGTGATAAATAGTAGAGAGTGTTTTGAACAAGTTGACACGTACACTCTTTAGAAACCGGAACATCGAACGAGAAGTTTCGAAAAATTTGAACTCATACCACTTGGTTTGCTCTCTTTGTGAATTTTCATTTTGAATTTGAGTGCAACCACTTTTTTATAAGCAATACACAACATATCTAGTGACATGTTAAGTTTTATCGAAATTTCAAATTTATTTGCTATTTTTAGATAAAATTTGATGAAAACAACCTTCGGTGAGTGTTTTGCTCTCGGTGAACAGGGGACCTTCGCCGAGAGCCGTACCCTTGGCTCTCGGCGAAAGGAGCTTTTTTTTTATTTTTAGCAGGCAGCGCGAGCGTCCGGTGCGGGGGGGGCCCGCTCGTCGCATCGCCGAGAGCCGGCCCCTTGGCTCTCGGCGAAGGGAGCTTTTTTTTTTTTTTTAGCGAGCGAAGACGATTTTTTAATTTTTTTTTCAATAAGTTTTTTTTTATTTTGAAATTTTTAGCGGCTTCGCCGAGAGCCCTAGATCTTGGCTCTCGGCGAAGGTTCTTGATATTTGGCCTACCCAACCGGCCGGTCGATTCCGGCTCACTTAGCCCGGCCCCCCGCCGCCACCACCCCCGCCGCCACCACCCCCCGCCGCCCGGCCCGCGCCGCCACCACCCCCGCCGCCGCCCGCCCCCCGCCCCCCCGCCCCGCCCGTCCCGCGCGCGCGCCGAGCCCCGCCCCGACCCCGCCCCCGCCCCCGCTCCGCCGCCACCGCCCGCCCCCGACCCCGCCCCCGCCCCGCGCCGCGCGCGCCGAGCCCCGCCCCGACCCCGCCCCCGCTCCGCCGCCGCCACCGCCCGCCCCCGACCCCCCCCGCCCCCCACCCCGCCCCGTGCCGCGGTGACCCGCCCCACCCCGCCCCGTGCCGCCTCGCCCAGTACTGCCACCTCCCTCGGCTGCCAAGGAGGAGGAGGCCGGCTGCGAAGGAAAATCAGGAGGGGAGAGAAGGAGGAGGAGATGGAGAAGGCCGACGTGGAGGAGGGTTAGGAGACGTCGAAGGATCCATTGCCACGAACGCATCCAACCTTGGTGCTTCACCCCTTGTGAGTGCTCTCTCGACTTCCTCTCGATTTCGGTAATTTAGTTACAAATTAGTGATGAATTAGTGATGTTGGATATATAAATTAGAGATTTTGGTGATCAAATTTTAGGTGTCTTGACGAATTAGTGATGTAGAATAGCAAATTTATCATGTCTCTAATTTTTGTTTTCATATATACATCTAATGCATATCAATTTTATAGGAAGAGATGCCTTGAGATGCCGCACTGACCACCGGAAGCTTTTTTGGGAGCAAGAGGGGTGATTTGTCGATCACCTAGGTGAGACTCGTGGATCGCATGGGGGCACTACATGTGATTTTCCGGCCATCGAGCCGTTGGAAGAAACCCCATGTGTAGCCCGACCGTCGTGTCGTGCCTTTTTTTGCGGTGTTTTGGAAACCTCACCGTACGGGGGAGGTGCCGCCGAAATTTTGACTAAACACCCATCATTGATCTATTTTTGCGGGAAGGAGGCCCGGTTGGCACCGCCGAAGAAGGAGTTGGAGTTCGCGCTCACATTGTCTCGGAGGCCCTGGTCGACCCCGGTCTTGCCGCCCGCCCTCGCCTCGCCATCAAGTCACTAGGTGAGCACGCCCCCGCCTCGCCATCAAGTTCCTAGATGTTGTAGATCGCGAAACCTAGTTAGGCGTCTCCCATTCGAAAGAGATACAGTTTGAAATATGCAAATCTTTGCATATTTATTGTTGTATCTGTTTCGAATTGTCCACGTTTTTTGGACAGCCCGTGGATGCGTAGATGGGGTTAGTTTCTATGGTCTACTCCGATCCGAGATAGAGTTTCGGCAGCACCTCCCCGTTGTTCTCCGGATACACAATCTCCCTAATGGGACGTGTATTTGGAGAACAATGGGGAGGTGCTGCCGAAATTCGTCTCGGATCGGAGTAGACCATAGGAACTAACCCCATCTACGCATTCACGGGTGGGATTAGGACCTATCTTTACCTATTAGAATGTGTAGGCATCGTGTAGATGATGCAATATATTTCATATGACTCGTTGATATGATATAGAATGGGTGACCGTGAGTGGATGTACAAAGGATGGGCACCAAATGGTCGTGTGACACAAGAATGGATTGACAATGCTCAAGCTTTCATGGATGAAGCATTTAGAAAGGTTAAAGGGCCTAAAGATAGTAAAACGATATGGTGTCCCCTGTCGCAAGTGCGGAAACTCACGCAAAAGGACAAAGGAGGTCATGGCAGCTCATCTCTACAACTTTGGTTTTACGAGAGACTACTCCAAGTGGACCTTTCACAGTGAAACCTGTCGTATGAGATCTGAGGCCGTGAGACAACGCATTGGAGAACTTGATAGTGATGCTGGAGTAGCAGACATGCTAGATGACTTTCATGAAGCACATTTTCAAGGAGAACGTCCAGAGGAGGAGCCAGAGCCAAGCGCAAAGGCGTATTATGACATGTTGGCTGCAGCACAAAAACCCCTTCACAAGCACACCAAACAATCTCAACTAGACTCCATCGGCCGCCTCATGGCGAAAAAAGTCCCGAAGATAACCCGAGTCGAGAATGCTTCGATGCTTTGGTGACCGTGATTAGCGACATGCTTCCCGAAGATCACATTTTGCCAAAGAACATGTATGAAGCCCAAAAAGTCCTTCGTGCACTTAAGATGCCATACGAGAAGATACATGCTCGTCCGAATGGATGTGTCTTATTCGGGAAAGATCATGAGAAAGCCACGCACCGTCCGAAATGTAAAGCATCTCGGTTCATTGAGGTAGACTCGGTGAGGGTCGTCCAAAGACGCAACTCACGACCCCGGTGAGTGTCTGCGGTACCTCTCGCCCATACGGCGGATCCAACGGATGTACATGACCGAGGAATCTGCGAAGCAAATGACTTGGCACAAAACGGGTCGCCGATACGGTGATAACCTTACACATCCATCCGATGCTTTGAAGCATGGACAAAGTTTGATGAGAAGCATGCCGACAAA
Organism: Cenchrus americanus; assembly: GCA_947561735.1. Classification (NCBI taxonomy): domain Eukaryota; kingdom Viridiplantae; phylum Streptophyta; class Magnoliopsida; order Poales; family Poaceae; genus Cenchrus; species Cenchrus americanus. The sequence continues at coordinate 1,053,778 of OX387239.1, forward strand.
GCGGGAGAGGCTCGCAATGTACGTGTTGCGTTGGCGACGGATGGGTTCAATCCTTATGGAATGTTAGCTGCCCCATACACTTGTTGGCCCGTGTTTGTAATCCCCCTCAACCTACCCCCGGCATCGTCTTTCAACGGCGGTACGTATTCGTGTCGTTGATAATTCCCGGATACCCGGGAGATAATATGTGTGTGTACATGGAGCCTCTGATTGATGATTTGCTCAAGGCTTGGAATGAAGGGGTGACGACATACGACCGAGCTACGAAGACAAACTTCAAAATGCACGTGTGGTACATGTACTCCTTGCATGACATGCCGGCTTATGGGATATTTTGCGGTTGGTGTGTCCATGGGAAGTTCCCTTGCCCGGTATGCAAGGCAGCTACGATGTTCATTTGGTTGAAGAACGGTGGGAAGTATTCTTCATTCGACAAACATCGACAATTCCTCCCTCTTGACCATCAATTCAGACGAGACACAAAGAATTTTATAAAAGGTGTCGTAGTTAAAGATCCACCCCCGCACATGATGACTGGTGTCGAGGCTCAAGCTCAGGTAGACGCTCTCGTGCTCAAAGAAGGAGAACATCGTTTTGTGGGATATGGTGTGCAACATGCCTGGACGCAGAAGTCGGGGTTGTGGAGGCTACCCTACATGAAAGATCTTCATCTTCCACATAACATTGATGTGATGCATACCGAAAAGAATGTTGCTGAGGCACTGTGGGGTACAATCATGGACATACCGGAGAAGAGTAAGGACAATGTTAAGGCTAGAGTCGATATAGAAATGTTATGCGATAGGCCAAAGCAAGTCATCCCAAAGCCTATACCGGCAAGAAATGGAAAAGGCCTAAGGCTGATTTCGTCCTTAGTAGGGAACAAAGAAAGGAAGTACTAGAATGGATCCAAAATTTAATGTTCCCTGATGGGTATGCTGCGAATCTGAGGAGGGGAGTCAATTTAACTAATCTAAAATTGAAAGGGCTGAAAAGTCATGACTACCACATTTGGATCGAGCGGCTTCTTCCGGTGATGGTTCGAGGCTATGTGCTCCGAGCATGTGTGGCAAGTGCGGCGCAGTTGAGCTATTTCTTCCGTCGGCTTTGCGCTAAGGAGTTATCTCGTGCTTGTGATTGACAAACTAGAACAAATTGCACCCGTGTTGCTCCGTAAGCTAGAGAAGCGGAGATGGAGGCGTTACGGTCGGCCCACACTCGGCGGATGTCCTCCGTGCTTAAGTACTTGGAAAACCTTAGTCACGCGGTGGCGCCACGGTGCAACTCCCTCCACTACCGCAGTGCAACTCCCTCCACTACCACGGCATTCATTCCTCCACTCACTCGACCGGCCGCTATTTCTCCGGTGAGTTACTTTGAACCCCGCTATATTTTTCTAGTAGTGACCTAGACGACTTCATACAAATGCGAAAACCTTGTACATTCATTTATGTCAATTTGACCACGTGTCGTACGACACCACATGACATGTGTCCGGCCATCGAGCCGTGAGAAGACATTTATTGTGGCCCGACCTTCGTGTTGTGGCTTTTTCTTGCGGGTTCTTAATACCTCACGGTGCGGGGGGAGGTCTTTGTCGAAATTTCTAATTAACACTTGAAATTCTACGCAGGATCTATCTCGCGGCATCAAATGATGGGCTCGCGGCATACGACGGGTCCCCGCCGGCTCGGCGGACTCCTTGGGGTGGGATGCGGTGGGTGCCACCCCGGCCCGTGGCCGAGACCTGGCCTTCAGCAGCCTCACAGTTCGCAGGGGATGCCACAGGCGTCTGGGTGGGTCCCGTGGCCACAGCAGCCGCCCACGGGGGGTCGGGGTCCCAGTCGCCGCATGATCAGTAGGCGGACGAGTGAGTTCGTGGCCTTAGCTACTTTTATTTGCATTTGGACATTTGTGACTTGCACTGGACCATTATGACTTGTAGTTCGTGACTATGTGATGAATTTGTCGATTATGTGATCGTTGGTGGACTATGTGATGAATTTGTCTATTATTTGATCGTTGGTGGACTATGTGATGAATATTATGTCCGTGATGAATATTATATATGCTCGCGATGATATATGTGATTTACGTGAATATTTGAGGCTGCTGGAAAAAAAGAAAACAAAAAAGAAAAAAAAAAGAAAACCTCTTCGCCGAGAGCAAACTCCAATGCTCTCGGCGAAGGGGGCGCCCCAGATCTGCGGTATGCAGTCCTTCGCCGAGAGCAGAAATCTTAGCTCTCGGCGAAGGCCCCGTCTTCAACGAGAGCCAGATATCTGGCTCTCGGCGAAGGCCCCGTCTTCAACGAGAGCCGGATATCTGGCTCTCGGCGAAGGAGTGGCCCCCACTCCTGACGGAGCGATGCGCCGTGACGGGAAGAGGGCTTTCGGCGAGAGCCGGGGACGCCTCTCGGCGCATGTTCGCCGAGAGGATCCAGTGAAGCTCTCGGCGAAAGTCGCATCACCGGCGGGGCCGTACACCGTGTGACTTTCGCCGAGGGTTTCCTCTCGGCGAAGGCTTCAACGAGAGGGAAAGGGCCTTCGCCGAGAGTATCCCCCGCTCTCGGCGAAGGCCCCGAATCTCGTAGTGTACCCTTCCCACACCCACCCTACCCATTTCTTCAATGGATAATTATTTTCTACCCATACCCTTCCCATTTGAGACGGGTGTGGATTTGAATGTGGATAGTGGATAAAAACAACAGGCCTACGTGTACGGAATGAAGTACGGTACCAGTAACCACGTCAGCGCTTAGTCAGCCAATCAGTACGTGTTGCTCTCATCCTTGACGATAAGTAAGCCATAGCCATGAAAGCCCTCAGTTTTTGACATTTATCCTATTTTGATTTCAACTCAATAATGCATGGGGCTTCAAAAAAAACACTTTGAAAGTGACATAAAGAAATCTAATTTTACCACCATTTCCATACATAATAAAAGAAAATCAAAACTCAAAATATATATAGATTTGTGTAGTAATAATACTAGTATAATAATAAATGGAGGGCAACTTGCACGTTGGTTGGCCGTCCTTGCATTGCATGCATGGTCCTCTGCCGCCGGCCGCCGGCGTATGAGACCGTACGAATCGATAGGACGGCAAAGCCACGTCAGCATCAGCCCTTAGTCAACGGGAACAACATGCTGCAGCCATGCCATGTTCCTCGACCTTATCCTATGATGAGATGAAATGAAGGTCGTCGGTCTCCAATCCCGGCTGCAATATGCCCTCGGTTTCAGTCATGCATCTGATCATCGGCGCCATTGTCGACAGCTAACAAAGCAAGCTGCCTCCTCTTCCTTCTCCTCCTCCTGCTCGTCTCCCCCGATCCAGCCACCGCCGCCGGCAAGGCCGGCGGCGAGCTCAGGGTCGTCTGGGGCCGGAACGCTGCCGAGGGCTCCCCGAGGGAGCCCTGCGACACGTACTGGCCTCTACGCCACCGTCCTCATCTCCTTCCTCTCCGAATCTCCGGCCGCGGGGAGTACCTGACCGACCTCTCCGGCCACGACGTCTCCGCCGTCGGCGCCGACGTCAACCACTGCCAGCGCGCCAACAACGTCACCGTGCTCCTCTCCGTCGTCAACAGCAGCCACAGCTCCGGTTTATAGTCTGGGAGTCAAGCGGTCTAGTTGGATAAAATATAGTGAAGAGATATGAAAAATATCTGCATTGGATATCCAACTATTAATTGGAGTCTACATACATAGGATATCTTTGAGATAAAGGAAACACGGGAATTCCTAGGGATGGAAATATGTAAATGGAATCTGAATTATGCGATATCCATTTCCGCTAAAATATAAATATGGATATCCGTATCCGTATTCAAATTCAAATGTGATTGTACAGTGGATACATCCGAATTCGTTTACATCGATTTTTTCTCTATCCGATTGCATCCAAATTCAGCAATATCCGACACTATCCATATTCGACTATATAAAATTATCTCTATAACTAAGGGCAAATTATGTTCAATAGAATACTAATAATGATCGTTTATAATTGAAAAAATTATATCCACAACTAATGATTATGACATTAATTTTAATACTAAAAATATTGCATCCATAAATCCATTTAATAGTTATATTTAATTTTAATGACCAATATAATTAATTTTAATAATAGAAATACATTAATATAAAGTTTAATTTTAATTACTCTAGTTTATTCACGTACTAATGAAAATATTGTACAAGTATTGTTATTATTTGTTTGATAAATGTATATTTTAAAATTTGAATGATTTAATAGTTTTATTTATTATGTGATTAATTATTGAAATAAACATGGATGATTGTGATATTCTTAATGAGTTATTTGTGTTATGTACTAATACTTTAGTCTTTACATGATTTTGTAACTGTAAATTATCAATAATGAAAATTGGTAAATGTTTTTTTCCAAATTGAGTAAATATCCGAATGTGTTTCCAAATTTGAGACATCTATTTTGTATTTGTATCTGAGAACATTAGAATCTGTATTCGTATTCGAGTAAAAAGGTGGTAAAAGGTGTTACCCGAATCCGATTCCATTCAGAATCCGATCCATTTCCATACTTCGGAATTCGTGTTCAGTCAGCTGCAAATCTAACCCTGTATGTGCAGCCCCATTCCGGTGCAAATAATGTCAGTATTTAATTGTTATTGCATTGGTCTTATCTATGGGGATGAGGCTGCACAAGATTAGCTTTGCAGCCGGGCTGTCAAAGAATTGTTATTACTTACTATCTTGGTATTTCGCTGCTCCTATATAAACACATTATACGCAACCGCTTTGAAACATTCTTGCTCTTCCTCATGGCACTCAACAGCAACAATCCCACCAATATCATGGTGCGCTTGACAACATTCATGGTGGTTCTTGCAATCATGTCTTCGACGACCTCAACTCCGTACTGCCAAGCCAGGAACGGTATGGTGCATGTACAATCTTTATTTTGGCCAATAATTGATTACTTTTTATAATGTAAATTTTATATGCTTGGATTCATAATCACATATATAAATTTACAACTAACATTATACATGTAGAACTATAATATAATATAATATAATATAATATAATATAATATAATATAATATAATATAATATAATATAATATAATATAATATAATATAATATAATATAATATAATATAATATAATATAATATAATATAATATAATATAATATAATATAATATAATATAATATAAATGAATGGTCAAAATACTATTTCGAAGAGTGTGCTAGCCAAGTCATACCATGACTTTTTAAAAAATAGATGGAGGTGGTAAGCAACAAGAAATAATTGATGCAATTTCGTTTTGTAGGAGGCGGCGACGATGATGTCTCCCAAGTGCGAGGAGCGTGGCCAACCTTTTGCTTTAGATACGATCCCCCCTACTGCAATGATTTCCATTGCGGCAAAGCTTGCGAGGAGTACAACTTCCCCCCCGAAACGCGGCTACTGCAAGCAAAATCCGTGGGAATGCTGTTGCAGACGTCTATAAAATGCATGCATCCAATCCATGCATCCATGCATGCAAATCGATCCATGATAAATAAAGTGGCGACGATCGATGAATAAGCTTCATTATTAACTGTTGGAGCAGGCGCACATACAATCCTTTTTTCTTTCTAATTATTTATACATGCAGCTGCTGGGCACCAGACGAGTAATTCAGATCGTCCATCTGTATAATCACCGGCATCACAACGTTGTAGAGGTTCTTGGGGTATACTATATATCCAGTGCGTAGTGCATTATGAAATGCTCCTCCAATCATTAAGCTCAAGTCCGTCTAATAAAACTGCAAGGAATCTCATCGCCCCTTGTCGGCGACACAAGCGGAACACCGCCGCCACCGCATAGCCTCCCTCCTCCCTGTCCCAGGCCACGCCACTGCCGGAGCCACCTGTCGGAGTCCCGCGAGGTGTGGCAATATCGCACCTTTCTTGTCTTTCCCTCTCCCAATCCCTAAGCTAGGTCTCCCGATCTAGCATGGCGCGATGTACATCGACGACATGAACGCCGTGAGCAGGTGGTTTGTCGTACTTGCAGTAGGCGTCGCGCTTGGCGCTCTTCATCCGGTCCAGCACCTCCGGGGAGAACTTGTCCAGGAACGGCTCCATTTGCGTCACGCCCCCTTAATTAATCCATTGGGTGGATAAGATGCATGAGTCAATTCAACTGTTATTTTTCTTTCGCGCTAACTTACGAACAAGATATACTATACAGTTGTGTGAACTAGAACTAAATATTTGTTGGTATGGAACTAACTATTTGTGGGCCCTGAATTAATTCTGAAAATGAAGGAAAGGATATGTCAGTATTTTCACTCGTTGGCCCATTTAGAAGGGTGCTGGCCCATTACCACCGGCCTAAATGCTGTATTGGTCCAAATCCAATGCGGCTGGGGTATGTTTGAACCCACCTTAAGTCCAGGCGCCAGTGCCACGCCACCGCTCGCCGTCCGCCAATGGCGATCACCCACCGCCTCTCTCGCCTTCCGACGGTGATCGCAGCCACCAAGCGTTCGGTCGGAAGTCTTGAAGCCGGGCTCGGAGGAATCGAGGCGAGACCCTCAACGGTCTACGACGTCTACAATCGCCGGCCTACGCAATCCTATGCCCGAGCGGTGGCGAGCCCGGAGGGGGGGGGGGGGCGACCGAAGCATAGTCGCGAATACTTGCTGGTTGGCGGCAAGATTTTTTTCTTTTTTTTTCCTCACGTGGGCTGCCGTGGGGAAACCTGAATGATTACGAAAATACCCCTCCCTAGGTTCCCCTCAAAATAGTACAGGAACCATCGGGTTCGCCTGCATCTCCCTTCTGGTCAAGCATCGGAACAAACCTCATAGTTCGAAACCAAACTAAAACCCATACAAATCTGTATCAACAAAAGCTCATTTTAGAAACAAATCCAACCCATGATCATTATTACTGAAATTGGTCTGAGAGAAAGACTTTGAGGGATTAATAGCTCGAGAACGACCCCCCATAATATACTCCAAAGGTCAGAAACGTACTGCATGTCTGAACTAACTGCAAAATATCTGTCATGTTGATGCATAGAAAGATCATCGCTGATGCAACTAATAGTCGGCGTGCACATGTACAATTTATTTATATGAGATGACTTTGATAGTTGCAAGTTGTAGTATGTATAGCAGAAAATGATCTGGAGAACCGATCCTTGCAAGTCGAAAGTATTGCTTAAGCGACTCCTTCGTAGACGTCATGACATAATTAAGCACCGTATAGTTGTACAGACAGAGAGCTGAGTCGTCTCTGAGCAACTGCAGATCGCATCTCCTGAGTCACGTTGCTGTATGTTTGTCGAGAATGCTATATATCTTCAGCCACCGTTAGTTGAACCCAGAGAAAAATAGAGATACAATTCAAGTGGGAATTACGGAATGTCTTTGCGTCCTAGAACTATGCAAGTACTCTGCATGAACTGATTTTTCAACTAGCAATAAGAGCGTGGTCGGGAGCGAGGGCCAGGACGAAGGGTATATATATAACCTGTCAGCTGAATTATGAAGCACAGGAATTAATGGCAGGGGAGAGGAGCTCTAGGTGCGCATATATATTGATTTTCACGGCTGACATGAGCAGGGGAGCTCCGCGGCTGGCCTCCCTGCACGGCTGCACGCCCCAAGCGGCCAAGCGCCCAAGCAGGGTGTTGCTTGGTGACTTGGGCGACGGAGGGCGCAAGCAGGGGTACGGTGCCACGGTGGACCATCTTCACTTTTCACCCAACCCATCAGTTCTGTTCAACCCCCAATCACCCGTAGAGACACCACGGGGGGAAGCAAAATTCCCCGATTGTCACATGCTTCCCCGAGTGCCAAAAACCGGACACTCAAAGAAGCCACTCTTCCCCTAGTGTTGCACTCGGGAAGGAACCGCACTCGGGGAAGAGAGGCTTTCCCAAGTGCCGAAAAGTCCATGGCACTCGGGGAAGGCCATCTTCCCCGAGGAAGACCGGCACTCGCAAAAGTAAATTTGCATTTGACGGCGGCGGTGGACGGAACCGTTTAAAAAAATCCTTCCCGGAGAGCTTTGATCTAGCACTCGAGAAGCAAGCCTCTACCTTGGCACTCGGGAAACTTTTTTTTTAAGTTTTTTGCCCCATATTTTGTGAGGCCTTCCCACATTATTTAAAACTCATTGCTCAAATTTGGGAGAATTTCAATTTTTTTTTGCTATATTTTGTTAGTTCTTTTTGTTTTGTTGAATTTTTTTTGCATACTTCAAATTTGAACTACGGGTGCATGAAATCATATAATTTGGTGATTCTAAAAATGATATTCATGATATGTGGTGTATATTGAGGCGGTATCCGGGAACTCACATGAAATGCCGAGCATCTTCTCGCCGTGATATGATGAACAACTTGTGGAAAAGGTATTTGTAAATTACATAAAATCCGAACGAAATCCGAAAGTCATGAAACTTGTCTTGGAGTTATGTTATCACATGTAGAGGTTGTGTGCAACAATTAAGAAGATTTTAAGCAAGTTGCGACGTCGGATGCCTAAAACCTAGACATCTCCGCATGTGATCAATGCGATAGCTAGGCCTGGGCATTCAGTTTAAATCGACTATTCGGTTCAGTTTTTCAGTCAAGAAATATTATGTGGAAGTGGAGGCTCTGTGCTGCGTCTTGCCGGCTGCGGAGGCCTGGAGGAGGGTGGAGCCGCCGACCGCCACCGCCTGTCGCAGTGCCGGTGTCGTGGGCTACGACGTTGGGGAATGGAGTGGGGATTAGGGTTGGGTGGTTGACCAGTTGGGGCTTGGGGCGTCGGGCGTAGAATGAAGGCTAGAAGGGGGCACGGTGGGCTGCCTTACTTGGGCCAAGCCGAAGAAGGAGACGCGGGGGCGGCGCACTGTCGGGGGGATTGGCTCTCGCCGGGAGTGGAGAGGAGAGATGAGGGAAGGGATGAGGTGGTCGGGTGCCTAGCTACCGTACACGTCTTTGACTTCGTGACCAAGTTATTTAGGACTTGGGACCATGCATGCACGACCACAAACAGTGTCACCATCAACACGGCTATACATATAATATATATACCATCCACATGACGTTTATTTTACATGTATGTATTATAGCCGTACGTGATGATGAAGTTATTGGTGATTATACATGTTTGTACGCACATATACTTTTATATTAAATAGTAAGCACACACGACACGACTACATGCATATTATTGCCGATTGATGTGTGTGTACTTTGACGAGTGATCACTCTTTGCCGACGGCCCCCTTGATCCGGCCGTCGGCAAAGGCGTGCGCTCCCCCCCCGGCCCCCGCAACACTTAGCCATTTGCACAACCCATCTCGCCCCCGCGCCCTCCTCGCCGCCGCCACCGCCACCTCCACCTCCCGCCGCCGCCTCCGCCACCTCCACCTCCACCTCCCGCCGCCGGCCCGCCGCCGCCGGCCCGTCACCGCCACCGCCACCGCCGTGTGCTCCTCGCCTCCGCCACCGCCACCTCCCCGCCGCCGGCTCCTCCTCGCCTCCGCCACCGCCACCGCCCGCCGCCCCTCCCCCGCCCCCCCCCGCACGCCGCGGCCCTCCCTCCCCCGCCCGCCGCCGCCCACCCCCCCCCCGCCCGCCGCCGCCCCCCCCCGCCCGCCCTCCCTCCCTCCCCCGCCCGCCGCCCGCCCCCCTTCCCCGCCCTCCCTCCCCTCCGCCCGACCACCAACCCCGTCCTCCCTCCCCCCCGCCCGAGAAGAAAACGAAGGGAGAGGAGCAATGGAGTAGGAGTTGGAAGAAAAGGAGAGGGAAGAGAAGGGGATAGGAGAAGGAGAGGGAGGAGAAGCCCAGGGACAGCCCCGCCGTCGTCGTCCGCCCGAGCAAGGTGAGCCGAAGCAGGAATGTGAGTAGTGGTAGAATGACTAGTGGTTGAATTAGCACTGCCTTGTTGAGTTCGATTAGAATGCATATATCACTAGTGATAGAATAACTACTGGTAGAATTGGCACTGCCTTGTTGAGTTCGATTAGAATGCATATCTCTGTTGTCGGCCTTCGTGTCGAATGTTTAATTGCAGGTTTTGACACCTCACCGTGCAGGGGAGGTGCTGCCGAAATTTTGACCTAAGTTGTATATACATGCCTTTTTTCAGAGATGGGCTAGTGGAAGGCAAGCCGGAGTACCTCGACGACCTTGATCTTCTTCGTTGGCGTTGCGAATCCGCTCGCACTACGGCGCCTTGTCACCGTCGGGCCCTAGGTATGAATAACCCGTCTTCGGTCGTATGGTCGTAGATCGCGCAACCTAGTTAGGTGTCTCCCCGTCCGAAAGAGATACGGCCGGAGGTATGCATTTCGTGCATACCTCGACCGTATCCGTTTCGGATTGTCCACGTTCTCTCGGACAGCCGCGGATCCGTAGATGAGTTAGTTTCCATGTCTCGGTCCGATCCGAGGCGAGTTTTGGCATCACCTCCTGTTGTTCTCTGGATACACAATCTCCATACTCGGACGTGTATCCGGAGAACAACGGGGAGGTGTCTTCGAAATTCAGCCTCGATCGGATCGGGGCATGGAAACTAACTCATCTACGGATCCGCGGGTGGGATTAGGACCTATGCTCACCTATTAGACAAGTAGGATCACGATGTACATGGATTTTATGGTTCGCATTCTCGTATGACAAAGGATGGAGGACCGTCGGTGGATGTACACCGGCCGGAGAAGTAAGCGTGATTTTGACGATGAATGGAAGGATAAGACCAATGGTTTCTTGGAATTTGCATGGGCCAATTCTCGTGGTCATTTGCTAGTTTGGTGTCCCCGCACAAAATGTGACAACAAGAGGAGAGTTAGCAAGGAGGATATGGGCCGATATCTTCGTACAATGGATTTACCAAAGACTATATCGTGTGGATCTACCATGGTGAAGCACATCGTATGAGAGAGGATGTGGTGAGACCACGCCCGGAGGGGTGTGATGATGATGCGGGGGTTGTAGACATGTTAGAAGATGCTCACCAAGCACTTTTCAATGACAACCGTGATAAGGAGGCGATGGAGGAGGAGGCAAAGTTGTTCTACAAGATGATAGACTCGGCAAAGATACCTCTTCACGACCACACCACCGTTTCGCAATTGGACGCCATTGGGCGGTTATTAGGGGTGAAATCCGAGTTAAACATCGGTCGAGCGAGCTTCAATAGGTTGTTGGTCGTTGTTGGCTCCTTGCTTCCAAAGGGCCATTCACTACCAACGTCCATGTACGAGTCAACAACACTCTTCAAAGCACTTAAGATGTCGTATGAGCAGATAGATGCTCGTGTGAATGGGTGTGTCCTTTTTAGGAAGGAACACGCGGATGCCACGCACTTGTCCAAAGTGCAAATCCTCGAGGTTCGAAGAGGTACCGGTGGGGATGGTCGGATGAAGCGGACCGATATCGCCCAAAAGATCGTACGGTATCTTCCGTTCGTGCCGAGGATCCGCCGACTTTACCAAACCGAGGAAACGCCAAACGGATGACATGGCATAAGCATGGCATACGGTGTAGTCCGGACAAGATGGTACATCCATCGGATGGTGAAGCATGGCGATACTTTGATGGACCACATCCTGAGAAAGCAGCAGAGGCTCGTAATGTACGTGTTGCGCTGGCAACCGATGGGTTCAATCCTTATGGAATGAGTACCGCCCCTTACACATGTTGGCCCGTGTTCGTTGTACCCTTGAATCTCCCCCCCAGTGTCGCCTTCCAACGGGACACGATATTCATGTCCTTAATAATTCCTGGACACCGGGGAGTAATATGGGTGTGTATATGGATCCTTTGTGGGATGAATTGATTAGTGCTTGGGAGGAAGGTGTATGGACATACGACCGAGCCGAAAGGTCATCCTTCAAGATGTATGTTTGGTACCAATACTCTATTCATGACTTCCCGGCGTATGGGTTGTTCTCGGCTGGTGTGTTCATGGAAAGTTCCCGTGCCCAATATGCAAGGAACGTTTGAGGTTCATCTGGTTGCGAAGGGTGCTAAGTATTCATCGTTCGACCAACATCGTCGGTTCCTACCTCTTGACCATCCTATCAATAAGAGGGGCTGATTGGGAGCTTTGTGATAGACCTAACTACACCTATAGTAACGGAAGTAGACAATGAATTGGTCGAACGCAATGAGGATGAAGATGAGGTGTATGACCCAAAGGTCTTACAAATGCTTGAGCGATTGGACATGGAACATGAAGGAAACTTAGAGCCGTCGATTATCTTCATTATCCGGATAATTTTGACGGTGATGACGAGCGTACGGACATACCGCCTAATCCCCACGATGATCCGGACTACTTTTAATACATGTAATACTATGTTCTTTCGTATTCGTGTTTTCATTATTGTTATGCATGTCTCATTATTATTACGCATGTCATACTAATTATGTTTTGTTTATATGTTGATCACGGTGACCGAAAAAGATGGCGGGGCGGCCGTCGCGGAGGACGACGACCGGTACCGAGAGGTGGAGGTAGACAAGGGCCGACGTCAAGTGCCCTTGTCCACCTTTTACGGCCGCCTCACGGGGGGGACGAGGCGGAGGGGTCGGAGAGGAGGACCGGGAGGGCCGGGGGGCCGGTGTCGAGCCGACGGAGGCCGACGACGAGGTCGAGGAGCCGACCGACGGTGCACCGGAGACCGAGGACGGCGCCTCGGGTGCGGGTTCCTCGGGGGAGGCCGCTACGGCGGCCAAGGTCTACTTGCGAGGCCCCGCACGACTCCCCTCGGCCCCCGCTCCCTTAGAACCGCCCAGTCATTCGCCCCCAAGGCCGAATGTAAGTAAATTTAGATGCCTAACTTCATTTTGATGCCTAACTTCATTTCGATTATCGAGTCACTAATATTTTGTTCGACATGTGCAGGAACTGGCTCGTTGTGTCGGGTGGCGACGCCCGCAAGCCCAACGGCATTGTCGGGCTTCTCTGTAGGCAGCACTACCCCGGCATTGTCACGTACCACGGGCGGACTGAGCCAGCCTACACGTGGGGCCACTACTACCAGGGTGAAGACCGAGAGTTCACCCACACGACAGAGCGCGTGCTGAGGACGTTCTGGGTAACTCTAGCAAATCACAAAGTTTCTCATTACATCAATTCGTTCCACTCAATCTTAACAAAATGATTTTGACATCGTATTTGTATGCAGACCTTCTTCAGATGTGAGGATGGAGAAGAGGAGAGAGCGGACATGTGCACCGAGGAACTCTTGCAAGAAGCGTGTCACGGACATGCATCACGAGGTAAAGCACCGGGCCGTCGTAACCTACTACGCGTTGGAGCTTGGTCAAAAGATAAGCAAGGAAGAAGCCGAAGGACAATGTTGACCCGTGAGCGGTTCATTGAGGTACTTCAAGTGAAGCTATGTTTTGATATTACTTATGTTATGTTTGATCTTCTCATGTATCAATTACCTCGTGATGTGCGGGTTTGTCCCCTGGTGGAGCCGCGCCAAGGCCGACGCATGGGCAATGGAGGTGGATAAGTGGTTCACGGAGGAGTACCGGCGGGCGCACGATGCGCACGAGAGCGACGTTTGATGATGGAGGGCCCATCACACCACCAAGGCCGGCGGAGCCTTCCGCAGTACAAGGAGCTATGGGTACGCCTTTCTTTCTAAGTCGGCAAAGGCTCAAACTTGTTTCATCACACTAATCTTCGTCCCGCTTTTCTTGCGGCAAAAGGCACATCCTAGAAGGGAATGCTCGGACTTCGATGCCTTGTGCATGGCACACAAGGCCAAGGCGACGTCCGATGTGTCCTACGAGCGTGAGCGACGGGCCGGAGGCATACGAACCCGTCTTTCGGCCGCCGCATTGCCGAGTACACGGAGGCATGTAAGCACAAGTACGGGGAAGACTACAACCCGAGCGAGCATGACATTGATACGGACATAGTCATGGCCTTGGGTGGAGGAAAGAAGCACGGGAGGTTGTGGATTGGCGATGGCATCATCGACGGTTCCGGCTTGAGACTTTCCGACGTCCGGCACGAGGACGGAGTCCGACCCCCCGGATACGGGCACGACCGAGCGTGGGGATGGGCCGGTTGTACGTCCTTGAGGTATGCACTATCCACTAAACATGGTATATTAATGTTGAAACACATTCTTAGATTTGCATTACCGAAACATTTAAGTTAAATGTTCTAGGTCGAGCTAGCGAGAGGAGCGGAGTCTACGTCGGCGGCTAGCGAGCGACTAGCACGGGGAGCGGGCTCGGCGGCGGGCAATGGCGAGTAAGTTCGAGGAACTTACTAGGTTCTGGCGACGTCGGTGGTATGGCTCTACCACCGGGGCTCCTAGCTCCTATCACTCCGATCGCTCCACGGTGTCTCCTACGCCGCAAGTTCTCGGTAGTCCCGTGAGTATGATACCAAAGACTTTCTAGTTTTGTGGCTAATCATATCTAACACTTGCAATCTTGTCTCCTTTGTGCGGCCTTTCTCGGCGGTTCAAATCGGCGGGCTCCAAGTGGCGATCAAGTCCACCACTCGCCCGTCACTCGGATGCCGGCTTTCACACCCTTCCCGCCGCCCGAGCGATCACCGTAGGCTCGTGGATCTACCATGGACTTGTTTCGATGGACTTGTGGATGTTATGTGGATTTGTGGACTTATGTGGATTTGTGGACTTGTGGATGTGTGAACTATTGTGATGTGTGAACTTGTGGATGTGATATATATGTGATATGTGTTGTTGCATGTGTGTTTGCAGGTGATATATGTGTGTTTGCAGGGGATATGCATTTGGTTGCAATTTGGAAGCAAAAAAAAATAAACAAAGGATGACCGCTTTGCCGAGCGCAGCCGTCGGCAAAGCCGTCTTTGCCGAGGGTTCTATGCCAGTACGCTCGGCACACCTGGGAAAACTGACCCCTCCTCTGGTGTTCCCAGCTGTGCCGAGCGTACTTGCACAGGGCACTCGGCACGACCGGGAGCACCCGATCCTGGTCTCCCGGCCTTGCCGAGAGTTGACCGTCGGCAAAGATTACATGTTTGCCGACGGCCCGGGGTGAGCCATCGGCGCGGTTTGGTTTTTTAAAAAACAAACCTAAACCTCCGTGCCGACGGCCTAGAGTCCGGCCGTCGGCAAAGAGGATTTGAAAATCCGTCAGTTCGTAACGGTTACTTTTTTCCTCCGACGGCCCGCCGTGGGCTCTCGGCGAGAGACTTTGCCGAGTGTACGGACCTCGGGCTCTCGGCAAAGATCCTTGGCCGAGAAAAAATTTTCCGGGAGTACGGTGCCGAGTGCGGCCGTCGGCAAAGCCTTTGCCGACGGTTTCTACGTCTTTGCCGACGGTTTCGGGCACTCGGCAAAGGACCCGTTTCCGGTAGTGAATTAAGATTTTGGTAGAGCATATTTAGTTGTATATATGATTTCATTTAGGCTCTAGATATTTAGAGCATATTTAGGTATATGATTGTGGTGATTGATTTGTGGATGTTGTCCATTTATGCAGATACACAATGTCATCTAGAGATGTTGAAAGGGAACACGGTGAAAATCATCACCCCGGATGGTGATGCAACTATTGTCATATGCATAATTATTACTATGACATTGTTTGTATGCAAAACTATGATATTATTCATTTGGTGAGGTTTTGTGAGGTCATTTACATTAATTTATGCATAGGTCATGCTAAGATTTTCATTAATTTACCAACGGGGGACCACGAAAAATATTTTCGGTTTTTCTGCCTTTCATGTCGGTTTACCGCCCAAACCGACCGGTTACCGGTGCTTACCGAACGGTTTACCGATCCGAACCGATTGCACTGGCATTATGGTTTGGTTTTTTGAATTTGTTCGGTTTTTACCGGTTACCGCGGCTTGCCGACCGGTTTACCGAAACCGGTGGCCGGCGGTTCGGTGGACCGGTTCGGTAATGAAAACCCTGCCCCTACAAAACACAACCATCCAGGTAGAAGTATGCCTTCCACAACATCCCAACTAGGGATGGCAACAGACAAGATACACATGGATAGTACCTTCATATATCCGCTCCCGCATGCAGGACTCCACGTCTACGCCCACGCCTGCTCTTTGCAACAGGCACGTAGCCACACTCGCACCGCTTTCATGGATAGCTCATGCCCGCGGGCATTGTCGGGCATACACCCCGGGTACTCCTACAAGGAACGATGAAGACAGACTCCTAAAAGAATTTCACTGTAATCTTACTAGGACACGTTCCGTGTAATCCTACTAGGACTCCTGTAACCGACTAAGAACCCGCCCCCTGGACTATATAAACGAGGGTCGTCTACCTAGGAGAACATCGGAACAACCCAACACCATGCGCAGGGCGCAATTACTATACCAAACAAGATGTGAGACGTTTCCTTTGCCGTGAGCCCGGTACACAGACTCATGGCACCTAGCAACTGATGCCGTGTGTTTAGTATACGTCGTGAGCTTGGTCAACTGGCTCACGACAAACAACGTCGTACGCCGTGAGTGTCCTAGCTGCCGTGAGCCCAGTCAACCGGCTCACGACATACAAAAGTGGCGTTGTGTTGTTTGTTTAACACTATATTATTGGTGTGTAGACTATTTTGATGGTGCATAGACTATTTCGTATTTGTGTTATTTTCCCGCTAAAAGTTTACTCGCACGCATATTTTTAATTGTCAAGGCCAAATGAATAAAAAATCTTGAAAAAACCCTAAAAATCTTTCAACTGTCTTTTGATGCGGTGGTTGGAGCCTGCTCAGCTGCCGTTGGGAATGACGGTTGGTTCCAACCGCCGCACCAAACAACGGTTGGAGCCAGCCGGCCAACCGCCGGCCCAGCCCAATCGGTGAGCTCGGGCCCCAACCGCGGCCCGAAGAAACAATCGTTGCCGATGGCGGTTGGTACTAGCCGCTGTTTTCTGACAAATTGAGAGTCCCACATTTATTTTAAAAAATCAAGAAAGAAAATATAAATAGTTCTAAAATACCACTACTACCACCGTGACTCTTGCTGCCTCCGAGGCCCCAAAGCAACAAAATTAGGTCCCCATCACTCCAGCAGTTGCCCGGAATTTTTTTATATTTATTTTGTCAAAATTTTCGAAAAATAAATGGTCGAATCACTGGATGCTGCAGGCTCGTCGCAGGCAGTCCTGACGACACCGTCTCCCGACCACCTAGGACAGCGGGTGGTCAGGGCACCTGACCCCTGGACGTACGACAAGGACCGGACCTCGTCTGGTGCTAGAGCTGTTGGGGGGAAGAGGGGCCAGCGCATTTAGATGTACTACTACTTTTACCATGATTTTGTATAAAGTATTTCCATCTACTCGTTGATTAGGATATTCCCTTGTGACTGTGCTTACACTTACCGGTTTGTCGTTTTTAAAAAGGTTAAAAGTGTTTTAAAAAGAAAAACTAAAAAAAGTAAAAAGGTACCTAACGCCATGTGGCACGGCGGTAGGGACCTGCCGCCGTGCCCCACGGTGTCAGGAACATAACGCCGTGGGGTACGGCGGCAGGAGGGTGCAGCGCCAGATGTACATTTCTCGAAAATTTTGATTCGCCCATTTATTTTTCGAAAATCAAGCCAAAATAAATATAAAAAAAATTCAGTTGTCAGCCATGAATTATTTGCAGTCTTTCTGCCTTAGCAGGCGTCACAAACTCTGTGTGACTGCATGGCTCGATTGGGCACCACCAATAATTCATCCACATAGATTTCGCAAGCACATGGTTCACAAGTTGGAGGCGCTAGCTGCACCTTGCCCTGTGGCACTTTTTTGTGAAATCCTCACGAGTCTCCGCTGCTTGGCTGCTTGCCGCTGGCATGGAATGAACTATTAGAAATAAGCATCCATGGTCGCCAATCAGGTCCTTCAAAATGCACTACTAGAGAACCAAGATTTCGTCCCAAGCCCATTTTCACATTGGTACCGGATATATTGGCATCCAGTGTGTACATTAGTATTGGGTGGAAAGGGAGTGCCCCGACGCGTCCTTGAGAGAGCACATTAATACCGGGTGGGGACTAGCCCTGGTACCAAAGTAAACACATTAATACGGAGGCAAAAAAATCTCAGTACTAATGCCCGGCCCAGCCCTCCACAAACACTTAGTAAATATTAGCTCTCCGCCTGCCCCTCTGTCTCTCTCATTATTCTCTGTTCTCTAACTCTCTCTATCTTATCCCTAACACACACTCTCTCTCCTCGTCCAGCAGGAGAGGCTGGCGGCAGGCACGGCGGCAGGGTCACCCACAGGACTCTCTGTCTACAAAAAAAAAAGAAGTGGCTGGCTAGATCATTACTCCACTTGAAAGCATGTGCAGTGCATGCAGCTGCCGTGCTCGTCCTGGCGTCCTGTGGTTACATCCACAGGCCGGACATACAGATGCAGGTGAGAGGGAACAGAGAGGCTCCTTGACCGTTTGCATGCATTTGCGTGGCCGAGGAAGACGACGGCGCCAACGACGACATCGGGCGCTTTGGCAATGAAATTCGATTGGAAGCGCCAAATCTACCAACGAACATCCGTACACGGACAGAACTCCGATTGGAAGCGCTAGATCTACCAACGAAACCAGAATGCAGGCAGGAATCCTCCACCCCAACCCCCCACCGCCGCGCGCCCCGGGTAAACTCGAAGCTAGCAGATCGCCAGGGACTCACCTCGAGGTGTCAGGAGAATGAGGTCCTACGAATCAAGCCCGCCCCCGGCTCCGCTGGACTCCGTCTCTCCTCGTCGCGGCGCTCGAGGGTATTAGATACGGGCGGAGGCCTCCGCAACTTAGGCTCGCCACCTCACGCGCGAGACGGGGGGGGGATGCGGCCCGGGTAGAATTCGACGTGGGACGTCGGCCCGGGGAAAACGGGGGGTTCCTCTCGGGGATAAGGGTTCCCAAAAGGGCCCTTAGTAAATATTAGCCCTCCACCCCGCCCCTCTCTCTCTCTCTCTCTCTCATTATTCTCTATTCTCTAACTCTCTCTATCTTATCCCTAACACACACACACACACTCTCTCTCTTCTCATCCGGCAGGCGGCGGTGGCCTCCTAGGCATCCCCGGCGGCCGGCGCGACCTCCCGGCGTGGCGTTCGGCGCCGGCTGTCATGTAATATAATGTAGGGTGTCTCCATTGTACCATGTAAGTCAAAAAGAAAAAAATCATGTAATATACCGAGAAAATGTGATCACACATGCTAAGTCCAGAACTAAAGCTAGGTAGATATGTTTGACGTCAAGATCATAGATTGATTATTATAAGTAAGTGTATGGTCTGTCCTTCAACTTAGCTTGTTTGGTTTGTACTGCCACCTATTCTATGAGTAAAGGGCAAGAAACCGCTTGGATTTTTTGTTGTTTAATTTGGTTGAGGTTTTACATCAGCAGGTTTCGATATATTTTGGCATGCACATGCAAGAAAAAAAAAAGATCTACCACCAGCACATTGACGGTAAACTGAGGTAACAAAGACGATGAAACTCACGGGAGGCCAGCGGTGGCCTGCGGCAGCCAGCAGACAACACTAGCTAGATGTGGCACCACCAATAATTCATATATCCACGTACGCATAGGTGATTTCGCAAGCACATGATGTTGGAGGCGCTGCACCTTGCATGCATTGCCCTGTCCTCGATCTCCTCACTTTTCTTGTTAGGTCATCACGAGCTGATCGAGTTGCCCTAGCTAGGACCGGCCGGTGCCCCACACTGCTTTCATAGTTGTCGTTCGTTTATGACCTGAGCTGCTTGTCAAGTATGCAATAATTAAGCTGAGACGAGTCATCTTGCATTGCATGGGTTAAAATTTAGATGTGGCCCTTATATATATTAGATGTGACATGCTATATATACATTAAAGTTTCTGATGATCGCAGACACGCATCCATCGCCTGTTTCGCTTGGCTTATCACCACCGTACCAACAAGATCTTTCTCTCGAGATCAAACCGTGAAGAACCAGTGCAGATTTTTCTCTCGCAAACAAACCAAGACTGCATATCACCACCAGCCAACCGAACAGGCTGCATGATTGACTGAGCACGCACGCACTTGGCATATATATCCCTACCAGTGGCGGAGGACAAGCTTTCGTTTCCGAGTAGTAAAGTTTTCGTTTCCACTTGATAATCTCGATGTCTCCTTGTGTCACGCGTCCAAGCAACTGCTGCTGCCTGCGTGCATGCAGGCCGGCACTGCACATCATACGGCACTGACGTCCTGTCACCGGCAAAACGTACTGAGCGCCGCTAGGAACAGGCCTGTCGATCGTTGCACATGGAAGAGCAGTGAGCAGCAATAGATGGGTATCCTATGCTTTCCACCTTTTTATCTTTTTTTTACATGTCGGTCCATTACGTGGTCCTGCAAATGGATACTTTATCTTTGACAAAAGTACAAAATGGTTCGACCGCAAAGTCCTATGCGCGACTTTTGAATATGAACAACTTTTAATTTTGGTGGTCACCCCGGCCCGTGTAGTGGTAGTATCATTCTTCACGATTCTTATACA
Source organism: Cenchrus americanus (assembly GCA_947561735.1). Lineage (NCBI taxonomy): Eukaryota > Viridiplantae > Streptophyta > Magnoliopsida > Poales > Poaceae > Cenchrus > Cenchrus americanus. The sequence goes on from OX387239.1 coordinate 1,074,276, forward strand.
TCTCTCACCCAGTCTCTCGTGAAACTATACAAGAGATATAAGTTGTTGCAAACAATGTCGTTGTTCTTAAATGGATATCTTGAAATATTAAACAACAATCCAAAATCAAAAACTAGGTCTCATAGAGCTAAACAATTTTGATATGAAATCTGTTTTCATCCGAGATCATATGAATTAAGTTATGAATTTTTTTGGGACAAGACCATTTCCGGAGAACACGTCACCCGCGCCTGGAAATATATCCATTTCTAAGAGCGGGTGACATCATCACCCACACCCGAAAATGATTTGCGGGAGCCGGTGGCGTCATCACCCGCACCTAGAAATGACAATATTTCTAGATGCGGGTGATGGGGTCACCCGCTCCCAAAAAATGATTTATTGGTGCGGATCTAGCTGCTACATTGCCGCGCGTTTTTCTTAGATCGGGCGGCAAAACCGCCCGCTAGCTCCCCGAGAGAAAACCGGTGACTCTCACAAATGTTTCCTTAGTGTGAGATAATAACCGGCGACAACCGTCTCAAACGGCAAAGACCTCACCCTTTGCCGTGCGTCTCCAAGCCGGGCGCACGGCAAAGCCGGCGACCACGGTCTCAAACGGGCGTGCCGTCGGTGCTTTTCCGCCGTGCGCGGGGCTCGATGCACGGCAAAGCGCGTTTGCCATGCGTGGGATTGAAAAGTGCACGACAAAGTCCCTTTACCTTGCGAAATTCCGCCTTGCGTTCTTAATGAGCTTTGTCGTGCGCCTACGGCAAAGCCCATCTTTCCCGTAGTGCACCTAGAGATTTCAAAAAGAAGCCTTCAATTAGTAATAAGATATAATTATGTTTAGCGTATAAACATATTAATTAAAACTGCTGCTACGTAAGTATGTTACACGAGGGATGGACACACGAAAAAAGTATGTTACACGAGGGAAAAGCTGGCTCGTGTTGCAGGCGAGACCGGGAGCCTGTACGTTCGGCTGGCTAATACTGCGCACAAGCTGAAATAAGCCTAACTGTATATATATAAATAATTCGATTGGAAGCGCCAAATCTACCAACGAACATCCGTACACGGACGAACTCCGATTGGAAGCGCCGGATCTACCAACGAAACCGAGAATGCGGCGGGAATCCTCCACCCCAACCCCCCACCGCCGCGCGCCCCGGGTAAACTCGAAGCTAGCAGATCGCCAGGGACTCACCTCGAGGTGTCAGGAGAATGAGGTCCTACGAATCAAGCCCGCCCCCGGCTCCGCTGGACTCCGTCTCTCCTCGTCGCGGCGCTCGAGGGGATTATATACGGGCGGAGGCCTCCGTAACTCAGGCTCGCCACCTCACGGCGAGACGGGGGGGATGCGTCGTCTGGACGACGACGAGGAGTAGCGACGACTCGCGAGGGAAAGGACGGGGTGGGGGCGCCAGGACTCCGGAGGTGGGGAGGCGTCGCCCCGGAGAAAAGGGGGGGCCTAGGGTTGAGACGTCCCGAGTTGTGGGCTTCCAAATGGATGGGAAGATGCGGCCTGGGTAGAATTCGACGTGGGACGTCGGCCCACGAAAAACAGGGGGTTCCTCTGGGGGATAAGGGTTCCCAAAGGGGCCCTTAGTAAATATTAACCCTCCACCCCGCCCCTCTCTCTCTTCTCATCCAGCAGGAGAGGCCGGTGGCGGTGGCCTCCTAGGCATCCCCGGCGGCCGGCGCGGCCTCCCGACGTGGCGTTGAGCGCCGGCTGTCATGTAATATAATGTAGGGTGTCTCCATTGTACCATGTAAATCAAAAAAAATCGCGAGAAAATGTGATCACACATGCTAAGTCGAGAATTAAACCTAGATAGATATGGTCGTTGACGTCAAGATCATAGATTGATTATAAGTAAAGTGTATGGTCTGTCCTTCAACTTGTTTGGTTGTACTGCCACCTATCTTTGAGTAAAGGGCAACAAACCACCAGCACATGGACGGTGAACTGAGGTAACAAAACGATGAAACTCACGTACGGGAGGCCACAGGCCAGCGGTGGGCTGCGGCAGCCAGACGCTGTGAGTCTGTGACCATAGTGAATTACTTGCAGACGACACCAATGCAATAATTCATCCACGCGTACGCATAGATGATTTCTATGCAAGCACATGATTCACATGTTGGAGGCGCTGCACCCTTGCATTGCCCTGTCCTTACCGAGCTGATCGAGTTGATCGATCACATGATTCACATTTCGCAAGCACGAGCTGATCGAGTTTTGCCCTAGCTAGCTATAGGACCGGCCGGTGCCCCACACTTTCCTAGTTGTCGTTCGTTTAAAATTTAGATGTGGCCCTTATATATATATTAATTAGATGTGACATGCGCTACACATTAAAGTTTCTGATGATCACAGCAAGCAAACCATGCATGCATGCATGTGCCCCCGTACGTCTCATCAGACATGCATCGTCCATGCATGATGACTGAGCACGTACGCTTATTAGGACAAGCTTATTAGGCCGTACGTCCTTTTTGTTTCCGAGTAGTAAATTAAAGCTTGTTGTCCACCATTCAACTCTAGTCCAAGAGTTTAACTTTGACTATCGAACCGCAAAATTAGGAATCATTCACCATCCGACTTTTTAATAGCTAAACTTGAGCCAGAGTTGGATGGTCAAAAGTAAGAGGTAGAGTTAATTGGATGGTCGAAATTAATGAACTTTTAGTTTTCATTTCCACTTGCCGCCATGATTTTTACGCAGTGGCACTTTGACGGTGTGTACGTTGTAGAACATATATGAAATCTCGATGTCTCCTTGTGTCACGTGTCTAAGCAACTGCAGGCACATCACATGGCACCGTACCGACGTCCTGTCACCGACAAAACGTACTGAGCGCCGCTAGGAACAGGCATTGTTGCACGTGAAAGTGCAGTGAGCAGCAATAGATGGGTATATATCCTATGTTTTCCGTCTTTTATCTTTTTTTTTTCCATTCGGCGCGATCCACGTGGTCCTGCAAATGGATACTTTATCTTTGACAAAAGTAACTGAAACACAAAATGGCTCAACTACAAAGGCCTGTGACTTTTGAATATGTATGTTACACGAGGGAAAAGCTGGCTCGTGGTTGGTATACTCGCCTATAAATACCTCTCCCCTCCCCGCTTTAGAAGAACCACCAACGAAACACTGAGCAGAGACGATCTAGTGTGCACTCACACACTGACACGAGAGACCCATTAGCAACAAAAAAATGTCGGCTTTCCCACTGTCGGCGTTGCCAACATGCGTCGCTCTCCGCTCAAAGCACGACAAGACCTACCTGCGCTGCGTGTACGACGAGAGCCACGGCGGCAGCTTGGTCGAGCTCGGCGGCGACGGCGCCGGCGTCATGAACCCGCGCTGCAGGTTCTACCTCGAGCCGTCCGAGGAGCACGAGGGACTCATCCACGTCGGTGTTGCTACAACAACAAGTACCGGGTGCCCCGGCGCCGCGTGCTTCCCGGCCACGGCGGCGGCACCGCTCACCGGGTCATTGGCACCGCCGACGAGCCGGAGGAAGACCTGTCCAAGCCGTCCTGCACCCTGCTCAAGCACGTCCCCATCGCCGACGGGGAAGCACAAGATGGCCCCACCTGCAGGTTTGCACATACTAAACATATAGTAATTAGTTTCTCGATGCGGTAATTAGTTTCTTCTCGAAAAGCATGCTATAATCAAGCACACGGCGCGTCCGCACGCCTTCGTGTCACACGCTGGCCCAGTATCCACCCGATAAGACTGAGAAGACTGAGAAGTGGCGCATACATGGGTCGTTGTTTATTTCTGGTGATCAGAGGCCAGCTTGTTTGTGTTTCCCCCTTTCTTGTATGTTTAGAATAAGAGGCTATATATATGCCTTTGTCCATCAATCTAGCGGTGTGTACGATGTCTTTGATGCAACTTATATTAACCTGAATTCAGTTTGTGTTGGGTTCGATGAAACAACCAATACTACCGTAATGAATTCAGTTTTGTGGTGTCGACATGTTTACTACTGTAATGTTAAATTCAGTTATGAGGTTTGCAACGTCTACTTGTTTAGAGTGGGTGTATATTTATAACCGAGTTCTATTGGCACATATACTAATAATACATTAATAAGACATGTTAAAATCTATTCACATGGGTTTGATCGAGTTCCACATTACACTACCGGGAATCGTGGCCTTGGCCGAGTGCTTTCTATCGAGCACTCGGCAAATGCCTGCCATACCAAGCGCCACAGGCCCGAAATCGGCAAAGCGCCAGCACTTGGCAAAAGTACATCTTTTTTTGAAGACGTGTAATGCACATTTTCATTAAGAGAAGAGAAAGAAATACAGCGACTTTAGTGGAACCTAAAGCGCAACTGAACAACAAAAAAAAATGATCAACAGCAACAAAACGACCTAACAGCTGCTAAAAGGAAAGAAGAGTCCCCCACCACACAAAGGAAGATCTAGAAGGCCTATAGGAGTAAAGACGGCAAGATCAACACACACTGTGACCGGAATCCTAAAATCTAAGACTATGAGGACCAGAGAAGATGTGATGCATGACGATGCCACCGAGGAAAAGACTAGTGTGCCGTCATCGTCCATCTTTCCGCGAAGGAACAGACCGGGTTTTCACCCTGCAGACCAAATGGCTTTGGAGCCACCATAAAAACGCCTCCAGTGAGGAAGGCTACGTACGAACACAGCCATTGTCGGCACCGACGGAGGTCAGGCGCGGCTTTCACCAAGCTCTAACTTCAACTCCACGCAGCAAACCAAGAGGCTTGGAAGATAGGCATTCCGATGGGAAGACAGTGTGTGATTCATTGACGATTTGAGCACCCTGTTTCTCATGTCGACCTCAATCATGCATCCAGTACGTGCGGTGATGCTCCTTCAACAGTATATATAGTTAGATCAGTATATATAGTTAGATTGTAAATGTCGTGATTGTGGCTAGAAGATGAGGCACCTACTTAAGAAATCTACAAAGAAAAGTTGCTTGTGTCATCCCTCCTCACTACTGGGAACTCGAATTTTCAAGTGTGTGGCATTACCGTCAAGGAAATATAAAATACGGAGAGGAAAATGAAAAAATGATTTCTCGTCGGTTAGCCGATAGGGAATACCCGACAGGATAAAGCGGCAAAGAAAAGATAAATTACCCGTCGCGGTTTTCCATTTCCATGTCGGTTTAATTTAGTAGTGTACATACATATACTGTCCCATGGTATAAGATAGTTGATAGTATAGAAGGGGCCATATATATAACAGGACCAATGAAATACTCAATACTACCAAATATGTAATTTGTTCTTCTTTTAAATTTGATTAGGTCTCAGATCATAGATGGCCCCCAAGAAGCAATTGTCGAGTGCTAAAAAAGGGAGTAAGAGAAAACGTGATGCTCAATTGGTTGAATCGCAAAAAAAGTGTTTTACACATTCTTTGTTGGTTCAAGTAATGTTGATGGCAATGAAGTCGAAGCTTAATTTGAAGGGCACGAATCTAATCATGGTCAACATGAATCCGATCATGTCAGCATGAATCTGATCCTGGCCTGCAGGAACATAATCAAAATTTAAGTGCCAAAGTTCAGGTTAATGAAGATGATGATCCAATGGAAGAAGAAATGTCCGACGACAAACAAGCCATTGTAATATTAAAATTATCAAACTTGCAATACTAAAATATATTATAAATTATACATTATATATAGTAAAATATATTGTAAATTATACATTATATATATATAGTGTCTAGAGGGGCCTTTGCGACGAGTTCGCCGCGGCCGGGGTACTCAAAAACATAGGGACGGTGCTGGCTATCAGCAAGCGAGCTTCTTGATGTTGTTGTCGCCACGCTAGCTGTTCATGGTTGACGACGTAATAACCGTGACAGTATACTGAGACGACGAAGCAGCTGTTAAGCTTTGATCAATCTGTGTTGAAACGTGCTTAGCGTGTGTGTGCACACACACACACACAAGCAAGCGAGCTATCGAATGCTGTAAGAGTAAGCCGTACTTACGCACTGCCCCAAGGTAGTCCTTAGCTCAGCGTGGGATCCCAGCGTATATGTGGCGTCAGTGAAACGTTTTTATTTTTCTGTTAGTATAATTTGTGTTATATTGCACTTCTTTATTTCTGTTAGTATAACCTGGTGCAAAGGGGGGTACGTGCGCACGATGGCTGCACTGTCGGATCTATGGATCTGGTTGTTTCATTACCCCCCTAAAACGCTGTGATGGATTAGCTTGTCTGCCTGCAGAAACGATGCACGCGTATGCAGCCGTCTGACCCACGGCAGACTGAGCGACAGGTGCAGTCTGACCGCCTGGAGGACTTCTCACTGCCCCCACGCGCAGCTCCGTGGTAGCTTTTTTATTTTTTCTTGCTCCCAAATTTTTACAGTAGTGATCAATTTAAAAGACACATATCCCAAATAAACATGCAGGGATGAGTATATTTCTCCCATAAATCTGGTTTTCATGCACCCACAAATCCAAATACGTTCAATTTAATCATAGCTTATTCAAAGTGTACCATCATGTTGAATCTGTGTGGACGCCCAAAATCTCATAGCTTAGCATAAGCGTTCATATTTTTACAGGATAGACTAGGCTCTCTGAAGCTTCATAGATGGCACATAGTTCCGCCCGCACCACTAGTAGCTGCATCTCTGAAAGCTCTCTCCACTGCACCATAGTTCCAAGCGGCCGGCAACCTCACACCGCTCAAATGGAAATTAATCCTTGAAGTCCGGACATTTAAAAAAATGAAATACGAAACCAGTAGCGTGGAATACCTAATGGCCATTCTTCCGAGCCTCACGTTGTTCTCTCTCGGAGATAATCTTGGGAACGCGATGGACCAAAACACAGCCTGGATGCGTTGGTCTGGGAGGTCCGTTCACGCTTACATTGCATATTTATAGTTCACAAGGCCAAAGGCTTCCACTTTTTTTTCTCAGCCGCGCCCTGTCAGTGTTCAATTTTTCTGCAAGTTGCGCGCCAAGAAAATTTGCAACACCCGCGCGCCGTTTTTTAATTTTGCGCGCGAGGAAAAAAAGTACAGCTACATGTAAGAACCGGTGGTAGTTATAAGTCTCAGCAATCAATTAGATCATCGGCGTCATAGTGTGCATGTGGATCTGCATGGCGTTCGACCACTGCTGCTCTCCACGATATTTAATTGTTTGCGTCAGTTTCAGTCTACTATACCTGACGGGCTATATGCACTGCCACACACGTCGGAGCAGAATTCGCACAGGAATGGCGTACGACTCCTCGGATTTAAGATGTGGTTAGATAATTATCTATTGCAAAACAGTGGCGGTATCCTACGGTGGATATAGGGTGCGCACGTACCCACCGTTCGACCAAATCCACTCTCATATATATATATATATGTGCTAATCTACACCCTAGGTGTAGAATCCTATTCTACACCTTAACACCCAAACTAGCCTACCCAACCGACCAGCTAATCAGTGCAGCTAATCACTGGAAAATATATGCATGGTAACAACAGCTACTAGTTAAACTAAACTAACCGTGTGTGTTTGACCATGCATGGAACCTTTCACTACGTTTTCGTTTGTCCGGCACACATAAGCAACCAAAGATTAGCAACGAAATTGCCACGATATATATCAGTGATAGATGGATGATGAGTTGACTTAACTCAGATATATGGCAAGTCAACAGACATTTCTCTCCTGGTGTTGACGGTAACACAACAAAAATTGCCATGCCTTGATGGCATATATCCTTAAATCCAAATTTCGAGTTTGATGCCTTGATGGCACCATATTTGCTGCGGAAACAATAGTTCAAGTGTCAAAAATTTTAAAATATTCCTTACAATCATTATTTAAACCTTAATTAGAAAATAGTAAATCAGTACTTCTAAATTTTCTGAACTCCTGCACAACAATGCATATGTAGTCTAATGCATATTAAAAACATATATATTGCGATACACCTATGCCCATGAGCATAAATCTAATGAAAGTAGATCAGCTCAGATATTATTCAAACTTGTACACACAAATTAAACATTATTCATACAAACGGCAGTGCCTGATGAGCACTGCATGATATACGCATACATATATATAGCAACGTCGACCTCTGATCTGTCGGACGGACCAGAGTTTTTATTCAGTTGCATTGCATATATAGAGCTAGAGCTACATGCATGCTAGCTCTTACTGCACGACGTAGGTAGTAGACTTGAGCCTTTTGGCCGGCCTTGGCTCGACGACGGTGGTGGTGATCTCGGTGACGCCGCTCAGCAACATCGGCGTCGGCGGCGCAGGAGCGCCCCTCCGGCGTCGTCTCTCGGCGACGAGCTGCTCGGCGAGCTTGGTGAGCGCCTCCTTGTTGGTCCCGGCGCCCTTCACCGGCTTGTACTCCCTGGTCTCGCAGTCCGTCCTGTGGACCTGCCTGTTCAGGAGGTCCTCCCCGACGTCGATGAGCTTCTCCATGTGGCTGGTGTCGTCCATGGCTCCGAGAGCAGGGTCCAGGTGGTCCTCCTGGATGCGCAGGTAGTTGTCCTCGCAGTGCTGGGACTTGAAGAGCAGGGCCACGTTGTAGTCGATGAGGGACCCGCCGGCGTACATGAGCGTGTCGATCAGCGGATACGTGTTGTTGCGGTAGTTGTAGAGCCACGGGAGGACACCCCACCAGTTGCACTCGTCGGCGGTGTAGGAGTGGTTGACGACGCCGGTGCCGACAGAGAGGATGCGCAGCCTCCGGCAGTCCATGGGCGATATCTTCTCCACCGGCAGGTCCTCCTCGCCCTTGTCGATCGTCGTCCTCCACACCTCGTTCATCGCCACCGTGGTCTACATTCGTTTCGTTGCGTTGTGGGTTAATTAATTCGCATTGTGTCGATCAGCAACAGCAGCTAGCTAGCACATGCATCACTGGTCATTTCAAGTGAAATTTCACACAAGAAAGAGCATTCAATTCAAGTGAATTACCGGATTGTTGGCGAAGAAGCCGGCATCGATGAGGTTAAACTCGACCTTTTCTTGACACCGACCTTTAGTGTGGAAATTGTGGGCAGGGAAGAATGTTGGTGCGGCAGTTGCGGCGATGCAGATGTCCGAGAGGTAGGGGTCCATCACCCGATTCTGTCGCGCCTGTCGTACGTGCTCAAAACACGGCAAGGATTACTATCATAGTATGTATATGGTTCAGTCGTCGTCGATCGTAGGCTCCGGGCTCCTAGTAGCTTAGTAGAGATATACCTTAGATGTGGAGAATATCACAGGCTTGTTGCGCTTGATATCGAACGTGGGCACGACGACGTTGGTGACAGTTTCATGGAGCTTCCGGCCGCCGAGCTTCTCTGTGACAACCTTGCAGAGCCCCTCGCCGTCGTACTTGGGGCGGAGGAGCCAGTGCCTGACGGAATCCGGATTCAGCAGCGTCTTGCGCAGGCCCTCAACGAACTCCTTGAGGCTCTCCTGGAACGGCGCCGAGTCCAGAGCCAGACCCTGCGCGCGGCACAGCGCCTGCAGGATGGCTCCAGCATGGTCTTGGATGTAGTCCTCCATCGACGCCGGGGGCGCCTCGTCATTGTCGTCGTGATGAGCTACTGCTGGCACTAGCTGCTGCAGGCCGCCACCATTAATGGCGGCGGCAGCAGCAGGTAGTGTACTAGGTTTCTCGGCGTGAATCACGTCGAGGATGGAGCGGAGCAAGGACTCTAAGGCCATCCCAAGGGCGAGTAAGTCATGCAACTTCCGCAGGATCTCGTTGTCGCCATCGTAGTACTTGATGTAGAGGAGCACGGCCTCCAACACCACCTCGGGCCAGGTTCCGCATATGTGCGTACATACGGCGATTTAAGTAAGGTACGCGCGTGTGTGTCTCTATATATATATATATATAGAGAGAGATATAGAGACATATAAAGAAAAAATCCAGATGTGCTAATTACGCCTTTTGGTCGTTTCTGAAGATCCCTGCGCCCTCTTGGAGATAGAGATCGATGATCTCCTTGGTTGTGTAGAGAGGGCGGTAGTCCTTGTTGGGGGCGGCGAGCATGGTGGTGACGAGGGCGCCGGTGCTGGTGCCCACGATGTAGTCGAAGTAGTCGGCGAGCCTCGCCGTCGGCGACCCCTCGATCCTCTGGAGCTCGGACTCGAGGTACTCGAGGATCTTGGCTGGGATGAGGCCGCGGATGCCGCCCCCGTCGATGCACAGGATCCTCAGCTCCCCATCCATATCTTGCGTGTTGATTGCTGCAGCAGCAGCAGCAGTAGCAGCAGCAGCTGGCGGCGCCATTATCGACAGTTACGTTGGATATAGCTAGCTCAAGCTTCTGTCCTGTGTATTGCTGCTAGCACTAGCAAGCAAGCTGCAAGTGTACGTGGATGTGTGCTTGTTGCATTGGCTACCTGCATGCGGCCTCGAGCCTTTATATATATAGCCTCGCTCGAGCTAGCATGGAAATTAAGCTAGTCGATCGACGTTGATGGGAACCAAGCCAACAAGGTGTGTGAACTAGCCAAACTTCGTCCAGCATGCACTGCATGCAGTGTGAACAGCCGCGACTGCATGCATGCATGCAGTGTGTGCGTGTGTGCGCGCGCGGCGTGTTTGAATTGTTGGGGTAAATATTTGCCTCGAGATACATTTTTCGCTACTTCTATTTGCACTTAACTAATTTGACATCTTGAGGTGTTCTGGTTGAGGGACAAGTGTTGGTGGGCTAAGCATTTAACGGTCGCTGCTAGTTTAAAAACCCCGCGCTACAAAAATTTAAGATGAAGAAATTAACAATCACACAGAGTGACGAGTATACTACTCAAGGTAGCGGGGCTATGTCCACTTGAAAGCTAAGCTTAAGAAGTATGGTATGTTTTTCAAGACGTGAAGCACATTTTTCATTAAGAATAGAAGAACTATAACAAATTTAACGGTGACGTATATACTGTGCACTGAATCGAGCGAGCTTTGTCAAGAGACAATTAGTTGTTGATGTGATGTCCAACCATCACCTGCTTTGAACTGTGATGTCACGCCAATTTAACGGTGCTGTACTGTGAACTGAATCGAGCGAGCTTCTTTGTCAAAAGCCAATTAATTAGTTTGACGTGACGTCCTACTAGACCATCATCAGCTGCCAGGCATGCATGCATGTTTCACGTTTCGTAAGCGGCGGCCCGACAAGAAATGTCGTCTGTAGCTGAGTGCCTCCACAGAAATGCCTGTAGCTGAGAAGCACATATATCTAAGTTTGATCAAGTTTCATTATCTCCTTAAACCCACTTTAATAGAAACATATAACCAAAGCATATACCATTAGGAGAACCTATAGAAACAAACTGAGGTAAGCGGCTAGATATTCACTCGAGGGCCGGTAAATTAAAAAAGTTATCTAGCAGCGGCCAGATAACGAGGTTTTTGTGTCAGAAACAAGGAAATAAAATCCCCACGAGTCATGCATATATATATATACTCCCACACACACAGAGTGACAGAGTATACTACTCAAGGTAGCGGGGCTATGTCCACTTGAAAGCTAAGCTTAAGAAGGATGGTATGTTTTTCTTTAAGAATAGAAGAACTATAACAAAATTGATTGAGGAAAAATCCTAAAACGGTAGAGTTACAAGAGCAATGACCGGCTAAAGATAACACAAATATAGCAATGGAAAAGAAAATCACCTCACCGCCACCACCTCAGATTTGGTTGGTTCGACCATCAGTCTATCCGGTGACTTATGGAATCAAGACAGAGAGGTTTTGGCGCAGGAGTCAGTAGCACCGGATGAACCGGAGGTCCATTTGGTTCGACCGTCGGTCTATCCGGTGATCTCGTTGGGATCAAGATAGAGAGGTTTTGGCCGCGAAGTCTTCGACACCGGATGAACCGATGCACCGTCGGATGAAGCGTCGGATGAGTTGTGTCGGCTAGGTTCAACGGTCAAGTGCGGTGGAAAGCAACGACTAGTGTGGAGTGGTGTGGACACTTTGTGCGGGGATGTGGAGACCCCCTTCCCTTTGTGGAGAAGCTCCTTAGTGGCAGCGGCATCAAGGTGATCAAGGGAGGTTGACGAGTTGTGGCAAGTCAAGTGGAGCTCTTGGAAGAGACTTGGTGACCGGGAAGCAATATTCGGGTGTGGAGTGCTTGAACAACATGGACTAGGGATGGCTTAGTGCCTACCGATACCACGGGGTAAATCGCATGTCAAGAGTTTGCCTCCTCCCTTACGGTATGTAGAGGTTGCACATCTCCACTCACAAGTCGTGTCTCCCAAATCACCCAAGATAGCTATTTGTTGGCATTTCTTAATGATGTTGATAAGTTTATGTGTTCATAGCAACAACACCGAAATAACCATCGGTAATCTTAATGATCACAAGAGAATCTACAAGCGCATGGATCTACCATTGTAGAATTCCCCCAACGGAGTATTCCAAAGGGTGTCAAATCCAAGGAAGGAGAGGCGGATAATAAGACTTATACTATTGCAATGAATATAGATCATGGATAGAAATAGAGGTAACACTCAAATACGGGGGTAAGGATAATGATGTTATAAGGGGTAGTATGACACACAATGCTTTCACTCAAAGAACACTACGACATGGGGAGCAACGTATGAGTTAGTTCAAGGTTCTAATGTGTATACACAGTGCACAAAGGTCAGCGATACAAGAAAGGTACAAACGGGAGATAGCACGTGTGCCAGTTTTATACGACATCCCGCTTGCTACTTTCGGGACTCCTACACTCGAACACGGAGGAGTACCAAGGATCCAACGGCTGTCACTACTGCGGCCTACCTCTATCTAAACGTGGGGTGAGCTCATAACCAACATAGTTGTCCACCCTAAAAACCATGCTTGCATTGTCAACTAGACCCTAACCGGCCGGGCTATTGGGACCCGTGTCAAAGCCACCGGATAACTAGTCACTCAGGTCGAGTACTCGTAGCTTGAACATGAATGTCATACAACGAAAATGTGTAATCTAACAAGATCAAATTGGGTTATGAACACAAATGGATTCGGGATTTCCTACGTCTATATCATAAGATCAAAGGGTTATTTCACGAAGACACGAGCCTCTAAACCATGAACAAACACGGAAAACATGTTCAAGTGACCAATCAACTAGATCGAAGGGTCCACAGCTCATCAAGAACACAAGCCTATAAATGAAGAACGGATGAAGAACACAAGAACATACCACCTATGTCTGCAAGCACTACTTTATATGAAATAGCTGAATAACTAAAGTAGATCAAAGTCATACAAAGAAATAAAGATACAAGTACACTCATACCTAGATCCCAAAGAATACTTGAAACCCGAAGTAGAACTATTATAGCCTACTCCCTAGCTTTGGAAAGTGAGGGAGGAGAAGCAAAATGATGTGTTCTAAAGTGAGCATATGCCTCTTCTATTTATAGGTCGAGAGGGTCACGGAGGAGCACCGAAAGAAACCTCGGAAAAAAGCCTTGGACAAATGAGGAAACGACACGTGGAATGCCAAGATCAACCGACCATAGGTTGGTTTGGCAAAACCCACCGGTCGGTCGAACCCACAGGGGCCGCCGTCCTCCGGCTTCATCTAGTGGACTTCCATGTGGGCCCTTGGGTACATTCCGAGTGTGTAGAATTTTGAGTCGGTTTGGTCCTCGAGTGGGCCCTCTTATCCATGTGATGTCCATGTGTCGTTGTCGATTCATCGAGCTTGCCTCTCTTGGATCCATGATGTGGCATTGAACACATAGATCCCATGTGGCGACAACTCCTCGGCTAAGGTGGCATGAATGGTTGATAGAAGATGGATTTCTCACTCCTTTTGGGTGTATTTTCCTTCAATCAAATAATTTACAAGGACAAGTGGATCTACATTATTCTTTAACTAAAATACGTGGAAGAAATGCATTTGCTCCTTTATTCATGAGAGTATTGACAGCTAAAAGAGGTACTTAACAGCCGTCAACACTAACCTCATAAACAAGATGAGGTGAGCAACTAAGGAGATCTTAAAAAAACACTTTAATAGAGCAAGCCGAGTGTTAACTCGGTTGGTAAGGTTTTTTTTTCTAACTTATCCACTAGGTTCGAGTCCTCGATTTGATACGGTGCTCGCATTTTCCTAAACTTATTTCGGGATTTAATTTCACTATTCTTTCAATGGTAGGCAACGTGCCTATAGATAGTGAGGCACCATGATTTCGTCAATTTTCGGGATTTGTCGGCTCAATCTTTTGGAGGTACTCATAGTGGTAGGGGCTATATGCGTGTGTTCATTGGGATAAGTGTGCATCCGTTTATGACAACATCCGCATCTATGCTTTGTGATTGAGAAAAAACTCTCTAATAAGCGGTAGCCTACTATGGTTTTCGTGTGAGATGCAAAGATTCAAAATAAACCTCCCCTAAGATTCATATACCACTTCAATATATGTGGTGGTCTAAGATGAACCTTAAAGAATCATAAACATATTTTTTGCATCACAAACCGTGATGTAGATGCTAGTCCGACGAAATTCCTTCATCATTATATTAGTCGATCGAATAAATCGTAACTAGTGACATTCTTTATTCCGGTGCGTCGGTGAAATAATGACGATTGCAAATTTGTCGAGGTTTTTACCGTACACCATTAAAAAGTTCCTAGTGACCTATGTGCCATTGGAAAGTTTGAGTGCACTGTGTACCATCGTGCAAACTTTCTTTGCCCCCGTGAACCATTTTGAAGGAAAATACAACTAATGGAGCCTAACGGATATGGAAAAGACCTTTGTGCCCCTCCTCTTCTTCCTCCCCGTTGCCATCTCTTGTCGAATCGGATTCGGTGCGGGGCCGAGGAAAGCTGCGGTCGATTCTTTGGCTCGGGCAAGCCATCGTGATGGAATGAGGACATGCCGGGGAGCCTTCGGATCGACATCGCGAACCTCCTAGCGAAGGTGGCTTCATATGGTGGAGTCCAGATGCAGTGAATCGACCAGCGGAAGGCGGTGCTCCAGTGACTTGAAGATGGTGGAGACCGGCGGCGGAGCTGCAGCTTGACGTCGTGCAACTTTTGGTATGTAGCATCGATTTGTTCCGATGGATGGCAAGCTGCGGTGAACCGACGATGGCCGTCAATGGCGCTCGACAAACGACATCCGCGCGAGGCGGCGCTCACATGTGGCGGCCGCGCGCGCGCATGACTAGGCTCGCTCGTGGCGGCCGCGCCCCCACCGAGTCGGGCGTCCATTGGACCCGCGCTTGCCCGGCGGGCGGTAGCGGTAGGGGAACACCGGAAGGGAGAAGGTGGGCGAGAGAGGTTGAAGACAACCCGACGTCTAGGCCCCACATGTTAGTGGCAACGGTGGAAAGGGCACATTTGTGAAATACAACGAGTGGGTCCCACATGGCGGGGGCTCTCATACCGTTAAATCCCAAAAGAAGGGGAACGGAATGGCACACGGGGCAAAGAAAGTTTGCGCGATGGCACATAGGTTCACTTGAATGTTTCAATGGCACACGGGTCACAAGGAACTTTTATAATAGCATACAAGTAAAAGCATCTTGGTCCACAAGTCATCATTAAACTATTTCCCGGACGGTGTCGTTGGTTAAGAATCCAACATGACATGGCAGTAGTGTTACGATGTTTTTGGTTTGTCACAAATTGGAGCTTGGTCCATGTAAGAACTTTTATGATCCCATTTTGTTGAGCTATTTTAAGTTCAACATATATTTGAAACTAACTATTTTTAGACCGAATTGAATAAGAGCCCAGCCCGTCATCATAGCCCCTTTCACCCAACAAATCAATTGACCTAACAACAATATCCAATATTTGTTACATCGGACCATTGAAACTAGCTAGGAAAGGATGGAATGATGGCTCACATATACCTTAGTCGGGGCTTGTTGCCCGTTCTTCGCTTTTTCACCCTTTTGTGGACGGTTCCTTTAAACTCGTAATATTGGGCCGTGTACATCTTCGGATGTAGAAGCCGGATTTTATTATCCAATTTCTAAAAAATATATAATTAGGAGCTACATACTCCATATATGTTATATGATGTTGGTACGTTAAAAAAACAACGGTCTTGACACGAAAAAGGGCTTTCGAGGCCATATATGTATATGTATGTTACCGGCACCTAGCTTGCTAGTAAGTGACCTCCTTGCACCGACCACCACCGTGGGGAAGAACTCCGTCGACGCCGCCATGGCGGCCGACCTCGGTCTTATTGACCGGTATATCGAGCCGGCACCGAATCCCCGGCCGCTTGGGCGTCTTGACGGCCGCGGACACGTACCTCACCCGCCCCCGATCAACACGTCGCACTACGGGAGAACCGTAATTCCCCGAGTGCCCGGAACTTCCCCGAGAGCCAAAAATCGGGCACTCGAGGAAGGCAATCTTCCCCGAGTGTTGCACTCGGGGAAGAATAGCACTCGAGGATGATGGCCTTCCCCGAGTGCCTAAAAGGGCATGGCACTCGTGGAAGATCGGCACTGGGGAAGGCCATCTTCCCCGAGAGCAACACTCGGGGAAGACGGCACACGAAAAAGAAAAGGTGCATTTGACGGCGGCACTAGACGGAGCCGTTTAAAAAAAATTGAAAACCCTCTTCCCGAGTGCCTAGTCCTAGCACTCGGGAAGGCGACCTCTTCCCCGAGTGCCATGTCCCCAGCACTCGGGGAAGAGCCTCTTCCCCGAGTGCCTTGTCACTGGCACTCGGGGAAATAATTTTGTTTTTTTTGTTTTTTTTTTTGCCCCAATTTTTTTGTGAGGCCTTCAAATATTATTTAAAACTCCTTGCCCAAATTTGACTTACTTTTGAATTTTTTTGTTATATTTCGTTAGTTTTTCCTTTTTCTTGAATTTTTAGGCACACTTCAAACTTGAACTACGGTACATGAAATCATATAATTTGGTGATTCAAAAAATGATATTCATGATATTTGGTGTATATTGAGGCCTTATCCAACAACTCACATGAAATATCGAGCATCTTGTTGTCCCGACATGACTAACAACATACGGGAAAAGTGTTTCGAATTACGAAAATCCGGACGAAGTCCGAAAAACACGTAACTTGTCGGGACACCGTGTTATCACATGTAGAGGTTGTGTGCCACGCTTGAGAAGATTTCGAGCAAGTTGCGATGTGTGATGCCTCGAAACCCGTACATCTCCACACGTGATCCATGTGATAACACACCGGAGATGTGTGAGTTGTAGGCATCAAACGTCGGAGACTTGCTCAAAATCTTCTCTAGTCTTGCACACAACCTATACATGTGATAACACAACTCCCCGACAAGTTTCGTGATTTTCGGACTTCATCCGGATTTTTTGTAATTTAGAAACACTTTTTCCGTATGTTGTTAGTCATGTCACGACAACAAGATGCCCGATATTTCATGTGAGTTGGTGGATAAGGCCTCAATATACACCAAATATTATGAATATCATTTTTTGAATCGCTAAATTATATGATTTCATGTACATGTAGTTTAAATTTGAGCTTTTCCAAAAAATTCAAGAAAAAGAAAAAACTAACGAAATATAACAAACAAATTCAAAATTAAGCCAAATTTGGGCTAAGAGTTTTAAATAATGTGGGAAGGCATCACAAAAAAATTGGTGCAAAAAAAACAAAAATAAATAAATATTTCCCCGAGTGCCTAGTCCTAGCACTCGGGGAAGGTGACCTCTTCCCCGAGTGCCTTGTCCCCGGCACTTGGGGAAGAGCCTCTTCCCCCGAGTGCCTTGTTCGGCACTCGGGGAAATATTTTTGTTTTTTTTGTTTTTTTTGCCCCAATTTTTTTGTGAGGCCTTCTAACATTATTTAAAACTCCTTGCCCAAATTTGACTTACTTTTGAATTTTTTTGTTATATTTCGTTAGTTTTTCCTTTTTCTTGAATTTTTAGGCACACTTCAAATTTGAACTACAGGTACATGAAATCATATAATTTGGTGATTCAAAAAATGATATTCATGATATTTGGTGTATATTGAGGCCTTATCCAACAACTCACATGAAATATCGAGCATCTTGTTGTCGTGACATGACTAACAACATACGGGAAATGTGTTTCGAATTACGGAAAATCCGGACGAAGTCCGAAAAACACGTAACTTGGTAGTATGTGTCATCTAGTTCCCTGAACTTCCAAAATGCACATTTAAACACCTAAACTTGTTAATTGGTTCACACAACATCCAAATCGCAGTTGCTTATATTAAATGGCCACATGTCTGCTGACATGGGGTTCTCAGGTAATTCGGGTTCCGGAGGTTACAACGTGAACTGCCCGAAGTTATATCGTGTTTACGGCGGGTCCGACGGCGGCCGGATCCGGTCCGTGCCGCTCGGACCGGCCGCCCACGCCCCCAGCTGCCCCTCCCCCGGTCGGAGGAGAAGAAGGAGGAGAAAGGGAAGTAGAGGCGGAAGGAGGAGAGGGAAAAGGAAAGGAGGGCGGGGAGAACAAGGAGGAGGTGATGGAGATGGAGAAGGGGTAGGAGACAGCCGAGGGGGAGAAGGAGGAAGGGAAGGAGAGGGCCGGAGAACAAGGAGGAGGCCGAGGGTGAACAGGGGAGGAGGGGTGTGCTCCGGTCGTGCTCAAGCACCTCGCCGACACCTCACTCCATTCGATCGGTAATCAATGTCTCGACCTTTCTCGAATTTTGAGATTAAATTAGTATGATGAGTTGATGACCTACACTTTCGTAGTAGTGATGCATAAGTATGTTAGAATGAGATCAAATGAGTTAAACGTACATTTGGCCCGCTTACAAGAATGTTAAGATCTCCTATCACCATTACAAGCAAACCACACCCTTAGTCGTTGAAGGGTGTTGCCTTCAGAGTTTAACACAAATGACATGATTTATCAATGGTAGAACTATCTTGATTTAAATCCAATCCCTTTTCACTGTTGGTATGAATTTCCAAAAGTCAAAGTTGAAAGCTCGAAGTGAGTTGATAGTTCATGAACCCATGTTGAAAATTCTTCACCTGTCATGTAGAAAATCCAAAAGGCCTGGTTCAAGGTTGAGTTTATAAAGGGATCGAACTTCTTTCAACAAACTAATTAAGAGCCCATTTGGCAAAACTCTAAGTGCAGGTTCTTGGCTGATTCTAGAATGGGTACTTAAAAGGTGCTTGATTTATAGTTTTCCATGCATCTTCAACAAAGGAGCCTATCTTGGCCAAGGCAACCTCACTTGAGACATTGTGCTCCTTCATGTAGCACTCCACAGTACTGGCCACATCCAAGTTATTCCTACCATTCTTTGAGCAACGTCGAGTGGTTAATGTGGTCAGTGCACGATTTATTTTGCTTGATAATAATTTAAAAAGATGCAACAATCAGTAAAATATATGAGTACAAATACCTTGAATGCTGACATGTCATCCATGAAACGTGATACCTGTCCACAAGCCCAAATGGTATCAGTGTTACCAATGACCCACTCGAATGCCTCCTTGGTTGCAACATCATCGCCCATGCCAACCAGCAGCAATCCAATACTCAGCACTTGACCACCTGCAGTGATGACAGACACATTCACATGCTCTTCGAAGCTTGGAGTGTAACCTTGATGAAACCATTCTGCTTCTTGGAGATAATACTTCGATAAAGTTTGAAACTGGATGTCAGAAAAAGGACACTGTATAAGTATGTTACGAGATATCAATAGGCAAAAATTAGATACAATGATATACCAAGCTAAATATATATGCATGTTTCCCACCATTCTGATATTAATATATTCATTGTGTACATAATTAATGCTATTTGATTTTATGATGAGTTAATAATAACTTTGATACATATTTCTTATCATTGGGTGATCACAGAGTGTTTAATTTCTCATAAGGTTTAATTTTTTAGCACAAAATTTCTCCTAAACATCTAAATTTCTCTTTCTCACAAAGGAGAAGATCGATTCTTTGTCAAGGAGTTACAGGCGGTTACCCTTAGGGCTGAGCCGCAGTTGTGTGAGAAAATTAATGTTTGGCTGAGTAAGCTCTTGTAATCTTCCACTCCTTTTCTTTTGGACCTTTGGCCTTGTAAACTGTAGATAAAATTTTTTCCGTATATATAAAAAATAGGGGTAGGGGCCTCCCCTGCTGATTCACGTTAAAAAAAAAAGTGTTCCATTGACTCCTTGAAAAGCTTGGCTGTGATATGGTTTGGACCCTAGGGGTATATATTTAAAGTCTGCATTACAAGTTTAGTTTGGACCCAAGGGATAATTAAGTCATATTACAAGTTTTCTATAGTTACTCCTCGGTCTGGACTTAATTTTTTTAATGCCCACCAACAATTGGCACAATTTTGCAACATTTTCTGAAAAAGTGATTATTAGCTGCTGGGAGAGGGAGGTTGGATTGTGCTGTACCCCTTTCCTGTTGTAAACATTGCGATACTTTTCATGTGGTTCCAACTCTTCCTCAAATTCCCTGAAGTTGCTAACTACCTTGACAAAGAATTTCTGTAGGTACTCCGGTAGAAATGAAACATCATGGGCATCCCATCTGCATGCATGCCAACCGTTTTAGGCTACCAGCTAGTGACCATATTCTGGTCAATATCAAGTTTTCTCTCTCTATACGGGAAAACCGATGCCCCCGATGCCCGTGATGCTCGTGATGCCCCCGATGCCCCCGGTGCCCGTCCTTCCGACTCCAGCTGCAGCTCCTGAGACTCTTGTGGTGAGTTACTTGACATCTTTGTTCTTTCATTTCAATAATTACAGACTTAGAGAACGTAGAGACTTAGACTCACTTAGAAACCTAGAGAAAGTAGAGACTTAGAACTTAGATTATAACATAGAAAACTTGATTGTGGTCTCAAATGCAATTTACTCTTTTTATTGAAAGAATCAATAGGTGGCTTTGAATAATCTACAAGGGTCCCCGGGCATGTCACCGCCAATGGCCCCACAGCAGCTCGTCCCTCCTCCTCAGTGAGTCGCGTTTGTGTCATTTGAGTTCCTGGACTTTGTGGAGCTTTGTCGATGAACTTGAATAATGCTTGTTGCTGAACTTGTGGACTTGTCGATGAACTTGTGGACTTTCCGATGAACTTGGATGTACTAGTGGACTCGTTGATGAGTAACGTGTGAATTTATCTATATGTGATGTATGTGATGATTATTGTGATATATATGATGTCTGTGAAGATTATTATCATATATATGATGCATGTGATGAATATTATGATATATATATATAATGTCCGTGATGAATATTATGATATATATGATATTCCAGTGATTTTTGGGTATTTTTAAACGTGAAAAACAAAAAAATTGCAATGGCTACTTTGTGGCAAAGTGACCAAAACCAACAACAGAAACAGTGCCTTTGTCGTGCGTTTATAGGGGCGCATGGCAAAGGTGCCATTGATTGTCGTGCGTTTCTTGCCCGGGCTTCGCATCGACTTCCTCCTTCGAGCAACATTGCTTATAGCAAGGGTGAGCACTTGTCGTACTCGGCAAGTGTGGGGGAAAAGGATGAATGTAAAGGCTTTATAGTGGACTAGCTATGAGCATTTAGCATTTTTGTTGGTCAAATTTTATTAGCACCTATTTACTAGCATGTATAAGTATATACCATCCCACAATTAAGCATAAGATAAGAGGTACGCCATAAGCACATGGCAAGCATAACCAGAGAACACGATTTAAGTCCATCTTCAAGTTCAATTATCATGTGAGGGTCCAGGCCGCTCTTGACCGTGAGCACGGCTAATCGATTAGTTTTACACTCTGCAGAGGTTGTACATCTTTACCCACAAGTCGCGTAAAAGTCCCGAAGAACTTTAAACCCAACCATGCGATGCCGGCCAAGCATCATACCACACTACCGAGGTGTGATTGCATAGGGACGCTACGAGGCCTTTACAAAGAGTCCTCTCGTGCGTATTAGTCCATAGTAGTATGTCATAGAGGCTATCTTTCGTACCACACTTCCATTCACGGACGGTCGGGCATAGAGTACTTCGTTCCAACACCACTCCGAATAGAAGAGCCATAAAAGCATTCCTCCGTCCCCAACCTACCGTGCGAGTAATGACCACACAAAGACTTCCCTAATTACTCGGCCAAGACCAGAGCCATATAGTCCTTGTGGTTGCACTTGTTGCCCTGGGTGGTTCTCCATGTTCCGATTAAACATATGGTCTTGTATTAAACATCCAAAGATATAACACAAAGGTATAGCATGATTAAATGGGCCTTTGAAATAAAATGACTTTGTCAAATTATTTGAGAAAATATTGCAGCCCAGTAAAGTAAGTGGGCCTTTGAAAGTGGCACTGCCAATTAAGCGTTGTTGATCCATTACGTTAGGTGTATGGATGTACAATACCATGCATGCATGCATGCGCTTTCTAGTAGCTGCTAACAAACTTCTCATGCATGCATCAAACATCCCAAAATCCAAACGCATGGTTGAATTTTCTATTTTATATACTATATATGCAAAAGAGAGAATTCCAATTATTTTGATGCTAAAAAATCAACAAAATTACCCACGTACAGTTTTACTTTACACTACAAGGAACTACTCTCATGTTGGGGTTGGATTGTCACTGGAAAAATATATGGTAACAGCTACTAGTAAAACTAATATAACCGTGTGCGTTTGACCATGCATGGAACTTTCACTACGTTTTCGTTTGTCCGGCACATGAGCAACCAAAGATTAGCAACGAAATTGCCACGATATATATCAGTGATAGATGGATGATACATCTATGCCCATAAGCATAAAATAGTAAAGTACTTCTAAATTTTCTGAACTCCTGCACAACAATGCATATGTAGTCTAATGCATATTAAAAACATATATATTGCGATACACCTATGCCCATGAGCATAAATCTAATGAAAGTAGATCAGCTCAGATATTATTCAAACTTGTACACACAAATTAAACATTATTCATACAAACGGCAGTGCCTGATGAGCACTGCATGATATACGCATACATATATATAGCAACGTCGACCTCTGATCTGTCGGACGGACCAGAGTTTTTATTCAGTTGCATTGCATATATAGAGCTAGAGCTACATGCATGCTAGCTCTTACTGCACGACGTAGGTAGTAGACTTGAGCCTTTTGGCCGGCCTTGGCTCGACGACGGTGGTGGTGATCTCGGTGACGCCGCTCAGCAATATCGGCGTCGGCGGCGCAGGAGCGCCCCTCCGGCGTCGTCTCTCGGCGACGAGCTGCTCGGCGAGCTTGGTGAGCGCCTCCTTGTTGGTCCCGGCGCCCTTCACCGGCTTGTACTCCCTGGTCTCGCAGTCCGTCCTGTGGACCTGCCTGTTCAGGAGGTCCTCCCCGACGCCGATGAGCTGCTCCATGTGCCTGGTGTCGTCCATGGCTCCGAGAGCAGGGTCCAGGTGGTCCTCCTGGATGCGCAGGTAGTTGTCCTCGCAGTGCTGGGACTTGAAGAGCAGGGCCACGTTGTAGTCGATGAGGGACCCGCCGGCGTACATGAGCGTGTCGATCAGCGGATACGTGTTGTTGCGGTAGTTGTAGAGCCACGGGAGGACACCCCACCAGTTGCACTCGTCGGCGGTGTAGGAGTGGTTGACGACGCCGGTGCCGACAGAGAGGATGCGCAGCCTCCGGCAGTCCATGGGCGATATCTTCTCCACCGGCAGGTCCTCCTCGCCCTTGTCGATCGTCGTCCTCCACACCTCGTTCATCGCCACCGTGGTCTACATTCGTTTGGTTTCGTTGTGGGTTAATTAATTCGCATTGTGTCGATCAGCAACAGCAGCTAGCTAGCACATTCATCACTGGTCATTTCAAGTGAAATTTCACACAAGCAAGAGCATTCAATTCAAGTGAATTACCGGATTGTTGGCGAAGAAGCCGGCGTCGATGAGGTTAAACTCGACATTTTGCCACCAACCTTTAGTGTCGAATTTGTGCGCAGGGAAGAATGTTGGTGCGGCAGTTGCGGCGATGCAGATGTCCGAGAGGTAGGGGTCCATCACCCGATTCTGTCGCGCCTGTCGTACGTGCTCAAAACACGGCAAGGATTACTATCATAGTATGTATATGGTTCAGTCGTCGTCGATCGTAGGCTCCGGGCTCCTAGTAGCTTAGTAGAGATATACCTTAGATGTGGAGAATATCACAGGCTTGTTGCGCTTGATATCGAACGTGGGCACGACGACGTTGGTGACAGTTTCATGGAGCTTCCGGCCGCCGAGCTTCTCTGTGACAACCTTGCAGAGCCCCTCGCCGTCGTACTTGGGGCGGAGGAGCCAGTGCCTGACGGAATCCGGATTCAGCAGCGTCTTGCGCAGGCCCTCAACGAACTCCTTGAGGCTCTCCTGGAACGGCGCCGAGTCCAGAGCCAGACCCTGCGCGCGGCACAGCGCCTGCAGGATGGCTCCAGCATGGTCTTGGATGTAGTCCTCCATCGACGCCGGGGGCGCCTCGTCATTGTCGTCGTGATGAGCTACTGCTGGCACTAGCTGCTGCAGGCCGCCACCATTAATGGCGGCGGCAGCAGCAGGTAGTGTACTAGGTTTCTCGGCGTGAATCACGTCGAGGATGGAGCGGAGCAAGGACTCTAAGGCCATCCCAAGGGCGAGTAAGTCATGCAACTTCCGCAGGATCTCGTTGTCGCCATCGTAGTACTTGATGTAGAGGAGCACGGCCTCCAACACCACCTTAGGCCAGGTTCTGCATATGTGCACACATACGGCGATTTAAGTAAGGTACGCGTGTGTCTCTCTCTGTATATATATAGAGAGAGATATAGAGACATATAAAGAAAAAATCCAGATGTGCTAATTACGCCTTTTGGTCGTTTCTGAAGATCCCTGCGCCCTCTTGGAGATAGAGATCGATGATCTCCTTGGTTGTGTAGAGAGGGCGGTAGTCCTTGTTGGGGGCGGCGAGCATGGTGGTGACGAGGGCGCCGGTGCTGGTGCCCACGATGTAGTCGAAGTAGTCGGCGAGCCTCGCCGTCGGCGACCCCTCGATCCTCTGGAGCTCGGACTCGAGGTACTCGAGGATCTTGGCTGGGATGAGGCCGCGGATGCCGCCCCCGTCGATGCACAGGATCCTCAGCTCCCCATCCATATCTTGCGTGTTGATTGCTGCAGCAGCAGCAGCAGTAGCAGCAGCAGCTGGCGGCGCCATTATCGACAGTTACGTTGGATATAGCTAGCTCAAGCTTCTGTCGTGTGTTGCTGCTAGCTCTAGCAAGCTGCAAGTGTACGTGGATGTGTGCTTGTTGCATTGGCTACCTGCATGCGGCCTCGAGCCTTTATATATATAGCCTCGCTCGAGCTAGCATGGAAATTAAGCTAGTCGATCGACGTTGATGGGAACCAAGCCAACAAGGTGTGTGAACTAGCCAAACTTCGTCCAGCATGCACTGCATGCAGTGTGAACAGCCGCGACTGCATGCATGCATGCAGTGTGTGCGTGTGTGCGCGCGCGGCGTGTTTGAATTGTTGGGGTAAATATTTGCCTCGAGATACATTTTTCGCTACTTCTATTTGCACTTAACTAATTTGACATCTTGAGGTGTTCTGGTTGAGGGACAAGTGTTGGTGGGCTAAGCATTTCACGGTCGCTGCTAGTTAAAAAAACCCCGCGTTGTTGCGGTAATTTCTACAAAGACTTAAGATGAAGAAATTAACAATCGCAACAAATTTAACGGTGACGTATATACTGTGTACTGAATCATCGAGCGAGCTTTGTCAAGAGACAATTAGTTGTTGATGTGATGTCCAACCATCACCTGCTTTGAACTGTGATGTCACGCCAATTTAACGGTGCTGTACTGTGAACTGAATCGAGCGAGCTTCTTTGTCAAAAGCCAATTAATTAGTTTGACGTGACGTCCTACTAGACCATCATCAGCTGCCAGGCATGCATGCATGTTTCACGTTTCGTAGCTGAGTGCCTCCACAGAAATGCCTGTAGCTGAGAAGCACATATATCTAAGTTTGATCAAGTTTCATTATCTCCTTAAACCCACTTTAATAGAAACATATAACCAAAGCATATACCATTAGGAGAACCTATAGAAACAAACTGAGGTAAGCGGCTAGATATATAGTCACTCGAGGGCCGGTAAATTAAAAAAGTTCTCTAGCAGCGGCCAGATAACGAGGTTTTTGTGTCAGAAACAAGGAAATAAACATCCCCACGAGTCATGCATATATATATATATATATATATATATATATATATATATATATATATATATATATATATATATATATATATATATATATAGACACACACAGAGTGACAGAGTATACTACTCAAGGTAGCGGGGCTATGTCCACTTGAAAGCTAAGCTTAAGAAGGATGGTATGTTTTTCTTTAAGAATAGAAGAACTATAACAAAATTGATTGAGGAAAAATCCTAAAACGGTAGAGTTACAAGAGCAATGACCGGCTAAAGATAACACAAATATAGCAATGGAAAAGAAAATCACCTCACCGCCACCACCTCAGATTTGGTTGGTTCGACAGTCAGTCTATCCGGTGATTTATGGAATCAAGACAGAGAGGTTTTGACGCAGGAGTCTGTAGCACCGGATGAACCGAAGGTCCATTTGGTTCGATTGTTGGTCTATTTGATGATTTGTTGGGATCAAGATAGACAGGTTTTGGCCGCGAAGTCTTCAGCACCGGATGAACCGACACACCGTCGGATGAAGCGTCAGATGAATTGTGTCAGCCAGGTTCAATGGTCAAGTGCAGTGGAAAGCAACGACTAGTGTGGAGTGGTGTGGACACTTTGTGCGGGGATGTGGAGACCCCCTTCCCTTTGTGGAGAAGCTCCTTAGTGGCGGCGGCATCAAGGTGATCAAGGGAGGTTGACGAGTTGTGGCAAGTCAAGTGGAGCTCTTGGAAGAGACTTGGTGACCGGGAAGCAATATTCGGTGTGGAGTGCTTGAACAACATGGACTAGGGATGGCTTAGTGCCTACCGATACCACGGGGTAAATCGCATGTCAAGAGTTTGCCTCCTCCCTTACGGTATGTAGAGGTTGCACATCTCCACTCACAAGTCGTGTCTCCCAAATCACCCAAGATAGCTATTTGTTGGCATTTCTTAATGATGTTGATAAGTTTATGTGTTCATAGCAACAACACCGTAAATAACCATCGGTAATCTTAATGATCACAAGAGAATCTACAAGCGCATGGATCTACCATTGTAGAATTCCCCCAACGGAGTATTCCAAAGGGTGTCAAATCCAAGGAAGGAGAGGCGGATAATAAGACTTATACTATTGCAATGAATATAGATCATGGATAGAAATAGAGGTAACACTCAAATACGGGGGTAAGGATAATGATGTTATAAGGGGTAGTATGACACACAATGCTTTCACTCAAAGAACACTACGACATGGGGAGCAACGTATGAGTTAGTTCAAGGTTCTAATGTGTATACACAAGGCACAAAGGTCGGCGATACAAGAAAGGTACAAACGGGAGATAGCACATGTGCCGGTTTTATACGACATCCCGCTTGCTACTTTCGGGACTCCTACACTCGAACACGGAGGAGTACCAAGGATCCAACGGGCCGCTCACTCTGCGGCCTACCTCTATCTAAACGTGGGGTGAGCTCATAACCAACATAGTTGTCCACCCTAAAAACCATGCTTGCATTGTCAACTAGACCCTAACCGGCCCGGCTATTGGGACCCGAGTCAAAGCCACCGGATAACTAGTCACTCGGGTCGAGTACGTAGCTTGAACATGAATGTCATACAACGAAATGTGTAATCTAACAAGATCAAATTGGGTTATGAACACAAATGGATTCGGGATTTCCTACGTCTATATCATAAGATCAAAGGGTTATTTCACGAAGACACGAGCCTCTAAACCATGAACAAACACGGAAAACATGTTCAAGTGACCAATCAACTAGATCGAAGGGTCCACAGACTCATCAAGAACACAAGCCTATAAATGAAGAACGGATGAAGAACACAAGAACATACCACCTATGTCTGCAAGCACTACTTTATATGAAATAGCTGAATAACTAAAGTAGATCAAAGTCATACAAAGAAATAAAGATACAAGTACACTCATACCTAGATCCCAAAGAATACTTGAAACCCGAAGTAGAACTATTATAGCCTACTCCCTAGCTTTGGAAAGTGAGGGAGGAGAAGCAAAATGATGTGTTCTAAAGTGAGCATATGCCTCTTCTATTTATAGGTCGAGAGGGTCACGGAGAGGAGCACCGAAAGAAACCTCGGAAAAAAGCCTTGGACAAATGAGGAAACGACACGTGGAATGCCAAGATCAACCGACCATAGGTTGGTTTGGCAAAACCCACTCGGTCGGTCGAACCCCTGGGGGGCCCGCTGCTCCTCCGGCTTCATCTAGTGGACTTCCATGTGGGCCCTTGGGTACATTCCGAGTGTGTAGAATTTTGAGTCGGTTTGGTCCTCGAGTGGGCCCTCCTATCCATGTGAAATCCATGTGTCGTTGTCGATTCATCGAGCTTGCCTCTCTTGGATCCATGATGTGGCATTGAACACATAGATCCCATGTGGCAGCAACTCCTCGGCCTAAGGTGGCATGAATGGTCCATAGAAGATGGATTTCTCACTCCTTGGGTGTGTATTTTTCTGCAATCAAATAATCTCCAAGGAGAAGTGGAATTGCATTATTCTTTAACTAAAATACGTGGAAGAAATGCATTTGCTCCTTTATTCATGAGAGTATTGACAGCTAAAAGAGGTACTTAACAGCCGTCAACACTAACCTCATAAACAAGATGAGGTGAGCGACTAAGGAGATCTTAAAAAAACACTTTAATAGAGCAAACCGAGTGTTAACTCGGTTGGTAAGGTTTTTTTTTCTAACTTATCCACTAGGTTCGAGTCCTCGATTTGATACCGGTGCTCGCATTTTCCTAAACTTATTTCGGGATTTAATTTCACTATTCTTTCAATGGTAGGCAACGTGCCTATAGATAGTGAGGCACCATGATTTCGTCAATTTTCGGGATTTGTCGGCTCAATCTTTTGGAGGTACTCATAGTGGTAGGGGCTATATGCGTGTGTTCATTGGGATAAGTGTGCATCCGTTTATGACAACATCTGCATCTATGCTTTGTGATTGAGAAAAAACTCTCTAATAAGCGGTAGCCTACTATGGTTTTCGTGTGAGATGCAAAGATTCAAAATAAACCTCCCCTAAGATTCATATACCACTTCAATATATGTGGTGGTCTAAGATGAACCTTAAAGAATCATAAACATATTTTTTGCATCACAAACCGTGATGTAGATGCTAGTCCGACGAAATTCCTTCATCATTATATTAGTCGATCGAATAAATCGTAACTAGTGACATTCTTTATTCCGGTGCGTCGGTGAAATAATGACGATTGCAAATTTGTCGAGGTTTTTACCCGTACACCATTAAAAAGTTCCTAGTGACCTATGTGCCATTGGAAAGTTTGAGTGCACTGTGTACCATCGTGCAAACTTTCTTTGCCCCGTGAACCATTTTGAAGGAAAATACAACTAATGGAGCCTAACGGATATGGAAAAGACCTTTGTGCCCCTCCTCTTCTTCCTCCCGTTGCCATCTCTTGCCGAATCGGATTCGGTGCCGGGCCGAGGAAAGCCGCGGTCGATTCTTGGCTCGGGCAAGCCATCGTGATGGAATGAGGACATCTTGGGGAGCCTTCGGATCGACATCGCGAACCTCCTAGCGAAGGTGGCTTCATATGGTGGAGTCCGGATGCGGCGAATCGACCGGCGGAAGGTGGTGCTCCGGTGACTTGAAGATGGTGGAGACCGGCGGCGGAGGCGCGGCTTGACGTCGTGCAACTTTTGGTATGTAGCATCGATTTGTTCCGATGGATGGCAAGCTGCGGTGAACCGACGATGGCCGTCAATGGCGCTCGACAAACGACATCCGCGCGAGGCGGCGCTCACATGTGGCGGCCGCGCGCGCGCATGACTAGGCTCGCTCGTGGCGGGCCGCGCCCCCACCGGAGTCGGGCGTCCATTGGACCCGCGCTTGCCCGGCGGGCGGTAGCGGTAGGGGAACACCGGGAAGGGAGAAGGTGGGCGAGAGAGGTTGAAGACAACCCGACGTCTAGGCCCCACATGTTAGTGGCAACAGTGGAAAGGGCACATTTGTGAAATACAACAAGGGGTCCCACATGGCGGGGGCTCTCATACCGTTAAATCCCAAAAGAAGGGGAACGGAATGGCACACGGGGCAAAGAAAGTTTGCGCGATGGCACATAGGTTCACTTGAATGTTTCAATGGCACACGAGTCACAAGGAACTTTTATAATAGCATACAAGTAAAAGCATCTTGGTCCACAAGTCATCATTAAACTATTTCCCGGACATGTTGTCGTTGGTTAAGAATCCAACATGACATGGCAAATTCGTGTTACGATGTTTTTGGTTTGTCACAAATTGGAGCTTGGTCCATGTAAGAACTTTTATGATCCCATTTTGTTGAGCTATTTTAAGTTCAAAACATATTTGAAACTAACTATTTTTAGACCGAATTGAATAAGAGCCCGGCCCATCATCATAGCCCCTTTCACCCAACAAATCGCTTGACCTAACAACCATATCCAATATTTGTTACATCGGACCATTGAAACTAGCTAGGAAAGGATGGAATGATGGCTCACATATACCTTAGTCGGGGCTTGTTGCCCGTTCTTCGCTTTTTCACCCTTTTGTGGACGGTTCCTTTAAACTCGTAATATTGGGCTGTGTACATCTTCGGATGTAGAAGCCGGATTTTATTATCCAATTTCTAAAAAATATATAATTAGGAGCTACATACTCCATATATGTTATATGATGTTGGTACGTTAAAAAAACAACGGTCTTGACACGGAAAAAGGGCTTTCGAGGCCATATATGTATATGTATGTTACCGGCACCTAGCTTGCTAGTAAGTGACCTCCTTGCACCGACCACCACCGTGGGGAAGAACTCCGTCGACGCCGCCATGGCGGCCGACCTCGGTCTTATTGACCGGTATATCGAGCCGGCACCGAATCCCCGGCCGCTTGGGCGTCTTGACGGCCGCGGACCCGTACCTCACCCGCCCCCGGATCAACACGTCGCACTACGGGAGAACCGTAATTCCCCGAGTGCCCGGAACTTCCCCGAGAGCCAAAAATCGGGCACTCGAGGAAGGCAATCTTCCCCGAGTGTTGCACTCGGGGAAGAATAGCACTCGAGGATGATGGCCTTCCCCGAGTGCCTAAAAGGGCATGGCACTCGTGGAAGATCGGCACTCGGGGAAGGCCATCTTCCCCGAGAGCAACACTCGGGGAAGACGGCACACGAAAAAGAAAAGGTGCATTTGACGGCGGCACTAGACGGAGCTGTTTAAAAAAATTGAAAACCCTCTTCCCCGAGTGCCTAGTCCCAGCACTCGGGGAAGGCAACCTCTTCCCCAAGTGCCTTGTCCCCGGCACTCGGGGAAGAGCCTCTTCCCCGAGTGCCTTGTCACTGGCACTCGGGGAAATATTTTTGTTTTTTTGTTTTTTTTTGCCCCAATTTTTTTTGTGAGGCCTTCAAACATTATTTAAAACTCTTTGCCCAAATTTGACTTACTTTTGAATTTTTTTGTTATATTTCGTTAGTTTTTCCTTTTTCTTAAATTTTTAGGCACACTTCAAATTTGAACTACAGGTACATGAAATCATATAATTTGGTGATTCAAAAAATGATATTCATGATATTTGGTGTATATTGAGACCTTATCCAACAACTCACATGAAATATCGAGCATCTTGTTGTCCCGACATGACTAACAACATACGGGAAAAGTGTTTCGAATTACGGAAAATCCGGACGAAGTCCGAAAAACACGTAACTTGTCGGGACACCGTGTTATCACATGTAGAGGTTGTGTGCCACGGTTGAGAAGATTTCGAGCAAGTTGCGATGTGTGATGCCCGAAACCCGGACATCTCCACACGTGATCCATGTGATAACACACCGGAGATGTGTGAGTTGTAGGCATCAAACGTCGGAGACTTGCTCAAAATCTTCTCTAGTCTTGCACACAACCTATACATGTGATAACACAACTCCCCGACAAGTTTCGTGATTTTCGGACTTCATCCGGATTTTTTGTAATTTAGAAACACTTTTTCCGTATGTTGTTAGTCATGTCACGACAACAAGATGCCCGATATTTCATGTGAGTTGGTGGATAAGGCCTCAATATACAACAAATATTATGAATATCATTTTTTGAATCGCTAAATTATATGATTTCATGTACATGTAGTTTAAATTTGAGCTTTTCCAAAAAATTCAAGAAAAAGAAAAAACTAACAAAATATAACAAACAAATTCAAAATTAAGCCAAATTTGGGCTAAGAGTTTTAAATAATGTGGGAAGGCATCACAAAAAAATTGGTGCAAAAAAAACAAAAATAAATAAATATTTCCCCGAGTGCCTAGTCCTAGCACTCGGGGAAGGTGACCTCTTCCCCGAGTGCCTTGTCCCCGGCACTTGGGGAAGAGCCTCTTCCCCGAGTGCCTTGTTACTGGCACTCGGGGAAATATTTTTTGTTTTTTTTTGTTTTTTTTGCCCCAATTTTTTTGTGAGGCCTTCAAACATTATTTAAAACTCCTTGCCCAAATTTGACTTACTTTTGAATTTTTTTTGTTATATTTCGTTAGTTTTTCCTTTTTCTTGAATTTTTAGGCACACTTCAAATTTGAACTACAGGTACATGAAATCTTATAATTTGGTGATTCAAAAAATGATATTCATGATATTTGGTGTATATTGAGGCCTTATCCAACAACTCACATGAAATATCGAGCATCTTGTTGTCGTGACATGACTAACAACATACGGGAAATGTGTTTCGAATTACGAAAAATCCGACGAAGTCCGAAAAACACGTAACTTGGCGTATGTGTCATCTAGGTCCCCGAACTTCCAAAATGCACATTTAAACACCTAAACTTGTTATGTTAATTGGTTCACATAACATCCGGATCGCAGCTTGCTTATATTAAATGGCCACATGTTTGCCGACATGGGGGTTCTCGTGTAATTCGGGACCGGAGGTTACAACGCGAACCGCCCGAAGTTATATCGTGTTTCCGGCGGGTCCGACGGCGGCCGGATCCGGTCTCGTGCCGCTCGGACCTCGGCCGCCCACGCCCCAGGCTGCCCCTCCCCGGTCGAGGAGAAGAAGGAGGAGAAAGGGAAGTAGAGGCGAGGAGGAGGAGAGGGAAAAGGAAAGGAGGGCGAGGGGAGAACAAGGAGGAGGTGATGGAGATGGAGAAGGGGTAGGAGACAGCCGAGGGGGGAGAAGGAGGAAGGGAAGGAGAGGGCCGGAGAACAAGGAGGAGGCCGAGGGTGAACAGGGAGGAGGGGTGTGCTCCGGTCGTGCTCAAGCACCTCGCCGACACCTCACTCCATTCGATCGGTAATCAATGTCTCGACCTTTCTCGAATTTTGAGATTAAATTAGTATGATGAGTTGATGACCTACACTTTCGTAGTAGTGATGCATAAGTATGTTAGAATGAGATCAAATGAGTTAAACGTACATTTGGCCCGCTTACAAGAATGTTAAGATCTCCTATCACCATTACAAGCAAACCACACCCTTAGCTGTTGAAGGGTGTTGCCTTCAGAGTTTAACACAAATGACATGATTTATCAATGGTAGAACTATCTTGATTTAAATCCAATCCCTTTTCACTGTTGGTATGAATTTCCAAAAGTCAAAGTTGAAAGCTCGAAGTGAGTTGATAGTTCATGAACCCATGTTGAAAATTCTTCACCTGTCATGTAGAAAATCCAAAAGGCCTGGTTCAAGGTTGAGTTTATAAAGGGATCGAACTTCTTTCAACAAACTAATTAAGAGCCCATTTGGCAAAACTCTAAGTGCAGGTTCTTGGCTGATTCTAGAATGGGTACTTAAAAGGTGCTTGATTTATAGTTTTCCATGCATCTTCAACAAAGGAGCCTATCTTGGCCAAGGCAACCTCACTTGAGACATTGTGCTCCTTCATGTAGCACTCCACAGTACTGGCCACATCCAATTTATTCCTACCATTCTTTGAGCAACGCCGAGTGGTTAATGTGGTCAGTGCACGATTTATTTTGCTTGATAATAATTTAAAAAGATGCAACAATCAGTAAAATATATGAGTACAAATACCTTGAATGCTGACATGTCATCCATGAAACGTGATACCTGTCCACAAGCCCAAATGGTATCAGTGTTACCAATGACCCACTCGAATGCCTCCTTGGTTGCAACATCATCGCCCATGCCAACCAGCAGCAATCCAATACTCAGCACTTGACCACCTGCAGTGATGACAGACACATTCACATGCTCTTCGAAGCTTGGAGTGTAACCTTGATGAAACCATTCTGCTTCTTGGAGATAATACTTCGATAAAGTTTGAAACTGGATGTCAGAAAAAGGACACTGTATAAGTATGTTACGAGATATCAATAGGCAAAAATTAGATACAATGATATACCAAGCTAAATATATATGCATGTTTCCCACCATTCTGATATTAATATATTCATTGTGTACATAATTAATGCTATTTGATTTTATGATAAGTTAATAATAACTTTGATACATATTTCTTATCATTGGGTGATCACAGAGTGTTTAATTTCTCATAAGGTTTAATTTTTTTAGCACAAAATTTCTCCTAAACATCTAAATTTCTCTTTCTCACAATGGAGAAGATTCTTTGTCAAGGAGTTACAGGCGGTTACCCTTAGGGCTGAGCCGCAGTTGTGTGAGAAAATTAATGTTTGGCTGAGTAAGCTCTTGTAATCTTCCACTCCTTTTCTTTTGGACCTTTGGCCTTGTAAACTGTAGATAAAATTTTTTCCGTATATATAAAAAATAGGGGTAGGGGCCACCCCTGCTGATTCACGTTAAAAAAAAGTGTTCCATTGACGCCTTGAAATTGTAATTGTTCCTAATACTTCAATTGAAAATTATTGTGCTAGGTTGCTATAGTAGAGACACTACAATCAATAAAACAAATCATGTTCGCAATCCACATCTCCGACGTAAAGCTTGGCTGTGATATGGTTTGGACCCTAGGGGTATATATTTAAAGTCTGCATTACAAGTTTAGTTTGGACCCAAGGGATAATTAAGTCATATTACAAGTTTTCTATAGTTACTCCTCGGTCTGGACTTAATTTTTTTAATGCCCACCAACAATTGGCACAATTTTGCAACATTTTCTGAAAAAGTCATTATCAAGGTGTCCCACACAAGAAAGTGATTATTAGCTGCTGGGAGAGGGAGGTTGGATTGTGCTGTACCCCTTTCCTGTTGTAAACATTGCGATACTTTTCATGTGGTTCCAACTCTTCCTCAAATTCCCTCAAGTTGCTAACTACCTTGACAAAGAATTTCTGTAGGTACTCCGGTAGAAATGAAACATCATGGGCATCCCATCTGCATGCATGCCAACCGTTTTAGGCTACCAGCTAGTGACCATATTCTGGTCAATATCAAGTTTTCTCTCACTACGGGAAAACCGATGCCACCGATGCCCGTGATGCCCCGTGATGCCCGTGATGCCCCCGGTGCCTGTCCTTCCGACTCCGGCTGCAGCTCCCGAGACTCCCGTGGTGAGTTACTTGACATCTTTGTTCTTTCATTTCAATAATTACAGACTTGGAGAACGTAGAGACTTAGACTCACTTAGAAACCTAGAGAAAGTAGAGACTTAGAACTTAGATTATAACATAGAAAACTTGATTGTGGTCTCACATGCAATTTACTCTTTTTATTGAAAGAATCAATCAGCGGTTTCGAATAATCTACAAGGGTCCTCGGGCATGTCACCGTCGATGGCCCCACAACAGCTTTGCCCTCCTCCTCAGTGAGTTGCGTTTATGTCATTTGAGTTCCTGGACTTTGTGGAGCTTTGTCGATGAACTTGAATAATGCTTGTTGTTGAACTTGTGGACTTGTCGATGAACTTGTGGACTTTCCGATGAACTTGGATGTACTAGTGGACTCGTTGATGAGTAACGTGTGAATTTATCTATATGTGATGTCTGTGATGATTATTATGATATATATGATGTCCGTGATGATTATTGTGACATATATAATGCTTGTGATGAATATTATGATATATAATGCCTGTGATGAATATTATGATATATATGATATTCCTGTGATTTTTGGGTATTTTTAAACGTGAAAAACAAAAAACAATTGCAATGGTCACTTTGCCGTGCGTCTTTCGGAAGACGCATGGCAAAGTGACCAAAACCAACAACGAGAGAACCGTGCATTTGTCGTGCGTTTATAGAGGCACCATATTTCCTTAAATCCAAATTTCGAGTTTGATGCCTTGATGGCACCATATTTGCTGCCGAAACAATAGTTCAAGTGTCAAAAATTTTAAAATATTCCTTACAATCATTATTTAAATTATTTAAAATATTATGATATGTGCATTTGGCATATATCCTTAAATCCAAATTTCGAGTTTGATGCCTTGATGGCACCATATTTGCTGCGGAAACAATAGTTCAAGTGTCAAAAATTTTAAAATATTCCTTACAATCATTATTTAAACCTTAATTAGAAAATAGTAAATCAGTACTTCTAAATTTTCTGAACTCCCGCACAACAATGCATATGTAGTCTAATGCATATTAAAAACATGTTGCGATACACCTATGCCCATAATAAGCATAAATCTAATGAAAGTAGATCAGCTCGAATATTATTCAAACTTGTACACACAAATTAAACATTATTCATACAAACGGCAGTGCCTGATGAGCACTGCATGATGCACTTATTCATGACCCAGCACACTGTCGACTTCACGCATGCATATAGCAACGTCGACCTCTGATCTGTCGGACGGACCAGAGTTTTTATTCAGTTGCATTGCATATATAGAGCTAGAGCTACATGCATGCTAGCTCTTACAGCGTTACTGCACGACGTAGGTTGTAGACTTGAGCCTTTTGGCCGGCCTTGGCTCGACGGCGACGGTGGTGATCTCGGTGACGCCGCTCAGCAATATCGGCGTCGGCGGCGCAGGAGCGCCCCTCCGGCGTCGTCTCTCGGGGACGAGCTGCTCGGCGAGCTTGGTGAGCGCCTCCTTGTTGGTCCCGGCGCCCTTCACCGGCTTGTACTCCCTGGTCTCGCAGTCCGTCCTGTGGACCTGCCTGTTCAGGAGGTCCTCCCCGACGCCGATGAGCTGCTCCATGTGCCTGGTGTCGTCCATGGCTCCGAGAGCAGGGTCCAGGTGGTCCTCCTGGATGCGCAGGTAGTTGTCCTCGCAGTGCTGGGACTTGAAGAGCAGGGCCACGTTGTAGTCGATGAGGGACCCGCCGGCGTACATGAGCGTGTCGATCAGCGGATACGTGTTGTTGCGGTAGTTGTAGAGCCACGGGAGGACACCCCACCAGTTGCACTCGTCGGCGGTGTAGGAGTGGTTGACGACGCCGGTGCCGACAGAGAGGATGCGCAGCCTCCGGCAGTCCATGGGCGATATCTTCTCCACCGGCAGGTCCTCCTCGCCCTTGTCGATCGTCGTCCTCCACACCTCGTTCATCGCCAC
This sequence comes from Cenchrus americanus, assembly GCA_947561735.1. Classification (NCBI taxonomy): domain Eukaryota; kingdom Viridiplantae; phylum Streptophyta; class Magnoliopsida; order Poales; family Poaceae; genus Cenchrus; species Cenchrus americanus. Next base: position 1,111,870 of record OX387239.1, read on the forward strand.
CGTGGTCTACATTCGTTTCGTTGCGTTGTGGGTTAATTAATTCGCATTGTGTCGATCAGCAACAGCAGCTAGCTAGCACATTCATCACTGGTCATTTCAAGTGAAATTTCACACAATGCAAGCAAGAGCATTCAATTCAAGTGAATTACCGGATTGTTGGCGAAGAAGCCGGCATCGATGAGGTTAAACTCGACCTTTTCTTGACACCGACCTTTAGTGTGGAAATTGTGGGCAGGGAAGAATGTTGGTGCGGCAGTTGCGGCGATGCAGATGTCCGAGAGGTAGGGGTCCATCACCCGATTCTGTCGCGCCTGTCGTACGTGCTCAAAACACGGCAAGGATTACTATCATAGTATGTATATGGTTCAGTCGTCGTCGATCGTAGGCTCCGGGCTCCTAGTAGCTTAGTAGAGATATACCTTAGATGTGGAGAATATCACAGGCTTGTTGCGCTTGATATCGAACGTGGGCACGACGACGTTGGTGACAGTTTCATGGAGCTGCCGGCCGCCGAGCTTCCCTCTGACAACCTTGCAGAGCCCCTCGCCGTCGTACTTGGGGCGGAGGAGCGCGTGCCTGACGGAATCCGGATTCAGCAGCGTCTTGCGCAGGCCCTCAACGAACTCCTTGAGGCTCTCCTGGAACGGCGCCGAGTCCAGAGCCAGACCCTGCGCGCGGCACAGCGCCTGCAGGATGGCTCCAGCATGGTCTTGGATGTAGTCCTCCATCGACGCCGGGGGCGCCTCGTCATTGTCGTCGTGATGAGCTACTGCTGGCACTAGCTGCTGCAGGCCGCCACCATTAATGGCGGCGGCAGCAGCAGGTAGTGTACTAGGTTTCTCGGCGTGAATCACGTCGAGGATGGAGCGGAGCAAGGACTCTAAGGCCATCCCAAGGGCGAGTAAGTCATGCAACTTCCGCAGGATCTCGTTGTCGCCATCGTAGTACTTGATGTAGAGGAGCACGGCCTCCAACACCACCTCGAGGCCAGGTTCGCATATGTGCGTACATACGGCGATTTAAGTAAGGTACGCGTGTGTCTCTCTCTGTATATATAGAGAGAGATAGAGATAGAGAGACATATAAAGAAAAAAAATCCAGATGTGCTAATTACGCCTTTTGGTCGTTTCTGAAGATCCCTGCACCCTCTTGGAGATAGAGATCGATGATCTCCTTGGTTGTGTAGAGAGGGCGGTAGTCCTTGTTGGGGGCGGCGAGCATGGTGGTGACGAGGGCGCCGGTGCTGGTGCCCACGATGTAGTCGAAGTAGTCGGCGAGCCTCGCCGTCGGCGACCCCTCGATCCTCCGGAGCTCGGACTCGAGGTACTCGAGGATCTTGGCCGGGATGAGGCCGCGGATGCCGCCCCCGTCGATGCACAGGATCCTCGGCTCCCCATCCATATCTTGCGTGTTGATTGCTGCAGCAGCAGCAGTAGTAGTAGCAGCAGCAGCAGCTGGCGGCGCCATTATCGACAGTTACGTTGGATATAGCTGGCTCAAGCTTCTGTCGTGTGTTGCTGCTAGCTCTAGCAAGCAAGCTGCAAGTGTACGTGGATGTGTGCTTGTTGCATTGGCTACCTGCATGCGGCCTCGAGCCTTTATATATATAGCCTCGCTCGAGCTAGCTAGGGCTAGCCAGCAGGGTCATAGATCGAGGCATGGAAATTAAGCTAGTCGATCGACGTTGATGGGAACCAAGCCAACAAGGTGTGTGAACTAGCCAAACTTCGTCCAGCATGCACTGCATGTAGTGTGAACAGCCGCGACTGCATGCATGCATGCATGCAGTGTGCGTGTGGCTTACCGTGTGTGTGTGCGCGCGGCGTGTTTGAATTGTTGGGGTAAATATTTGCCTCGAGATACATTTTTCGCTACTTCTATTTGCACTTAACTAATTTGACGTCTTGAGGTGTTCTGGTTGAGGGACAAGTGTTGGTGGGCTAAGCATTTAACGGTCGCTGCTAGTTTAAAAACCCCGCGCTACAAAAATTTAAGATGAAGAAATTAACAATCACACAGAGTGACAGAGTATACTACTCAAGGTAGCGGGGCTATGTCCACTTGAAAGCTAAGCTTAAGAAGTATGGTATGTTTTTCAAGACGTGAAGCACATTTTTCATTAAGAATAGAAGAACTATAACAAAACCGATTGAGGAAAAATCCTATAAACGGTAGAGTTACAAGAGCAAGGACCGGCTAAAGATAACACAAATATAGCAATGGAAAAGAAAATCACCTCACCGCCACCACCTCAGATTTGGTTGGTTCGACCATCAGTCTATCCGGTGACTTATGGAATCAAGACAGAGAGGTTTTGGCGCAGGAGTCAGTAGCACCGGATGAACCGGAGGTCCATTTGGTTCGACCGTTGGTCTATCCAATGATTTGTTGGGATCAAGATAGAGAGGTGTTGGCCGCGAAGTCTTCAACACCGGATGAACCGACACACCGTCGGATGGAGCGTCAGATGAATTGTGTCAGCTAGGTTCAATGGTCAAGTGCAGTGGAAGGCAACGACTAGTGTGGAGTGGTGTGGACACTTTGTGCAGGGATGTGGAGACCCCCTTCCCTTTGTGTAGAAGCTCCTTAGTGGCGGCAGCATCAAGGTGATCAAGGGAGGTTGACGAGTTGTGGCAAGTCAAGTGGAGCTCTTGGAAGAGACTTGGTGACCGTGAAGCAATATTCATGTGTAGAGTGCTTTTACAACATGGACTAGGGGTGGCTTAGTGCCTACCGATACCACAGGGTAAATCGCATGTCAAGAGTTTGCCTCCTCCCTTACAGTATGTAGAGGTTGCACATCTTCACTCACTAGTCGTGTCTCCCAAATCGCCTGAGATAGCTATTTGTTGGAATTTCTTAATGATGTTGATAAGTTTATGTGTTCATAGCAACAAAACCAGAAATAACCATTGGTAATCCTAATGATCACAAGAGAATCTGCAAGTGCACGGATCTACCATTGTAGAATTCCCCCAACGGAGTATTCCAAAGGGTGTCAAATCCAAGGAAGGAGAGGCAGATAAGACTTATACTATTGCAATGAATATAGATCATGGATAGAAATAGAGGTAACACTCAAATACAGGGGTAAGGATAATGATGTTATAAGGGGTAGTATGACACATAATGCTTTCACTCAAAGAACACTACGACATAGGGAGAAATGTACGAGTTAGTTTTAGGTTCTAATGTGTATACACAGTGCACAAAGGTCAGCGATACAAGAAAGGTACAAACGGGAGATAGCACGTGTGCCAGTTTTATACGACATGCCACTTGCTACTTTCGGGACTCCTACACTCGAACACGGAGGAGTACCAAGGATCCAACGGCTGTCACTACCGCGGCCTACCTCTATCTAAACGTGGGGTGAGCTCATAACCAACATAGTTGTCCACCCTAAGAACCATACTTGCATTGTCAACTAGACCCTAACCGGCCCGGGCTATTGGGACCCAGATCAAAGCCACTAGATAACTAGTCACTCAGGTCGAGTACTGTAGCTTGAACATGGATGTCATACAACAGAAATGTGTAATCTAACAAGATCAAATTAGGTTAGGCACACAAATGGATACGGGATTTCCTACGTCTATATCATAAGATCAAAGGCTCATTTCACGAAGAACACGAGCCTTAAACCATGAACAAACACGGAAAACATGTTCAAGTGACCTATCAACTAGATCGAAGGGCCCACAGCTCATCAAGAACACAAGCCTATAAATGAAGAACAGATGAAGAACACAAGAACATATCACCTATGCATGCAAGCACTACATTATATGAAACAGCTGAATAACTAAAGTAGATCAATGTCATACAAAGAAATAAAGATACAAGAGCACTCATACCTAGATCCCAAAGAAGACTTGGAACCTGAAGTAGAACTACTATAGCCTACTCTCTAGCCTTGGAAAGTGAGAGAGGAGAAGCAAAATGGTGTGTTCTAAAGTGAGCATATGCCTCTTCTATTTATAGGTCGGGAGGGTCACAGAGGAGCACCGAAAGAAACCTTGGAAAAGAGCGTTGGACAAATGAGGAAATGACACATGGGATGCCAAGATCACGACCATAGGTTGGTTTGGCAAAACCCACTGGTCGGTCGAACCCCTGGGGGCCCGGCTGTCCTCCATCTTCATCTAGTGGACTTCCATGTGGGCCCTTGGGTACATTCTGAGTGTGTAGAATTTTGAGTCGGTTTGGCCCTCGAATGGGCCCTCCTATCCATGTGAAATCCATGTGTCGTCGTCTGATTCATCAGAGCTTGCCTCTCTTGGATCCATGATGTGGCATTGGACACATAGATCCCATGTGGCAGCAACTCCTCAGCTAAGGTGGCATGAATGGTCCATAGAAGATGGGTTTCTCACTCCTTGTGTGTGTATTTTTCTGCAATCACATAATCTCAAAGGACATGTGGAACTACATTATTCTTTAACTAAAATGAGTGTAAGAAATGCAAATGCCCATTTATTTATGAGAATATTGACGGATAAAAGAGGTACTTAATAGCCATCAACGCTAGCCTCATAAACAAGATGAGGTGAGCAGCTAAGGAGATCTTAAAGACACACTCTAATAGAGCAAACAGAGTGTTAACTTGGTTGGTAAGGTTTTTTTCTAACCTATCCACTAGGTTTGAGTCCTCGATTTGATACTGGTGCTCACATTTTCCTAAACTTATTTCGGGATTTAATTTCACTATTCTTTCAATGGTAGGCAACGTGCCTATCGATAGTGAGGCACCATGATTTCGTCAATTTTGAGGATTCGTGGGCTCAATCTTTTGGAGGTACTCATAGAGGTAGGGGTTATATGCGTGTGTTCATTGGGATAATTGTGTGTGCGTTTATGACAACATCTGCATCTATGTTGTGTGATTGAGAAAAACACTCTCTAATAAGCAGTAGCCTACTATGGTTTTCGTGTGAGATGCAAAGATTCAAAATAAACCTCCCCTAAGATTCATATACCACTTCAATATATGTGGTGGTCTAAGATGAACCTTAAAGAATCGTAAACATATTTTTTTGCATCACAAACCGTGATGTAGACGCTAGTCTGACGAAATTCCTTCATCATTATATTAGTCGATCAGAATAAATCGTAACTAGTGACGTTCTTTATTCCAGTGCGTTAGTGAAATAATGACGATTGCAAATTTGTCGAGGCTTTTACGTGTACACCATTATAAAAGTTCCTAGTGACCTATGTGCCATTGGAAAGTTTGAGTGCACCTGTGTACCATCGTGCAAACTTTCTTTGCCCTATGAACCATTTTGAACCAAAAGACAACTAATGGAGCCTAACAGATATGGAAAAGACCTTTGTGCCCCTCCTCTTCTTCCTCATGTTACCATCTCTTGCTGAATCGGATTCGGTGCCGGGGCTGAGGAAAGCTGCGGTCAGTTGCTGGCTCGGGCAAGCCATCGTGATGGAATGAGGACACGAAGTGCTGGGGAGCCTTCGGATCGACATCGTGAACCTCCTAGCGAAGGTGGCTTCATATGGTGGAGTCCAGATGCAGTGAATCGACCAGCGGAAGGCGGTGCTCCAGTGACTTGAAGATGGTGGAGACCGGCGGCGGAGCTGCAGCTTGACGTCGTGCAACTTTTGGTATGTAGCATCGATTTGTTCCGATGGATGACAACTGCGGTGAACCGACGATGGCCGTCAATGGCGCTCGACAAACGACATCCGTGCGAGGCGGCGCTCACATGTGGCGGCCTGCGCGCGCATGGCTGAGCTCGCCCGCGTTGGCCGCGCCCCTGCCGGAGTCGAGCGTCCATTGGACCCACGCTTGCCTGGCAGGCGGTAGCGGCAGGGGAGCGCCGGGAAGGGAGAAGGTGGGCGAGAGCGGTTGAAGACAACCTGACGTCTGGGCCCCACATGTTAGTGGCAACAGTGGAAAGGGCACATTTGTCAAATAGAACAGTGGGCCCCACATGGCAGGGCTCTCATGCCGTTAAATCCCAAAAGAAGGGGAACGGAATGGCACACAGGGCAAAGAAAGTTTGCGCGATGGCACATAGGTTCACTTAAATGTTTCAATGGCACACAGGTCACAAGGAACTTTTATATATAATAGCATACAGGTAAAAGCATCTTGGTCCACAAGTCATCATTAAACTATTTCCCAGACAATGTCATTGGTTAAGAATCCAACATGTTTTTGGTTTGTCACAAATTGGAGCTTGGTCCATGTAAGAACTTTTATGATCCCATTTTGTTGAGCTATTTTAAGTTCAACATATATTTGAAACTAACTATTTTTAGACCGAATTGAATAAGAGCCCAGCCCGTCATCATAGCCCCTTTCTGTGATTCTTACAGGCCTTGACAAAAAGGGCTTTCGGTACCGGTTGTCAATTTAACCTCCAATATATCGAGGCCATATATGTATGTTACTAGCGCCTAGCTAGCTAGTAAGTGACCTCCTTGCACCGACCACCACCGTGGGGAAGAACGCCGTCGACGCCGCCATGGCGGCCGACCTCGGTCTTATTGACCGGTATATCGAGCTGGCACCGAATCCCCAGCCGCTTGGGCGTCTTGACGGCCACGGCCGCAGACCTGTACCTCACCCGCCCCCGGATCAACATGTCGAAGCTCGCCGCGCCGGTGTTGTTGATGTCCTTGTGAAGCTGGTCCGCCATCTCGCCGGTGACGATCGCGCCGAAGTCCACCTGCAGGGTATCATTGGACTTGTGGCGGTGGTAGGTGTCGGCGAGGACGCAGGTGCTGCCGGCGGGGGCGACGAGGACGGCGGCGGTGTTGTGGCCCAGCAGGAGAGAGGCGTTGAGGGAGTCGTCGTCGTCGTAGTAGATGATGTTGGCGTGGGCGCTGGGGTTGTAGAGGGTGGTTTTGACGGTGAGGTTAACGTAGGCGGCGGCGACGGTGGTGCCGTTCCGGGCGACGACGACGGTGAGGTTGGAGAGCGTGGCGTTGGCGACGGCGGCGCGGATGTCTCTGGGCTGGTACTGGTAGTACACGGCCAGGAAGGTGATCCACCAGATGACGAAGCTGGCGATGGTGAAGTAGCCGCACACGCCTATCGCCGCCGACACCATTGCATATATATGCTGCTTTCGATTCGATACATCTGGCTGCAGATGATTAAAAAGGCGTGATTATATGTACATATATACATGCATGATGTATAGTATATATTCTAACTGTCTAAACAAAGTATAGTATATATTCAATCTAACTATCTAATAAGCAAAGTATAGTATATAGTATATGTTCTAATCTTACAGGCGCAAGCATGCAGATGCAGGCTTTGCTTGATGCGGCTTTTATTCCATGTTTTCTTTGCTGGCCGCATCCAACCAACTTTCTCATCTTCTTCTCCAATCCTCCCATTGGATGACGATGATACACTCAAAGTTGTTGCATGTCAACATTTTTCTTTAGAGAAAAGTTGGATCGACATTTTTTTGGAAAAGGTTTTACCAACAAATCCCGTGCCTTGGGCTGCGCGAGGGCGCTCGATCCGGCCTGCCATGGCAGCACTCCGGCTCGTAGCGGCACGTGGTTCGAGATCCACGCAGACGTTAGGATTTGCAAGGGAGGCATCAGGGGAGCACGGGAAGGCACGACAGAGGATCGCGCCGGCACCAGCGCGGGTGAAGCGCGACGGGCTCGGGCTGACCGCGAGGAAATGTGGCAGCGCTGGTGGCCTCGGTTGATGTGGCGGCGAGGCTGGTCGAGACGCACAACGGTGAGGTTGTATGCTGGGCGACGGTGGCGCTGCTGTCCATGAAGGCGCAAGCCTCACACAGATCACTACAGGAAAACCCACCTTTGTCGTGCGTTGAAATCTTTGTCGTGCACTTTTCCTCGACGCACGACAAACTTATGTGTTTGTCGTGCGCTTTCTTTTATGCGCACGACGAAGTATTTCTAACCTTTAAGTATATTTCACCAAGTTTCAAAGCATGTCTAACCATGTATCAATATGAAACGTTTTTTAATCATGTAAACAAGTATATTTACATGACTATAGATGTTGTTTGATAGGCTTTCCGGTGTGTCTAGATAATAATAACACTTTAAATCGTGTCTAACTTGGTTTCTTTTGAGATGATTTCCGTAGTGTGATTAAAAAAGGTATCTCTATACGACTACTAATGATGTAAGCATGTTTAATGTCATGACACTTTGATATGTTGTCAAAATCGTTTAAAAACGTCTTTACACACTGGCATAGAGACGCTTTTGGAGTGTGTTACTACCGTAACGTAGCTAAAGGGGGGCTTTCTAGTAGTGATCGCATCTTGGCATGATCCAACGGCCGTCGGTGCACCTCGCAAGATCAAAACCCGCCCCCGGAAACCCTAGTCATTTCCTCCCTCCCCCGGCCGCCTCTCCCTCCCCTGGGCGGGATGGCTCCGGGCGCCATGGCGGTGAGCCCACAATGGGACGGCTCCAGGCGCCATGGCGGCCCCCTCCCTGTCCTCCTCCTTCGAAACGCAAGTCGTGCGGCAGGCCTCCTCGTCGTCGCCCTGCCAGCACGGCGTGTCTCCTCGTCGTCGACGCCGGCGGCCTCCCCCAGATCCGGTGCAGCGGCTCCCTCCTCGTCGTCGGCGCCGGCAGCCTCCTCCAGATCCGCTCCCCTCCTTCCCTCTGCACCACCCCGACCCTCTCTCGCCGCCCCCCAGATCCGCGCGGCCCCGAGCTCGGGGTAGGAGTAGGGGTGTGGCCTCCTCCCTCCTCTGGCTCCACGGTGGTGCGGTGCGTGGTGCGGCCGCGGCCCCGGGTGCGGCGACGTGTTGGTGGGGAGCTCCGGTCGGCGGTGGTGGATGTTGTTGCAGGGGCCGGACGGCGGTGCCGGACGGGGAGGCAGAGCCGGACGGAGGGCAAAGCTCGTGCACGAGATGGGTCTGTGAAAGGCCCACGTTGCTGCAAGGTTGAGAAGCTGCAAGGAGGCCGAACTGGGCCGCTCGTAAACGAGATGGGTCTGTGAAAGGCCCACATTGCTAAAATCAGCCTCCTTAGTAGCAGTGGGAGAGAGATCGCGGTGCCTCCTCCTCACGTGGCCTCCAAGGGCCTGGCCCGTGGAGAAGCCCATCCCACACATGGCGCACGCGTGGACTGGACCAGCGGCACGGGCTTCTTCTTCGGCCGGTGGTGGTGCTTACCGTCGTCGGTAAGTCGCCTGAGGTGGCTGGTCCGGTGGCCGCCGGCCGGTGCGCCTGGAACGTCGGGAACTGCCGCCCGCACGTCCGGCACTCGAACGCGTCGTCGCCGTGGCGCCCTCGCCGGCGACGACCTCGTACGTGGCTTGACACCTAGCGGCGCCGGCGTGCGCGCCGTCCCCGCTGCTTCCTCGGACAGGGAGAGGAATTGTAAGGCGCGCGACGTCGTCGTCGTCGTCGAAGCACTATCGTTCTTGTTCATGAACATGGAGCATGTAGAATCTTCATTCGTTTCACACCAACAACACGCGTACGTTGTTGCTTGCCGTGTCCGGTGTTGATCGAATTCGACCGTATGTGGGTGACGTACGCGTGTCTCGTTTTCGCTTTGAGTTCTGCAACTTATTACTGAGAAAGTCCTATATATATATATATATATATATATATATATATATATATATATATATATATATATATATATATATATATATATAGTATTGTATAGCGTAGCTAGTGCAAACCATGCACGCATCATGTCCTTTCTAGATCGAAACCAGCTCCGTGCACTATGCTATTATTGTATCTCTCTCTCATCTTACCTATTATTAAAGTGAGAACCGCTTCGCCCACTTTTTTGGTTTGGTCCAACTACTATCATTGACGAGTGGGGTCTCAAATCACCTTAAGTAAATTGTCGCATGTCCCGTCCCCGCGCTCCCCTAATCCACTTCGCTTCCGGCAACCTCGAATCCTACAGCGATACTATTTCCTCTCCCTATCGTGCGCACGGTGGGGGCTGGCACGGCGGCTCCGTGGTTCCATAAAACGTGGAGCCAAACAGCGGGGCCTATATGAGAGCAAGATAATTTGGTAACCCTACCTATTATTAAAGTGAGAACCGCTTCGCCCACTTTTTGGTTTGGTCCAACTACTATCATTGACGGTGGGGTCTCAAATCACCTTAAGTAAATTGTCACATGTCCCGTCCCGGCGCTCCCCTAATCCACTTCGCTTCCGGCAACCTCGAATCCTACGGCGACACTATTTCCTCTCCCTATCGTGCGCACGGTGGGGCTGCTGGCAGCCGGCTCGTGGTTCCATAAAACGTGGAGCCAAACAGCGGGGCCTATATGAGAGCAAGATAATTTGGTAACCCTACCTATTATTAAAGTTAGAACCGCTTCTCGCCCACTTTTTGGTTTGGTCCAACTACTATCATTGACGAGTGGGGTCTCAAATCACCTTAAGTAAATTGTCACATGTCCCGTCCCGGCGCTCCCCTAATCCACTTCGCTTCCGGCAACTTGAATCCTACGGCGACACTATTTCCTCTCCCTATCGTGCGCACGGTGGGGGCTGCCGCGCGCCGGCCCGTGGTTCCATAAAACGTGGAGCCAAACAACAGGGGCCTATATGAGAGCAAGATAATTTGGTAACCCTACCTATTATTAAAGTGAGAACCGCACCGCCCACTTTTTGGTTTGGTCCAACTACTATCATTGACGGTGGGGTCTCAAATCACCTTAATTAAATTGTCACATGTCCCGTCCCGGCGCTCCCCTAATCCACTTCGCTTCCGGCAACCCGAATCCTACGGCGACACTATTTCCTCTCCCTATCGTGAGCACGGTGGGCTGCGCCGGGCACCGGCTCCGTGGTTCCATAAAACGTGGAGCCAAACAACGGGGCCTATATGAGAGCAAGATAATTTGGTAACCCTAATTACAATATTATAATATAAAATTCAACTACATTTGCTACTATTACTCTTTTAACCGTCGACATAAAAATGCACATACATGAATACATTTAAAAAAATCATGTTTAGTCTATTATATATCGGATATCTCCTTCACCCGTAGCAACGCACGGGCACCTTTGCTAGTATATATATACAGATAGATCGATCAACGCGTCGTCCCTGTTTATATTATGTAATGACAGGAGACGCGCTCGAATTGTACAAACACGTCTTTCAATACTTTGTGCATTTCTTTTTCATCACGCATATATAGCATATATATAAGAAAAAGGACTTTGTGAGTGGTGACCACCTGGAAAGCTAGCTATCTTCTAACTATATCATTGAATTGGTGTGCATATATTACAATTCTTTCGGATAGATTAAATGAAATCTAAGACCTTGGTGTGTAAACGATAATCAAATCAAATATATCGCGCCCATTTGTTTCATACTCCCTCCGGTTCCACATTAGAAGTCGTTTAGGACAGCGACACACAGTCACCAAAGCACAACTTTGACTTCTCTTTTCTATAAAAATCTTTACTAGAAAGTCATATATGTATATTCTTATGAAAATAACTATGTTTGACTCAAACCATGTCCAAAACGACTTCTAATAAGGAACCGGAGGGAGTATATTTGACACTAGGACAGCTACATTAGTTCAGAAATGAACTAAGGAAGATGTCCTAACATCAATTATAAAAAAACAGAGGTAGTAATTAGATGTTACTCACTGCGTATTAAATTATAGGTCGTTTTAGCAAACCTAGCTAGTTTCATAATATTATGTGTATCTAGACATAAGTATATATATGTAGACACATAACAAAAATTTTGAATTGTCACACCTGTTTTTCGCATAGAAAACCAAGTGCATACCTATATGCATGCCAGGATCAAGTTTCATGCATACAGTGACATATAAGTGAATACAGAAAACAGTATCACGTATGAAAAAGGAAGATTATCAGAGATTTACGCTTAATCCTGGAAACGAAGGTTCCAAACATCACAGGCAGTCGACTGGGGGTTGCGTACGCCTAGCACCAGCACAACATCTTCACAAGGCTTCAGATCAGCTTCCTCCTTCTAAGCAACATTGTTTATAGCAAAGGTGAGCACTTGTCGTACTCAGCAAGTGTGGGGGAAAAGGATGAATGTAAAGGCTTTATAGTGGACTAGCTATGAGCATTTAGCATTTTTGTTGGTCAAATTTTATTAGCACCTATTTACTAGCATGTATAAGTATATACCATCCCACAATTAAGCATAAGATAAGAGGTACGCCATAAGCACATGGCAAGCATAACCAGAGAACACGATTTAAGTCCATCTTCAAGTTCAATTATCATGTGAGGGTCCAGGCCGCTCTTGACCGTGAGCACGGCTAATCGATTAGTTTTACACTCTGCAGAGGTTGTACATCTTTACCCACAAGTCGCGTAAAAGTCCCAAAGAACTTTAAACCCAACCATGCGATGTCGGCCAAGCATCATACCACACTACCGAGGTATGATTGCATAGGGACGCTACGAGGCCTTTACAAAGAGTCCTCCCGTGCGTACGAGTCCATAGTAGTATGTCATAGAGGCTATCTTTCGTACCACACTTCCATTCACGGACGGTCAGCCATAGAGTACTTCCGTTCCCATACCACTCCGGAATAGAAGAGCCATAAAAGCATTTCTCCGTCCCCAACCTACTATGCGAGTAATGACCACACAAAGACTTCCCTAATTACTCGGCCAAGACCAGAGCCATATAGTCCTTGTGGTTGCACTGTTGCCCTCGGTGGTTCTCCATGTTCCAATTAAACATATGGTCTTCTATTAAAGATCCAAAGATATAACACAAAGGTATATCATGATTCATCATTATTGTTCATTACAACCACCATAACCCAGGTATAGCAACTAAGCATAGCTACCCAACATAAATGATAAACCCAGGTTAACAAGAAATGATGATAAAGACTAGGATAAACCTTAATAGGAACCCATCAAAATTAATGCAAGCAAAGCAATGAGTGATTAAATATAATTCTTAGGACAAAAGATCAAGGACACACTTGCCTTTAACCAAAGTAGTTGCTCAAAATCTTCAACTTCAAACTCTTCCAAGCTCCTCGAACGACGTTCACTCTAAACGCATCAATCATCGGGCACAAACATACACAAAGCAAACAAACAGGCATACACTAAGAACAATACACCAATCAAAAAGAAAACTTTAAAAGAACGCACTAAAGGATAGGCTCAATTAGATGGATCACTAAAGCACACAAACCGTGCTTAAAGGAAGAAAAAATTGGTTTGCTTTAAAGAGATGGCTGTGGACGATTGAGCAAGGACCGGAAAGATCACACTTAGATTGAGCTGAGAAAAGAACATCTAATGAACGTTTTGCATATATGAGAGAATAAGGTTATGAGCTAGGTTCATTTTAATTAACAAAACAAATACAAAGGATATTTCAGAAATAAAATACCCTATGTTGACATTAATGCAATATTAAATTTTATTTACGAAACCGGTGTAAAGAACTAGTCAGGTTTTATTAATAAAGATTCATATATGAATTAACCGATTAAACATTTAATTTGGAAAAACTAAACTATATGAGAAATCTAAACGAAACTTTGTAATTCGAGTAGATCATATTATTATTAAAAATATTATGCTATTGGCATTAATCATATTAACATTTATTGTAAAAGCCGATGCAAAAGCCTAATCAAATTTTAGTTACAAAAGATTAATTAACTATTAAACAAATTAACATTTGGTTTACAAAAACTGAGATAAAGATATAATTAACTTTTATGTACAAAAACATGTGATAGAAACATTAATCAAATTAAATTTGCTTATGAAAAACGATGTATAGATCTATATTACTTTTATTTATAAAAGGCGTGTATAACTAGACATTAATCAAAATTAATATTAATTTTATTTTCAGAAAACAAAACATGGTGAAAACACACCACTAATGTGTGCTTTACATTATTATGAACCTAACGCAACTTGAATGAATTAAAACGGAGCTAAAACGAGAAAGATATGGAGAAAACAAGATCGCGGACCTATTCGTGATTAACTATAGATCTCATGGAGTAGCTGAAAAGATTCCAGAGACACAGTAAACAGTGCTCGTGAAAAGGATAAAAATCGGGGTTATATCTATAAAAGTGATCTGTTGGGTCTATGTGCGAAGGGTGGGATTGTTCCAGGGGGTTATGAGCATAGGTTGCAAGACACATGAATAAATCTATGGATTACAAAATTCTCCAGGGATCTAAATGTAAAGGTGCCATCTCATCTTCTTCCTTCAGATGCACGAAGCCACCCACGAACACACGGACAGGGGGCTCCTGGGCGTCGTCGTCGCCGGGGCTACGGGCGGCTAGGGGTTCGGCCGAGGCTCTGAACGGAAAGAGGAGGTCGATGTCAGGCATACTCCCCGGGTACTCATGCAAGGAAGGAGGAAGAGTAGAAGACGGACTCCTACTAGAATTCCCCTGTACTCCTACTAGGACTCGTTCTGTGTAATCCTACTAGGACTCCTGCCTTGTAACCGACTAGGAACCCGCCCCTGGACTATATAAAGGAGGGTCGGGTACCTAGGAGGACATCCACAATCCCTCCGGAGAACAACCCAAGCGCAGGGCGCAATACTACTCCAAACAGGACGTAGGGTAGCTACTCCGGCTACCCGAACCTGTATAAATCTCGTGTCTTTTGTCCTCGCGCGTACCTTCGGGTTCCAGATCATAGCGATCCTCACCTTCTACCTTGCTGCGGGTACCTCCTATGGAGGTCGAGAGGTTTAAACACCGACAGCTGGCGCCCACCATGGGGCTAATCGTCACGATCACCGGGCGAATTCGAAGGACCTTTGTCAGCAAAATCAATCTACTCCATGACAAGCAAGTGGTCGAGTTCTAATTAAAAGCAAGTCGCCGTATTTCCGTCAAGACGGATTCAGATCAATCTACTCGACGAGCAAGTCGCCGAGCTGGCAGTTCCAGAAGGGTCAAAGATTTTTTTTCCACCAGGCTGCTGTGTGTGTCTCGTCGGTCGAATTTTTTCAGATTCGATTCGTACGCCAAGAGAATTCGCTGCCTCGGACTCCATCAATTTGGTGCTGAATCAGTTATGTTGTATGTCCCCGACTCGAAGTCCAAGTCCAAGACGCGTGTGACCGTGCCGACTCCTAGTCCTAAGCGGAGTTTGTCTACGATCGCAAGCAATTTCTCCGGGCAAGCATCACCTGCACAGGTTCATAAAAAAAGAGTATTGGACTCTTGTGAAATATGTGCGGCGGCAAAAATCAATTTGCTGTGATCGGCTACCAGCACATGGAGGCAACCGACGGTTCCATCTAGCTAAAAATTAATTTGCCAATTGTGCTACACGCACACACCGAGGCCTACCCACAAGACTCCAAGATCTTTGCTCAACGTACACACCTCATGTACATGAGCAGGGCGCTCCGGCAGCACGCGCTCTACGTCAACCTCGCCGTGCGCCGCGACCGGGGTTAGACTTACCGTTGGTAACCGGCCGGTTTACCGCGGTAACCGGCCTTACCGGCCGGACCGGTTAGGGGTACCTACGGTTACCAACCGTTAGGGTTAGGGTTTTTTGAATTTGAATTTCAAAAAATGAAAATTGTGGAAAAAATCCCTAAAAATACTTCGTGATTTATGGAGTCTAATGGTGTCAAATTTGTTGCAAACTTAGTTCGTTTAGTATAAATTTCAACCAAAAGAAGTTAAACCAAAAAAGAAAAAAGAAAAAAAAACAAGGTGGCCCAACTCGGCCCACATAGGCCCAACCGGTGGGGGGGTCAAAACGACCCCGCAGACCGATGCTAGGTATCCGAGAGCCCCCCCGCCCCCTTCCGCCCCCCGTCCGCTCCCCCCGCACCGCGACCGCCGCCGCCGGCGCGCAACCGCCGCCGAGCGGCGGTTTACCGCTCGGTTAGCGCGGTAACCGCGCCGGGCGCGGATCCTAGCCGCGCGTCGGTAAGCCGAGCGGCGGCGTCGATTTACCGACCGGCCGCGCGGTAAACCGCCGCGGATCGACGGCTTACCGAGCGCGGTAAGTTTATTGCTTGTAGATGAGATTTGTTGTAGGATGTTGGTTGTAGATAGGATTTGTTGTAGGATGTAGATAGGATTTGATTTAGGGTGTAGATAGGGTTTGATTTAGGATGTAGATAGGATTTGATTTAGGGTGTATATAGGGTTTGAATTAGGATGTAGATAGGATTTGATTTAGGATGTAGATAGGGTTTGATTGAGGAGGTAGATATGATTTGATTTAGGGTGTAGATTTTAGGTTTGATTTTATACATGTTGTTTAAAACTTTATATGATTCATGTGATTAGTTTGTGTGTTGTCCATTTTTGCGGATACAAAATGGCATCTAGAGATGTTGTGTGGGAACACGGTGAAAATCAACACCCGGATGGCGATGCAACTATTGTCATATGCGGAAAGGTGGAGGTGGTGCGACTAGGTTCAAACAACATTTGGTGGAGTTTGGCAATCGATATGGCAAGAAGGGCGGCGGTTGACCCTAGGACAAGCCCATGTAAGAGAACCTCCGTACGCCATTGTTGTTTCTCTCGTTGCAAATTTCAAATATTTTGGTCACTAATTCGGTTGCACTTGCATCCGGCATCTTGGTGGATGATGTTCGGCTCAAGCACCCCGGCGCTACGGAAGCTTGCTTCGTGAGGCTAGTTTCCCAATGTGTGTCATCAAGTGGATGCGAGCGTAATCGGAGTACTTTTGCCTTGCCGCATACAAAGGTTCGCAACCGCTTGACGCACAAGAAACCGAACAAGCTTGTCTACGTGAACTACAACCTTCGCCTCGGTTAAAGGATGTCTCCACCCCAAGTCATGATGAAGGTGATTTTGTTGACCAACTTGCCCATCTCTCATTCTATGACGAGCACCACCCGGTTCGGGAATGGTTTGAATATGGTAGATCTAACCAAGAACCAGTTTTGGATGAGGATGATGATGATGACGAGAGACGTCCCTCTACCGTCTCATCTTGTCGGTGATCACGTAGACCCTCTCTGATCTACGTGACACTACGGGTGATGATTGCATCAGTGATTGGGCACGCAGAGTGGTGGGAGACAGTCACCTTGGGAAGAGGAAGTTTCAGGAGGGGCCTAAGAAGGGTGACCCGAAGCGTCAACGAGGAAAAGGCAAAACAACAACAATTCCAGTGGACAGCGACACCTCCACTGATGATGGCGATGGTCAGCGTAGTCCACCGTATCAGGAGTCAGAGGACAGCAGCTCGACTGATGACGGTGATGGTGATGATAGTGATGGTGACGGTGGTGATGGTGGTGGTGATGGTGCTGGTGCTAGTGGTGGTGGTGTTATTCGTTTCACAGGTATACATTGAAACCTAATATGCACTCTTGTTTCTGACTATGAGTACTAATTGTGATGTATGCTTCAATGCAGGGGAGACCGATTTCACACATGCTACTCAGGACCAAAACCATGGAGCACCGAATCGCAGAGGAGAACGGTTGGACCGACGGACTACGACACTCCTCGGTACTCTTCTTCCTCGTATAGCGATACCTCCGCTCCCGTACTTTTCATTATCACGGGCCCGACATTAGAACGCAGCCACCGACAAGATGGGTGTACGAATGGGAAGATCCACATTTCTACAATATGTTACTTCAGCAATGGCGACATACGACGGCGGCGTGGACGGGGCAAACTTGGCAAGACTACAAGGCCGAGCCGCTTAGAGTGCAAGGTTTGAATGTCATGTCCACCGCCGAGTACCAGATGCCGACCCAAATGGGGGTCTTCCCATTTCTACAGCGTTGATCTTTTATTACTATGAGTCTATGACTTTGGTATTGTATTTGTATGCACGATTAGCACTATCATTATGGTATTGTATGCACAATTATTACTATGACATTATTTGTATGCAAAACTATGTTATTTTTGCTTTGGTGGGGTTTTGTGATGTTCTTTACATTAAGTTATGCATAAAACATGCTAATATTTTCATTAATTCATCACCGGAGAAGCACAAATGCATGTTCGGTTTTCCTGTGTTTAGCCGCGGCTTACCGACCTAACCGATCGGTAACCGGTCCAAACCGATCGGTAAACCGGTACCGAACCGATTGAACCGGGCGCGGATTTGAAAATTTGAATTTGTTCGGTAATGAGCGGTAATCGCGGCTTACCGGTCGGTAAACCGTTGCACCGACGGCCGGCGGTTCGGTCGCCGGACCGGTAAGGTAAACCCCGGCCGCGACTACTCGTCTCCCGGCCGCACGCGCTCTACGTCAACCTCGCCGTGCACCGCGACTACTCGTCTCCGGCAGCACGCGCTCTACGTCAACCTCGCCGTGCGCCGCGACTACTCGTCACCCGGCCACACATGCTCTACGTCAACCTCGCCGTGCGCCGCGACTACTCGTCTCTCGGCTGCAGTGGCTCTACATCGGCTACGCCGAGCGCCACGACTACTCGTCTCTGGCCGCACGCGCTCTACCTCAACCTCGCCGTGCGCCGCGACTACTCATCTCCGGCCGCACGCACTCTACGTCAACCTCGTCGTGCGCCGCGAGTACTCGTCATCACTCTCCCGGCTGCAGCGATCTACTTCGCCTACGCCGCGCGACCGGCTGCCTCGGCTCGTCACACGGCACGTCGCGTGGCTCGTCACGCGGCTCGTTGCGCCGCTCGTCATCGACTACTCCGCCTCGCGCGAGCTCGTCGTAGACTACTCCGCCTCGCGCGAGGCTCGTCGTCGACTACTCCGCCTCCGCCGCGCGTCCGGGTGCCTCGGCACGTCGCGCGGCTCGTCACGCGGCTCGTCGTCGACAACTTCGCCTACGCCGCGCGTTCTGGTGCCTTGGCACGTCGCGCGGCTCGTCACGTGGCTAGTCGCGCCACTCGTCGTCGACTACTCCGCGTCGCGCAGTCTCATCGTCGACTACTCCGTGCGCCACGACTTCGTCTTGCGGCCACATTGGCTCTACTTCAGCCACGTTGTGCGTCGCGACTACTTGTCTCGCGGCAATACTGGCTCTACTTCGAGGACGCCGCACGCCGCCACGACATCGTCTTCCGGTCGCATCGCGTTGACCATTCATCTTGACTAGTTTTCCAAACTAGTCGAGAACGGCAGTCACACCCCCAACAACTAGTCAGAATCAACTCTGACTAGTCGACTTCAACAACAACCGTCGCGGCTCCATCGCCGATCGCCACGGCTTCATCATCAGTCTGCCCAGGCAGCAACAGCTAAGTCATTTATCTAAATGATTACTGTTTTCTTGGCTTGTTCTCCTCATCATGTAGGACTACTTGCCGACTACTCATTTGTGTATGCTTCTCGGTGGGTTTTCACGGGAGCTACACTCTGCTGACTACTCTTGGGGCATATCAATCAAGTCGCCACGAGTCTACTTCATCAACTCGGGGGCTATCCCTAGGAAGCAGTTTCTAAAGTTCGCTATGCGCGGCAATCTAAAGTCGACTTCTAAAGTCGCATTCTAAAGTCCGCTCCGTGCGGCAACTCAAAGTCGACTCCGGTCGCATCTTCGCCTGCTTCGATGGCATACTACGTGTGTAAGCTTTGATGGAACCTAGCTGTAAGTGGCCCTCGGGTCCTGGCGACGATGGAACCTAGCTGCACGTGGTTTTCACGCTCTGTACCATGGGTCCAAGTACCCTAAGTACTCGTTCTCTGTACCTTGGGTCTGAAATCCATGGCCCAGGTACGCAAATCGACTCCGGTCGCACCTTCAAGTCCACTACGGTGGCAACCATACCTTGGGTCTGAAATCCATGGCCTAGGTACACAAGTCGACTCCGGTCGCACCCTCAAGCCCTCCGGTCGCACCCTCAAGCCCGCTCTGGCGACAACTGTACCTTGGGTCTGAAATCCATGGCTCAGGTACTCAAGCCCACTCCGGTGGCACAAGTCGACGCTAATGGTCGCATCCAAGCCCACTCCGGTGGCACAAGTCGACTTTGGTCGCAATCTTAAGCCCGCTCCGGCGGCAAAACTATTCGTTTTCTCTGATTTTTCATTCGCTTTGGCTTTCCGGAAAGTGCTTTTCGTTTTTTTGCATCTTAAGTCCACCCCGCGTGGCACAAAGTTGACTTCTTCAGTCGCATCTCAAAGTCCGCTCCGCGCGGCATCCTAAAGTCGACTTCTAAAGTCGCATATCAAATTCCGCTCCGCGCGGCAACTAAAGTCGACTTCGGTTTTCAAGTCGCATCTCAAAGTCCGCTCCGCGCGGCACAAAGTCGACTTCGGATTTCAAGTCGCATCTCAAAGTCCGCTCCGCGCGGCGCAAAGTCGACTTCGGGTTTTAAGTCGCATTCTAAAGTCCGCTCTGCCGGCATCTAAAGTCGACTTCGGTCGCAACTAAAGTCCTCTCTGACGGCACGACTACTTCTCAAGCTCCACGGCTCGACGCCAAACTACTACTTGGAATCTCTCCAGCTCGGGGGCTGCACTTAACATACTACTTGAAGATAACTTCAGCATGCTTCACTCGCTCTCAAGCTCGGGGGCTCCTCACCAATCACTACTCGATGTGGCTCATACAGCTCTCTTATCTCGAGGGCTACACGCTGCAAGAGTACTCGGATGATGGCTTTCGTGAACACTGAAGACCCTTGGATTGATTACCTAATCATTTCAAGGCTCGGGGGCTGCTATGCTACACCCATCATTCAATTTTTTCAAGACGGAAGATTCGGAATCAAGACTGACCCTCAGCTAGAGTCTGCAACTCAACCTAAGGCTCGGGGGCTACTCCATATGGAGTGCGATTTTGCAATCGCACTTTCATATAATCTCGACTTCAAGACTGATGAGCCGGACCACCTTCCGGCCCTCGCGGCAGTTCAAGTACTATTGAAGACTTCTCCAAGCAGTACTCGAGGACGCTCAAGAACTACTCGTAGAGGCTTCAGGACTACTCGAACTACTACACTCGACTACAATGTGCTCGGGGGCTTGTCGGGTATACTCCCCGGGTACTCATGCAAGGAAGGAGGAAGAGTAGAAGACGGACTCCTACTAGAATTCCCCTGTACTCCTACTAGGACTCGTTCCGTGTAATCCTACTAGGACTCCTGCCTTGTAACCGACTAGGAACCCGCCCCCTAGACTATATAAAGGAGGGTGGGTACCTAGGAGGACATCCACAATCCCTCCGGGGAACAACCCAAGCGCAGGGCGCAATACTACTCCAAACAGGACGTAGGGTAGCTACTCCGGCTACCCGAACCTGTATAAATCTCGTGTCTTGTGTCCTCACGCGTACCTTCGGGTTCCAGATCATGGCGATCCTCACCTTCTACCTTGCTGCGGGTACCTCCCATCGAGGTCGAGAGGTTTAAACACCGACAGTCGAGGAGATCTCGGATGTGTGCTCACCAGCGGTAGGGACGGGCGGAGGTGGCCGAATCGGCCGGCGGCAGCGGTACTGGCCGGCTCGTCGGTCTTCACGACGTGGGGCGCTTCAGAGGTCCAGCGGTCAGCGGGTGGGGTTCCCTGGATGCGGCTCCGCATCGCGCATCTGCTGGCCATGATGGCTTTGCCTCGCGGTTGGAGATTGCGGTCGGCAGGGAGCTCGCATAGAGCTGGCCATGGTGACTGCAAGAGAGAGGAAGGGAAATGGAGATTCGATGGGGATGACCTCAAAACGTGCACGGGAACGGCAAAACGGAAAGGAAACGACGAGACGAACGCGATGATGTGCTCACCTTCGGCCAAAGATGAACGACGGCGACAAAAGAGCTCGCCGGAGTTGGAGAGGAGCTCGCCGGAGTTGGGGAAGATGACGGAGGTGACGTCGGATTCGCGTGACTGAGAACATCACGGTGTAGAGATCGACGAGGGAAACTCCAGGGTGGTGTCCACTTGCACCGGAAGTGCACGGTTTCGCCGGAAAAGCTCGCTGGAAGTTCGCCGGAATTTAGTAGATGCAAAAGTTCGGCGAGGGTTTGTGGAAGCTAGGGTTATCGAAACAGAACGAGGTTGGCGGCGTTGGAAAGAGGACGCCAAGGAGATCGCCGGCAACTATTTATTGGCCGAGATTGAGTTCAATTTTATTTTCCTTTTTTAATTTCGGAAATTAATTTCAGATTAAAAATAATTCCAGAAAATCGTGAAATCATAATTAAATCACGAAAAATACTCCAAAAGCTCAGAAAAATTCAGGAAAATTACTAGAGATGATTTGGGTCATGATGAATCCAAATAAGGTATTTGGAGCTCTTGAAAAAGATTTTAGAGGCTTCTAATAAATAGAAACTAGCACGTTGGCCCGCGCTAATAGCGCGGCTAGATTTGATAAAGTTATCGTTATATATGACTCGTTATTCATCCTTTTGAAATCATGAACACTCAACCTTCATGTAGATATTGGTGCCTCGATTTCGAAATTAGTATCGGTACACCCGAATTTTGTTGTTTGGGTGGTATTTGATTGGTGGATGGAAATCCAATAGCGAATGACACAATCAACGCTTCACTGCACCCTCGCATACATTGCAAGCTCTGCAGCTTTGTATATTGGATTGAAATCGTAAATCACCCTCTCTGGCATCTCTCGGTCCATCCGCGAATCTCTCTCTGCCTATTCTCTTCCTTATTTTTGTCGAGTGACCTATGCCTTTCTGATACTATGGCTTCTGAGTCCGACTTAAGCACTGACCTTGTGTAGAGTCTCGATGCTCCACCTTCCAATGTGTGGATCTAACTCCTCTTAGCTAGTTCGTCGTACTTGGCAATGATGTAAATTACTGGCGTAAGCGATCTTGAAGGTTTCTCTCGATCTAGGGATATGTTAGTGTAGCGGTGGCACATGTCCCTTCATCCCTCCTATCTCTTTGCGCGCGCACGCGCACACACACACACACGCACACCATCCACCCTAACAATGCCTCTTTATCCCTTACTTATGTCGTGCAAACTCTACTTCTCTAATTCTGCGGCTTTCGAGTCCGAATCAAGCATTGTTCTTATGTAGAGTTTAAATACTTCACCTCTCAGCGTGTGGATTCAACTCCTTCCAGTGAGCTCGTTGTACATAGCTACGATGCTAGTTGTTGGTGTAGGCAACTTTGAAAGTTCCTCTTAATCTAGGTACTGGCTCATGCAATAGTTGCATAGGTCCCTCCGACCCCCCTCATCTTCCGACAACACCTCATTCTTAGTTTCTCCCCTATTTTTGCTGGGCGAACTATGCCTCTCTGAGTTCGCGGCTTTTGAGTCCGACTCAGATGTTAACCTTGTGTCTAACTCCTCTGGGCCAATTTGTCGTACCAGGTGGCGATGGCAGTTGCTAGGATAGGCAATCTTGAAGGTTCATCTTGATATAGGGACAAACTCATGTAGCGGTGGCACAGCACCCCCCTCTCTCTCTCTCACTCTCACTGTTCCCTTACTTTTGTCGGGTGAACTCTCTCACCTTGCTTCCACGACTTCTGAGTCTTCAGTGTTGACATTGTGTAGAGTCTCAGTACTCCACCTCCCAGCGCGAGAATCCAACACCTCTCGGCAGGCTTGTCGTACCTCGCGGCAATGCCAGTTGCTAGCTCTGATCCTCTCGTGTGTTGGGTGTTGTTGGTCTGATTGCAAATAACTGCTAATTGGATTTGAATATTTATCTTTTTCTATCAAAATATATTATATTATTGTATTCAAATTTAGATATTAACTAATCATATTGTAAATGAGATGTTTATTAAATGAATGTTCCAATATAGGCTCGTAAAATCACAACATATTAAAGGTACGAAGGAATTAAGGACATATCAAATACTTGCAGTCGATTTGTGGTGGTCAAGCATATTATTTATAAGCACAATATTAACTTTCATTATTTTTTATAACAATTTTAGTTATTTATTAATTGTATTTAATATGGATTATTTTATTTAGCTATTTCTCTTCTCAATCTGTATAGAAATTTGCTTCTAATTTTCTTGTTTTTTAAAATCTTGGATTTGTATATATATTTATTAGTTATATTAGATATGGATTCTTTGGATTGATCTAGACTGTTAGACCAATGGTGACTTCATCTATCTTGAGGATTTGTCAGCTCACTCATTCGGAAGTGCTCATAGAGGGAGGGGCGCGTATGTGTTGTATGTGAGCATCGCGCCTATACCATGTGATTAAAAAACTTGCTTTCATGTAATTTGTAGACGTATTAATCTATATCCCTCTTTTAATTTCAAGTACGTGACATACTCCATGATCCATTAAGGGGAAGTCTAAAAAAGCTTACTGAAGTTTGTTAGGAAATTAAAAAAATACATGCGGATTCAAGTTGGTATTCAACTCCAGCACCTAATGTTAGGCAATAAAAAATATTGCATATGTATTCAATTACGCAATTACGGCGTGCCATAAGGAAAGGAAATCATGGATAAAAAATATTTCAATTTTTTAGAATAATATGAATTGTTAGATCTTCATAAAATCCAGCAGTTCAAACTCTTCTCTCATTTAGATTAACGTGGAAATTCCTTTTTTCATAATAATATGAATCGTTAGATCTTCATAAACTCCAACAGTTCAAACTCTTCTCTCATTTAGATTAACGTGGGAATTCCTTTTTTCATAATAATATGAATCGTTAGATCTTCATAAACTCCAATGCTCCAATCTCTTGTATTTTTTAATCAACTACTATTTTTCTTATTTTTAATTCCGAATTTATGTATTTATTAATTGTATTTGTATTGAATATGAACTCTTTAGATTTCCTTATTTTAATTCCGAATTTATGTATTCTTTGATTAATCTAGACCTTCAGATCTTCATAAAATCCAACGGTGTATATTCTTCTCTTTTTTGGATTAACGTGGGAATTTCTAGACCCTCTCGGCGAACATGGTGGCTTCTTTTAACACTCGAGTATAAAGATAATAGATAGCTCAAGGAAAATGAGAATAAATCACAGAAAAATCTGGAAAATTCTCGGGAGAGTTTGGACAGCTCCTAAACGAATTTTTGAAACCTTTTGCACTCAAGAACCACTAGATGCATCGGCATGAATGCAACACTCACAACTTTTTATTTGATTTAGAAAATCAAACAAGGGTGTTTTCCCTATACTATATTTCCGGTAAAGAAATTAAATGTTGGAAAATTATTAAATTATGATAAAATCGTTATTTAATTATTCTTTCTATTCACATCCCAGGGTGTGACATGAACATTGAAAATGCCCTGCATGCATATTAATTACCTAGCTACTAGTAGTGTGAAAAGAATGCTTGAAAGAAAAACAAGAATGATCAATTAAGTGATGTCGTCCGTATCAAGACCCAAAATAAAAATACTAATAAGATAAGGGAATAATGTAATCGCATCTCTGCTAATGCTAGGATGCATCACCAGCATATATATACTCCTTGCTTAACGTACTACACCACTTGGTTCCGCCGCAGAGGTCAATAAGCTAGTCATCAGGGAGAACAAAACTATGTGTGAGATGTTAAGGAAGTTTCTCAGAAACTTGGATGGGATCTCCCAAGTACATTACATGCCGTCACTGTTGCCTGACATCCTCTCCGAAATTTCCAGGAAACTCATCACGTACATGTTTGTTTTCCTTTGCACCAACCAACGTACCAAACAATGCAAATTCACTGGCTGCTTGTTGGCCCTTATTGCTTGCATTGTCAGCCATACATAGTGAGAACTGCATGCCATGTGCGGGCCCACACCTCCACCACTTGTTCCGTAACCAGCCAGTGGTGACTTCGTCAATCTCGATCGATAGACACGCGGAATGTACGCGTAAAGTTTGTAGGTCTAGAGGGTGCGCTTTCGAGCTCGGCGAGTGTTGTATGGGGTTGTGTTATGTTCCCTCAAAAACAAACAACTCGTGTGATGTTTGCTTGATATTTGCTTGATATGTGTCAATAGTGTTCTAGGGTCGAGCCAGGGCCGTGAAAAAAAATTGTTCAGGTTCGAGAACAGACGTGAGGTAAATTTATTTGAGATTCTGGTAAAATAGTTACTGTTTAATTATTCCCTTGAATGATAGCATTGCTCCAACTCTAATCAACATTTCAAATAGCCGGCTATAGCCACCGTTATATAGCCGATTGGAGAAGGATGTTGCTATTAATTTGCTTTCATGTGCAGTTTAATCGCTATTTGTCGCTATAGCTTCATTTAGCCAGCTATTTATTAGCCGGTGTTGTCTAAAACATTAGTTCTAACTCTCTTTAGAGTCCAGGTTTACTCAGGCTAGAGTTTAATTTGGATTTTGTACCACAGATGTACTCATCTTAGATATACACTATATATGTATAGATGGGTACGCCGTAGCAAAATCTATAAACTTATAAAAAGCTGAAATAGCATATAATTTAGGATGGAGGGATCATATAACTAAAGAGTCGACGGAAAGTTTTTTTTTTCAGAAAGAGAGAGATGAAAAAAATTGTGATGTATTGTATATATATGTGCATTTGTTATTCCATATATATATGCAACCACTTCCAAACCAAATAAACGTAATAACAATTCGACGACGATCGACACTGCTGGATCGTTCAATTAATTAGCTCATCATATGAACTCGATTAACTTAATGGGCAGACGAAGGTGGCCCGCGTCATCATCCTCGCTGCTATCGGCGAACACCGCCGCCGCCGCCGCAGTCTCCGGCGCGGCGGCGGCGGCCACCCTGTGTCGTCGCATGTGTCCGCCGAGCGCCTGGCCCGTGGCGAACACCATGCCGCAGGTGCTGCAGCGGTGGAAGTCGCTGGCGGCGGCGGCGGCGGCGCCCTTCCCCGGCCTCGCGCCGAGCAGTAGGTCGATGCCGTCGGCGCGCACCCGCGGGCGCTTGTGGCTGGTCCGGTGGCCGCCGAGCGCCTGGAACGTGGGGAAGCTGCGCCCGCAGGTGCGGCACCGGAACGACGACGACGCGCCGCCGTCGGCCAGCTGGTGCGCGCGCCTGCCTCCGCCGCCTCCGCCGCCGCCCTTGGCGATGACCTTGCTGCTCGCCGTTGACAGCGAGAGGTACAGCAGGAAGTCCGCCGCCGCCGTCGTCGATCTTGCAGTGGTGGTGGTGGCCATGCCTGTCCTTTGACGTCTACAGCTAGCACTTTCACGCTTACTAGCTAGCTAAGCTACCAGATCGACTAGATCAGCGTGTGTAATTAGCACGTGCTTATTACTAGCTAGGTGTGCTACCGAATGTTTTGATGCCAAGGCAGTGGCACGTATTTATAGTTGGCTGGAGAGAGATGCCTGCCTGCATTGACCCAGAGTCAACGTCAAGCTCTCTCCGATCCGATCCTCGTTGCATTGGGCGTGGCACGTACGTAGCTGTGCAGCCAATGGGGGCCTGCATGCCACGTAGGACAAGCGAAGCTTCTGTGTGATTGTTGCATTGCCCAGTGTTGGACGATACTACATGTTACGTACGTGTGTGTACGTGGGAGAGGATTATGAATTCGTGCGGAAATTTCACAATCTTGCTTGTTTTCCTCTCTCAGCTCTAGTCTCTGGAAATTAAGGTGAGTTTGGCCTACTTTTGATTGGCAATGTGATGCACACTGCATTAATAGATGGTGTGATTTGTTATGACCATGCTTGAGACTTTGAGGAGGAAGATGCATGCATGAAGCATGTTGCACGCTTTTTTTTTTGTTTGCATCAATTCCACATGCAAAAAGCAGCATTTCTTTCCTTTCCTTTTCTTTTCCTATATATATACTGTGTGCTTGGAAGAGATTATTAGTCTTTTCCACACGCAAAATGTTAACAATGATCGATCGCGCCCAACAACGCACGACTTTCCGTTCTCATTTTCCTAGCTAATCCGTGCAAAATTGCGGTTGTTAATAAACTTGCTCACATTTCATGTTTCGTTTCAAATTATTTGTCACTTTTGACTTTTGATGACACCGTCTTATTCAAAAGATTAGCACGAATATGCAAAACGTCAAATTACAATCGCAATACCTTTGATGATCAACGGGAACATAAACGGGAACATGTGACGTTGGCGTATTAGCGTGTTTTTGGATGTGTACGTCATGTATGTTGTCATGGTTCATTAATTGTTAATTCCTTGTTGATTTCCGGCTGGTGAAACATAGATACATACTGATGACCAGATCTCTTCAGTTCTTGTCATATCGTGTGCATGATGACGTGTGTGGAAACTCACTGCCTGCCTGGATATGCATGCGTTGACCCGATCGAGATGAGATCGATCGGAGAGCACGGTGATCGTGTTTCCCTCAGGGGGAAGAAACATCGTAATTAGTACGTACATGCATGATGCAGAAATGATCAAAGCTCAAAAAAAAAAAGATGCAGAAATGATCAGGTACGGTAGTACACACTACACACAAGTCCTGCTTCCACAAGTCTTGAAAAGAAAATCAGTTGGGGTTTGCGTCATCGATCAGTAGTACACACTACGTATGCACACACAACTAGGACCCAAAAAAATTGCACTTGGTGATTTTTTAATTAACTCATTGGAATCTAAGGGTTCACATAGCTAGTAGTGATAGATAAATTAAATAGAGTGACCTTGCATCCATCACCGGTGGAGAGGGAGCCTTTTGTTCGGGACTTTAGTCCCGGTTCAACTTTGGAGCCGGGACTAAAGGTCTTTCTTCGACGTAGCCAGAAATGCTCGCTGGAGACACCCCCTTTAGTCCTGGTTGGTATATATACATAACCAACCGTGGCAAAAGGGCTGCCTCCCAACGGCATTTTCCCGCAATGATTGACACGGCCTTTTAGCACCGGGTGGAATTATCAACCGGACTAAAGGGTGCCCCTTTAGTCTCGGTTGGTAATTGATTGAAACTTTACATACAGACCGGAGGAGCTCATGCGGCAAAGAATGAGTGTCGGGGGAGGAGGTGCTCGAGCGCGGTGCCATGGGAATGGGAGAAGTAGCACCGCCTGGAGGAGTTGGGAGAAAGGAAGAAGATGAGAAGGTAGCACTAGTATGACACGTGGGACCCGTTGGCATTATAATATATGAAGAATCAATTTTGAAGGGTCTTCTGGTTTACACCGCAATTTAGAAGGCTTTTTTAGCCAGTCAATTAATCTTCAAATTTAGCTAAAATTATTACTAGTCTCTTGGAGATGCTCTTGTCTACAAACCACCGACCAAAACCACGAAGGAAATAAAAAGAAATTGGGAAAAATCATGTGTTACTTTACTTTTACAAGATGACTAAAGCATATCGTTTTTTGTTTTTTTTAAAGTACAGGTGGGAAAACACCCATAAGTTTAAGTTTATATATGAAGTGTAACATTCAAAACTATAAGATGTACGTCAAACTGCTAATAAAAGATCGGACAATTACTTTGCAGGACTCCAAGTTAACGTATACAATAAAAAGCATTTTCACCACATTCATACCCTATAATCTTCAAGTCCCAACTGAAAATACAGAAGAAGAAAAAAAGGAAACAGTAAAGGGTATACAAAGAAAGAGCCGAAATTTAGAATTTTCGGCCAAACTCAAATATGGACCAAGGGAGAAAAAAAATAGAAAGCCCAATTTACTAAGCTGGGCGGTCTATTGGCCCTTTTATAGCCCAGATCCCGAGCCCACAAGATGTTGGTCTTAACAAAATCTTGTACACGTACTGAAACTGAACTGAATGCTCAGACATCAATAGGTTTGGGGGAAATACAATACAAAGAATCCCAAAACTGAACGAAGATTGCTGGCTGATGGAGAACAGGTAGAACGGTCCCTCGAGAAAGATTTGGATAAACACGAGTAGTAGCAATGATATGCTAATGGCGACATCTCCAATCTCAGCATTTCTATATGAAAGGGACAGGAAGCCAGGCGTTGACCCGGTCCACGTCACTCCCTCATATACCACTTTGGTCCCTTTAATTTGCAGTAATCTTTTTCGTTTCCACTTTGTAGTTGTGGAGAAATCAATAACATAAAGTCTCTCTCTCTCTCTCTCTCTCTCTCTCTCTCTCTCTCTCTCTCTCTTATATATATATATATATATATATATATATATATATATATATATATATATATATATATATATATATATATACACACACACTTTCAATAGTATGACGTGTTCGACAAAACTCGCACAATACTTGTGATCTCGTAAATACATTACCAACGTAGTACGACTACACGTAACCTCCCTTCATCATTTTAACATATACTATGACGTTAGTTAGTTTATAAATAAATTAATTAACGTTGTTTAAAAAAAGAGAAAACTTTGCTATAAATACATCATATATATGTCCTAAATACATTCCAGTCAGTCGCGAAGATACGATTGGGAATTGGGATTTAGGGGGGCTTGTTCTTCTTCCTCCTCCTTTAGCTCATTCTTTCCCTCTTCTTCCTTCTACAATTTTGTAGGGGAGGATTGGGGGACCTTCCATGGCATAGCCAGTAGTAGGAGGGGCTCCAGCCCCCTAGACCCACGGTTGCCTACGCCGTTGATTCCAGTTAGAGAGTATTTCGCTACAGTCGGGCCAGTTTAGTTCCCCAAATATTCACCAACTACCTGTCACATCAAATCTTTTTTCCACTAATTCGGAGTATTAAATGTAGATTAATGACAAAACCCTTTTCACGACCCCTACCTTAACTTTTGAGACGAATCTAACGAGCCTAATTATGTCATGATTAGACAACATTGTGCTACAGTTGCCAATCTCTAATGACTCATTAATTAAACTTGATGGATCCGTCTCGCAATTTCCGGTCTATTCGTGTAATTATTTTTTGTAAATAATCTACATTCAATACACCTGATAGACCTTGGAAAGGGACCGAAAAGTTTCATTCCGCGAACTAACGAGGCCATAGGTCCATGATTTTTTCCCCAGGTTTCATCTAGGCCCGCAAACTAAATAAACGGCCGTGGCCAGGGGCACGGTGCAACCCGCTCCTCCACCACCGAAGAAGCACCACCTACCTCCACACCTCTCGCTGCGAGGAGGCTCGTCGCATCGTCTTCGACCTAGACGACCGCTCTTTAAAAATTTATGGATCTAGACCGCTCTTTAAAAGTTTATGAACCTAGATGACCACTTATTTAGTTTTCGAACCTAGGACAGACCTCGAAAAAATATTTACGGACCCTAGATGACCACTTTTTCAATTTGTGAACCTAGATGAGATATATTGACAAAAGTTAATAGAAAATTCACCTCTTCCAGCTATACAACGGCGCATGTTGCAAATTCCGGTTATACAACGGCGCATGTTGCGAATAGACACGTGAACATGTCCAAGGTGGTGGCGATGAAGGCCGTGGGCCATAATTACTTTCGCATCGTAGGAGTAGCTACTGATCTACCTTATGGATGGATGAATAAATGTTTAGATTTATATGACTATTTTATGATTATGCTCTTTAAAAGTTTATGAATCTAGATGGCCGTTTCCGTTTATTTAGTTTGCGAACCTAGAGGAGATATTAGAAAAAAGTTTACAGAGCTAGATGACCGCATATTTTAGTTTGCGGACTTAGATTATCGGGGAAAAGTTAATGGACCTGTAGTGAAATTCACTCTTCCGGTCGTACAACGGCGCATGTTTTGCGAATAAACACGTGAACATGTACACCTATCTATACAGATATTTATACATGTATACATCGAAAATTTACTTTGAAGTAGCATAGTAAGAGAAATCCATACCATACGTGTAGAAATACAGTTCCACCCCATCTCCCAAAGTTGCTCAACAACAAGAGTGCGTCCGCCGTCGTGCTCCTCCGCCCTCCCTCCTCCCACCTCTCGCCGCTGCTTCTTGTCTCCACCACCCACAGCACAGGCACACGCGCCCCCGCCCCGGCACGCCACTCCATGCCCTGCACCCATCCCCTCGTGTACCCCCGCCGCCGCGCGCCCGCCGCTTCCTCCTCGGCCCCCACGCCGCCGCGGCCGTGACGAGGCCGGCCAATCCATGCCGGCCCCGTCCACCTGATTCGTCCCCGCGTCCCGGAGCCGCTCTCGACTCCCTCGCCGCCGGCCCGCGCCATGCCGCCCAAGCGCCGCCGGAAGGCGGCGGCGGAGAAGAAGGCCGCCGCCGCGGCAATGGCGGCCGCCGCCGCGGCGGGCGCCGGCGGCCCGCCCGCCGACTGGTGGGACGCCTTCTGCATGCGGATGTCAGGTGTGTGTCCCTCACTCCTTCCCCGTCCGGCGCTGCCGTGCCGAGCGGCCCGTCGCTGCTGGCGGCCGTACGCCTCAATTAAAGATTTGTTTTTGCGGATTTGGGTGGCGCCTACCGACCATCCGCCGGCGATTGGTAGATCTACTAAGCTGCGTCAGCGATGAATCGCGCCGCTAATGTCGTGGCTTTGTCGATCGTGGTTGGTGTGGCGGTAATGCTGGAGTCGGAGCAATGCCACCCACACTCGCCTGATTGAGGAGTGTGTGCTGTTGCGTCG
This sequence comes from Cenchrus americanus, assembly GCA_947561735.1. Lineage (NCBI taxonomy): Eukaryota > Viridiplantae > Streptophyta > Magnoliopsida > Poales > Poaceae > Cenchrus > Cenchrus americanus. Next base: position 1,144,258 of record OX387239.1, read on the forward strand.
TGGTACATGAACAGTGGGTGTTCCAGTTTTAGATGGGATTCGGTTTTCGAATTGGGAGGAACAGAATCTAGGTTGCCTAGAACAAGCTCTGGATTCTTTTTCAAAGATTTGAGCTCTGAATTCTTCAGTCTCTGTTCTGATTACTAGGATGGCAGGACCAAAAAAGTTCAGTTTTTGTTTTCATTCAAGTGCCTAGTCTAGCTGATTGGCTAAAATTGAAGTACTGGGTAGTCTGACTGGAATTAAAGCCTCTTTCAGTCCTGTAATTTGACTATAGCAATGCTCCTGATCAGTCCATATGTGACTGATAGCTATGTATTCTTGCTCTAAGCAAGCAGTATTAGTTGTGTGATTGAGTCCACCATCCGATGCAGCGGTGTAGCGTAGCAGCACCTACATCAGCATTTCTCTGTTTCACAGTACATTGGACCTCTCCTTTTGTTGCATTAATTTTTTCAGAAGTTGCAGGACTTCTCAAATCCCAATTTGTTAAAGTAGGAACATAGCATGACGGAAAATGTTCATAAAAGACAGTGTTGCTCTTTCTGATATGAGAAAGCAGATGACTAACAAAACAAGATCAACACGAAAACTTGTTTCTGGACAATAATTCATAAGCTAAACTTCCACCGTTCCGCATCTCAATTTTTCTGCAAACAAGTATTTTTTTATAAAGAAACTTCATTTCTTTGTAAAAGTTAGAGATGACTGATGCGGATTCATGACTATTTTTTTTTACATTGGACTACTTGACATGGAACTTACTTAGTAATTACTATTTGTACTAATTTTAAATGCTTATGTTGGTGTGATTATTATGACTTTTTATGATTTATGTTCACTCTAGCAATTGGTAAATGCAATAGGATCCTGTATCATGTGGCAATTATGTAGCTTAGAATGCTTTAATGTAATTCACATGTGATTACTGTGATCATTTTGAATTAATTTCAAGATTGCTCTTGCCTTATGAGTTATTGAAATTATAACCTGACTTACTTTTCCTTCTTAGGAACCTTATCTTCTATCGAGGATGCACAAAGATTTGAGTCTGTCTTGAAAATGCCGAGAAAAGCCTTCGACTATGTCTGCAGCTTGGTGAAAGATGAAATGATGGTGAGGTCCAGCAGCTATACCTTTCTTGATGGGACGGTGCTGTCATTGGAAGATCGAGTGGCCATTGCTCTGCGAAGGTTGAACTCCGGTGGATCACTGGTGACCGTCGGAGCTTCTGTTGGTGTGAATCACTCAACCGTCTCGCTGATCACTTGGAGGTTCATTGAGGCTATGGAGGAGCGAGCAAGCCACCACTTGCGCTGGCCAGACACTGGTGAAATGGAGAAGATCAAATCCAAGTTTGAGAAGATCCACGGTCTGCCAAACTGCTGTGGCATAGTAGACACGACACACATCACCATGTGCCTTTCTTCAGCTGAACCGAACTGCAAGGTCTGGCTCGACCAGGAGAAGAACTACAGCATGGTCTTGCAAGCTGTCATCGATGCGGATATGAGGTTCACAGATATTGTGACTGGGTGGCCTGGCAGCATGAAAGAGTCGAGCATCTTGCACAGCTCTGGCCTTTTCAAGCTGTGCGAGAAAGGTGAGCGCCTGAACGGCAGCAAGCTGAAGGTATCAGATGGATCAGAAGTTGGGGAATACCTGATCGGCGATGCAGGGTACCCTCTTTTCTCCTGGCTTCTGACACCATACCAAGAGAAGGATCTCACAGAATCCAGCACCGAGTTCAACAGGAGGCACTTGGCCGCGAGGACAGTGGCTCCAAGGACACTGGCGAAGTTCAAGGACACTTGGAAGTTCCTTCAGGGGGAGATGTGGCGCCCGGACAAGCATAAGCTGCCCCGGATAATCCATGTCTGCTGCTTGCTCCACAACATAATCATAGACCTCAAGGAGGCAGGCGTGGAGGAGCCACCGGCGTCGTCAAGCGACCACGACGCGAATTACAGGCAGCAGGTGTGCCAGTTAGCTGATGAGAACGGTGTCAGGGCGCGGGACAAACTGTCGGAGCACCTGATCAGCAGGTGACCAAGAGGAGGGAAACCTTTGTGGGCGTTTGAACTGAAACAGAAGAGCACCCTTGTGCTTGTTTCTTCCATCTGCTGCCAGCAGCTCTGAATCCTTTTTTTTTATGTTCAGTTTTGCAGAGTTGTAAGGGAGGCAGACGGGGGCACCCACCGGTCGTTGTGACTCAAGTCAAACTCACTGTAACCCTCTTAAGAGCTGTCGCAAACAATGTCAAATCAATTTCGCTCATTTGGTTTATTACCGTGTTAGTGCCTTGTTTGATCCTATGAATTGCATGATTATTTGTTTTGAAATATGTATGAAAATGAAAATATTTTTTCCTGAAAGATGTGAAAAATGAAAATGGTAATGATTGGTGTCTGTAGGTGCTCATTGACTTCAATTGTGTAGAAGAGAGAAAAAAACTACACACTGAAAACATCCAGACTTCTAGTAGTTTCTAGAAATCTCTAGAAGGTGTAAGAGTCTCCCACTTCCTCCTGCCATAATTTATTTTTTCCAGATGAGATGATAGGAATGGAATGGAACAAGTTGAGTACTGAGATACTTGTGGCTGACACAGTGAGGCAGCCCAGGAATGGAACAAGTTGAGTACTGTAAGATGTTTGCAGCTGACACAGTGGGCCCACATGTCGGGCGTGATCCGAAGAGCACACACAAGCAACTCGTTTGGTTTCTACTACTACTGCTGCTGTGGAGAGTGAAGGTGGCGGCGCCATGCGTGCCGATGAAATGCACGCGTTTACTGCGTCTTAACCACCGCCACCATTTCCGATTCACCTCCCCTTAAAAAGAACCGCCGTCACATCACTTGTGTTCCATCTGCAGCAGCCATGGTGGCCATGTCGCTGTCCAAGAAGACGCTAGCAGCACTAGAGGCTCAGGCTCTGATGGTGACCCTGGCGGTGGCCGTCCTCTCCGCCGCTGCTGTTGCTGCTGCAGCCGTCCAGCCGGCGCCGGCGGCGAACCTGACGCTCCACAACCTGTGCCCGTACCCGGTGTGGCCGCTGGTGACGGCGAACGCGGGCGTGCCGTCCGTGCCCACCGACGCCGACGGCGAGCCCGCGGGTCGCCTCGACGGGAACGGCGAGGGCCTGGCGACGCTGGCGTTCCCGCCTGGCGCGTGGTCGGGCCGCGTGGTGGCGCGCACGGGTTGCGCCGTCGAGGGCGACGACGGCGGGTACGAGGTCGTCGGGGCGCGGTGCGCGACCGGCGACGCGCCGCCGGTGACGGTGGTGCAGGTGAGCGTGGGCGGGCCCGGCGGCCGCGCGGCGTACAGCGTGAGCCTGGTGGACGGGTTCAACGTGGCGGCCGTGGTGACGCCGCACGGGTTCGCCGAGGGCCGGCGGTGCCCCACGCTCGGGTGCGCCGCGGACCTCGCCGCCGAGTGCCCCGTCGGAGCGCGGGGGCCTCGGGGAGGGTGCGGTGGCGGCGGCGGAGGTGGAGGTGCGCTGTCGTCGGTGGCGGCGTGGTTCAAGGCGCGGTGCCCCGACGCGAGGACCAACGCCACGGACGTCGAGGCGACGCCGCAGGACTGCGTCGCGCCGCGCGAGATCAAGATCGTCTTCTGCCCCAAGCCCGACAGCGTCCTCAGCCACGCTTCACAACTTCACTAGCTTCCTCCTCCTCCTCCTCGTCGCCGCCGCCGCCGCCGTCAGTGGAATAAGAAGCGGCACCTGCTTCTACATGCTCTGTGCACGCAACGGAGAGAGATCAATTAGGGAGTGATTAGTGCTGCGATTATTCAATCAATCGTAACAAAAATTGTAGTAGCTACAGGTAACAATTTGGCAGTGAGATTGATACTATTGTCGGTGATGTAATCGAATAGTATGAGATCATGTTTCGTCGAATGAGCACAAACGGCAGACGCACAAGAGATGCAAGAAAACAAAAGAGATCAGAGGACCGAGTTGTTGGTGCCAAGCAGAAAGGGACATGGAAGGCCATGGACGTTCCCATCAATGGCATCAACAACGATAACCTCTTCGTCAGGGACATCCTCGTAACCATCGTTGGGGAGCCTTGTCCGGTGGCGCTGCCGCTCATAAGGCAACGGTCGCGCTGGCCGGGTAGCGGAGCAGCAGCAGCAGCATGTCCAAGTCGTGGACGTCGCTGATGAGCCCGGAGGCGTACAGGTCGCCGGCGTTCATCGCGGTGGTGAGCGTGCTGTGCGTGGCGCTGCTGCTGCTCCTCCACCACTGCGTCATCGTCACATGCCGCCGCCGCCGCGGCGGCGGCGGCGCCGAGAGGAGGCGACGCCGGCAGCACCACCACCGGCGGCGGCAGGAGGAGGAGGAGGACGACGACGGGGAGGTGAGCATCAGCGTGGAGGTCAGCGCGGCGACGTCGAGGACGCACCTGGTGCAGGTGCAGCAGCAGCAGGCGTCGTCGGCGTCGGCCGCGTCCCCGGCGGCGGTGGTGTGCCTGTACCGGAAGGAGGAGAAGTGGAGCGAGCCGACGTGCGCGGTGTGCCTGGCGGAGTTCGACGACGGCGAGCCCGTGCGGGTGCTCCCGGAGTGCCTGCACTACTACCACGCCGAGTGCATCGACACGTGGCTGCGAGGGAGCACCAGCTGCCCGATGTGCCGAGCGGAGACCACGCCGACCGCGACGCCGAGCCCGGTGTCGTCGTCGTCGCTGCACCACCACCACCGTCTCCGACACCTCGACCTCAGCATCTCCGTCTCCCTCGAGGAGATCCTCGTCCGCACCACGTAGCACCTTCCGCCTCCGGCGAGCTCCAGAGCGTCAGAGCACCGCCGCCGGTTGGAAGAGTGGCGATTGGGTTGAACAGAGGAAGCAGAGTGCTGGTTACTCTGCTTCGTTTGTGCTTGGGTTGGAAGCAGTGCTTGGGTTAGCTGCCCATGAAAGCTAATGCTTCTAGGTAACACTGATTTTTTTTTGGGATTAGAGCAGCCATTTCTGTTATGTCAGCAAGATTGTCATGCCAATCTACAAATTAATGTCACCTATAGATTTTTTAGGAAATGTCACAAATGTTTTTTTTCGAAAAAAGAACATGTAGAGCTTCTAGTTGAAATTTGCAACTTGTATCCGAAAGGAAACGCCAACAATTAATTTTTTTAGAATAATGGTGCATATTTTACGGTACTTAATTCTCAACACATCAGCTAATCACACAAATAAATGAAACAGTACGCGAAACGACAAGGGTAAATCAAAAGCAAAATCTAGTATTATTTCTTCATTCTTGACAAAGATATCTAAGGTGA